>CM073578.1:100535242-101761471 GCA_037074715.1 Magnolia kwangsiensis
AACGAAGAATATGTGATTTAGGGCATTTTAGTCATTTGTAGGAAGTACTGTTTACATTCATATTTTGCTGATGTGATTGACATGGTTTGTTGTCGCATTAGGAAGTTAGGAATACGTGCATAATTAGTTTGGCGAAGAGATTCTCCTAATTGCGCACTTCGGGTCGACATACTATATGTAGACTTAAGTGTGTAGTGTATGTGTTTGTATAAATGCTTGTATTAGTATGTATTGAATTAAATGATGTTATGAATTAGTTTGAGATGGATTTCTCAATTAATATGCTGACCTAAATGATTTCCTACATGTTGACTATATGCATGATTTCATTACATGCATGAAATATATGTGGTTGAAGATTTACTTAAGTTGAATGTTATAACATGTGTTAACATGCTCACATGACTGTATTTCAATTCCAATACTCTTACATAATTTGCTGATGTGATTCCATAAGTGTTTGGGACTAGACTTAGTCCAGGCAGTCGGTAACCGAGTGAATTCGTGGCTGACTGGTCTTAGCCACGAGCGACGCGTCGACGAACACGAGTTGTGTTTGAAGTTGGCGGCAGTGGTTAGGCCACGCGAAGTGTTTTACGCACTTCATGTCGTTCGACTTGAGATGCGATCGTGCTAGTCGAGCCCGTCAAGTAACCCGACTGGCCGATATATGTTCACCTTGTATGAGTCATAACTGCTTGAACCTAGGGTACTGAACTTACCATTATAAACCCTGTTAACCATGGTACCTTAACCCACGAAGACTCATGAGCCGGGCATGGTGGTATGGGACACCGTGGCCGAGCTGTCGGCCTACGCTAGGGCCACAAACCTCCCCGTAGTGACCAGTGAGAACCTAGACTCGTGAGCAGATTATGGTGGTATGGGACACTATATTCTAGCTGTCGGCCTACACTGATCAGGCGACGAGTCCTTTATAGTGACCGCGAGCGTATTCTGAGTCCACGGGAGGCGACGACCCTTCCGTTGCAGTAGAGTACAGTAGGCCTGTATTGATAAGGTGATGGGGGAGCGGTGCAACGAGTGCGAGTAACAGCCCTGGCAGCCCTTTCAGTGACCTACGAAATATACATCGTATGAAATTACTAGGAGTGACGACCCTAGACAGGATCTGTGTTGGGATTGATACAAGGGAAGTACCTTAGTTTCCCAATCCTGCTGTTTGAATGGACTAATAACAACTTGAAAATCATATCACCATGCCATTGCATGTGCCTGGAAGATGTGGAGCACTTGAGGGTCGATTGCATGCCGCGGTCGTAAGATGTTGCCGTATGAGGGAGATCGTCGGTGAGGGCATGCATCACGTCATGTCATCTTGCATTAACAACAATATTAGGATTGTCTGATTTACTGCTTTACTATTATCGCATGATTGAATTGTGAACATGCTAATCTTTGCTCTATGATTCCACTGAGTTAATCACTCACTCCCACGTTATGGGATGGTGTTTGCAACACCCACCAGACCCTGTTGTAGATGCAGGTGAGGCTGAGATCCAGGAGGCAGAGACAGACTTCGACGAGGACTAGGACGAGTTCTCGTACATGCAGTATCATGATGGCTTTGCGTAGGCGACCTGGATCGATGGGACTTCAGTGGGACCATTTTGGACATTTACTTTTGTTCATGTATACGTATATGAGACTCAGAGATGTATTCATACTTTAGAGATAGATGAGATTTACTTTTTTTTTCCATACAGTGATATATATATTGTTTAGTCTTCCGCTTGCTTTTATCACTGGATCTGAAGTGTGAATTACAGTTTCGGTATACTTTTACTCATGTGAATGCTTTAAATCAGACAACATTGAATCATAATCATTTTTGTTGCATAAGTGACGGTCTGAAACTCGGGAGTTGAGTTTATACACGACCCCCGATTTTCAGGGTGTTACAACTGTGGTGGGCCTCAAAAGTACATTTATTAAGCCTAAAATTTAAGAAAACTAAAGGTATAAGTTATCTCCTCTAATACCTTCATAAATGTGGTGGGCCCCACTCCTCAAAATTTCAGCCCAAGTCCAAGCATAATTATAACATGTTGTTGTCCAAAATTTGGGCACTCCATTGGAGTGGGCCCAAGGCCTCTAAAACTCTGAAAATTGAGGGCCATGGCCCCTCATCAGACATACAATGAGAGGAAACCCAAAAATATGGCCCACCATCAAGAGAAATATTTTTAAATTTTAGTTTTTATCAAGCATATTGCTGGACTGCACAACAGAAAAATTGGGAGTCCAGCCATCTTGGACCATTTTTTTTGGATGCCCTAAAGGGCTCATTTGAGGCTAAAATTTTACGAAGTTATATTTTCATATGTGGGTCATTCCCCCACAAAATTTCAGAATTTTTAGATATTTATAAGTATTTTAATTAGTTTAAACAAAATAGACTGTCCATGAAATCGGACAGACCTGAACGTCCCAATGTGGTGGGCAAGTCCGGCCCTTGCCACGGTGTGTACAGGGATCCATTGGCCTTAAAATTTGGTAGGTGGGTCCTACCATGAGTAGATCATATCTCTAAAAAATTTTAAAATTTTTAGACACCTATAAATATTTTAATTTATTTAGATAAATCAATCTTTCCTAAAAATCGGACTGATCTGGACACTATATTATAGTGGGCTAGTCCAGCCACCACTATGGTACGTACAGGTGTCCATTGGTCCCCAAATTTTGTAGGTGGGTCCTACCTTGTGTAGGACACCCCTGAATAAATTTTTATAATTTTTTAATACCTATAGATATTTTAATAAATTTCAGAAATCCAACTGTCCATGGTGGAATGTTGCTGGAATAGTGTAGAAAATCCAGACTGTCCACCTCACTTGGACCATACCTTTGGGACCTCAATCAAGGTCAGATGGAGCTGAAATTTGGGAAACATCATGATGAGATCCCCACCTTTCAGAAAAGTATATTTGATGGGTATGACTAGTCTCCCAAACAGTCCCAAAATCTGGTCCAAAAATAACCAGAAATTGTCCAGAAAATTCTGGACAGTAACATGTACTTAGAGAAAATTTATTATATAGGTTAAATAAAAATGAAAACACATTAATGGAGGATGGTGTGGCCTTCCTTAGTGGGCCCCACAAATGTCCATATCATAATCTAAAGCCAACACACCTTGCATGCATCATTAAGGCAGCAAGTAGGAGACCCAAAATCAAACAATGGGCAGTTTGGGCATCCCACCTTGCTGAAATTTATGGATGTCCTAGGCCACCAAATGAGCCACACACATCAGGAAATAAAATGAGAGAAAAGAGAGATAGAAGGACAATCCGGTCATAGGGAAAGGGCTCCGCCACTATTGAGCCCTCCCTAGATCAATCACACCCATACATCATACATAGATTTACATTTATAACATAAATCTTGCACATGCATGGCCTATAATTAAAATGCATGGTGAGGATGCCATCCCCACCATGGTTATAAGGTCTAGATGACCCAAACATAATATGATATGAAAGAAAATGGTCATGATGGGGCCCATAGAGAAAGGCCCCATGCATGGATCATGAATGCATAAGATAGGCCATTAGGCCACAACCATGGAATTGTGTGGGATCTCCACCATTGATTGGTGGGTCCTACACTTTCATCATGAAAAAAAAAATATCTAGGCTATAGAAAATAGATTTTTACATCTAAAGGGGCACTCACCTCAAAGATGACCACCAAACTTTCACACTAAGGTCCTTTAGCACCAAGGGAGATGGATCAATGGCGGAGATGAGGTTTCAAGGGTTAGATGGTGGGGGATTAAGGAGGAAGGTGGCTGAAAAAATGGAGGAAAATGGGCTGAAGAAATGGAGGAAAATTACTAGAGAAGAAGAGAAGAGAGAGAGAAATGAGAGGGAAAGAGAGGAAAAATCTTTTTAAAGAAAGTAATCATTAACCTATGGTGATACAAAAAATGTTGCTAGGATAGGTTAGGTGTGGGTGGTGTGTGAGGTCTTGGTAGTGTGAGTTATGGAGATTTAGGTGGTGTGTGTAGTGTGTGTTAGAACTTGTGTAAAAGAGGGAGTGTGGGCCACATGCACCACTCCAAGGTGGGCCACATGATCGAAATCAAGGGCCATAGAATGAAACGTACACAACTTATGATTCACATATCGGATGGACGCACAAGATGCAGCGTTGGAACCGGCGCAACAATGCAGTCGCAATGGCATAGGTCTCAGCTCGATCCGAGTCAGGTCTACTTGATCGGACTCTAGGATGACCGCAGCACTATCTGAGGGTCGTAGGTCGTCAGAATTCGACAAGTAGGACCACGAGACCACAAGAAATGAAATGCACACTCTCACACACACATGCACATATGTGAACTTGGGTCGGGTCTCACAACCTTTGTCCAAAAAATAACTTGGCAAACCAGCCAAACAAAATAGAAACCCATACAGTCAGATGGAGGGGACTACGCTCAGTCAGATGACTAATTTGGAGCAAGAAACATCAACGTGAAATCCAATCTTCTATTCTCAGGGAGAGAAAGGAACGAAGTAGATTGTTGTTTATCTTTCGATAGTATCTTTGTTGCGCGTAAGATCTCATGACCTGTAAGGCCCTCAATCTGCTCCAGAGCAGGGATAACCTGCGATATATGTATCATGTCTTTCCCTTGGTGTATGGTAATAGCCAGTGATTTGACAGCTTTAGCAATGTCACTCATTTCTTTGCTTATGATATCACAAGGGCATTCCATTTCAAGTCTCTTCCTTAAATTGGTTGTGCTTCCCGTGTTGGCCAAGTTGTTCCCATTCACAATCGGACTTCAGTTTGCAATATGAGAACCATCACGACTTCGATATGACCACTAGATATTAGGCGCATTGTCCCCTACATCATCACTCAATAACACGAGAGTATTGTCATTCAGATCGACAGACAGTGTCAGTGAAATATCAGTATCCTTGGACCTTCTTGATGGCTTACTATTATGCATGTTTTCTGTAGAAACACACAATCTAATTGCTTGGTCATTACCGAATAAGTGTGTTAGGTCATCATACCTTCGCACTACTTTTCCCCGAACATGTTGTGCATAAAAATGCAACTAGTGACAACAATGAAAAAAATTAATATAATTAAGCATACATTTTTATTTTTTTGGAAGTAAGGTGGACCACCTAGGATGGTGCCTGTGGTCATCCTCATATATAAGTAAACATACATGAGAAGATATGTACAACATAAAAATAAAATAAATTACTGAAGTTATAACAAATTTTACTTCAAAAATAGTCTCACCCGTATGTAATCCTCTCAAACATCATTAAGAGCGGTCACTATCTTCAAGTCATCGTCCCATCAAAGCCACTAGCATTTAGAGTTTCACGAACTTCGAATACAGCTTCTTCAATGTACGAAGGCAATTCCCAACATGTTTATCTTAAACTGTTATTCCTATTGCACTCCTCACACTCTCTATGACTATTTTGTAGGTTTCCTTCTTAAAACCATTGGCACTCTTATGGCCATTTGCAACAACATCCATTAGCGTATCGATAAGGTAGTCATCCATTTCATCTATCCACCGCATTACACCACTTGACGATCCATTTCCATCGGGTGATTTTAATTTATATTTCCTTAGCGCCCTTTATGGTGTAACACACCATTCTTGACCAGTTTCTTTTGTCGGGATGGATTGGTTGTTTATTTTCTTTGGAGACATTTCTCTGTCACTAACTTCAATTATCTACAAATAGTGATATGAGCAGATTTAATAAGCATTACATCCATGCATACAAATCAGTCTCCAAGTTTTGTAAATTTTTTACTAGATACACATATTTTAGACATGATACAAAAGTTGAAAGAGCGAATAATTATATTTTCATACATCCAAAAGGATGCTAATATAGACACATGCATATAGGTATTTGAGATTACAATCACGTATGTCTATTACCGAGTACAAAAAGACAATTTACCATGCAATTATCATACTCTACGACTCATAGGAAGAGATTCATTCCATATCCTCTCACCAATATTCTCTAATCATCGCCCATTCATCATTTTCACTTTACGTAACATTACCCTCACATGGTGACAGATCTATACTCTCTATTAAATTCGTTAAGGTGACCTTACCTTCAATTAAACCATCACCTTCAATTAAACCATCACCTCCAAATAAACAGATAAAGTTGTGTAATACAGAACATACGATCACTATCTTCACTTGTGTATTAAGGTTGAATGGTGGAGTTGATTTGAGGATTGGAAATCGAGATTTGAGTACTCCAAATATCCGCTCATTAACATTTCGTAATTGAGCATGTTGGTAGTTGAAAAGTTCATTCTTGTTCAAAGGATTGCGGATCGTGCGGTATTCATTGAGGTGGTACCGTACACCGCAGTAAGGATCCATAAATCTAGGTGAATGAGCGTAACCAGCATCAACTATGTAGTATTTTCCTACAATTAATTATGAGTAAATATCATTATAAATAAAATTCTGAATAATCCTACAAATATGCTCCATCATATATTTGCATTCGAAGTACTGCAGAGGATAATAAAATGATCATTGGAATGTGTCAATGCACTTTGTAGGACACATGCGTAAGAGGCAGATCCATCCCATCTGACAAGCACATATACGAACTTCATATCAAATATGTATGTGGCCATTACGTTCTGAGAGAGGATTCCTTTCCTGTTATAGAAGGTTGCACTTTCCAATGCAGGCACATAAGCAGGTACATGGGTGCCATCAATTGCACCAATACAGTCCTAATTTCAACACGCATTATCAACAAATAAATAGGTAATAAAGGGTTACACAATGCAGGATTTTGCATGATGTCATTACAATTGAGCATACTTGAAAATATGTGCTCCAATTAGGATTGGCTAGAATCTTTATAGGTGTATCTGCACTTGGGAGTTTTACAAACTCCGGATATAGTCTGAGAACAACATCTATAGCTTTACTAAAATATCAACTTACCATTTCTCCAGACCTTATAAACTAATTACCAATGAATGGTTCCTCACATTATTCCCTACTGTATGAAGGAACATGACAAGTTGTTCTTCCATATAAACATATTTTCCATTTGGAAGGAGATTCCTATCCTTGAGAAAGGAGCATAGGTTGAAGAATGTGGCTTTGTTCATTTTGAGTTATGTAACAACTCTTGGTCACCCACTTCTTTCATAGTCTTCAAATCGTGAGGGTGTCCTAAATAAATAATTTCTACAGTATTCTCCCACTAAATAGTTGTTGTTGTTGCAACCAGTGTAGCTGTAAAAGCAGTCATTTCCTCTTCTGTCCATCCGTGTCCCTCCATGTCTAGATTATTTCTTGTACAACACACCCAAGAAATTGATGTCAGTGTCTACCACACAATATCAAATACTAGCTTCATATCTAGATGTAACAGTAAACATCCTTCGATATATAACATTCTTCAAACAATCCTATGAATTTACAATACCTATATGTTGCACAATTTCTTAAATAATTCAATTTCAAACAGCAGGTCCCATCCAATACACATCGAAATAAGATTAGAACATAATAAAGTTACCCATTAAATACCTCTCATTTAATCATAATTAGCAATTGCACGACACCAAGAATCACCACCCTCATAGACACCAAAGACATATCGATTTTAACCTGATAACAATGAAGTTAAATTTTGTTTTTGGAAGACCTCATGAATAGAGTACCAAATCGTATTTGTTGTTTTTCAATTCCTTGGTAGCTAAGTAGGCCCCACTTAGAAATGGCTCCAGGGCTGAACAACAAACACAACCAATTAAAATATCAAATCATTGGGATTAGAAGATGGTATTTATTGTTGTTAAATTCCTTGTTAGCCAAGTAGGCCCCACTTGGAATTAGCTCCAGGTATGAACAAAAATCAGAATTTGAAGCAATCAAAATCCAGATTTATTTTTTTCAAGTGAATAATGATATTGTTTTGTGATTTTGGAAGTTATTTTTGTCTTTGTGGATAATGTTGAACCCATGACCTTTAAATGGTTGAATCTATGGTTTTAAGCTGAATCTATGGGAAACCAGGCATCCTCCTACCAAGACATGAGTACTCCTTGTGGCATGTAATCAATGATTGCATATCTTTGGGATTAGAAGATGGTTTTAAGCTGAATCACAACTATCTCATTTCTTTTTAAAGGTTAAATTGATAGTTCTTGGTGACCAATGATTGCATATCTTGATTCTTTGGTGACTCTCAATCCAACTAAACAGAAGGCTTACCATTGATCCATGCTTAGCTTTCACACCAATGTCATTACTGTTATTTATCGGCCAATGTGAGAACTGTGACCGTCGTGGCTAATGCAATATGGGTCCAAAATGGGGCATCCATAGAATTAGTATTTCACTTCTTTTTTTTTTTTCATTCTCAAAATTGTTGTTATGAATTCCTATTCTAATTTAGACCACCCTTTATTTATTACTTTAGATTATAACCCGTTGATTCAGGAATTTGAGCATCTCAAAGCTTTGTAGCCCATTTTGGAGAATAGTAGGTTATGACGTTCAATTTACACACCCATCCATTGGCAGACCCTATTCAAATAGAGAAAGATACACTTGCCTTGTGGGCTAGATCATTCGTTCGATTCCCAAATATTTAACCAATTTATAGTCCTATTTAGAAGCACATTGACAATGAAAGAAGAAGAAGAAGAAAAAAGAAGGACAAGTAGCAGTACAGAATGACAAAAATGAAGATGTATAATCACCATTCGAGGACATGACTCTGATTTGCTTACATATGTTTCCCATAACATCACTGACATCAAATGGGCCAAAAACCTCTCATAGGATAGCTTTGCTGTGGGTAGATGGGCCGCATATGTGCCTTGAAAAATAGTACTAATTTCTTGTTCACTCCCCAAGTATAGGGTTGTGATGTAGTAATAAACTCAGTGAGACCAAGGTCAAATCCCAAGGAATTGAAACCTGTACGTAGTCTGAAACTAAGTAGAACTAGAATTAGATTAAGATGACATCAAAATCGTATATAATTATGGGAATAATGATGAACTATTTATCTAAAACTTAGAGAATTCAGAGGAAGAAAACTAGGGTGTCAGGGATCCACTTGTAGCAATTGGAAAGTTACCTTATGATGATTCATGGACACAATTGGAATTAGAGTCCTATTCTATCCAGTTGGTAAGAAGAGATTTGTCAGATCTCTGAATTTCTCATGAATCTAATCATCAATAGATAAGAATGATAAAAATTTGAAAGTGATTCCGTCACCTAACCATGTCTAGGAGACTGGTAAATAACCACAATTTACCAATCTCACAGCCGATCATGAGAGAATTGTGAAAGCTAGGAAGGGATCCATCACCCAACCATGCCCAGGAGATAATGGTGAACAACAGGGCTTCCTAAGTTCACAATATCATATTAAAAAGAACATAATCAAATCTATTGCAGATCTACTATAGTTTGAGTCACAATAAACCATTAAAAACTAAAAGTATTCCTTAATAATCAAACTAGAATCCATACGAGTTTAATAACCATGAATCAAAGAAAAGTTACCATCCTAATCATGCTACAAGCTTCACCTCTTAGCCCTAGCTAAGAGGTTTAGCCAACCATAATCATGATCAACTAAATCTCAGAAAAGAAAAAAAGCTAAAGAAGGAAGAAGGAAGAAAACTCAGTTTACGGCCAGCCATCCCCCTCTCTCTCTCTTCCTTTTCTTCTTCACATCTGGCCTCCATGGTTTCTCATCCAAGATCCCACGTCCAAGGATGATTCCAAAGCTCTCTCTCACATCTCCTTTTATAGCAACATGGAGCAAGGTCAGTTTGGAGTCGGTTCACGTGTGCAGGAGCATAAAAACACAAGCCGAGTTGCGTTTGAACGGGATTTTTGGACGGTACACAGCCAAGAAATCCATTTTGGATCCATGATTGGGGTAAAGATCCCCTGCCCGATCTTTTGGATGGTTCAGATCATTCAACCAACCATCATATGGGCCGTACAACGCCCCACTGCGGTCGATTTTCACAGACGCAGGCTTCCTTCGAATTTTCTTGTGCTGACATGCTCGGCGGGCCCCATATTGTTGTTTTCTGAGAAATTCACCCCGTTCATTGGATTCTTGAAGAAATTTTAGTTAGAAAAGAGTAGTTTTTATCTGATTTTGGTGTTGTCCACTATATAAAATCAATTCACCGTTAATCTTGCATTTTTCAACGATCCATGTGCATATACTTATATTAGGCCAAAAGTCCCCCTAGGTGAGGGTCACCCATACCCTAGAGATGCAATGGACAGCTCGGATCATCATAATGGATGATGGGTGGGCCCTATTACTCAAACCCGACGGACCAGCGTCCATTGGTTTGTTTTTATGCAGAGAGAGGCGAAAGGAGACGGGTCAGCATGCGTTGACCCGTTCCTTATTTTTGGTGCATGGCGAGTGCACAACGTCTATGCACTCCACTTTTGTAAAGTGGGCCCCACCTTTATGTATATGCAAAATCCAATCCGTCCATCCATTTTCTTCACCTCATTTAAGCTATTGAGGCTAAAATTGAAGTATATCCAGATATCAGGTGGCCCCAAATCAATGATTTAGGGGGCTGATTTGTCCGTTGGGCCACTTCTATAAGGATCCAATGGCTAAAATTTGACTCATATGATTAATTTATGGTCCTCAGGACATGAATTTTCAAGCCGAACGGATGGTGGGAACCCCATGATCTCGCATTCTGGATAATTTTTTCGCCTGTTTAATGTGAGTGGCGTGATTTTCTCAGATCTTTGGCGTGTAAATTCTTAAATCTCAATCTTCAGGGGTTCGTCCCTTGTCTTGGTGACTTCAGAGCATTAAATCCATACTTTTAGCATCGTATTTCAATCCAAGCTCATAAATACACCCTACATTACAAACACGATTAAATCGGGCCGTTAAACAGTACCATGTTCATAAATCCAGGTAATAACTGGGGTCTGATATGCGATATTTGACTCTCAACATTTCTCATGGAGGATATCATCTGATAGGCCTCATATGTTACACAAGCAGCTGAATTTCATCAAATTGGCAGCATTTTTTCAACCAAAAATAGGATCAATATCTCTCGTAGAAAGGAATCGGTACCATTAGTAGAAGAGAAAAACATTTGATAGGCCATCAATGTTTAAGAAATATTCACTGAATATTAGATGCACATGTATATGAACCCGTTCCTGTCGACGATAATGCGTAGGTGTTTGTGAAGCCATGACGAGCTGTGCACTGAGTAGTCAGCCTACAAAAGAAGGGAATCAGTACTGTTAGAAAGGAAGAAAATTTGAAAAAATGCAACAACATGACATTGCAATCACATGCAAGAAGGAAACAATTACATATACATGCACTTAGGATTCATGCAATGACATGCAACACTAGGAAAACCCACATGTGGACCAATACTCCACTATACAAAAACATGCAAGGCAGACAGGCCCTCTGTAATAGGAAGAATGTAGTCAAGACACTTGATTTCGATCATTGTAAGAAAAAAACTCCATCATGTTAAAATTACCTGATTTCATTTTTAGAACCAGCGGAATTGCCCGATGACCACCTATATCGACTTTCTTCGACGTAATGTAACTCTGTTAACCATGAAAATAGGGAGGAGTTAGTAGTGGAGAGGATGCATGACCATCTCCTTTGCACTCTTGAGGAAATGGATACTCAAACCAATCAGAGGAATGAAGAATCGATTTCATGGCGATTGTCTTACCTAGTCGCAGAGAAGGTCGAAGATATCCAATATCGATCAGCGATGAAGAAGAAGAAAGTGGGTTTGGAGAGGTTATGTAGGAGCTTGGGACAGATGGGAAGTAGATTGCATGCTCCTGCGGAGTATGTTTAACCTTTCAATATAGTCAGGAGATAATATCTTTTAGCTCGATTACTTGCAGTGGCTAGCTGTTTTGGACAGTGCAATTACATCCACATACCACCATTTCAGACTGTCTTGAAAATCGATGTATTTATAGCAATTTCCAAACATGCGTCAAAGGTCATAATGACTTCTTTATGGTGGATTTCTTGTATTTCACAAAACTAAACAGGAACTAAGTGTAATTCCTTTATTGTGAGAGGTTTTATACTAGTAAAACACCTTGTAACCATGTGAAAGATTATTTTATTATTTAATGAGATACTCTCTGCTCAATGCTTTAACAAGTCGGAGTTCCCCAAAACCTCCTCTCTACTATTATTTATTAAGCTTCTTTAGTATGATCCATCTGAATATAAAAACGATCTACCCTCATGCCAGAGTGAAACATCTTGGCCTCTAGCTTGATCCAAATGGTTCAAATTGCAATCCCTCCGGGTCAACAATGACAATTCCCATGTATTGTGTAAGAAAAACAAATAAATTTTATTTACAAGCCTTTCTAGACCATGATCAAAGGTCCTTAAAAAATAGATAGTGAAGAAGAACTTAAAGGAGATGATACATGCATTATGTTTAAATGGAGTTACTTGATGCTCTAGAAAAGTATGAGGGTTGATAAGCAATCTATCATAACTTGTACATAGAAGGTGGATGAAGTCAAATTAAATTTGTCCTTATTGAAGAAACACTAGCCATAATCTTAAAAATAGGCCGAATGATCTATTATTTTTTTTAAATCGTAAATCAATTTGGAAATAGGGCCTGTTAATGTCATTGACAGACCATTCGATGGCATCAAGTAATCAAGAATTTCAAAATTTCTCTAGTTGGATGTTAGACTATTTGGGTACCTATTCAATGCCATCAAGCTTAGTTTTAATGAAATTGAAACTTTAGTTTGATGCCATTGAGACTCATTGAAGTGCAATTGAGAAAATCTAATTTTCCATGGTTAGTCTCTGAATTGTTTTGGTGTTATTTTGATACAATTGAAGAGGGTTTGATGACCTCAACACTCTATCGATGACATCAAAGTCCCATTGAAGGTCCCATCGAGCGTATCACAGAGTTACGCAGAGTTGCGTATCTATGGAATTTATTTTCGATTTCGATTGTGATTCTTCTTAAGGCTATATATAGGGGTGTAATCAGGATTGTGGTGTATCCAAGAGCTTTTCAATTCGTTCCTAGGGTTTCAAGGGTGTATCTTGGGGTGATTCAAGATTTTTCGAATCAGGCACTCTCTAAACTTTTGTAATTTCTACTTTCATAGTGATTATTTGTTACTTTGTGCCATTGTTTTTTCCCAAAAGGGTTTTTTCATGTAAAAATCAGAGTGTTTGTGTTTGTGCTTGCTTAGGTGTGATTAAAATACTTCACTTAATTTATCTTTGTGTGCTTTCGTGGTCTCCCAACAAGTGGTATTAGAGATAATGTTAGTACGCATACTTGAATATGAAAGTGAGTGTCAATGGCTACCAATCCAAAGTACGATGTTGAGAGGTACTCTAGCAAAAATAATTTTGAATTATGAAAGGTCAAAATGATTGGCCTATTAGTTAAATAAGGATTAGAAGAAGTCCTTGAGAAGCGATTGGTATCTATGGAAGATTATGAATGAAATAAACTGGATAAGAAAGCGAGAACCTCAATCCAATTATGCCTAATAGATAGGTCCTCTACAATGTTATGTGAGAGAAACTATAATAGGTCTGTGAACAAAGTTATAAGACATCTATAAGAAGAAGTCCCTTGAAAATCGCATACACTTAAAGTTGTAGTAGTTGTTTAACTTTAAGATAGCAGATGGAGGAGATGTTGAGGCCCACATCAGCAATATTAACAAGATGATCTGCAAATTGTTGGATGTGGAGGAAGTTATTAATGATAAGATCAGGCCTACATGTTGTTGAATTCTCACTCACCTTTATATCAGTCTTTTAAAGAGTCTTTTAAAGACACATTATGCACTGTTAAATCGTCCCTTAGTATCGATATTGTTATCTCAGCCTTTCAGGGAAAGAAGAGAAAGAAAAATGGTAGCATGGGAGCCTCCACTAATGCGTTGTTTAAAGGGGGCAGAATTCTAAACGAGATGGTGGATCTTCTCGATTGAGATCCAAATCCAGAGGCAAGGGCAAGGAAAAATTAAAGTGCTAGAATTTTAAGATGCCAGGGTACATGATGAAGGATTGCATAAATCATAAAGCGAAGAAAGAGAACTCAGAGGCTTCTTCCAGAGAGGCCAACACTGCCACGTCTGATGAAGGTACAAGTGGAAGTGATATGTTATCAATCTCTATGATTGAACACTTATACGATGATCGTAGGGATAAGTAGATTTTAAACACCAGGGCTTCATATTACATGACTCCTTATCAAAGGTGGTTCACCAGTTACAGAGAGTGTGATAGTGGTCAGATATTTATGAGTAATGATAATGCTTGTAATGTTGTAGGCGTTGGTTTGGTGCACATTAAGATATTTAATGAGATGGAGCATACCTTGATTGAGGTGAGGCATGTTCTTAACTTTAAGAAGAGTTTAATATCTCTTGGTACACTCAAGGTGATTGGGTGTAGATTCACCAATTTCAATGGTGTCGTTAAGGTTTCAAAATGGGCACTCATTATTATGAAAGCACAGAGGGATAAAAATATTTACAGCTTGATCTGGAGCACCTCAACAGGTGGAGCTGCAATGACTATAGTGGATTCCACGTCTACACGTATGTAGCATGCACTTCTAAGCCACATGAGCAAGTGAGGCATGAAAGTACTTTTTTATTATTGTTTAATTCCAAGTTTTAAAAGTTTTGATTTAAATATATATAGACATTGTATATATGGTAAACAATATAGCTTAGTTTTTAAAACCAGTAAGCATGTATGTAAGGGTGTGCTGATTATGTGCATTCTGATTTATGAGGGCTGTCACCCGCGGTTTCTGCTGGAGGGTCATCATAGTTTGTTACATTCATTAATGACTACTCTAGGAAAGTTTAAGTTTATTTCATGAAAAATAAATTCGATATTTTCACCAATTTCAAACAATGGAAGTCCATGGTGGAAAAGCAATCAGGGCAAAAGATGAAAATTCTAAGGATAAACAATGGCGATGAATTTATTCTAACTGATTTTAATCAAATCTATAAAAATTAAGGGATCATAAGGCACAATACAATGCACCACACACCTGAGTAAAATGGTATGGTTAAGCAGATGAATCAGACTCTCTTGGAGAGGGCCTGATGTATTATTAGTAATGTCGGGTTGGGCAATGACCTAGTTTATTAACACGGCTTGCTACTTGGTGAATCGGTCCTTACTATGGTGATTGATTGCAAGATTTTAGAGGAAGTATGTAGTAGTCAAAAGGTATACTACTTAGTATCAAGTGTATTTGATTGTGAAGCTTAATCTCATGTACCGTCAGTTGAGAGAGATAAGTTAGACCAAAGGCTAAAAAGTACGCCTTTGTTGGGTATTGTGGTGGTGTGACGGGTACAGGTTGTATGATCAGGTCACACGGAAGATCATCATTAGCAGGGACGTTAAATTTGACGATGGGTCCTTATTCAGCAAGAATGAGAAGGATAAGCAAGAGGAATTAGAAAGGTTGATTATGGATGTTTAGGTTGACATCAATCACACTCAAGCTGAGACAAAGACATAGACAGAGGTACATGAGCAGGTGGAGTAGCCACCTATGAGAATGAATCTACCACGAGATCGCAAGTTACCGACGAGATATAGGAACAACTCTAATATCGTATATGCTCTCATTATGGATGAGGGGGACTTGTCTACACTTCAAGAGGTTCTTGAAGAGCCTGACGTGAAAAAGTCAAAAGTAATGATGGATGATGAGATTGACTCCTTGTGAAAGAATGAGACGTGGGAGCTGGTGGAGCTTCCCAAAGGTTGAAAAATGATTGGGTGCAAGTGGAACTTTAAGAAGAAAAATGATAGATACAAGGAAAGGTTGGTAGCGAAGGGATATTCTTAGAGAGAAGTTGTTAACTTCACTGAGATATTTATGCCTGTGTTAAGTAAGTATTTATCAAATTCGTATTGGCACTGATTGCCCAATACGTTCTCGAGCTGGAATAGATGTATGTGAAGACTACATTCCTACATGAGGAGTTGGAAAAGTGGATTTACATGAAGAAATCAAAAGGCTACGAAGTTAAAGGGGCAGAGAATAAGGTTTGCAGGTTAAAGAGGTCATTGTACATCCTAAAACAGTCACATAGGCAGTGGTATAAAAAGTTTGATCTTTTCATGTTATGTCAGAAATTTATTAAAAGTGAGTATGATCACGATATCTATTTCAAGATACTAAGTGATGATCAATTCATCATCCTACTTTTGTATCTTGATGATATGATGATAGCTAGTCATAGCATATTTAAAATCAATGTACTAAAGACTCAATTATCAAGGACATTCGAGATGAAAGATCTGGGGGTTAAAAAGAAGGTTCTCGGTATAGATATATATATATGTACAAGAACATGAGCAGGCTATGATTATCTCAGAAGGATTATCTTGAGAATGTACTGATCAAGTATGGGATAAATAAGGCAAAGTTGGTTAGTGTCTCCATGCGACTCACTTCAAGTTTTCCTCAAAACAATGTTCTAAAACAGATGATGAAAAGCAGGATATGTCTCGTGTGCCTTATTAGAATGCAATGGGTAGTTTGATGTATGTCATGGTCTATATGAGACCGGACATTTTACAG
Source organism: Magnolia kwangsiensis (assembly GCA_037074715.1). NCBI lineage: Eukaryota > Viridiplantae > Streptophyta > Magnoliopsida > Magnoliales > Magnoliaceae > Magnolia > Magnolia kwangsiensis. Next base: position 100,551,950 of record CM073578.1, read on the forward strand.
GTGATTGGTGTTTTGAGTGAGTAGATACATGTTTAACCCATAAAGCAACACTAGGAAGATGAAATGGCTACTTTCATAGATTCAAGGAACAAAATATTACATCTTAACTTTTAAAAAAGATAAGAGCTAAGTTATTTGGGTATGTGGATTCAGATTATGCGAGCATTTTGGAATCTAGAAAATCAACTTTAGGTTACTCGTTTGTGTTAACGGGTAGAGTAATCAATTAGATGTCGAAGCTTCAATCTGTGGTGGCTCTTTCCACAATCGAAGGTGAGTATATGACACGGAGCCATTTAAGAAAGGTGTTTAGTTGAGGGGGATGATAAATCAATTGGGACTTCAACAGGAGACCTGTAAATGATATATTGTATAAAGCACACCTTTGTTTGTCTAACTTCATTTAAGAAAAAATAGCTTATGAAATGGTCCATGTAATGTGGATCAAGATGGAAAGTTCAAGACCTTACTTCAAGTCAAGATAGTTCACAATTTACTAAGTTTAAGACTCTACTGAAGTTCATGTCATGAAGTATATCAAGATGAAAAGTTCAAGCTTTACTAAATGCAAGTTCTAAAATACTTTTAGTAGAAGATCAAGCTCCATCTTCAACTTCTAGCTCTATTGAAGATTTAAGTAGAAAAATAAGTTTTGAGAAATTTAAGCTACTTTAATATTCAGTCATTTTAGGTATAACAGACCCTAGAAAGACCGTTATATGGGCTTAGGTTCTTTCAATACATAAACTTATATGGGTTTTTATACTTATGTTAGGTTATAGTTCGACTAGTTTAAGTTGTGGCTTGACCAGTCTAAAGAAATTTTTGACCAGTTTAAGTTTGAATTCATAAAAATGGATTTTTTGGTTACTTCCTTGACTAGTTGAACAAGCTGCTCGACTAGTCGAAGAAAGGCTTTTTACCAGTCGAGGGTTGCTCGACTCGAAGTCCAGCAACTAAAATTTGGCACCCTCAACCAGTCGAGTGGGACCTTGTCAAAGTTTTGTTTTATTCGATCGCATTCAAAATTTGAAAATTTGTTAGACCTTAGACGAGTCGAAGAATATTTTAAACGAGTTGAAGTAATAACTCTTCATCATATAAATAGAGGCATTCTCTCAATCTGAAATTATCAATTCAAGCAAATAAAAGCCGATAGAGAAGTCCCCATTATTGTCAAACTATTACATGGTATTTTTAATATTTCTTTAATAGCTTTTTATTTTAATTCCTAAATCTCTTGTTTTATGAATCTTATTTATAAAGAGAGTAGATACTCTTCTTTAAGATCTTGAGGAATTCAAACAAGACATCTTTGGTTTGAATTGATTTAAATTCCATCTAGAACCTAAAACCCTTGTTTATATGACTATACATTAAACAATTTTCACGCCCTAGACTCAGTAACTGGATTCACAAGGAACCCGATGGTCGGTTCTGGCCACAACAGCCTCCGTAGTATCTCATTCTCGGCTCCTAGGATAGGTTTCGATTCTGGGATCCTATAAGGAGGATTTTTATAGTAGTATAATCATTCCAATACGAGCATAGCCAAGATCACAACAAGTATATCTGAAAATAACAAAGGGCACACATCACAAAATCTACTAAGAATTTGAACTTTTATAAGTTTACATCAGGTTTAAAAGGTAATACATAAGTAGGAAAAGAGGAAGAAGTCAGCAACACTGGAGTCCTGAAGCTCAATTTTACTCCACGCTCTGCTGCTACGACACCTGCCTAGAGTCTCCTGCACACATCAATCATGCATAAGCTTATAGAAGCCTAGACGGTAGTGAAAGTGTGTGACAATGGTGCACAGAAGAATAGTAGGGGGTACAAGGAAAGAAACATGCTCAATAAGAATATCTCTAGCCTTATTAAGGCTTATCATTAATACGATGCAGTGAGTACTGGATGTCATACTAAGGCAATGCATAAAGGGGCTTACACAACCAATGCTAATGTTATGCATTTAATGTCAGTGCTCAAGTCTAAACCACATATCAAGTACATTTTCCATCATAAGAAAATCACTGGAGTCCTTTACACTATAGAATGACTGCCTTTCTACAGACCCCAGATAATCAAATGAGTATAAGAGACCTCACTACCCACCTGTGGACAGCCAATCACCAATAAGGCTTGAAGGTAGTAGACCCATTTACGAGCTAGTCAGACTTAGCTTAGCAACTCCTCCTCAACCAGTTAGGTAAGGCCACACCCCTATCCAACTAACTGCACGACAGTGGGAGTTGCGGTCCAATAGTATAAGGCCCTCGTGCGCTCATAGTTTTCACTCAGTCATGGTGTTAGAGTAGATCCTTGGTAACATGAAAGTTTTGAGAATTTCACTCATAAGCATCCTATGCATCCGGTATGCTCAAGTATCATTTCTGGTGTCCACACATACGACAATCCATGAATGTCCTATGGAGGTAAGGCATTGATGAAGCAAGGGCGGTATCATTGTGAAATGTGATGCTAATGCATGAGTCACACATACAGATCATGCACTAGCTGCAGTGTAACACCCTGAAAATCGGGGGTCGTGTATAAACCTGACTCTCGAGTTCCAGACCATCACTTATGCAATAAGAATGAATATGATTTAATTTGACTGAGTTAGAGCATTCACATGAGTAAGATTATACCAAAACTGCAATTCATACTCCAGATTAAGTGATAAAACGCAAGCGGAAGACTGAAGAATATATATATCACTGTATAGAAAACAAAATAAATCTCAACTGTCTCCAAAGTATGAATACATCTCTGAGTCTCATATACATATAATAAAACAAAAATCAAAATTTTTGAAGTCCAACTAGTATGTCCCGCCAATCCAGGCCACCTATGCAAAGCCGTCGTGAAACTGCATATATGAGAACTCGTCCTGGTCTTCATCATAATCTGGCTCTGCCTCCTGAATCGTCGCCTCACCTGCATTTAAGAAAGGGTTTGGTGGGTGTTGCAAACACCATCCCGTAATGTGGGAGTGAGTGATCAACTCAGTAGAATAATAGAGCAAAGATTAACATGTTCTCAAATCAATCATGCGATAATAGTAAAGCAATAAATCAAACATTCTTAAATACTGTTGTTAATGCAATATGACATGACATGATGGATGCCCTCATCGACATTCTCCCTCATACGGCACCATCTGCGTCATAGGGTTCATGTTATCACTTTGTTGAATCCCATATACTGTCACATCTTTCTAAAGCTAGTAATACCAACTCTAGGTCCAAAACTCTAAGGACCTGTTTGGCTAGTGGCATTAAGGTATACTCAAGAGCTGGCATTGCTAATCCCACGTCGGGATTAGGAAACGACATGTTTGGTAGGAGGGTGGGTTGGGATTAAAATTCAATTTCATAGGCTTTAAAAAATGAGTCTGGTGTTGGGAAGTAGGAGATGGGATTTTCAAATCCCAAGATGAAGAATTTCTAAGTGTAATTTAAAAGAAAAATTCTGGGATTTACTTCTAATTATGTATATTCTAAACATGGTATTAAAAATTATGGGATACACCTAATCTAGGGGCAATACCTTACACTGCATCTATTCTTCAGTAGTAAATCTCACCTGTCGGCGAAACTTGGGATTCTAATATGGTTTATAGATTCCATCGCCCCCTTCCCAAGTCAGAGTGCGTAGGTATGCGTTGTGTTACCATAACCCAAGTCCAGTTTAATCCAAATCATGCTCTGATATCGTCTGTAACATCTCGAAAATCGGAGGTTGGGTAGAAACCCAACTCCCGAGTTCCAAAATGTTATTTATGCAACATAGATAATGCTAGATACATGTTGTCTATAAAAAGGCATTAAATAAGATTGGGATTAATCCAAAACATCATATCATACTCTAGAGACCGTTAAATTAGCAAGCGAAAGACTGTGATAGTATGTATAACATATAAAAACTGTTGTATGTCTCCAGAGTGTGAACATGTTATCAGATTAAATATATACATGTATACTCCAAAAATGATCAAAAGAATATACATGAGTGCTCCAATACTATAAAATGACAAGTATCAAGGCAACTAATCAACCTCCCTGAAATCCCGTCGATCAGAACACGCATAAAGGAGGGATCCTCCTCATCATCATCAAGTCCAGCTCCGCTTCACAAGTAGCGCCATCATCTGCAACTAAAATAGGGACTGGTGGGTGTCCGGAAACACCATCCCGTAACGTGGGAGTGAGTGATCAACTCAGTGGAATAATAGAGCAGAGATTAGCATGTTATCAAATCAATCATGCGATAATAGTAAAGTAATAAATCAAACATTCCTAAATACTGTTGTTAATGCAATATGACATGACATGATGGATGCCCTCATCGACGATCTCCCTCATACGGCACCATCTTACGTCCGCGGCATGCTTTCTTCCCACAGTGCTCTACATCTTCTAGGCACATGCAATGTAATGTGGATATGATTACCAAGTTATTATTAGTCCTTTTCATACAGCAATATTGGGAAACTAAGGTACCTTGCTTATATCAATCCCAACAAAGATCCTGTCTAGGGTCGTCACTCCTAGTAATCTCATACGATGTTATATTTATAGGTCACTGCAAGGGCTGTCAGGGCTATTGCTCACACTCGTTGCACCTCTCCCCCATCACCTTATCAATACAGGCCTAATTATCCTTAAGACTGCATCAGGACTCGTCGCCCCCATGCGGTGTCAGGATAAACTCAAGGTCACTACAAAGGGCTCGTCACCTGATCAGTGTAGGCCGACAGCAAGAATATAGTGTCTCATACCACCATAATCTGATCAGAGTAGAGTGCTCACTGGTCACTACGGGGAGGTTTGTGGCCCCAGCGTAGGCCGACAGCTCGACCACGGTGTCCCATACCACCATGCCCAGCTCATGAGTCTTTATGGATCAAGGTACCATGGTTAACAGGGTTTTCAATGGTAAGTTCAGTACCCTAGGTTCAAACAGTTATGACTCATACATGGTGAACATACAATGGCCAGTCGGGTTACTTGACGGGCTCGACTAGCACGAGCACATCTCAAGCTGAGCGACATGAAGTGCATAAAACACTTCGTGTGGCCTAACCACTGCCGCCAACCCAAAACACGACTCGCGTTCATCGACGCGTCATTCGTGGCAAATAGAAGCCAACCACGAATTCAATCCATTACCGACTGCCTGGACTAACATATAGCCCCAAGCATTTGTGCACAACATCAGTAATCATATGTGAGTAACAGAAATGAAATACAACAATACAAGCATGTTGACAATGTGTTATAACATACCATGTAAGTAAATCAACCAACACATGTATTCCATACATATAATGAAATTAATTCATATAGGCAACATGGTGGAAATCATATATATCAGCATATTGATTGAGAATTCGATCTCAAAACTAATTCACAACACCATTTACCCAATACATAATAATACAAACACTTAGTCTACACACTTTAGTCTACATAGCATATGTCGACCCAAAGTGCGCATTAGGGAGAATCTCTTCGCCAAACAGATTATACACGCATATATAATATCATAACACGATAAATTTACATGTCAAGCATTTCAGAAAAATACGGACGTATACAGTATTTTCTATAAATGCCTAAAATACCCTAAATCTCATAATTACCGTACGTTTACGAAACGAAAAACGGACAGCATGTTCTACATGTCAAACGGCATGCTCGTCGATATTCTACTATTAAATGACATTGAAAGCTTTTGAAATCAGTCAATCAAAGCGTCTCAAATTTGCACCTTTTGCCCTAGACGTGTATCGTTTCGAACGGAACGTCAATGCTTCGTCAACGGCGATCTGGCGTCCTAATGCACAAGATACATAAGCTACATCGCTAATGAATCAAAGGAAACCCCAAAACAACAAGTAGTTAGGGTTTTTCTTACCTAGGAGTGCGTTGGAATCACCAGAAGAGCGATGCAGGCAGGTGGATGTAGCACGAGGAGCAGCAAGGAAGACTCCCAAAAGAAAGCTCCAACTTCTCCCTCACTTTCTCTCTCTTTTCTCTCTTCTCTCCCCAAATTCGTATGGAATGAAAGAGCAAGGGTTTAAACCCTTTTTATAAGCCCAAACATGACCAAAATAGACTTGGGGCCAAGGTATACTTATTTTGTAACCAAAGAGGGCTTGTTCTGATCCAACGGAGCATTTTTGGAGGTCCTGTGACTGAATGCGGTCGGACTTAAACTCCCTGACATTGGATATAGGTCAGGCAGAGTTTTCAGTCCGATCAAATTTCCAGATCGACCGTGGCAGACTAGTTTCAGTTCAATGGTTATGAAAACTTGATCGGAGATACAAGTACTATGACATGTAAGAGAAATTTTCCCTGATCCGAGGGTGAAATTTGATTGAATTCTGACAGTTAGAACGCTTAAAAAAAGCGCATAAGCGAATGTGCAAGATTTCATAAATTATATTTATTTCTCACACTCTTGACTCTGGACCCAAGGAAATTATCGTAGGATATCATCTGGACTTGATTTTTGAGGTGATTGTCAAGTCCAACTAGGCAGTCATATTCGTCTAAGTTTGGGGTAATCGGACTTTCGACGTGCGGTCCAGAGCCGATACAAAGTTTTAAGGTGCTCCAGTCAGCAATCGGGAATGGAGTTTGATCCCAGGCTTCACGGTATTGTAGCGTCACCTATCCTCTACGTTTTGGCTCTAGCGGATCGTATTGAAAGTGATTGGTGCGAATTTCACAGGTCGTCTAGTGCAGCGCTGGTGATTCTCCTTAGATTTCCAAAGGAAGTAGCCTATAATGATCTCTATTTGAGATGAAATTTGGAGAGTGGAGCGAGGGTGTTTGGAAACGAAAGAAGGAAGAGTTTGGAGGCTGGTTTTTACCAAAAATCGGACGTTTGGAGCAAAAGGAGAGCTTGGAGGGTCACTTTGTGAAGGAAGTACTTGATTGGGGTGTTTTTAACGAACGGCCCACATACCAGGGGCAATACAACACCCCAAACACCTCCAGCCCAAAGCTCCGGCCCAGACGATGAATTTGACCGGGGATGCATCACGGAATCCGCGATGCCATCGCCGACGAAGTTGCAAGCTGGCAACTCCAGCCATGTGGGATGGGTTCCCCCTACCCCTAGGGTCCCAAAAAAGTATGGGGTGCACCTTAGTTCATTGTGGTTTGGCCTAGAGAGGCCCAAAACTCTATTTGGAGTGTTCCGGGGCCAGTCTGTAAATCAGAATGAACTTATATATCATGTAACATATGATTTTGGGGTAGGAGAAGATAATCTATCCAACTAACCCATCTGTTATAAGAGATTTCAAATTTGGAATGGCCAAAAGGCTAATTATCACGTATTTTTACTATTCATTGTAAAATTTTATCTAAGTATGATTTTATATTATTTTCACATTATGATTAATGCCTAATATGAAAATACTAAGAAATAATTGAAGAATGGGGTGGTGAGAGGAAAGATTTTGAAGGAATTGAGTGAAACGGGATTTTTAAGCCCTAGCGATTGAGTGTAAGGGTTGTGGTTGTCCCACGACCCAAGGACATGTATATTTAAGTTTGAAATTCTCCTAGGATCATCACAAACCCACCTCCTAACAACCTGCTGGCTACTTAAGTCGCCTCACACAACCTGAGATGCATTATAGACTCGATTGAAACGAACGAGTTATGTAGACTTCGCCTATTGGCGAAACTGCGATCCTATAAGTGTTTCTAGGTTCTTTATCATGAAGACCTTAAGATTAGTGGTCTATACTATTTACACTTGAGGATTTGTTTCTAATATGGAAGCACTTAGAGAAATTTGAAGAATGAGGTGGTGAAGGGTGGGATTTTGAAGGAAACAAGGAAAAATTGATTTTTAGACCTTGGAATTGATCATTGAGAGTGAAATGGTTGACCCATTGCCTAATAATTCCAGGTTGAAAAAAATCCAGGGTGTTACAGCTATCAGGGCTATTGGTCGCACTGGTTGCACCGCTCCCCCATCACCTTATCAATACAGGCCTAATGTACTCTCATTGCTACGGAAGGGTCGTCGCCTCCCGTAGACTCAGAATACACTCGCGGTCACTACAAAGGGATCGTCACCTGATCAGTGTAGGCCGACAGGAAGAATATAGTGTCCCATACCACCATAATCTGCTCACGAGTCATAGGTGCTCACTAGTCACTACGGGGAGGTTTGTGGCTCCAGCTTAGGCCGACAGCTCAACCACGGTGTCCCATACAACCATGCCCGGCTCATAAGTCTTTATGAATCAAGGTACCATGGTTAACAGGGTTTACAATGATAAGTTTAGTACCCTAGGTTCAAGCAGTTGTGACTCATACAAGGTGAACAATCAACGGCTAGTCGGGTTACTTGAAGGGCTTGACTAGTACGAGCGCATCGTAAGTCGAACTACATGAAGTACGTAAAACACTTCGTGTGGCCTAACCACTGCCACCAACTCCAAACACGACTCGCGTTCATCAACGCGTCTTTCGTGGCAAATATAAGCCAACCACGAATGTACTCCGTTACCGACTGCCTGGACTAAGCATAATCCCAAGCATTTCTAAATCAGCATCAATAATCATGTGAGAGTAATTGAAATGCAATACAACAATACAAGCATGTTATCACATGTTATAACATACAACTTAAGCAATTCATTCAACACATGCATTTCATATATACAATGTAATCCATACATATTGCCAACATGATGGAAATCATTTACATCAGCATATTACTTGAGAATTCAATCTCAAAACTATTTCACAACACCATATACTCAATACATACTAATACAAACATTTATACAAACACTTAGTCTACACACTTAAGTCTACATAGTGTATGTCGACTCAAAGTGTGCCTTTAGGCGAATCTCTTCACCAAACCAATTATGCACGCATTCCTAATATCCTAATGCGATAAATAGCCATGATAAACAATTCAGCAAAATATGGATGCAAACTGTATTTCCTACAAATGACTAAAATGCCCTAAATCTCATATTTCCCGTACGTTTACGAAACAGAAAACGGACAGCATATTGTACATGTCAAACGGCATTACCGTCGATAATCTACTATTAAACGACATTGAAAGCATTGAAATCAGTCAATCAAAGCGTCTAAAATCCTCACCTTTTACCCTAGATGTGTATCGTTTCGAACGGAGCGTATACGCTTTGTCTACAGGGAACAGGCGACCTAATGCACAAGATGTATAAGCTACTTCGCTATTGGAATTGACGGAACCTTAAATCAGCAAGTGGTTAGGGTTTTCCTTACCTAGAAATGCGTTGGAATCACTGGCAAAGTGATTTGAACGCGATGCTTAGGCACGTGTAGCAGGTGCAGCAAGTGGCAGGAAGATCTCTTTCACACTCTCTCACAATCTCACACTTTTTCTCTCTCTAGCTAGGGTTTCTAGCAAATTCGGATGGGTGAGATAAGTGAGGGTTTTAAGCCCTTTTATAAGTTAAATCCTTTCCAAATTAGGCTTGGGAACAAAGTTCACTTAAGGTATAACCAAATCGGAGCTGTTTCGATCCAAAAGGGCACTTCGGGAGGTCCCCTGGTCGAATGCAGTCGGACTTAAGCTCATGGTCACTGGATATTGCTCACACCCAGTTTTCAGTCCGGCAGAGTTCATAGATCGCACGTGGCGGTCCAGTTTCAGTTCAGCGGTCATCGCACCTAGATCAGGTCTATAAGTCTCATGATATGAAAGAGAAATTTTTCCTGATCCGAGGGTGTAATTTGGCTGAATTCTGACGGTCAGAACGTTTAATAATAACGCGTCAAGTCACGTGCCAGATTTGGATTTAAATTTCCAAATCTAGCCCTTTTCTCACTCTCTTCACTCCATGCTCAATGAAATAGCCTCTGAATGTCGGTTGGGCTTGATTTTCGAAATGATTGTCAAGCCCAGCTAAGCGGTCATAACGGTCTAAGATTGTAGGTATCGGACTTTCGACGCGCGGTCTAGATCCAATATAAAGTTTCAAAGGGTTCCTGAGAGTAAACGGGTTTAGAGTTTGATCCAAGGTTTCAACGTATTATATCACCATTGATTCTACAAGTTTTGGGTCTTGTAGAACGTATTTAAAGTGTTCAGGGATAATTTCACAGCTACTCTAGCGTTGCGCTAGCTAACTAATGCTTAATTTCTAAAGGAATTAATCCTACGTGATTTCTGGTCGAGTTGGTACTCGAGTCTAAGTACGGATTTTTCCAAGGCGTTACATGCAGGCACACAATGTGCACAAGGGATGGAACTTCATCCCTCAATGACCACCACACAATGTAATTGAGTCATACAGATGATGCACATGGGTCACAAAATGTAAGTGTGTTACCTGTGGAATACGGAATCCTCTGTCCTAAGGAGGGATAAGGTTTAGACACATAAACAGGTGTTCTAAGAAGAAGAGAAGTCCTCTGGTGGGGGCCCAGTACTTTGAGACGGCCCACAAGCTAAAAGAGTTATAACCCTAAGGAGGAACGATCCTAATAAGGCCCATGGTCAGCCTTCAACCACCTATAATGGCCTCTATGGGCCTACCTTAGGGCCACCAAGGAGGATATTTAGCCTCAACTAGGTCCCAAAAGGTAGCCCTGCTACGAATATAATGTAAGGTGTAAGGCCTAAGTAATGTATGGTCTAATGGGTCATATCCCAAGCCCAATCTCACAGACCATATAGTGGTCCCTCAAGTGAGGTTTGGGCCCAACCATAAGGGTCATAAACCCATATGTTATGGTGGGATTCATGGGAAGCCCGGTAGTTCATTTACATGGGCAATTCTCACATTTAATATAAGTGAGTTGCGCCTTACTTTTTAGCTCAAGTATAGGGTGAATTTTAATGGGTGGCCAAGGGCCTAACTTCTTGCATATTCTTGCCCATAAGCCCATCATAATAGATGGGAGAGTATAGCCCTAGATCAATGGGCCTATCCAAAAGGACTTAGTCCATAAGGCCTAATTACTAACACAAAAGGGCAGCAATACATACATACACATAGACATATACATATATATATATATATATATATATATATATATATATATATATATATATATATATATATATATATATATATATATATAACATCACATAATAGACCAAAAAAAAAAGCCATTCAATTCATGCTTTATGGTGGACTTAGAGGGCAGCCCATAAACCTAAGAATACACATGGGCAATGCTTAAACTGACAGTGTGGACCTTGTCATACTAGCACAAAGGCTTAACAAGACCCTCCATAATATGCATCAATGTGGTCCTTGTAAGTCAGCCCATAATTAAGTACTTCATGAGGCACCAGGGCCCACAATACACATAATCAACTTATAAACAGCCCATTAGGCTCATAATTCAATAAGGTCAGCCCTTGAACAATGTGGGGCTTAAGGAAAAGATTTATAGTCCATTGGGCCTATAAAACTACTTAAAATTTGGTTAATTCTAACCTACAATATTACCACAAGGCAGGCCTCAAGGGGCACTAATTAAGCCCAAAAATGTCTAAAGAAAGAAGACAAGAGTGTGTGAAACGCTCCCTTAAATTTGGTGGGCCACATCAACCCCAAAAAGGTCAACTATGTGGTAAAATTTGGGCCCCTTGCTGGAATTCCAGTCCACCCATTTCCTGAGCCTGCTGGAGTCCAAAAATTTATTTAATCTAAATGGGTTACTGACCCACATATATCACAGTGAGCCCCATCAGATAAGAATGGAGGTATACAACACTTACTTCCAAGTGGGCCATGTCATTGGAATGCAGGCCCAACAATCTAAGGTGGGGACATCCCATGGTAGTTAGTCCTATGGACCTGGGTATTTTGCCCAAAACTGATCCAAATCCCACACCACACCACGGTCGGTACAAGGGCCCGATGGCTCTGAAAATTTTCAAGGTGGTCCTTCCATGGGTGGCTTACAACTACACAAAATTTCATAATTTTTAGACAATTATAAGTATTTTAAATAATTTTAATAAAACAGTCTGTCCAGAAAATTTGACTAACCTGGACATCCCAAAGTGATGGGCCGGTCCGCCCCTTTCCACGGTGTACATAGGAGTCCATAGGCTACAAAAATTTGTAGGTAGGTCCCAACATGAGGGGCCACCTCTTTATAAATTTTCATGATTTTTAAACACTCAAAAGCATTTTAATAAATTTTAGAATCCCAACTTGTCCAGGGTGGAATGTTGCTGGAAATATAGTTGTCCATTGTTCTGAATTTGGGTCATCCAAATGGGTTTTGGGCCTCCAAAATTCATGAAATTTGGGCCCAAGGTCCCTCAGCAAGCTTATAACAAGATGGGACCTAGAAATATGGTCCACCTTCTGAGAAAATATTTTTAAAATTTTGTTTTTATGGAACTATGCTACTGTACTGAACAATAGAAATTTCTAGCAGCCCGCCATGTTGACCTACCCTTTTGGATGCCCAAATGGGGTCCATTGGCCCTAAAATTTTGCAGGTAGGTCCTAACATGGGTGTGAAACATATCTAAAAGATTTTAAAATTTTTGAGGTAGTATAAGTATTTTATTTAATGCATACAAATTATGGTCAGCAATGAATTTCTACAAGATCTGCTAGTGCAAAAAATACTGTTGTCCCATGTTTGGCACGATATGGGGTAGGCCTATACTTTCCTAAATTGCTAGAAAATTGGTGGGTTTGATGGTCCCACATATTGACGGCAAGTGGGGTCCATGGGAGTGGCCCACTTACTCCCAACTCAAGATGGAAAATGAGCATTTCTATCATGCAGTGTTGCTGGATGGTCTAGAAATTTCTAGACAGCCAGCCTACTTTGGCCCATCCCATAGGCCTCAACCATGGGGGAAATGATGTGGTCCCCATTCCACATCAAATTTGGGTCCACACTCTAGAAAACCTCTAAAGAAATTTGAGAAAAATAGGCATACAGACAGTCCTAAACAATTACTCAAAATTATACAATAGATGGGCCTGAAATCTGGACAACAACATGTGTTGTCCATATTTTGGTTCATAGAAATTATCCCCAGGGTTTTATACCCTAATACATCAAGTGAAGTCCACTTAGATGAGTCATCAAAATTTCAGATCCATCAGTACACCAAAAACCTCAAGAAAATCCATGTTTGGAGACCACTTAACCCATGCATGTCATGGTGGGCGTGGACGTCTAACAAGGTGGGCTCAAACGTCCCATTTTCTTATGGAACTGAGATGTTTCTGACCACATCAGTGGGCCACAAATTTCCAGCAACAAAAGGAGGAGAAAGGGAGAGGGATCACGACCATAGTGGAAGGTCTCGACATTGTGAACCTTCCACCTTCAATCCACACCATCCACTATATTGGTAGTTTACATGCATGCCATTTACAATTAAAAAGAGGTGCTGAGATATGGATACCATCTCTACCATGCATGCAAAAGTCTAAATGACCTATGAAAGGTTAAATCTAAGAAATGCCTCATGGTGAGTCCATGGAGAATGACCCATCATGGAAGAAGATATACATGCTCTAGGTCCATGGCCTTGAATATAGGAGTCATGTAGGACCTCCACCATGGATTTGTGGGTCTTATATGTTTTCTTTCATGTAGAGAAAGGAAGACAAGAAGAAGAAAGGAATGAGAGTCTTCATGGAGCACCCACCTCCAATGGACAAACTCTAACTCTAAGTGCTCGCTTCTATGCTATAAGGGAGAAGATTCTGTGGTGAGGATGAGATTTAGAGGGTTGGGATGGGATAGATGGAGCATGCAATGGGCTGAGATGGGGTGGAATCCATGGACATTTAGAGGGCTTTAACTTGCTACAAATGAGAAGAAAGAGAGGGAAGGAGAGAGATAAGGAGAGGAAGGGTAGGTTTTGATGAGTTGTAAGAGCTAGGCATGATTGCTTTGTAAGAGCCTGGGCATGATTGCTTTATAAGAGCCTAGGCATGATTGCTTATGGAGAAGAAAAACAATGATTATTTGTAAGGTGTAAGAGGCTAGGGAGTAGGGTGGTAAAATGCCTGGGTGTAGGCTCTCTAGAAAAGTACACCTAGGTGGGGCTCACCATGGAAAACGTGCAAGTCAGGTGGGTCTCACCAAAATGCAATCAATGGTCCAATAATGCCCGACCTACAAATTTTGATGGACATGTCGGATTTATGCACAAGACGTGGTGTTGGAAATGCGGAGACAATGCGGTAGCAAGGACATAGGTCTCGGGTCAATCCAAATCGGGTCTATGTGACTAAACTCAAGGATGACCGTAAACACTTTTCGAGGGTCGCGGGTCATTGAAATTTGACCGGTAGGACCGCGGGACCAAAATAAATAAGATGTAAACTCACACACACGTAATGCACATGCAAACTCGGGTCGTGTCTGACAACCCTACCTACCAACAAAGAAATTTTATCCCCAAAATTGACCAATATAGGAAAAAATGAAAAGCAAACACTATCATCATATAACAATCATCAAAAGAGAAGGCAATACAATCAGCATATATCAATCAACAAACAAATGGGGATAACGCTCTCTAAACTTGGCCTCACGTTCCCAAGATGCCTCGATCGCCGAATGATGGCCCCATTACACCTTCACCAAGGGAATGACCTTGGTCCTAAGGACCTGCTCATTCCAATTAAGAATACGAATCGGCTGCTCAATGTATGAAGCACCCTCATGGACCTCGAGTGGCTGCCAAACAATCACAGGAATAATGCCTGACCCACATTTCCTCAACCTAGAAACATGGAACACATCGTGGATCGTGGCCAACTTAGGAGGTAAGGCAAGCCTATAAGCCACAACGCTTACGCGCTTGGTAATATCAAAAGGTCCAATAAATATCAGGACGAGCTTTCCCTTTACACTAAAGGGAACCACGCCCTTCATAAGTGAGACCTTGAGATATACCATGTTCCCGACTGTAAACTCGAGGAGTCGACGCTGACGATCAGCAAAAATATTTTGCCAACTCTGAGTTGTGCACATCCTCTGCCTGATAACATTAATAGCCTCTGACGTTTGCTGCATAAGCTCAGGACCTAAGAGATGACACTCTCCAACCTCGATTAAATAACTAGGAGATCTATACGATCTGTCATAAAGTTCCTTACAAGGAGTCATATTGATAGTTTCCTAATAACTATTGTTGTACGTGAATTCGGCGAGGCGTATATGCTCATCTCAACTGCCCACAAAGTTTATCACATATGCCCTGAGCATATCCTCAAGGATCTGGTTAACCCTTTTAGTTTGCTTATCCATCTGCGGGTGATAAGCGGTGCTAAGATGCAAAGTGACCCCCAACGTCTGCTGAAAACTCCTCCAAAACTGAGACGTAAATTTGGAGTCTCGGTTTAAAATGATCGAAACTGGGACGCTGTGTAGTCTCACTATCTCCTCAATGAATATCCTTGGCAACCAGTCCATGGACCAGGAAGCATACATTGGAATGAAATGAGCTGACTTCATCAGATGATCGACAATAACCCAGATGGTATCGTGACCACGCTGAGTCCTCGGCAAACTTGTGATGAAATCCATCGATACATGCTCCCACTTCCACTCTGGAACGCTCAACAGCTGCACGGGACCAGGGGTTCTCTGGTGATCAGCCTTAACACGCTGGCATGTGTCATAATCAGCCACAAAACCAACAATCTGATGGTTCATCTCCTGTCAAAAATACTACCTCCTCATATTATGATATGTCTTCATGGAGCCTGGGTGAATGCGATGTCTTGATTGGTGTGCCTCGGTCATCAGATCACGTCGCAACTCTGGCACGTCCAGGACACATAATCGGCCTCTAAAGTGTAATCCACCATCGGAACCAATCTATCAATCTGACTGCTCCACGGATGCGACCTCTGCTCGGTACTCCTGAAGTGACTCATCCGCCTGCTGAGCTTCAATCACCCTAGCCATCAAAGAGGGTTGAATCGACAAGTTCAAAAGATGAACAATAGAAGACTATAGACCGAACTCAAAGTCAAACTCTGAAACATCCTCGAGCATCTACCACTATCGAACTATCATATGTGCCACCAGGCCTTGTGGTTGACGGTTGAGTGCATCTGCCACCACATTCGCCTTGACTGGGTGGTACTGAAGGTCAAAATCATAGTCTTTCAGTAACTTCATCCATCACCTCTATCGCAGGTTCAACTCAGACTGAAAAATTAGATATTTCAAGCTCTTATGATCTAAGAAGAGCTCGAACCTGACCCCATATAGATAATTCCTCCACACCTTCAATGGGAAGACAACTACTACAAGCTCCAAATCATGAGTGGGGTAGTTCAGCTCATGGACTTTCAGCTGGCACGAGGCATATGCATAGGCTTCCTATACTGCATCAGGACAGCACCCAAGCTAACTTTGGAGGCATCGGTGAAAATAATGAAACCCACTCCCATCAGGAAGAGTGAGAACAGGAGCGGATGTGAGGCGGTCCTTCAACTCCGTGAATGCCTCCTCGGAGGCGTCACTCCATACAAAATCAACACCCTTCCATGTCAACCAGGTCAGCAGTGCAGCAATACGAGAGAATCCCTTGATAAACTGTCCGTAATATCCCGCTAAATCAAGGAAGCTATGGATCTCGGACGCCTTCTTGGGTTGGCCCCACTAACGCACTACATCAACCTTCGACGGGTCCATAGCGACACCCTTCCCTCGTCACCACATGAATAAGGAACTTCATCTCCTCCTGCCAAAATTTGTACTTCTCCAGCTTCGCATACAACTAGTAGGTACAGAGGGTTTAAAGCACAATCTGCAAGTGCTCAGCATGGTCCTTTCAGGTCCTTGAATATATAAGAATATCATCAATGACCATAAACAGATCGAGGAATGACCGAAAAACCTTTTTCATCAGATGTATGAATGCGGTGGGCGCATTAGTCAGTTCGAACGACATGACTAGGAACTCAAAGTGACCATAGCACGTCCAGAAAGCTGCCTTCGGAATGTCCTCCTCTCGGACCTGAATCAGATGATAACCGAAGCACAATTCTATCATGGAAAAATACTGTGCACCCTGCAACTGATCGAACAGATCATCAATACGTGGAAGCGGGTATCGGTTCTTGATGGTAACTTTGTTGAGCTCACGATAGTCCACACAGAGCCGCAACAACCATCCTTCTTCTTTGCAAACAATACTGGGGCTCCCCAAGATGAACTATTAGGACGAATGAAACCTAACTCCCAGAGCTCATCCAACTGCTCCTGTAGTTCCCTCAACTCCAACGGTATCATCCGCTAGGGGGCTTTCGAGATAGGCGTGGTACCGGGCACCAGATCAATTTAAAACTCTATCTACCGATGCGGCGATAAACGCAGTATCTCTTAAAACACATCTGTGTACTCACAAACAACTGACAATTGCTCAATACCCTCTGCCACAGAATTCATAATGATAGAAGCAAAGAAACTAGATAACGGGTCTCCTTTAGGCTCGACGACGAATTGAAATACTGACAAGCCTGGGACATGAAACATGACTATCCTCGCGGCACAGTCTAAGACGGAACAATACTCTACAAGCCAATCCATACCCAGAATCACATAAAAACCTACCATCGGCATCACGAACAGATCGATGAGAAGAAACATCTCGCCCACTAGCACTAGGTAAGAAGGACAGCGATGGGTCAATATAATAGAATTCCCTATGGGAGTTGAAATGACCAAGACCTCAGACACAGTCTCCGATGGAATATTGGTCGATCGACAAAACTGCTTGGCCACAAAAGAATAGGGAGCACCAGAATCAAACAAAATATGAGCAAAAATAAGAAGAATACTCTCAACGACTCCTCCAGTCGATGACTGCGGGTCCTGACCTGGCGCCTGCTGCGCAGGATAAAAGTGGCACTGAGCTAGTAAAGGAAGAAAATTAGAAGACTGGGGGTCCTGAGTATGTGCCTGCTGAGCTGTTATATACACTGGACCCAGGGACCGAACATACAGATATCCCCTTTACTAGTATTGCGGTTGCTGCTGTCGTCTCTACTACTGCCGTCTCTGCTGAGGAGGAGCCTTAGGAGAGGAAGGTGAAAGCTATGCTCTCGACTGCTACTGCTACTGAAGAGGAGGGGGCGACTGCGGTGGCCTTTGCTGCTGAATGGGGACGACACTCACGCCTCCGATGTTCGGCCTGTCCATAACCGAAGCATACACTAGAAAAGGGGTAGAAAGATGAAGTGGCTAGCAGTGCTAATGATGATGATGAAGCTACTGTCTAAACCACAAGTTGTCGAAACCCTGATTTACCCCTCCTTTACTGACGGTGTTACCTGGAACTGTCGGCTGGTGCTCTCATCTTCTGGTCTCCACCGGAACTCTGCTCTCTCGATCTCTAGGTCATAGCCTAATCCTCCTCATAAACCAGTGCCCGATGTACGACCTAGTCAAATGTCTCCAAATAATGCCCTACCATGGCTGCGAAGGGCAGGACACAAACCAGTCACGAAATGACAGGCCCTCATCTTCTCATCGCTGGTGAGATGAGGATCAAATCTAGACAAGGCCAAGAAACGGGCCTCATACTGAGATACAGACAAATCACCCTACACTAGGGTCTCAAACTCGATCACCCGCTGGATCTGAACGTGCTCAGAGAAGAATTTCTGGTCGAAACGGACCACGAACTCCTCCCATGTCCAAATGAACTGAGGCCCGACCATCCTGGACATGGATGAGCTCCAATGACGAGCCTCACCCTGAAGAAGATATGTCGTAAGGGATACTCTCTGATTCACAGGACACTGAATAGTGTCAAAAATCCTCGCAACCTCAGTGCACTAAGCCTCAGTGGCAGAAGGGTCAGGGTCACCGCTAAACCTCAGGGGATCATACTGCTGAAACTCTCGAGCTATCTCACTAGAACGTGGTAAATCAGACTGCCCAGAAACCTTGGCGGTCACAGGCTGATGGGTCTATAATGTTGTGGCAACAAGCTGCATCAGCTATTAGAAATGCTCAGCTCTTATGGGTACTATCAAAAAGCAGGGGCAGCACTTGCCTCAGGCAGAGGCACGGGTGTGGCCGACACTGTAGGAGCCTCTATAACTAGAACAACAGGCTGAGGAGGGGGAACTGGTGGGGTAGTTGGAGCAACTGAGGGAGTGGGCACTATGAGCTCAGCCGAAGGAATAGGTTGGATTGAGACCTCTGGAATCGGATCCTCAACAACAAGATCAGGATGTTCTTGAGTAGGACAGGTATCTCGGGCACCTTATCCACGGGCACCACGACCACGGGTGTCACAACCTCGGGTGCCACATCTAAGCGGCATTATCTACAAAACAATGACGTAAATAATCAGGACAATTACAGGCTCGATACAAAGCGAAAGGAAAGGCCTCGGGAGACTACTTGTCCTATGCTCTGAGTAGACATGTGATGTTATCCTCAGTTATTTTAGAATTACATACTATGCTCTGATACCAACTTCTGTCATGCCCCAGACTTGATAACCGGATTCATAAGGAATCCGATGGCTAGTTCTGGCCACAACAGCCTCCTTAGTACCCCATTTTGAGCTCCTGAGGCGGGTTCCAATCCTGGGATCCTACAAGGAGGATTTTCATAAAAATATAATCATTCCAATACAAGCATAGCCAAGATCACAACAAGTATATCTGAGAATAAAAAAGGGCACACATTACAAAATCCATTAAGCATTTAAACTTTTACAAGTTTACATTAGGTTTAAAAGGTCATACATAAGGAAGTAAGAAAAGAGGAAGAAGTCTGCAATATTGGAGTCTTAAAGCTCAACTCTACTCCATGCTCTACTACTATGACACCTGCCTAGATTCTCCTGCACGCATCAATCATGCATAAGCTTATAGAAGCCTAGAGGGTGGTGAAAGTGTGTGACAATTTTGTACAGAAGAATAGTAGGTGGTATAAGGAAAGAAACATGCTCAATGAGAATATCGTTAGCCTTTACCAAAGGTTATCATGAATACGATGCAATGAGTACTGGATGTCATACCAAGGTAATGCATGAAGGGGCTTACACAGACAATGCTAATGTGATACAAGGAATGTTAGTGCTCATGTCCAAACCACATATCAAGTACATTTCACTTCATAGACAGCCCAGTAGTTCATTTACATGGCAATTCTCGCATTTTTCACAAGTGAGTTGGGCCTCACTTTTGAGCTCAAGTATAGGGTTAATTTTAATGGGTGGCTGAGGGCCCAAATTCTTGAATATTCTTGCCCTTAAGCCCATCACAAAGATGGGAGAGTATAGTCCTAAGATCAATGGGCCTATCCAAAAGGACTTAGTCCACAAGGCCTAATTAATAACACAAAAGGGTGGCCATACATATATATATATATATATATATATATTACATCATATAATAGACCAAAAATAAAAGCCATTCAATTCATGCTTTATGGTGGACTTAGAGGGCAACCCATAAACCTAAGAATACATATGGGTAGGGCCTAAACTGATAGTGTGGGCCTTGTCATACCAACCCAAAGACTTAACAAGACCCTCCACAATATGCATCAGTATGGGCCTTGCAAGTCAGCCCATAATTAAGTACTTCATGAGGGCACCAAGGCCCATAATAAACATGATCAGCTTATAAACGGCCCATTAGGCTCACAATTCAATAAGGTCAGCCCTTGAATAATGTCGGGCTCAAGGAAAAGGTTTACAGTCCATTGGGCCTTTAAAACTACTTAAAATCTGTTTAATGCTTGTAACGTCCTGGAAAAATTTGTACAGAGACCCGAGTACCACCTCAGGCAGAAATCACTAAGGACTAAATCCTTTAGAAATTAAATAAGAATTAACTAGTGCTAAACTAGATTACCTGTGAAATTAGCACCAATCACTTTAAATACGGTCTGTAAGACGTAAAATTTGTAGAATTATTAATGCTACATTACCTTAAAATCTAGGATCAATCTCTAAACCCAGTTGCTCTAGGGAGCACATTGAAACTCCGTATTGAACCTGAACTGCACGTCAAAAGTCCGATAATGAAGAAACTATATGATTATGACCGTCTTGTTGGACTTGACAATCACCTCGAAAATTAAGTCCAGATAGTATTACATGACGATTTACTTGAGTCCGGAGCGAAGTGTGTGAGAAACGTGAATGTTTTTAGAAATTTAATCCGAATTTAAGTAATCTGAGTCGTGTCGTGTGCAGGCCAACTATAAGCATTTAGACCGTCAGAATCTGACCCAAATACACCCTCAGATTAGGAAAAATGTCCCACACATGCAAATGTACTTGTGGCCCTGATCAAGTGTCGGTGACCGTTGAACTGAAACTGGTATGCCATGGTCGATCTGTAAACCCGATCGGAGTGAAAACTTAGCTTGACCAAGATCCAATGTCAAGAAGCTTAAGTTCGACTGCATTCAGCAAAAGGACCTCTAAAAATGCTCCGTTGGATCGGAACAGACCCGATTTGGACATAACCTAAGTATACCATGGCCCTGGGGCTATTTTCATTTGTTCTAGGCCTATATAAGAGCTTTAAAACCCCTCTCACATATTTCATATGAATTCTAAAACCTTAGCAAAGAAAGGAGAAAAAAAGAAAGGAAAGAGAGAGAAAGAGAGAGAAAGAGAGAGAGCGAGTTAGAGATTCATCCTGGGGTTCTTCCCAGCTACACTACGTGCCAAATCTGTCCATTCATATTGTTATACGAGTGATCCCGATTCCATACTTGGGTAAGAAACCCTAACCCAAATCTATTTTAGGACTTTGAATAGTCTAAGTGATGATGTAGCAAACCTACTTCAAGCTCTAGGTTGCTAATCCGTCGTTGACGAAGACTAGACGTTTAAAATAAATCTGTTACGCATTTACCGGCGTAAGGTGCAGACTATATACATATAGGTTATGGTTTTCAAGGCTTTCAATGTCAGTTAATAATTTATTACTGACGTGGGTGCAATTTCAAATGCCAAATGCGATATCTGTTTCATTTTACGTATACATATAAACTATATTGTGAATAGGGTATTTCATGTGTTTGTTGAAATGTTTGTATGCGCTTGGAATCTGAATTTGTGATTGCCATGATTAACTGTCATAAGTACATGGTTATTATATATGCAACAACTCCTTGGCAAGAGGATTTGCCCTCATACATATTATGACCAACATACGTGACGTATGTTGAAAAGTGTAGTCTAAGTGTTTGTAAAAATATTTGAACAAGTTAGTAGTTAGTAAAGTGTGATTTATAAGGGAATTGGGATATGAATCCCAACTACCTTAGCTGTGTGTATGATTTCCTCCATGTACTGAATAGTCTACTTATTTATGTTTAACTGTGTGTATGATTTCCTCCATGTACTGTATATTCATGTGTAAGTTATATTCCATATCATGCTCACACAAATGTAGGATTTGACTTAAGTATTCATTACTGCTTGCTTCTCTCATATGCTTATTTGTTGTGAATGCATGCGGTTGGGGCTATATCATAGTCCAAGTAATCGGTAATAGGCCTTGTTCTGGTGACTGTGGTTGTTTTCACCATGCAGGATATGTTCAATGAATACGAGCTGCACTTGGGATATCGGCAATGGTTAGGCCACATGGAGTGCTTATGCACTTCATGTCGATCAACTCAACGTGTTTTCATCCTAGTCGAGCTCGTCAATTAACTCGATTGACCCGATGTATGTTCACCATGTTTGGATGCTACTGCTTGAATTTAAGGTACCAAACTCACTAGTGAAACCCTGATAACCTTGGTACCTCGATCTGGTAAGACTTATGATCCGGGTGTGGTGGTATGGGACATCATGGTCGAGCTGTCGGCCTACGCTGGGTTAACGAGCCTCCCCGTAGTGACCAGTGAGTAATCTAGACTCGTGAGCTGAATATGGTGGTATGAGACACTGTATTCATGCTGTCAACCTACACTGATTGGTGACGAGCCCATTGTAGTGACCTCGAGCATACCTTGAAACTGTATTGAGGCGATGAGCCTTATTATAGCAACTAGGGTATAACTAGGCCTGTATTAATTGGTGACGAGCCCTTTACAGTGACCTAGAACCATAACATTGTATGAAATTTACTAGGACTGACGACCCTAGAATGGATCATTGTTTGGGAATTGATATAAGGGAGGTACCTTAGCTTCTCAATCCTATTGTATGAAAAGGACTAATATGAACTCGGTAATCATGTTCATGCACCGCATTGTCATGCATGCCGTAAGATCAAGACGCTGAGGGAGTGCAAGCGAGGGCATGCATCATTACTACATCTCATTCTTACATTAATCAGAGTATTTAGTACTTGTTTGTTATACTACTTTATCATTACTGCTTGACTGAATTGATAACATGTTAACCTTTACTATATAGCTCCACTGAGTTGATCACTCACTCTCACGTTCTGAGACGGTGTTAAATACTAACCAAACTCTATCTTAATTACAGATGATGATGTGATCCACGAGGTAGAGTTGAAGTTCGAGGATGATGAGGAGGCATTCTCCTACATGCAATATTCAGGTGGGTTCATGTGAGTCGTGTCCTAATTGATGGGGATTCAGGGTTATATTTATAATGAGCTATCACATTCTTTTTGACATTTTATATTTTGAACCAATACTTGTAACTATTGATCTGACAACGTTTACATACTCTAGGGACTTATACTAGTTTATCTATTTGTTTCAGTCTTCCCCTTACATATTACAACTGTCCTTGGATTATGTTATGATGATTTGGTTTAATCTCATTCATGTTTTATACACTCATATAAATGACATACAATCATTATTAAATATGTTGTATAAGTGAGGTTTTGGAACTTGGGAGAAGAATTATACTCGACCCCTGATTTTCAGGGCGTTACAATGCTAACCTACGATATCACCACAAGGCGGGCCTCAAGGGGCACTAATTAAGCCCAAAAAGGTCTAAGGAAAGAAGGTAAGAGTGTGTGCAATACTCCCTTAAATCTGGTGGGTCACATCAGCCCCAAAAAGGTCAACCATGCGGGAAAATTTAGCCCCCTTGATAGAATTTTAGCCCACCCATTTCTTGAGCCTGTTAGAGTCCAAAATTTTATTTAATCTAAACGGGTTACTGTAAGGCCCGTATTCTAGATCGTACCATTCTGTAGACTTTCACGATCTTCTCGATAAAATTTTGGTAACCTTCGACCTTTATTCAAAATTTTTGCACATTCCTAAGCCGGGTCTTGTCAACCCGAGTCAACTCAACCCAAGACTTGTACCCTAGCGACCGTGCTATCGTCGTGATTCTGATGTCGCGTCTTGCACGTCGATGCGATACCCAGGTTAGGAGATATGGGCTTACGTTCAATTCGAGGAAAACACCATGTGTTGCAAAACCCAAGAGAATCAAAATCGAATGTCACATCCATTAATTAATCAATCCCATCAAGGGTCAAGTACATGTCAAGTACACATCACCTCATACCCATCCCCAAGCAACCCCAAAAGTTAAAAAGTTCTTACATACCCCATACCTTTCTTACACCATCTAGCCCTAAAGTTAAGAAGTTCTTACTAACTCATCACTCACCACATCCATCACCCATCTCTCTCTCTCTCTCTCTCTCTCTCTCTCTCTACAACCCTCTCTCTCTCATTCCCAAGCAAGAGAAAAATCATGTACCCAAGCTCGTTCAACCTCTAAGACAGCTTTGTGTTTGGCCTAAGGAGAAAGAAGAAGTGGACGGTGGATTATCTTGGACCCACATTTTTATCCTTTTTGTATTTGTCTTTTGTGATCTAAGGGCTCACATATGGTGGGACCCACTTTGATGTATGCTTGTATCCAAGAGGGGCCCATAGTGGCGGGGCCCCTCCATTATCTCTGATCTCTTTTCTCTTTCTCTCTCTATGATCATGGCCCACCTATGATGTGTGTATTTAACCCATGTCATCCAACTAGTGGGCCACCTTGATCCCTATTTGGGCTTTCCTGACCGGACAGTTACACAGGCCCGGATGAAACAGAAACACAAATATTAGATGGATCCAAAATCAGGTGGGCCACGTCCATGTGGGACCCACCATGATGCCTGTGTTGTATCCACACTGTCCAACGTCCAGGGATGCTGGATGTGGGCTAAGAGTGAAGTGTGGACTGACATGGGGTGGGGCTAATAGTGAAGTGTGGATTGACAGTGGATGTACTAACAGTGGAGTGTGGGCTGACAGTGGGGTCCATTGGACCCATCCACGTCCTCCAGCCCTTTCTACAGGCCACACCATGGTGTATGGGTTTTATCTAGACCATCCACCTCCCATGGACGGTGGGACCCACATCTGTGTGGTGCCCTCCTTAATACATTTATCCACACCCAGATCCAAAGCTCTAGTGGCAAATTAGGTGGAGGATACCTCATTTCAACGCTGAGCTATTGACATTGATTCCCTAGTAGGGTGGCTAACAGTGAAGTGTGATCGGACAGTGGGGTCCGTGGGACCCACCCTGTCCCACGTCATCCACCCATGGATGGGCCACACTATGATGCGTGTAGGGTTTCCACAGTCCCTGGATGGTGGGACCCACCCCACTTATGGGGCCCTCCTTGATGAATATGAGCATCCAGGATGTTCAAGGGCTTGAACGTTATATTGATATAATATATATTATAATATTATATATATATATATATATATATATATATATATATATATATATATATATATATATTATATATGCATGAGGGTGGGCCCTATGTGGGACCCACCTCTGTTCCCTTTAAAGCAAAAGCTGCACTGGCAACAGCTATATTATATATATCTATATATATATATATATATATATATTATAATGTGTGTGTGTGTGTGTGTGTGTGTATATATATATATATATATATATATATGAGGGTGGGCACTACATGGGGCCCACCTCTCTTCTCTTTAAAGCAATTTTAGTTGCAACGTACAACAGTTATGTAGTTGTTGTGTACGTTCAGCTGGTGGGACCCACTGTCCATTCATGTTAGTAAGTTCTGTGGGTCCCAGCCACAATACATGTGTGTTATCAATGTCGTCCAGCCATTTATTGAGCCGTCCATCTGCTGGAAGGCCAGTGGACCCCACCCTTGATGGATGTGTTCCATCCAAACTATCCATCCTCTTTGACAAGCTCGTTTTATGGTTTGAGGCAAAAATGAGACAGATCTACTTATCAGGTGGGCCACTGCTAAATACAGTGGAGCACTGTACATCTACCATTGAAATCCTCTTCGTATCACAGAGAATCTGGATCAACATGAAATTTATTTTCCTTTTTTTAGGTCGGCGTGGCCTTATGATCAAATTGGATGGAAAATAAATGCTATGGTGGGCCTTGGGGATTGAATGGAAAATAAATGTTATGAGCATCAAGTGTCAATCACCAGAAGGCCACGCTTTCCACTGTGTCATGGTCAGTTAGAAGGGGGTGCAGCCTTACCTGCCTGAGAGGAGGGTACAAAGCTAAGCCAAGTCTGACCAGCTCGAGGAATGGGTCCGCTATCGATGAGCTGAGCCCGATATTGGTAGGTAGATAGTGAGGTCTCTTCTACTCACCTTATTACGCGTGATGGGGCAGTAATCTGGTTGGAGTGTACTAGACCCTGGTTATATTCTAGAGTTGAACTGTATTAATATGTAGACTCAGATGAGGATTTGTATGCTTGAGTTGTATCTTACATCGCATGGCCTTGGTATGGTCGACATCATTCATGTCTTGCATCGTATATCCTTGGTATGGCTAATAGTATTTACTCTGATACTGAATAATTGTATTACTACCTTGTGCATACACTTTCACCATTCTCTAAGCTTTCCATAAGCTTATGTACGACCGTTGCATGCAGGTGACGTTGGATCTCAACAGATCATTTTGGAGCTTTTGTCTATCATCATTATATTTTCCTTTACACATACTGTACTTATAAATTTTTTATCATAATGGAAATGTGATGGAGTTTTTGGTTATTGTTTGTGGGTTATGCCTTTGGTTATGCGTATTATGAATTAAACTGACGTTGAAAATTCTCGTAGCATCCTAGGATTGGAACTTGATATATGGGCGGTGGGAGCCTGAGAATGGGGTACCATGGAGGCTATCGGTGCCAGATTTAGTGATCAAAAATTTTGTGAACCTTCCGAGTTTGGAGCGTAACGGAAGTTGTTATCAAAGCATAACTTGGGAATAACTAAGAATAACATTAAATGTTTGCTATGAATGATTAAGTCTTAAGTTCAGATAGCCTAACGATCTTTCATTACAGACCCTTAATGTACTTGCCTTCAAGAGACCCGATCGACTCCCGCTTTACCACCTAAGGCTCCCGCTCCACCACCTGTGACTCTCGCCCTACCACCTACCATCCCCACTCCATAATTTGATCGCAGTCAGAGGAGAGACCGGAAGAGGCAGGCTCCTTTCGGTGACTCCCAGTAGCGTCGACCACAGCAGCAGAGGTGCTTAGGTCACCTAGCATTCCGAGCTCTAACAGCACCTCTAACACTACCTCTGAGGAAGTTCACCGACACCTATTTTGGGTGCGGTGTGACAGGGTAACATATGTGGGAGTGTCCCCACCCCCAACAGCAGTAATAACCAAGAGGTCTATAGAAGCCTCCACCATAGCAGTAGTAGAGACCCCCACAACAGCAACCACAACAGCCCCCACCATTGAGGCCACCTAGCAGTAGCATCAACACTAGCCTCCGAGGCCGTTGTAGCAGAGGCAGCAGTTTTGACCGCCTAGTAACCCAACAGCAACAACACGCTCAAAGGGACAGGCACCTCCCCAGCTGGCTCAGGCTAGGTTCTATGCGGCTTAGCAGGACCCGCATTCATCTGGAGGGGTCGTCGAGGGTATACTTTTAATCTCTGCATGCATTGCACGTGTATTGTTTGATTTTGGTGCATTGCATTCTTTTATGGCCGAGAGTTTCTACCGATTGAGTTTCTTGCTGTTGGAGTCTACTCGTGAAGGCTTATTAGTATCGACTCCCTTAGGAAAGATTGCAGTGTTGGACCGATTTTGCTCATCTTGCCCCATTCTGGTTGGAGATATCTTTTTTATTGGTCGATCTGTTTGCATTGCCAATGTCTGAGTTCGATGTCATCCTGGGCATGGATTGACTTGCTGAGTACCATGACATATTGGACTGTTCTGTGAGGACAGTCACGTTCTGTATACCCGGCGTTCCGCAGTTCTAGTTTATTGCCAAGCCCATAGGAGAGTTATTTTCTTGTATGATGTCGTGTGCATTAAGGAGCCCATAGCAGTGAGCATCGACTATTTGCCTGTAGTTTGTGATTTTCCCAAAGTGTTTAGGAGATTTCAGGATTACCGCCACACCGACACACTGAGTTTCAGATTGATCTCGTGCCTAGTATGACACCTATTTTGAAGGCACCGTATCATATGATGCCATTAGAGTTGCAGGAACTGCAGAAGCAGTTGGATGAGTTACGTAAATTAGGATTTATCCATCCGAGTAGTTCACCGTGGGGAGAGCCGGTACTCTTCGTGAAGAAGAAGGATGGCTCGTTGATGCTTTACGTAGACTACCACGAGCTTAATAAGGTCATGATCAAGAACAAGTATCCGCTCTTTATGGTTCATGATTTATTTAATTAGCTATTGGGTACATAGTTCTTTTCGAAGATTGATCTACGTTCCTGTTATCATCAGATTTGGGTCCGAGAGGAGGACATCCTGAAGATGGTCTTCAGGACGTGTTATGTTCATTTTGAGTTTCAGGTCATGTCCTTCGGACTGACTAATGCACCTGCAGTCTTCATGCAGTTGATGAATGAGGTCGTCCATCCGTATCTTGATCAATTTGTTGTAGTTTTCATCAAAGCCATTCTGATCTATTCGAGGACTCGTGAGGAGCACGAGCAGCATTTGAAAATTACATTGCAGACCCTCCGTGCACACCAGCTACATGCGAAGCTAGAGAAGTATGAGTTTTAGCAAGAGAAGGTGAAATTCCTCAATCACATGGTGATGAGGGAGGATGTCACGGTGGATCTCTCGAAGGTCGAGGCAGTGCCTTAGTGGGATCAGCCCACGACTGCATTCGAGATCTGCAGTTTCCTTGGTTTAGCGGGCTTCTACCGGCGTTTCATTGAGGGCTTCTCCTGTATTGCAGCCCAGTTGACTAGGTTGACTCGGAAAGGTATAGAGTTTGTTTGGGGCGATGCTGTGAGCAGGAATTTGTAGAGTTGAAGGACTGTCTGACTTCCACTGCTCTCCTTACTCTTCCCTCTGTGAGTGATGGATTTATTATTTTTACAAATGCCTCACATATTAGTTTGAGTGCTGTCCTGATGCAACATGGGAGACCAGTGGCCTTCATGTTTCGTCAGCTCAAGGTCTATGAGGTGAACTACCCCACATATGATTTAGAGCTAGCTGCAGTTGTCTTTGCATTGAAGGTGTGGAAGAACTTTCTTTATAGGATTAGGTTCGAGCTCTTCTCCGAGCACAAGAGCTTGAAGTACCTGTTCTCTTAGTCTGAGATGAAGATGAGGCAGAGGCATTGGATGAAGCTTATGAAAGACTATGACTTTGATATTCAGTACCACCCGGGCAAGGCGAACGTGGTGGTAGATGCCCTTAGCCGTCAACCACAAGGCCTAGTGGCACATATGATGGTCTAGGAGTAGAGGATGCTTGAGAATATAACAGATTATGATTTTGAGTTCGACATACAGTCTTCTATCTTGCAGTTATCCAACCTATCAATTTAACCCTCTCTTGTCGCAAGGGTGATCAAGGCTCAGCAGGCTAATGAGTCTTGCAGAATTATGTGGCTGAGGTGGCATCTGAGAGTCAGGTAGGTTAGCAGATTGGTTCGGATGGTGGACTTAACTTCAGAGGCCAATTTTATGTCCTGAATGTTCTTGAGTTACACAGACTCTATGACTGAGGCACACTGATCGCGATTTTCTATCCACCATTGCTTGACGAAGATATACCATGACATGAGGTGGCAATATTTTTGGGCAGGGATGAACCGCTAGACCCTCAGTTTTGTGGTCGAGTGTGACATGTGTCAGCGTGTCAAGGCTGATCATCAGAGACCCCCTGGTCTATTGCAGCCGCTGAGTGTCCCGATGTGGAAGTGGGAGCACTTATTGACAGATTTTATTATGGGCTTGACGAGGACCTAGCGCGGTCATGACGCCATCTGGGTTGTTGTGAATCGTCTGACAAACTCCAAATATTTCCTTATTATGCGTGCAATTTGGTCTATAGACCGGCTTATGAGGTTATTTATCGAAGAGATTATGAGACTACATGGTGTTCCAGTCTTAATCATTTCTGACCAACACCCGAGGTTCATGTCTCAGTTTTGGAGGAGCTTCCAGAGAGTGATGGGGACTGATTTATAGCTTAGCACCGCGTACCATCCGCAGACCGATGGCCAGACCGAGATGGTCAACAAGATCCTTAAGGATATGCTCGGGCCTGCATGATTGATTTCGGGGGTAGCTGGGATGAGCATCTGCAATTGGATGAGTTTGCATATAATAACAGTTATCAGGCAATCATCGGCATGACTCCTTATGAGGCACTATATGGCAGACCATGCAGATCACTGAGTTATTGGACTGAGGTTGGAGAGCACCGTCTCCTAGGTCTTGAGCTTGTGTAGCAAACGTCAGAGGCTATCGATATCATTAGGCAGAGGATGCGTACAGCTTAGAGCCAACAGAAGACTTTTACTGATCGCCGGCATAGTCCCTTGGAGTTTGCTATAGGGGACCATGTGTATCTCAAGGTCTGGCCCATGAAGGGCGTAGTTCGATTTGGAGGGAAGGGAAAATTTGCCCCTAAATTCATAGGACCTTTCGAGATCATTGGACGTGTTAGCGTCATGGCCTATTGGCTTCCCTTGTCATCCCAATTATCTGGCATCCACAACATTTTCCATGTCTCTATGTTGAGGAAGTGTGGGTCAGACATCGTTCCTGTTATTGATTGGCAGCCTTTAGAGGTTCGTGAGGATGCTTCCTATATTGAGCAGCCTATTCGTATCCTTGATCGGAAGGAGCAAGTCCTCCGAACCAAAGTCATTTCATTGGTGAAGGTTCAGTGAGCTCATAAGTATCTTAAGGAGGCTTCTTGGGAGCGCGAGGCTGAGATTCGAGAGCATTATTGCCATCTCTTTGATAATTGATTATGTATTGTATTTTGTATGCAATCTCTGATTTTATATGATGATGATTATGTTTCTTATTCCTCATGAGTTCTATCTAGTTGCAATGATTGTGTAAATTTTAAGGATAAAATTTCTATTAAGTAGGGAGAGCTATAAGACCCGTATCCTAGACTGTACCGCTTCATAGGCTTCTACAATCTTTCCGGTCGAATTTTAGCAACCTTCGACCTTTATTCGATGTTTATGCACGATACTAAGCCAATTCCTATCAACCCGAGTCGACTCAACCCGAGACTTGTACCCAAGCGACTACATCATCGCCGTGATTTCAATGCCGCGTCTCGCTCGCCAAGGCAATACCTAGGCCAGAAGATGTGAGCCTACATTCAGTTTGAAGAAAACACCGCGCATTATAAAACCTAAGAGAATCTCTACCGAATGTCACATCCATCAATCAATCAATCCCATCATGGGTCAAGTACATATCAAGTACACATCACCTCACACCCATCCCTAAGCAACCCCAAAAGTGAAAAATTTCTTACACACCCCATACCTTTCTTACACCATCTACTCTTAAAGTCAAAAAGTTCTTACACGCCCATCACTCACCACATCCATCACCCATCTCTCTCTCTCTCTCTATAACCCTCTCTCTCTCTCATTCTCAAACCACTTTCCCAAGCAAGAGACAAATCACATGCCCAAGCTCTTTCAACCTCCAAGAGAGCTTTGTGTGTGGCCCACTTCCTACCCTCTCATCTCCCATCTCAACCATCAAAACTGCATCTCTTCCGTTAGGATTGAAGCTAAGGAGCAAAGGAAGCCTAAAGAGCAAGAAGAAGTGGACGGTGGGTGATCTTGGACCCATATTTTTATCCTTTTTATATTTATTTTTTATGATCTAGGAGCTCACATATGGTGGGACCCATTTTTATGTATACTTGTATCCAAGAGAGGCCCATAGTGGCGGGGGCCCTCCATTATCTCTCTCTCTCTCTCTCTCTCTCTCTCTCTCTCTCTCTCTCTCTCTCTCTCTCTCTCTCTCTTTCCCTTTCTATCATCTAGCCCACTTAAGATGTGTGTATTTTACCCATGCCATCCAACTAGTGGGCCGCCATGATCCCTGTTTGGGCTTGCATGACCAGACGATCACACAAGCCCGAATGAAAGGGAAACATAAATATTAGATGGATCCAAAATCAAGTGAGCTACATCCATATGGGACCCACCATGATGCTTGTGTTGTATCCACACTGTCCATCGTCCAGGGACGTTGGACGTACGCTAACAGTGGAGTGTGGACTGACGTGGGGTGGGGCTAATAGTGGAGTGTGGAATGAGAGTGGATGTACTAGCAGTGGAGTGTGGGCTGACAATGGGGTCCATGGGACCCATCCACGCCCTCCAGCCCTTTTTATCGGCCACACCATGGTGTACGGGTTTTATCCAGACTGTCCACCGCCATTAGACGGTGGGACCAACATTCGTGTGAGGCCCTCCTTGATACGTTTATCCACACCCAAATCCATAGCTCTAGTGGTAGACTGGGTGGAGGATGCCTAGTTTCAATGCTGAGGTATTGGCATTGATTCCCTAGTATTGGCATTTAATCGGATAGTGGGGTCTGTGAGACCCACCCTGTCCCACGCCATCCACCCATGGATGGGCCACACTGTGATGCGTGCAGGGTTTCCACCATCCCTAGACGGTGGGACCCACCCCACGTGTGGGGCCCTCCATGATGAATGTGACCGTCTAGGCCGTCTAAGGGCCTTAACGTTATATTCACATAATATATATTATAATATTATATATTATATATATACTGAGGGTGGGCCCTATGTGGGGCCCACCTCTGTCCGCTTTAATGCAAAAGCTGCACTAGAAGCAACTACATTATATATATATATATATATATATATATATATATATATATATATATATATATATATATATATATATATATATGTGAGGGTGGGCCCTACGTGGGACCCACCTCTGTTCTCTTTAAAGCAGTTGTAGCTGCAACGTATAGCAGCTATATAGCTGTTGTGTACGTTCAACTGGTGGGACCCACTATCCATTCATGTCAGCAAGTTCTATGGGTCTCAGCCATAATGCATGTGTGTTATTATAAGACCCGTATCTTAGTCCGTACCATTCTGTAGACTTCCGCGGTCTTACCGGTCGAATTCCGGCAACCTTCGACCCTTAATCGATATTTGTGCACAACCCTGATTCGTATGCCGTCAACTCAAGTCGACTCAACCCAAGACCCTTACCATAGCGACCGTGCCATCACTGCGGTTCTGATGCCGTGACTTGCGCGCCGAGACGATACCCTGGTCAAGAGATGTGGGCCAACGTTTGATGCAAGGAAAACACCGCGCGTTGCGAAACCGAAGGGAATCTCTACGACTTGTCATATCAAACCCATCAATTAATCAAATCCCATCACATCTCATGTCAAGTACACATCACTTTTCACCCTTTCCCAAGCAAACCACAAAAGTTCAAAAGTTCTTACAAGCCCAACCTTTCTTACACAAAATGCCTCCAAAGTCAAAAAGTTCTTACACCACCCATGCCTTTCTTACACAAATAGCCATAAAAGTCAAGAATTTCTTACACACCCATCACTCACCACATCCATCACCCATCACTCCTCTCTCTTTACTACTCTCTTTCTCATTTTTTTTTTCAAAACATTTCCAAGCAACAAAAAATATCCCACGTATGAGAATTCTCTAAGTCTTCCAAACTCCAAGTGTGACCCACCTTTCCTACCCCTTTATCTCCCATCTCAACCATCCAAACCTCATCTCCTCCATTGGAATTGAAGCTAAGGAGCTAAGGAACCCACAGGAGCAAGAAGATCGAACGGTGGGTGCTAGATAATAGTAGTATTTCATGTTTTTAAGATGGGCCAAGTGAGGCCAACCGATCAATGGTTTGGATCTCACTTGGGACCCTAAGATGTGGCCGGTGGCCCACTTTGATCATCATGATCATTCCATGATGGGGCCATTCTCCATGGACCCCATCATGATGTTTATTTTTCTTGTATACATAGGGTCATCTAGACCATCTATTTTAGTGGAGAAGATATCTCCACCGTTGGATTTTAAATTTAATAGGCCCATGTGTAATGGGACCCACTTGATGTATGTTGTAGATTATGAAAGGGAGGGCCCATAGTGTCGGGGTCCCTCCATCATCCGGTCTTCCTTTCTCTCTTTCTCTCCCTCTCCCTTCATTTTTTTTTATTTGTGTGTGATGGTGTGGCCGTGTGGCCCACTTGGATGGACCCAACTTGATGTAAGTATTTCTCATGCCCTCCAACCCCTTCTTTGGTGGCCACATCCATAGGTGGGGCCCACTTCAATGTATGCATTAGGTCCAGATTGTCCAGCATCCAGGGACGCTAGACGTTGAATGAAAAATAATTATGGGCTTGGGTTTAAGGCCTCTTGGGGTGAGCCACTTGCATAGGCCTCACCTTGATGTATGTATTCAATCCACGCTGTCCACCTCTTTCCCTGGATCATTTTAGGCATTGAGCCAAGAGATGGGGTTGATTGGAAGATCTGGTGGGCCATAGCGTTAAAAAATTACGTCCCTACCATTGAAAAATCATTTTTATTTTCTAGACATCAAAAAAATACTCTATATTAGGCTCGTTAGATTTGTTACGAGCCGTGGAATCCTATGGCTGGAGTGGATTCGCTTAGAGCAGGCCCCACAATAAAAAAACCTCAAAAAAACTAGGTTTTCAAAAATAAAATAAGAAACTTTGAAGTAGCAGCTGCTGCTGCTGCCAGCGCAGGCAGCACGCCTGCGATTTTGACGCACGGGCGGACATACAGCGTCCCACGGCTACTGCCGTGGACCCCACCATGATATATATTTCGTATCCACACCGTCCACAAGGTGGGCCACCCCCAGTAGTGGGCCCCCTCCAAATTTTGGCCCCATCCACTGATCAGGTGGCCCACACCATAGGAAACAGTGGAATTGAACCTCTACCATTAAAATCCTTTTTGTGGGCCCCAGAAGTTTAGGATCAAGATGAAATTTGTATTTTCCTTTCACTCAGGTCCACGTGACCTCATGAATGGGTTGGATGGCATGTAAGCATTGTGGTGGACCTCACTTGGGACCCACAAGTGATGTATGGGTTTTATTCCCACCGTCCAGGTGGACGATGGAACCCACCTGATATTTGTGTTTAATTCCCACCATCCAACGGATGGTGGGCCCTGGTGCATGTGTTCTATGTACACTGTCCAGTGACAGTGGGGAACGCCATGATGCATGTGCTGCATCCAATCCATCCATTCACCTTATAAGCTCATTTTATGGCTTGGGCTAAAGAATGACGCGGATCCTTAGCTCATGCGGACCCCACCATGATGCATGTGTTGCATCTATACCATCCAACCATTATGAGATCATTTTATGGCATGGAAAAATGAGTGAATCAGATTTAAAGCTCAAGTGGACCCGACCATTTAAATGATGGACAGTGGCATCTACCGTTAAAACTTTTAAGGATCATGATAATTCCCTATTAAGCTGGTATTGTTTTCATTTAATCTATCTCTATGTTAACTTATGAATGGGTCGGATCTCAAAACACATAGGGGTGGGCCAAATTTGATATGCTTAAGGCCCATTGAGATGTACTAGGGCCTATGGGTTGAGGCCCATTTGACGTATATTTGGGGCCCAATTGGTGTTGCCCATTTGTTACATATAAGACCCATGAGATTAGGCTCATTTGATGCATTCAAGGCCCAATGGGTTATGACCCATTGCAATGCGCATAAGGCCCATTGGTGCGGCCCATTGATGTGGCCCACTTGACGAATGAAAGGCTCATATGATATGGCCATTTGATATATTTAAGGCCTAATGGGTTAAACCTAAGGCCCATTGCAATGTGTGATCCCAACCTAGTTCATGTAATGATATTCACTGTGGGCTACGCCTTGGGAGCAATGTTGGTTTGACGTCCACATTACAAGTTTAATGTTGGTTAAATGTCCACATTACGACTCTCCCTAGGGCCCATTAATAGGCCCGTACTTGTTGCGTGTAGGCCGTCTAGACCCATCTTCATTGTAAAGGTAGTTCATTACTTTATTACATGTTTAGTATAGATCCATGACTCATGATCATAATTCATATGCATCATATGTATGCTTGATATGAGAGGTGACTGATCATAGCATATGCCTTCGAGCAGGTCGTTTATGGGCTCCTGGTTAGGCAGTGTTGCCTACATGAGCGCATGATACCGCAGGAGTTGCTGCATGACTGGATGATGTGATTTATGCATTTTGCATTGTGTGATATGGTTACTATAAGCCCTAGCGACATTAGGGTCGTAGCTTCCACAGACATATCGTGGTTGGCAGGATTGAATACCAAAAATCTTATTCTACATGGGGTGTTATAGATATCCCTAGGTGAAAGTCTCTAAACCCTTATAGTACCAAGAGGTTGCTCCAACGTCTAGACCGAGTGGGTAGATGAGCGTTGAGTGCCGATTACCAGATGGTTGCGCTCTCCACTGTGTCATGGTCAGTTGGAAGGGGGTACGGCCTTACCCGCCCGAGAGTAGGGGGTAAAGCTAGGCTGAGTCTGACCAGCTCGAGAAATAGGTCCGCTATTGACGAGTCGAGCCCAATATTGGCAGATGGATAGTGAGGTCTCTTTCACTTACCTTATTGCACCCGATGGGGCGGCGATCTGGTTTAGAGTGTACTAGACCCCGGTGATATCCCAGATTTGAGCTGTATTGATATGTGGACTTTGATGAGGATTGTATACTTAACTTGCATCTTGCATCGCATAGCCTTGGTACGGCTCATGATAATTATAGATCCATCTGCATATTTCGCATTACTCTGATATTGCATGATCATATTACTACCTTGCGCACACACTTTCATCACCCTCTAAGCTTTCTATAAACTTATGCACAACCGTTGTGTGCAGATGACGTTGGGGCGCAGCAGCAGGAGCACTTTGCAGATCATTTTGGAGTTTTTGTTCTTCATCATTGTATTTTCCTTTATGCTCATTGTACTTGTAAAGTTTTTCATCATAGTGGAAATGTAATGAAGTTTTTGGTTGTTGTTTGTAGGTTATGCCTTTGGTTATGCTTATTACGAATCAAACTGACGTTGAAAATTCTCCTTGTAGCATCCCAGGATCGGAACCTGGAGAATGGGCACTAGGAGCCGAGAATGGGGTTCTACGGAGGCCGTCGACGCCAAATTCGGCGATCGGGAATTTTGTGAGCCCGATTTTTGAGTTTGAGGCGTGATAGTTATCAATGTCATCCAGCCATTTATTAGGTCGTCCATCTACTGGACAGCCAGTGGACCCCACCCTTGATGTATGTGTTCCATCCAAACCGTCCATCCTCTTTGGCAAGCTCATTTTATGGCTTGAGGTAAAATTGAGACAAATCTACTTATCAGGTGGGTCACTGCTAAATATAGTGGAGCATTGAACGTTTACCATTGAAATCCTCTTGGTATCACAGAGAATCTGGATCTACATGAAATTTATTTTCCTTTTTTTCAGGTCGGTGTGGCCTTATGATCAAATTGGATGGAAAATAAATGTTATGGTGGGCCTTGGAGATTTCAATGGTGGAAATCATTATCACCACTTTTATTTGGAGTGCGGTCTAGATAATCTTGTGTTATGATTTATTTAAAATGCTCTTATATGATCCCTAAGATTAGATTGATAGGGAGATGGTGTGACTCACTTGATGTATGTTAGGCCCCTCTTTGTAAGGTGTATTAGGCCATTGGTGCAGCCCATTTGAATTGGCCCATTCGATTCAGTCCATTTGACTTAGCCCATTTGATTTGGCCCATTCGATCCGGTCATGCCTTGGGAGCAATGATGGTTTAATGTCCACATTGTAAAGTAATGATGGTTAAATGTCCGCATTATAACTCTCCCGAGGGCCCATTGTTAGGCCTATACTTATAGTGTGTAGGCCGTCTAGGCCCATCATCGTTATGAACAAGAATTCATCTCCATATAACATATTTAGTATATTTCCATGATTCATGATCATACGCATTATATGTATGCTTGATATGAGAAGTAACTGATCATAGAATATGTCTTCGGGCAAATTATTTATGGGCTCCCGGATAGGCGGTGTTGCCCACATGAGAGCACGATACGCACAGGATTGCTGCATGACTGGATAGTGTGATTCATGCATTTCACATCGTGTAACATGATTGTTTTATGCCCTAGCGACATGAGGGTCGTAGCCACCACAAGCATATCGTGGTTGGTAGGATTCTATACAGAAAATCTTATTTTACATGGGGTGCTATAGATATCCCTGGGTGAAAGTTCCTAAACCCACATGGTACCAGGAGGTTGCTCCAACGTTTAGACCGAGTTGGTGCATGAGCACTGAGTGCTGATTACTAGAAGGTCACACTTTTCACTGTGTCATGGTCGGTTGGAAGGAGGTGTACCCTTACCTGCCTGAGATGAGGGGGCAAAGCTAGGCTGGATCTAACCAGCTCGAGGAATGGGTCCGCTATTGACGAGCTGAACCCAATATTGGTAGGCAAATGGTGAGGTCTCTTCCACTCACCTTATTACGCGCGATGGGGCAGCAATCTGGTTTGAGTGTACTAGACTCCAGTTATATTTAAGAGTTGAAATGTATTGATATATGGACTCATATAAGGATTTGTATGCTTGAGTTGCATCTTATATCGCATGGCCTTAGTATGGCCGACATCATTCATGTCTTGCATGGCATAGCCTTGGTACGGCTAATAGTATTTATGGATTCATCAGCATATTTCGCATTACTCTAATACTGCATAATTTTATTACTACCTTGCGCACACACTTTCACCACCCTCTAAGATTTCCATAAGCTTATGCATGACCATTGCATGCAGGTGATGTTGGATCATACCAGCGCTGAGGCTAAAGCGCGTGGCAAATCATTTTGGAGCTTTTGTCTATCATCATTGTATTTCCCTTTACCCGCACTGTACTCATAAATTTTTTATTATAGTGGAAATGTGATGGAGTTTTTGGTTGTTGTTTGTGGGTTATGCCTTTAGTTATGCTTATTACGAATCAAACTGATGTTGAAATCCTCCTCGTAGCATCCCAGGATTGGAACTTGGTGAATGGGAGCTGGGAGCCGAGAATGGGGTACTACGGAGGTTGTCGGCGCCGAATTCGACGATCAGAAATTTTATGAGCACGACTTCCAAGTTTGAGGCGTGACACTTACTGACTCATGGTGACCCACACATATCACAGTGGGCCCCAGTAGATAAGAAGGGTGGTTTATACAACACTTACTTCAAGTGGGCTATGCCGTTGAAATGTAAGCCCGGCAACCAAAGGTAGGGGCGTCTCATGGTGATTAGTCCCACGAACCTGGATATTTGGCCCAAAACTGATCCAAATCGCAGACCACACCACAGTCGGTACAGGGGCCCGATGGCCCTAAACATTTACAGGGTGGTCCTTCCATGGGAAGGTCTACACCTATAAAAAATTTTATGATTTTTGAATAATTATAAGTATTTTAATTAATTTAAATAAAACATTCTATCCAGAAAATCGAACTGACTTGGACGTCCCAACATGGTGGGCCAGTCTAGCCCTTTTCACGATGCGCATAGGGGTTCATTAGCCCCAAAACATTATAAGGGGTCCCACCATGGGTGGGACACCTCCCTGTAAATTTTCATAATTTTTAGACACCCAAAAGCATTTTAATAAATTTTGAAATCCCAACCTGTCCTGAGTGGAATGTTGCTGGAAATATAGTTGTCCACTGTCCTGAATTTGGGTCATCCAAATGGGTGGGTTTTGGGCCTAAAAAATTCCTAAAATTTGAGCCCAAGGTCCCTCATCAAGCCTACAATAAGGTGGGACCCAGAAATATGGCTCATCTTCTAAGAAAATATTTTTAAAATTTTATTTTTATGGAACTATACTGTTGGACTATACATCAGAAATTTCTGGCAGCCCACTATGTTGGCTCACCCTTTTGGATGCCCAAATGAG
This sequence comes from Magnolia kwangsiensis, assembly GCA_037074715.1. Taxonomy (NCBI): domain Eukaryota; kingdom Viridiplantae; phylum Streptophyta; class Magnoliopsida; order Magnoliales; family Magnoliaceae; genus Magnolia; species Magnolia kwangsiensis. The sequence goes on from CM073578.1 coordinate 100,592,254, forward strand.
GTCCATTAGCCCTAAAATTTTTTAGGTAGATCCTAACATGGGTGGGACACTTCTCTAAAAAATTTTAGAATTTTTAAGATAGTATAAATATTTTGTTTAATGCATACAAATTATGATCGGCAATGAATATCCAGAAGATCTACTGGTGCAGAAAATACTTTTATCCCATGTTTTCCACCATATGGGGTGGGCCTATACTTGCCTAAATTACTGGAAATTTGGTGGGTTTGATGGTCTCACATATGGATAGCAAGTGAGGTCCACTAGAGTGGCCCATTTACTCCTAAATTAAGATGGAAAATGAGCATTTCTAACATATAGTGTTGCTAGACTATCCAGAAATTTTTAGACAATCAGCCTACTTTGGCCCATCCCATAGGCCTTAACATGGGAGAAATGATGTGGGCCCCATTCTACATCAAAGTGGGGTCCATACTCTAGAAAATTCTCAAAGAAATTTGGAAGAAATAGATCTATAAACAATCTTAAACAATTACTCAAAATCATACTATAGATGGACCTAAAATCTGGACAACAACATGTGTTGTCCATATTTTGGTCCATAGAAATTATCCCAAGGATTTTATACCCTAATACATCAAGTGGGGTCCACCTAGATGGGTCATCAAAATTTTAGATCCATTAATACACCAAAAACCTCAAGAAAATCCATGTTTGGAGACCACCCAACCCATGCATATCATGGTGGGCCTGGACGTCCAGCAAGATGAGCCTGGACGTCCCATTTTCTGATGGAACTGAGATGTTGCTGCCCACATCAGTTAGCCAAAAATCTCCAACAACAAAAGGAGGAGAAAGGGAGAAGGATCACAACCATGGTGGAAGGTCCGGACATTGTAAACCTTCCACCTTCAATTCGCACCATCCACTATATTAGTAGCTTACATGCATGCCATTTACAATTAAAAAGAGGTGTTGAGGTAGAGATACCATCTCTACCATGCATGCAAAGGTTAAATGACTTATGAAAGGTTAGATCTAAGAAATGTCTCATGGTGGGTCCATGGAGAATGATTATATGAGTCATGTAAGACCTCCACCATGGATTGGTAGGTCCTACATGCGTTCATTCTTGTAGAGAAAGGAAGACAAGAAGAAGAAAGGAAGGAGAGACTTCATGGAGCGCCCACCTCCAACTCCAAGTGCTAGCTTCTATACTACAAGGGAGATGATTATATGATGAGGATGAGATTTAGAGGGTTGGGATGGGATGGGGTGGAAGCCATGGATGTTTGGAGGGATTTAACTTGTTAGAAATGAGAAGAAAGAGAGGGAAAGAGAGAGATAAGGAGAGAGAGAGGGTAGGTTATGATGAGTTGTAAGGGCTAGGCATGATTGCTTTATAAGAGCTTAGGCATGATTGCTTTGTAAGATCCTAGGCATGATTGCTTATGGGGAAGAAAAATAATGATTATTTGTATGGTGTAAGAGGCTAGGGAGTAGGGTGGTAGAATGCCAAAGTGTAGGCTCTCTAGAAAAGTACACCTGGGTGGGGCCCACCATGAAAAATGTGTAAGCTAAGTGGGTCCCACCAAAATGCAATCAATGGTCCAATAATGCGCGACTTACAACTTTTGATGGACATGTCGGATTTATCACGAGACGCGGCGTTGGAACCGCGACAATGATGCGATCGCAATGCCATAGGTCTCGGGTCAATCCAAGTCGAGTTTACATGACCAAACTCAAGAATGACCGCAAACACTATCTGAGGGTCGTGAGTCATCGAAATTCGACCGGTAGAACTGTGGGACCAAAATAAATGAGATGCATACTCACACACACGCATACGCACATGTGAACTCAGGTCAGGTCTCACAACAATCTACTTCAAGAGAAGAGGTTCTATAGGCTACATCAATAAATACATCTTCACAGTGAAGATTAGTATATTCTATCTTTTGTATTTTAGTTTTATTGAGATAGCTAGAAAATATTATTTGTTGGTTTTTCTGAGATAGCCAGAAAATCTCAGTGAGGGTTTTTTTTTTTGTGATAGCCCTTTCAAATAACAATTGTTTCAGGTTTTAAGGTGACCCTATGAAAACCTTATTTTTAGTGAAAAGCCAATATCACATGGATAATGTTTATTGGAGTGGAGTAGGTGTGGTTATTTGAGAACAATTGTTATACACACCAAACCATTATGACTCTTGGTGTCGTAGTGAATGTTTACTTTTTGCATTTGTGGAGAATAGTTGTAATTTTATTTATTCAAAAGTGGTGAATGATTGTAATTAATAACTTTATTGCCTCCTCGTTTGAGATCTTAATCATTACGGTCATTCATGAAATAAGGTTATCCTACTTAAACTTTGTTTTAGGTGTAGGTTGTCCTACAAACTAAGTTTGAATCAATTTTTCAATACTAGTGCGATTGACTTTTCTGATTTATTTATTATTTCAGCTCTTTAATTTTTCTTTGGCATAATCCTATTCACCCCCCTCCCCCTCCACCCCTTTAGGATAGTTAAGCTTGCCTTTTTCAAGTGGTATTAGAGCTAAGTTACTCATTTTTATTAGGATTAATTTCCTTGAGTTAAAAGATTTAAAACTTTCATTATATCAAATTTTGATAACTTGTGTATTACCAAGCCACCACCTTTTGATGGCTCTAATTATGCATATTGGAAAGACAGAATGAGGATTTTTATAAAATCCTTGGATAAAAGCGTGTGGCAAGCCACTGTAAGCAAATAAAAGCCTCCTATGTCTGATGTATTAGGTAGTGATGGAACTAAATCTATGAGAGAAACTACATTTTTTTTATGGATTGGAGCTCAAAAAAGTGAAAGTAGTGCTAATTCTAAGGGCATAAATGTCATAACTTGTGCTCTATCACTTGATGAATTTAAGAGAATATTTCATGTGATATAGCCAAACAAGCCTGAGATACTCTTGAAATGATACATGAAAGAACTTTTATAGTTAAGAAATCAAAAGTTCATATCCTCACTACTAGATTTAAGAAAATTCATATGGAAGAAAATGAAACTTTCATGGACTACTATACGAAACTAAATGATATAGTAAATTCCATGTAGAGTTTAGGAGATGGAATCCCTGAAAGTAAGGTCTGTGCTAAAATACTGCGATCTCTTCCTGAGAGATTCAATTCTAAAGTAACTGCTATTCAGGAATTAAGAGATCCTAATTATATGAAGGTTAAGGAGTTAAGTTGGCTCTCTCTAAACGTATGAGTTAAATTTTAAAGATCCTAAAGGTAAGTCCATTGCTCTTAAATCGTCCAAATCTATTTTAAAAGATAATTGTGTAAATTCTGATGTTAAAGATATAGAAGATGATATGGCTTTACTTGCTAAGAAATTTTACAGAATTTTCAAAAATAAGAAAACATCAGATTTTCAAAAACCATCTGACAAAAGGAAAGGAAAAATTAAATCTTGAAAATTTGTAAACAATAATCAATGGTTCTACTTCCATGAATACGGGAGAATAAATGTTCTAAAAGGGATAGGTCAAAAAGAAAGGGTATGGTGGCTACTTAGGATGAATCATCCAGATCTAAAAGTTCTTTTGAGTCTGATGAATCAGAATAAGAAAATACAAATGATGTAAAATTCCTAATGACTATATCTAGAGTCATCTCCTCAGATAGTTGCAACTTATCTGATTATGAAAATATCAAGAGTGACCTTGAAAATGAGAATGAAGATGATCTTCAAGATGCCTACAATGCCTTGAACAGGGAAAGTTATAAAATTGCTGTCAAACTAAAAATTCAATGAGAAAAATATCTTAAATTAAAAGAAGAACTTGAAAATAATGTTTTAGAAAAATCTCATCTTTCCGATTGTTTTGAAAAAATAAAACTAGACTTAAATTTCAAAACCTCAGAGTTATAATAACTCAAATTTGAAAATGAGAATCTAAAACTTGAAGTTTCTTCTCTTTTGAGTTCTAAGGGTACTTGAAGATATGCCCACGGAGACACAAAAATGAAAAAATCGTTAACCTCATCCACAAAATGTGGTGACAAATCAGTTCTGGGCTATATTAAAGATAATTCTCTGAAAAATAAGAATTCATCTCCTATATGTGTAAAAGGAGAATCTTCAAACTCAAAAGATAAGAATTTGAGAAATTATGGTCGAGATAATTTCAAAAATCCAAAACCTTTTCAAGTTTCTAAGATTAATTCTAATGCCATTAGCTATAGAAATCAAAGATATAACAAACCTCCTTTAACTGAAAAAGTAGTGGACTTACTCAAAAAGCTTCTAAAATCCAACTTAAATGGAATCAGAGTTAATAAAAAAGGAAGAAATTCCAAATCCTTGAAACAGAGAAAATTTAATGGAATTCCTAAACCCAGAATCATAATGAAATGGGTTCCAAAGGTAGCATGTCTTTTTGCCCACACAACCTTCAAAGCTACTAGCTATTCAAAATTGTACTTGGATAGTGGATGTTCAAGACATATGATAGGTGACAAATGTATATTCACCTACTTTAAAGAAGTAAACGACGACTTAGTTACTTTCAGTAATGGAAGCAACACAGAATCATAGACCAAGGTACTGTTCAACTCTCTAATCTCCCTCCTTTTGAGAATATACTGTATGTTGAAGATTTGAAACATAACCTCATAAATATGTTTCAAATCTGTGATAATAAACAGTGTAAAATTTACAAATCATGGATGTGAGATTTCAAATGAGAAGGGAAGTGCGATATTAAATGGTCGTAGGACTTCTGAGAATTGCTACATTATTAATGACTTATGCTCTTCTAACTTTTTATGTTACATGATCCAAACAGACGAAATAGAACTATGGCATAAATGTCTTGGACATGTTAACTTTAGAGATCATTATAAATTGAGCAAGAGAGATCATATTTGTGGCTTACCCAAATTAAAAAAGGTAAAAAATATTTGTTGTGCATGTCAGATTGGCAAGTAAATCAGGAGTAGTCATAAAAAAGTAAACTCCTTAGCCATAACCAAACCTCTTGAACTACTCCATATGGACTTGGTAGGACCAATGAGAATGGAGAGTAAAGGTGGGAAAAAACTTTTTATGTTATTGTTGATTATTTTACTAGATATACTTGAATAGCCTTCTTGAGAGAGAAATCAAAGACTCTCGATGAAGTCAGAAGAATTCTAAAACAAATTCAGATTGAAAAAGAAGTACATGTGATCAAAATCAAAAGTGATCATGGTGTTGAGTTTGAAAATAGCAATTTTGAGAAGTATTGTGCAGACCATGATATATCACATGAGTTCTCTGCTCCTAAAACACCTCAACAGAATAGGGTTGTTGAAGGAAAGAACACGGTGGTAGAAGAAATGGCTAATGTAATGTTAAATCGCATAAACTTATCAAAAAACTTATGAACGGAAGCTATTAATACTACTTGATATGTTATAAACATGTATATGTTAGAAAAATCAAAGATAAAACAACCTATGAGTTATGGTTCAATAAGAAGCCAACAGTCAAATAATTTCAAACTTTTTAAAGTAAATGTTCCATTTTACGTGACTGGAAAAATTTGGGAAAGTTTAAAACCAAGAGTGATGAGGGAATATTCTTGGGTTATGCTCTGAATACTTGAGATCAAATTTTTAACAAAAGAACAGGAGTGATTCGGGAATCTATTAACGTTGTAATAGATGATCAACATTATCAATAAACCTGACTCTTCATCTAAATTAGATAATATTGAATTAAGATCAGTCAAAGAGCATTCGATTGATCAGATATTAGGTAACCCTCGTACTGGTGTTTAAATAAGAAAACAGTTCAAAAATATTTGTAATTACGTCTGTTTCACTTGTCAAATTAAATCGACTAATGTAAATGAAGCACATACTGATGAAAGTAGGATATTAGCTATGCAAGAATATTTAAAATAATTCATCAAAAATAATGTTTGGTATTTGGTTCCTAGACCTTCTGATAAATATATAATTGGAACTAAATGGATTTTTAAGAACAAATATGATGAAATGAAAAATATTATTAGAAACAAAGTACGACTGGTTGTACAAGGCTACATTCAGATAGAAGGAATTGACTATGATGAAATCTTTACACCAGTTGCTCGCCTTAAATTCATTAGATTATTTATTTCAATTACATGAAGGAGTGTATGTTGAACAACCTAAGGGTTTTAAAGACCCTAAACTTTCAGATCATGTATACTGTCTTAAAAAGGCACTTTATGTTCTAAAACAAGCTCCCAGGGCATGGTACAAAAAGTTGACTAAATTCTTAATTAGTCATAATTTTATCATGGGTAGTGTTGATCAAACGTTATTTGTCAAAAAAAAATATAATGAACACATATTGATAGTACAGATATACGTTGATGATATTATATATGTATGTACATGTACTAACTTATCTATTGAGTTTGCAGATATGATGAAATCCAAGTTTGTGGTTGGAGAATCGAATTGCTTTCTTGGATTATAAGTAAAACAACAAAAAGATGGTATTTTCATCTCTCAAACAAAATATTCTTTAAGTATGGTAAAGAGATTTAACTTTAAGAATGGGAAAAAGTTTGATACCCCTATAAGTATAACTCTCAAACTTTCTAAGGATAAATTAGGTAAAAGAATAGACTCCCGTTTATATCGAAGTATAATTGCTAGTAGACCTGATATTTCTTTTAGCATTGGAAAATGTGCTAGATATCAATCTAATCCTAAAGAATCACATCTAATCATTGTTAAACGGATAATCAGATATGTCGCAAGTACAACTAATTTCATTTTATGGTATCCACATGATACAATTGTACAACTTGCTAAATATACCGATGCAGATTAAACAAGAAACATCGATGATAGAAAATATACCAGTGGTAGATGTTTTTACAAAGGGAATTATTTAGTTTCCTGGCTCAATAAAAAGTAAAATTATGTATCTCTCTCAATAGCTGAAGCTAAATATATTGTAGTTGGCAATGCTAGAACTAAGAAGATCTGGATGAAAAGTATATAGCTAATTATGGGATTCCGTAAGATACAATAATATTATATTTGATAACTCAAGCGTAATTAATATTTCAAAAAATCCTATCCAACATTCTCATACGAAATATATCGACATTCGATATCATTATATTCGAGAATTAGTTGAGGATAAAAGCATTTCATTAAAATATATTCAGACTAAAAACCAACTTACTGACATTATGACTAAACCGCTTAAGAGGAATAGATATTCCAAATTAAAACATGATATTGGATTGTGTACTTTTAATTAATTAAATCATGTTATATATGCATTTTTTGTTGTATGTTTATAATTTTTAAAATGTTAAACATTTAAATTTTAAATTTTTAAAAATGAGATTATTTTTTTGGCTACTCGACAGGTTGAACATGTCCTCGACCAGTCGACCTTCGACGGGTCGAGGACCATACTTGACCGGTCAAGGTGTGCGGGTTTCCTCATTAAAGAAGGAAAAATACACTTTTTTCTTCATTTTTGCTTTCTTCCTCGACTAGTCATGGCTTCACTCGTTGAACCCATCTCCATTTCTTCATTGTAAGTAGTTTATTTTAAATTTTCTTCTAGATTTAGGTTCTTATATGCTAGTTAATCTTACATTTGTGGTTTATTTTGTGATTTACATCCATTCTATAGTGAGTTTTGTGCAAAACTTTGATCCTAATTAAACCCATCTATTCTCTTTAATCCTCTATTGCAATCTCTAAATGGAACATCGCACTAAGAGGAGGCTACTCGTGGCTTCTCCTCTAGGTCGACTCCAGTTAGAGTGAGAATCCTAAGATCTCCTAAAGAAGACTCAGAACATGTTAAGAATTTCCACTCTAGGAAAATTATTGTTGAAAGGACTATGAATGTAGACCACATTGCTTAATTACATCTCTTACCTATCCATATTTCCATTAGTTAGGAAAACATTCTTGTTTGGGGTGGAACGGCATATCGCTCAATAACACAAGGCATATAAGCTTTGATAGGTGAATTATCCCTTAATAATCTGACATTCTCTATTAATTTTAGAGAAGAAGCAGTTCCCATTGATCGACACTTGATCTTAGGTTTATTTCACGTTAATATCAATGATAAAGGCATACCCATTGCCACGCTTGCTAAAAAAAAATGACTGAATCTAAGCAATGGGTCATTACTCATAAACTACATCAATTTAATGCTAAATGGAGTTCTGGAGATGCCCTCCGTGCCAATACGATGCTTCCTAAATGTAGAGTTTTTCATCGCATTTTCACATCTAATGTCTATCCATAGTTTGAGAATAAGACTAAACTTACTCTCTTCATGAGTCATGTCCTTCATGCTGTTGTGTCTAGCATTCCTATCTGTCTTCCCTCATTTATGTATTATTTGATTATCCAATTTTGTATCCATCCTGACGATGGGTCGATCCCTTTTGGCTAACTCATGACAAGCCTTACTATTTATTGCAATGTTGTCATTCCATCGACCGAGGCACCAGAGTCAGTCCTCCCATTTGATAATACAAATATCTATAAGATGAACCTGACATTCCTTCTTGGCCAGAGAGATGAGAATGAAGAAGAGGAAGAAGATGCACCTTTACCTGAGGATACATCCATGGATGACATCTTTACATAACTAGATGAATCGGATGATGAAGCTGATCCTGACTATCAACCTTCCCAAGTTGATGATCGGCTCAAGTCATTGGAAGAGAAAGTTGTTGAGTTGGAGGTATCCCAGGATATTCTGGCTAAAAGTCACAAAGCATCTATGAAAATATTTTCATTACATTACAAAAGGACTTCACCAGATTGATCCTTCCATACCTCCTCCATCTTCCTCTGGATCCAATAAGTTTGATTTTCATTTATCTTTGGATTATATAAACTTTACCTTTTTGTGTGCTTAGTGATAACTCTCAAACTCTACTCTCTTAATGCTCCTTGATGAGATTTTGATAACTCCTTTTTAATTAATGTGTTTTTATGTATTGCCTTCTTATTATTCTACTAATTCTACTATGGTTTATTCATTATACTCACATGAATGATCTTCCCTTTGTCATTTTGTGAAAAAAAGGGAGAGAAAATTGCTAATTTTACAAGTAGAAAGTAGAATGAATGAATGAATGAAGATGCGCATTATATGAATGATGATATATGGTTGGAATAGAAAATGTTGATATTTAGTTATTGGAGTTTTACATTGGAATGATGTGTCATAATATAGGGAGAAGCTCACATTGAGGAGGAATAGCAAATTCTTTCATTGCACATTCATTAGAGTTGCGCCTTCTACAACATGGAATTCAAGAAGCTACTCTAGTTGTTATAAAGTCACTACGTGAAAAATGAGAAAATAAGACAAATTTTGAGACGGTTGTGAACCGTCTGCAAAATCTCTTGGTTTAAAGACAGCCCTTAACTGCCTCTAAAATTAGAGACAGCTCTTAACCATCTTTAATATGAAGCAACATAGTCTTATTAATGTTGAACATCTAAAATTCATTTAAGACGGTCAAAATCCATCAATAACTTCAGGGAAAAGACGGCTATCGACCGTCTAGAATTAAAGATGGTCCTTAGTTGTCTTATATGTAGTTTTCTGAGACAGTCAAAGACCGTCTGCATTTAAAACAGTCATTGACAGTCCTGTAGTGGTCATCTAAGATGGTCAAAGACTGTCTATATTAGAGATGGTCCTTAGCCATCTTATCTTAGTTATCTGAGACAGTCAAAGACTGTCTACATGAGAGACGGTCATTAGCAGTCTTATGGTGGTTATTAGAGACGGTCATTAACAATCATATGGTGAACGTCCACAAATCATTTAAGATGGTCAGAAGCCATCGGTAACGATGGATAAAAGATGGCTATTGACCGTTTGGAATAAAAGACATCGTATGTAGTGGTCATCCGAGACGATTAGAAACCATCTACAGTAGATACGATTGGGAGCAGTATTATAGGCAGTCATTTAAGACCGTTAAAGACCATCTACAATAGAGACCGTCCTTGGTCGTCTAATCCTTCGACTACCAAGGCACCCTCACATAAGGTGAAGCATGTCAAGGACACGAAATGTGTACTGACAGTGTTAGTGGGGAGGTCTTAGTTTTAGATCAAGCTGATCTTAGTTTTTTCCCTTCATCTAGGTTTGTATGAACTAATCAACAGATTAGATGTCAAATAAACAGTCACTACAAGAAAACCCATTTTTACTGACAAAAATTTTCGTTGCTAATCCACATTTTTCATTGGTAAAAGTTTTATTGACAATTTTTTTCGTCGGTAAAAGACCGACAGTAAAGGCTTTTACTGACGAAAAATGTTTCGTCGGTAAAGGTAAGACTTTTACCGAAGAAAATTTTCATCGGTAAAAAATAAGTAAAAACTTTTACTGACAATTTTTTTCGTAGGTAAAAATATTTACAAAACTTTTTTACCGATGAATGTTTTCATCGGTAAAAAATAAGTAAAAAGGTTTTACTGACGAGTTTTAGGTAAAAAAATTACTATAAGGAGAAGTTATATGGGTCTTGGAATAATGTTGGTGACAAATCCACCTTATCTATTAATATTATCATATTGTGTTAGGACATGACTCTAAAAATGAGATAAATCCAAATCTCAAATAATCTATGTTATAAGAGATAGTGGAGATGGAAATAGATGCATTGTGATGCATGAGTTCGAGTACGCTTGCCAATAAAGCAAGATTTTCTTGTTTGTTGCCATGTGATTGGGCTACATTATTACATCAATCGGGTTTGGGTTTAGGTTTGGGTTTTCAAGTTTAGGTTTCAGTTTACGTTAGGGAGTTAAGATTAGTTTTAGGTGTAGGTCTAGGTTTAGGGATTTGAGAATACATTCAGGTTTTAGGTTTTAGGTTTAGGTTTAGGTTTTAGGCTTAGGTTAAGGTTAGGTTAAAAGCTATAAGTTTAGGTTATATGTTATAGGTTAAGGTTTAGGTTTACGTTATAGGTTAGAAGTTGTAGGTTATAGCTTTAGGGAATTGAGAATAGGTTAAGGTTTAGGTTTAGGAAATCGGGTTCAGGATCGGGTTCGGGATCGGGTTTAGGTTTGGGTTTTCAAGTTTAGGTTTAAGTTTAGGTTTGGAAGTTGAGATTAGGATTAAGTGTAGGCTTAGGTTTCGGGATTTGAGAATACATTTAGGGTTTAGGTTTAGGTTTAGGTTATAGGTTTAGGTTTAGGTTATAAGTGTAGGTTATAAGTTTAGGTTTAGGTTAGGTTATAGGTTAAGGTTTAGGGAATTGAGTTTAGGTTATAGGTTATAGGTTTAGGTTATGGGTTACATGTTATAGGTTAAGGTTTAGGTTTCGGTTTAGGTTTTTAAGTTTATGTTTGGGTTTTTAAGTTTAGGTTTAGGTTTAGGTTAGGGAGTTAAGATTAGGATTAGGTGTAGGTTTAGGTTTAGGGATTTGAGAACAAATTTAGGTTTTAGATTTAGGTTTAGGTTTTAGGTTTAGGTTATAGGTTATAGCTTTAGGGAATTGAGAATAGGTTAAGGTTTAGGATTAGGAAATCGGGTTCAGGTTCGGGATTGGGTTTAGGTTTGGGTTTTTAAGTTTAGGTTTAGGTTTAGGTTAGAGAGTTGAGATTAGGATTAAGTGTAGGTTTAGGTTTAGGGATTTAAGAATACATTTAGGTTTTAGGTTAAGGTTTAGGTTTAGGTTATAGGTTATAGGTTTAGGTTTAGGTTTAGGTTAAGATTAGGTTATAGGTTATAAGTTTAAGTTATAGGTTATAGGTTAAGGTTTAGGTCATAGGTTTTGGTTTAGGTTAAGGTTATAGGTTTAGGTTTAAGTTTAGGTTATAGGTTTAGGCTAACGTTTAGGTTTAGGTTATAAGTTATAGCTTTAGGGAATTGGGAATAGGTTAAGGTTTAGGTTTAGAAAATCGGGTTTACGTTCGAGGTCGGGTTTAGGATTGTGTTTTCAAGTTTAAGTTTGGGTTTTCAAGTTTAAGTTTAGGTTTAGGTTTAGGTTAGGGAGTTGAGATTAGAATTAGGTTTAGGTTTAGGTTTAGGGATTTAAGAATACATTTAGATTTTAGGCTTTAAGTTTAGGTTATAGGTTTAGGTTTAGGTTAGGTTATAGGTCAAGGTTTAGGCAATTGATTTTAGGTTATAAGCTATAGGTTTAGGTTATAGGTTATAGGTTAAGGTTTAGATTTAGGTTATAGGTTTAAGTTTAGGTTAAGGTTTAGGTTTAGGTTATAGGTTTTAGGATTTGAGAATAGGTTTAGGTTATAAGTATAGGTTTAGGCTAATGTTTTAGGTTATAGGATTAGGTTATAAGTTTAGGTTTTGTTTTAGGTATTAGTTTTAAGTGTAGGTTTAGGTTTAGGTTTATAATAAGGTCTGCTCCAACAATTTCAAGTTAATACATAAACATGGCCTGTCCAAATGGCCAGGCCACTTCAATGTTGTCCATAGAAAATGGACAGCTTCATCATGGTCATAACAGTTGTTCTCACCTTCCAAGGACCCCCGCTCAACATCCAGATAGCTCCAACGTTTATCCAGATCTACTCTAATTTTGAGCAAATACATAAACACGGCCTGTCCAAATGGCTAGGTGACTCCAATGTTGTCCATAAGAAATGGATAGCTTCATCATGGTTATAGCAGCGGTTCCCACCTTCCATGGACATCCGGATAACTCCAACGCACATTCGGGTCTGCTCCATCAATTTTGAGCTAATACATTTAAAAATAACATAAAAGGTAAGTAAAGCAAGAAACATCCATATGAATATATTGAGGGGAATTACTATTGTATCTATATTCCTTCTATGTACTGAAATGAACCAATATAACCACCACAAACCAACACCCTACATATCTGTACATTTCTCGAACAAGACAAATTTAGGAATTATGGATTTTTAGAATCTCAACACCCTACATATCTGTACATTTCTCGAACAAGCCAAATTAGGGAATTAGGGAGACATGAACAGCCGCTGAAAGCAACCTAACTGAAATGAACCTTCAGTGATCCAAGTATGCACTGCAACTAAGAGCTTCATCCAAGACCGGAATATTTGGTTTCAAGATTGTTGGAAATAATGTGATGAAAATAGTATATAATATTTGAGAAAATAAAAAATTAAATAATATAATAAAGTAAGCAAAGATAACTCTTAATTATTTGAGTCAAAGAATAATTGAGTCACTCGGTTTGAAACCAAATCTTCCCTCTTTGAACCGCATCCTAAGTGCAATAGGAATCTTAGACAGTTGGCCTTCATGATACAACGATTATTACTAAGTCCCAACGGTGCACTCTTTATATATGGGCATGAATCAGCATGTAGAATTTAACTGAAGTGAGTTGACTCGGCAGCAAACTCAGTTGGCAAAACAACAATAAACCAGATATGGATTTTGAAGAAATGAAGAAAGATATTGTTGGTTTTTAATTAAAAATTTGAAAAATGAGTGTGTGTGTGTGTGTGTGTGTGTGTGTGTGTGTGTGTGTGTGTGTGTAGAGAGAGAGAGAGAGAGAGAGAGAGAGCTAAATACCAAGTTCAGGAAACAACTAAATGGGATTCATGACTATAACTGCTACTATGCATGAATTCCAAATTTAGATGTTTGTAAATGTCAATAAAGAAAATACAAATAAATAAATTAAAGACAGAAGGTGAAATTCCCAATTCCAAAATTACTCAGCTCCCCAAAATTCTAAAATCTCCAAATCCCTAATTTATAAAATCAAATAAACACCAATTCGGGGTCCACATTTAAATCCGTAAGCCCTAAAATCCCCAAATCCGGGTCGGATTGTTGGGTAAGGTGGGCTACATGGCCCATTGCGACTAACATCACCGTGGGCCCCACCTAGCATATCAACAGGTTGTATGCCAAATAAATATTCTGGTGGAATCCACCTTAAAATCTGAAAAAAACTCTAAATCAAAATTGAGATTGAGAGAGAGAGAGAGAAATACCTCAATGTTGTTAGAGATTTAAAAGGAAGGGAAGATGGAGAAATGCACTCTCCCTCTCTGCAATCTCTCACTCTCCCTCTCTGTAATCTCTCTCTGTCTACAACGACCGCACTCCGTCTCTGCAATCTCTCTCCGTCTGCAACGGCCACCCTCCCTCTTTGCAATCTCTCATTCTCTCTATCTGCAACAACCACCCTCCCTCTCTACAATCTCTCTCTCTCTATCTACAACGACCGCCCTCCCTCGCTACTTGTAACACTCCAGATTTTTTCCTACCTCGAATTAGACGTCCTTAGGTAATGGGTCAACCATAACACCTTGGTAACCTCTCAGAACCCAATTCCAAAGCCAAAGAAATCATTTAGAACCTAATTCTTTAGAATTTAATGTGAATTAGCCAGCGCTACAATAGATTACCCGTGAAATAAGCACCAACTAATTTAAATACGATCTGTAAGACCCAAAACCTATAGAATCATTGACGTTACGATACCCTAAAACCTAAGATCAAACTCTAAACATGTTTGTTCTCAGGAACCCTTTGAAACTTTGTATTGGATTTAGACCGCACGTCGAAAGTCCGATATCTATAGTCTTAGACGAATATGACCACCTAGTTGGACTTGACAATCATTTCAAAAATCAAGCCCAACTGATGTCCTGACACCATTTTATTGAGTCCGGAGTAAAGAGAGTGAGAAAAAAGAAAATATTTAGAAAATTGAATACATTTTTACGAAATCTGGCACAGTTCACTTGCGCGTTATTTTTAAGCGTTCTGACCATTGGAATCTGACCCAAATACACCCTCGGATCAGGGAACATTTCCCACTCTAGTCAGTGTACTTAAAATCTCTAATCGAGTTTTGGTGACCACTGAACTGAAACTGGTCAGCCACGTGCGATCTGGAAACCCGATCGAACTGAAAACTTAACTGGATCAGGATCCAGCATCCATGAGCTTAAGTCAGACCGCATTTAGTAATAGGACCTCCAGAAGTGCTCCATTAAGACGGAACAATCCGTATTTGTAGATAACCTAAGTATACCTTGACTTGGAGTCTGTTTTGGTTATGTTTGGGCTTATAAAAGGGCCTTAAACCCTTAGCTTTCTAACCCATACGAATTTGGGAAAAACCCTAGGAGAGAGAAGAGAGAAAAGAGAGAGAAGTGAGGGAGAAGTTGGGGATTTCTCTTGGGATTCTCCCCTGCTGTTCCACGTGCCAAAGCCATCCGCCTGCATCGCTATTCTGGCGATTCCAACTTCGTTCTAGGTAAGAAAACCCTAACCCTAACCTATTTTAAGGTTCCTATGGGTACAAGTAGCTAAGCAGCGGACTCACCTTGTGTTATAGGTTGCCAATGGGTCGTTGACGATGACGTAGAGTTCCTATTCGATTCATTACGCTCCTACGGCGTAAGGTGCGAATTTTAGACGCTTAGATTACCTGTTTTCAAAGCTTTCAATGCCGTTTAATGGTAGATTGCTAATAAGGATGCTTTTTAACATGTAGAACATGTTGTCCATTTTTCATTTCGAATACATATGAAGAATATGAGATTTAGGGTATTTTAGGTATTTGTAGGAAATACTGCATACGTACGTATTTTACTGATATGATTGCCATGAGTATTTACCATGTGCTTATACTATTTATATGTGTATAATCTGTTTGGCGAAGAGATTCATCCTAATGCACATATTGGCCGACATATGCTATGTAGACTAATGTATGTAAACTAAGTGTTTGTTGAAATGCCTAAATTAATATGATTTATGCCTGCCATATGTTTTGAACATAAGAACATGATTGTTGTATATTAGACATCTCCTTGATATAAGGATTTGTCATATTATATGTTGAAATCAACACACGTCAAGTACGTTGGAGTTGCGTAGTCTAAGTGTTTGTATAAATGTATGTATTAGTAAGTATTAAGTAAATGGTGTTGTAGATTAGCGTTGAGACTGGATTCTCAACTAATTAGATGATGTACATGATTTCCTCCATGCTTGTTGTATTTCAATTGATTTCCTTAAGTGTGAAGTACTTGTGTATGGTTAAATTGCCTATGTTGTATCTTATAACATGTTGCTAACATGCTTGAATTATTTGTTATTTCAATGTTGTTTATCTCATTTGATTACTGATTCACATTACATGTGTTTGGGGCTATACTCTAGTCCAGACAGTCGGTAATAGTTTAGAATTCGTGGTTGGATTCTAATCGCCACGAAGGATGTGTACGACGAACTCGAGTCGTACTAGAGTCGTCGGCAGTGGTTAGGCCACACGAAGTGCTTGTGCACTTCATGTCAGTCGATTCAACGTGTGCTCATGCTAGTCGGACTCATCAAGTAACCCGATTGACTGTTGTATGTTCACCTTGTATTCGTCATAACTGTTTGAACCTATAGTACTGAACTTACCAGTGATAACCCTAATAAGCATGGTACCTTGATCCACTAAGACTCATGAGCTGGGCATGGTTGTATGGGATACCGTGGTCGACCTGTCGGCCTATGCTGGGGCCACAAACCTCCCCGTAGTGACCAGTGAGCAACCCAGACTCGTGAGCTGATTATGGTGGTATGGGACACTATGTTCGAGCTGTCGGCCTACACTGATAAGGTGATGGGGGAGCGGTGCAACGAGTGTGAGCAACAGCCCTGACAGCCCTTTGTAGTGACCTCGAGCATACTCTGAGTCTACGTGAGGCGACGACCCTTCCGTAGCAACAAGAGTACAACTAGGCCTGTATTGATAAGGTGATGGGGGAGTGGAGCAACGAGTGCGTGCAACAGCCCTTGCAGTGACCTAGAAATATATCATCGTATGAGATTACTAGGAGTGACGACCCTAGACAGGATCCTTGTTGGGAATGATATAAGGAAAGTACCCTAGTTTTCCAATCCTGCTGTATGAAAAGGACTAATAACAACTCGGTAATCATATTCATATTGCGCTGCATGTGCCTGGAAGATGTGGAGCACTGAGGAAAGAAAGCATGTCGCGGACGTAAGATGGTGTCGCATTAGGGAGTATGTCGGCCCAAGGCATCCATCATGTCATTTCATTCTTGCATTAATAACAGTATTTTCACTTACTTTATCATTATCGCTTGATTGATTTGATAACATGTTAACCTTGGCTCTATGATTCCATTGAGTTAGCTTCTCACTCCCACGTTACGGGACGGTGTTGCCCACACCAACCAGTCCCTATTTTAGTTTCAGATGGTGACGATGCTTACGAAGCAGAGTCGGACTTGATGATGATGAGGAGGATTTCTCCTATATGCAGGTTCTGATTGACGGGGTTACAGGGTTACTGATTAGATGTCAAAACACTTGGTATTTTGCCTTTTATTTACACACCCATGTATATTCTCTTCTTTTTATTTTGGAGTATACATGTATTTAGTTAACCTGGTAACATGTTCACACTCTGGAGACTTACAACAGTTCATATATTTTATATATCTATCACATTCTTCCGCTTGCTAATTTAAATGTCTCTGGAGTATGATATGTTGTTTTGGCTTAGTCTCAATCTTGTTTAATGTCATTCTACAGACAACATACATTCATCATTATTTATGTTGCATAAGTGACGTTTTGGAACTCGGGAGTTGGGTTTCTACTCGACCACCGATTTTTGGGATGGTATAGATGGTATCAGAGCCTGATTTGGATTAAACCGGGCCTATGTTATGGTAACACAATACACACTGACGCACTCTGACTTAAGAAGGGGGTGATGGAACCTAGAAACCATATTATAATCCCAAGTTTCGCCGACAGGTGAGACTATGCGGTAATTTAGCCCATAACGTATCTTTAGTCGCGTGAAGCGACCTAAGTCACCTATAGGTCATTCGTCGACGGGTTTGAGTCATTCCCTGAAGAATTCCAAACCTAGCAATGAATGTCCTTAAATTGTGGGCCAACCACAACCCTTACACTCAATCTCAAGGCCTAAAACCCATTTTCATCCAATTCTTTCAGAATCTCTCCTTCCACCACCCCATTCTTTAACTTTTTTCTAAGTCCTTTCATAATAGACATAAATCCTAACGTATAAATGATAGAGAATCATGCTTAAACAACAATTTACTATAAATAGTAAATATATGTAAAAATTGGACTTTTTGCCATTCCAATTAGGGAATATCATGGAATGAATGAGTTAGTTGGATGGATTAGCTTCTCCTACCCCAAAATCATATGTTACAAGTCATATAAAATCATTCTTTTTTGTAAATTGGCCCCGAAATACCTCAAACGGAGTCGTGGGCCTACCCACGCTGATCTAGAATGATCTAGGGTGGGACCCACATATATTTAGGGTCCTTAGGGCAGGAGGACCTTGTCCAAATGGCAAGGCATCACTGAAAACCACAGAGGTCGGCGAGGCCTTGCCGAACAGTGGGCCCCATTCGGGCAGGCCTTCGGGCCGACCACCTCTGGGGGTTAGGGTAGCCCCCTGGTATGTGGGTCGTACCTTAAAACACCTCCAATCTAGTACCTCCTTCAGAAATTACCCCTCCAAGCTCTCCTTTCTCTCCCAAACTTCTGATTTCTCACTCAAATCGCCACACTAAACGCCCTCTCTTTCATTTTCGTGTCACCTCCCCACTACTCTGCTGAAAACCCTTCTCCATTGCTGCCTACCCTCTCCATTCTCCCTCATTTGAGTTCTTAAGCTCTCATTTGAGCCTCAAACTCGTGGGAACCTACTTACCCATCCCATTTCTCCATTTTCTTCGCTTGAGGAGTAGTGAGAATACATGGCCGATAGAGCTCTAATGGGAAACAGACAGTATTAAACTAGACAATATTAAAGAAGGTAAGTCGGGACGGTGGTAGAAGTCCTTTGGTAGAATTAGGCATCTATGTCATTGTCCTGTAGATTGTTTGATTACTGTTTTAAGGATTTCTATGTTTTGTTGTTGTTGGGTCTAGTGATGTCATAGGTAGAAAATGTATTTGTGTAGTGGTTTGGGCTTAGCATAGCCGAATGCGTTCCTGTTATAATTCATGTGGAACTTTATTCCATATATTGTGATAAATTTTGTTAAATGAAGTGCATGCCGTTTCGTTCGCTGTAAGGAATTATCCCTAGATTGGGTGTATCCTATGGTTTTCACTACCATGTTCGGAATGTATACGATTAAAAGTGAATCCCGGGATTTAGCCTACAAAATTAATTTTTATCCCACCCCACCCTCCTACCAAGCATGCCACTCCCAATCCCGACATGGGATTAGTAATGCGGTCCCATTTAACATAACTTGAGACCACTGGCCACCTATGCCCTTGGTATTTTGGACTTAGAGTGGTACTCCTAGATTTTGAAAGATCAGACGATATAGGGAATCAAATTTTCATTAGATAATCTTGACTCTAAGTGATAAAATAATCCCCTGTAGTAGAAATGGTATGAAACCATCTAGCGTATAAGTTTAGATTTTGGATTACAGCTAGTGAGTTACAGACTAGGCTACTAGTTATGTTAAGCAGTGTAAAGCCTGTATATGCTAAGGGTTAGAGTAGAACTTTATTCCTTCGATAGATCCCCGTAATACTCAGAGGCGACTTTAGTCACTCTTAGAAAAGATGTTTCGATTTAGAGACTATTCATGCATAGTCAAACCAGCACGCCCCTTAGAATTTTCCTCCCAAGGACTTAGTACAATTGGGGACACGGAGTAGAGAAACTATATATAAGTGAAGTATTCGCGGTTTGAATCGAATTCTTAATCCTAGTAATTACCGATAGATCCAATGCTCTGATCAATCAGAGGATCGACATCGACTCGGATTAAGAATTGATACAACAAATTTTCTATCCTAGCTAGATAGAAAGTCTATGTATCTGGCTCAAACCCACAACACAACTTTTCTTTCGTGTTGGCCCAACCACCTACAACCAAAATTTATTTCTTTGTCTTTGGGAAATGGCAAGGACTTATAGCCAGTAAAGAATTAGACATCTTGCCATCAACTCACACCTAGCCCTGAAATCGACCACAATAGAGACTAGGCTCATTTCTATAACCATAGGTACCAATGCCATAGAATGCATCATTAGCAAAGGAAGACCAATGTAGCGAGAGGTTGTTTTCCATTTCATGTCAAGGATAGGCCCTAAGTTACACCTCGTTCCGATATACAGATCGAGACATAGATTCTTGATCCTTAAGTAGAACTAAGTTTTAAGAGGGGTAGAACGTATTGAGCCCAATCTAGTTAGGATTAGCTAATACAACCGTTGGATCAGAGTAGTGCAGCGAAAGCATGATTGGCCTCTTTCCCACTAGCCTAGGATCGAAGAAGTTGATTTAGGTTATACGTAAGGTTAGGTCAGTAAATAAGACCTAAATCTTCATTAGAATGTCACTAATGAAGTCATTAAGGGAAAGAAATTAGGGCTTAAGTGTTGAACCCATTCATAGCCTTGGCCCATTCTATACGATTAGAAACTCTTTTAAGAAGATCTATTAAGCTATGTATTAACTCCTACCTTGAACCAAGACGAGGACTCTCTTAGACTAAGACCCAAAAGATAACCTTATACATAGGAAATTTGAGCAATTTCATGATGGGCATTCCTTAAGCTCTTAGAGTGATCAGATTACGGAGTTACTGAAATGAACAAATGCGAAACATTCGCAGCTTGACACAAATTCTCAATCCTGGATGACTGCCAATGGACTCACTGCTTAGCCGAGCAGAAGACCAGGATCCTCTAGGATTGGGAAGGGATACAACGTTGTCTACCCTGGTCAGGTGGACATTCGACGTATTCGGATCAAGCCCACTACAACCGTCTCTCTGTATTGGTTAACCACTGAAAATATATATCTTACTCTAAATAGATGAGAATTGTCATCAAGACGCCAAATAGGTGAAGGAATAAATTGTATCAAACTGTTAGGGTGTAAGTAATGCATAAAGAAGTAAGTTTTAAGGGGGATAGACCAAAAGGAACCAGACTTATATAGATCGTATACACCCTACCATGTATAGAAACATGAAATCAACAAAACTTAGGTAAAGAAAATGATTAATCTTTCCTCATTACCCTTAGCCAATTTCGGGGATGAAATTATGTTTTAAGGGGGGTAGATTATAACACCCCAGATTTTTACCTACCTGGAATTAGATGTCCTTAGGCAATGGGTCAACCATAACACCTTGGTAACCTCTCAGAACCCAATTCCAAAGCCAAAGAAATCATTTAGAACCTAATTCTTTAGAATTTAATGAGAATTAGTCAGCGCTACACTAGATTACCTATGAAATAAGCACCAACCACTTTAAATACGATCTGTAAGACCCAAAACCTATAGAATCGTTGACGTTACGTTACCCTAAAACCTATGATCAAACTCTAAACCTGTTTATTCTCAGGAACCCTTTGAAACTTTGTATTGGATCTAGACCGCACGTCGAAAGTCTGATATCTATAATCTTAGACGAATATGACCGCCTAGTTGGACTTGACAATCATTTCGAAAATCAAGCCCAACTGATGTTCTGACACCATTTTACTGAGCTCAGAGTGAAGAGAGTGAGAAAAAGGAAAATATTTAGAAAATTAAATACATTTTTATGAAATCTGGCACAGTTCACTTCGCGTTATTTTTAAGCGTTCTGACCATTGAAATCTGACCCAAATACACCCTCGGATCAGGGAACATTTCCCACTCTAGTCAGTGTACTTGGAATTTCGGTGACCGCTGAACTGAAACTGGTCAGCCACGTGCGATCTGGAAACCCGATCGAATTGAAAACTTAACTTGATCAGGATCTAGCATCCATGAGCTTAAGTCCGACCGCATTTAGTAATAGGACCTCCAGAAGTGTTCCGTTGAGATGGAACAGTCCGTATTTAGACATAACCTAAGTATACCTTGACTTGGAGTCTGTTTTGGTTATGTTTGGGCTTATAAAAGGGCCTTAAACCCTTAGCTTTCTAACCCATACAAATTTGGGGAAAACCCTAGGAGAGAGAAGAGAGAAAAGAGAGAGAAGTGAGGGAGAAGTTGAGGATTTCTCCTGGGTTCTCCCCTGCTGCTCCACATGCCAAAGCCATCCGCCTGCATCGCTATTCTGGCGATTCCAACTTCGTTCTAGGTAACAAAACCCTAACCTTAATCTGTTTTAAGGTTCCTATGGGTACAAGTAGCTAAGCAGCTGACTCACCTTGTGTTGTAGGTTGCCAATCAGTCGTTGACGACGATGTAGAGTTCCTATTCGATTCATTACGCTCCTACGGCGTAAGGTGCAGATTTTAGACGCTTAGATTACCTGTTTTCAAAGCTTTCAATGTCATTTAATGGTAGATTGATGATAAGGATGCTTTTTGACATGTAGAACATGTTGTCTATTTTTCATTTCGAATACGTACGAAGAATATGAGATTTAGGGTATTTTAGGTATTTATAGGAAATATTGTATACGTACGTATTTTGCTGATATGATTGCCATGAGTATTTACCGTGTGCCTATACTAGTTATACGTGTATGATCTGTTTGGCGAAGAGATTCGCCCTAATGCACATATTGGCCGACATATGCTATGTAGACTAATGTGTGTAGACTAAGTGTTTGTTAAAATGCCTAAATCAATATGATTTACGCCTGCCATATGTTTTGAACATAAGAACATGATTGTTGTGTATTAGACATCTCCTTGATATAAGGATTTGTCATATTATATGTTGAAATCAACAGACATCAAGTAGGTTGGAGTTGCGTAGTCTAAGTGTTTGTATAAATGTATGTATTAGTAAGTTTGAGTAAATGGTGTTGTAGATTAGCGTTGGAACTAGATTCTCAACTAATTGGATGATGTACATGATTTCCTTCATGCTTGTTGTATTTCAATTGATTTCCTTATATGTGAAGTACTTGTGTATGGTTAAATTGCCTATGTTGTATCTTATAACATGTTGCTAACATACTTGAATTATTTGTTATTTCAATGTTGTTTATCTCATTTGATTACTGATTCACATTACATGTGCTTGGGGCTATACTCTAGTCCAGACAGTCGGTAACAGTTTAGAATTCGTGGTTGGATTCTATTCGCCACGAAGGATATGTACGACGAACCCGAGTCGTACTAGAGTCATCGGCAGTGGTTAGGCCACACGAAGTGCTTGTGCACTTCATGTCAGTCGATTCAACGTGCGCTCGTGCTAGTCGGACTCATCAAGTAACTCGATTGACCGTTTATATTCTCCTTGTATTCGTCATAACTGCTTGAACCTATGGTACTGAACTTACCAGTGATAACCCTGATAAGCATAGTACCTTAATCCACTAAGACTCATGAGCCGGGCATAGTGGTATGCAACACCGTGGTCGAGCTGTCGGCCTACGCTGGGGCCACAAACCTCCCCGTAGTGACCAGTGAGTAACCCAGACTCGTGAGCTGATTATAGTGGTATAGGACACTATGTTCGAGCTGTCGGCCTACACTGATAAGGTGATGGGGGAGCGGTGCAACGAGTGTGAGCAACAGCCCTGACGGCCCTTTGTAGTGACCTCGAGCATACTCTGAGTCTACGTGAGGCGATGACCCTTCCATAGCAACAAGAGTACAACTAGGCCTATATTGATAAGGTGATGGGGGAGTGGAGCAACGAGTGCGTGCAACAGCCCTTGCAGCGACCTAGAAATATATCATCATATGAGATTACTAGGAGTGCGACCCTATACAGGATTCTTGTTGGGAATGATATAAGGAAAGTACCCTAGTTTCCCAATCCTGCTGTATGAAAAGGACTAATAACAACTCGGTAATCATATTCATATTGCACTGCATGTGCCTGGAAGATGTGGGGCACTGAGGGAAGAAAGCATGCCGCGGACGTAAGATGGTGTCGCATGAGGGAGTATGTCAGCGAGGGCATCCATCATGTCATTTCATTCTTGCATTAATAACAGTATTTAGGAATGTTTGATTCGCTTGCTTTATCATTATCGCTTGATTGATTTGATAACATGTTAACCTTCGCTCTATGATTCCACTGAGTTAGCTACTCACTCCTACGTTACGGGACGGTGTTGCGCACACCACCTAGTCCCTATTTTAGTTTCAGATGGTGGCGATGCTTGCGAAGCAGTGTCGAACTTGATGATGATGAGGAGGATTTCTCCTATATGCAGGTTCTGATTGACGGGGTTACAGGGTTACTGATTAGATGTCAATACACTTGGTATTTTACCTTTTATTTACACACCCATGTATATTCTTTTCTTTTTATTTTGGAGTATACATGTATTTAGTTAACCTGGTAACATGTTCACACTCTGGAGACTTACAACAGTTCATATATTTTATATATCTATCACATTCTTCCGCTTGCTAATTTAACTGTATCTGAAGTATGATATGTTATTTTGGTTTAGTCTCAATCTTGTTTAATGTCATTCTATAGAAAACATGCATTCATCATTATCTATGTTGCATAAGTGGCGTTTTGAAACTCGGGAGTTGGGTTTCTACTCGACCCCCGATTTCTGGGATGTTACACTACTCCCCAAAATGGTAGGGTTTGATCGCAATGTTTCCTTTTCTACTTTGAAAATGGGAGTGGATTAGGTGTTACTCATACCCATGCTCACCTGTGCACGTGCGTACGTGCAATCCTTTCCACACATGTCATGGGACTCTAATCCGAACGATTCATGTGATGAAACATCCCATTAAACCCCCAAGGACTAATTTTCACTATGATCTAAAACTCCAGTGGGTCATAGAAAAGTGATATGAAAATCAAAGGAGAAAACTGTGGCCCATGAAAGTTTTGGATCAATGTATGTCGTGCCCACCGTGAATGTATGTAGTCTATCCATGCCATTCATCTGTTTTTCCAAATAATTTAAGGGGTTGAACCCAAAATTGAAGAATATTAAAAGATCAAGCAAATCATATCACAGGAAATAGTGGGAATAATGATTTCCACTATCCCAATGATGTTTATTTGTCATCCAACCTGTTCATAAGATCGTATAGACATGGATGAAGGGAAAACATAAAAATAAGCTTGATCCAAAACTTATGTGGCCCCCAAGAATTTTTCAATAGTAGATGTTCAATTCACACTTATTTTCTGTTGTGTGGTCCATTTAAGTGTCAGATATGCTTAATTTTTGGGTTAAAGTCCTAAAATTATCCGATAAAATGGATGGACGAAGTGGATCAAATACATAAATCATGCTCTACCTGACATTATCCAAAAAATGAATCATATCCAAAGATTAAATGGACCACACGACAAATAAGGGGAACGGATTGGCTACTCCCCATGACTCCATCCAATGGCTGGTGGTTGGTGCTCTATGAGCCCTACCATGATGTATGTGTTTAATCCATGTTGTCTATTTATTTTTAAAGATCATCTTACGGTATGAGACTAAAAATGAGATATATTCAAATCTTAAGTGGACCACATTCCAGGAAACAATGTTAAATAAGCGTCAAATTAATAGTACATTGGGCCTTAAGAAGATTTTAATGATGGATATATAATAATTTTAATGATGTCAAAGTAGCATGTGTGTGCGATGTAATCTATCCATCGGGTGGGTTCAACCATGTAAATGCTATTACAAAACCAAAACCCAACTCAAAACTATATACAAAGACCTAATGGATACCTGATGGGTACTCGAACCCAATTAGATCCAGGTCTAGGTATTCAAGAACCATACCAATACCCAGCAAGACCCGAACTTGGTTAGCCTAAGAATAGGTGCTATAAGACCCGACCCAAACCAAACCCATTGACAACCCTATTAATAAGGGCTCCACAGACCCCAAAGATTATCCTTGACAAGTCCACCAGGTGGAATCATGGGAATCCTTCCCAAGCACTTGTGCAACTTGCATGGAAATTGTAACCTTCATGGATGAAGATTTGTTGCTGGTGACAGGCACATAATTGCATTTTTCCATTGTTAGTGGCAAGCTGTATTATGCTTTAATAAGTGCTCTCACAGACCCGAACAATATCTTTGACAAGCCCACCAAGTGGAATAAAGAGAATTCTTAACAACCACTTGGGCAGCTTACACGGCGAGTACCACCTTTTTGGAAATTATAATTCCATACTGTTTTGCATGGCATGGTACACTTGAGTTTTAGATTTACATATAAATTTAGGATCAACCCACACCGTTCATCCATTCTTCTAAATCATTTAAGTGAATTATCCAAAAAATGAATCATATCCAAAGATTAAATGGACAACACCACAAATAAGGAGAACAGATTATCTACTCCCCCTAACACCATCCAATGGCTGGTGGTTAGTGCTCTATGGCCTGGCCACACCAAATTTGAAAATTTTGAAAAAAAATATATTTTTTAAAAAAGAAAACTAGATATTGTATTTTGACAAGAAAAATTGAAAAGTTAGATAACAAAAGTGAGATTTTGATGATGTGTTGTATATCTTTTCCGCCCATATGTCTCTCCAACCCATTTTTGGGCCGAGTATAAAAAATTATGTAGATTTAAATCTTAAGTGGATCATACCACTGGAAAGAATGATAACATAGTACCTCACCATTAAAAATTATAAAGAGCCCATCGTGAGGTTTTAGTAATGTTTATTTGCAATCCAACTTAATAATGTAAAGAAGATCTAGATGAAGGTAAACTACAAAGATCAAATTGATCCAAAACTTTTGTGGCCTTTAAAAGGTTTTTAAGGGTTATTCATCATTGTTTTGATTGGTATAGCCCACCCAAGATTATTGAGTTCTTATGATTTGAAATCACATCCTAAAATATGATGGAAAAATATATGGACGGCGTCGTTATACATAAAATATATCAAGGTGGGCCCTACACGGTTAGAGTAACACCCATGGAGTTACCTAAATAGTGAAATGGTACTGTAAGGTCACCTTATGGGAACTTTCCATGAGGTTAATCTATGTGGGCCCTACCATGATGTGTGTAGAACATCAACACCATGCATTTAATGAGTCCCCTTTAAGTCCAAAAATCAATCATATATGAAACTCAGGTGGGCCATAGCATCTAAAACTATGTGAAGACATCCCTAAAACATATAAAAGCATTTGGTGGGGCCCACATGAGTTTTGGATGTATATGAAACTTGGTCTGACTCCTCATCCAAGTGAGACACACATAATGAATGGGATGGATCTATGAACCACATCTAGGTGAGCCCAATAAATGATTATGAATGTTTTAATGGGAGGGTAACCCTCTCAACTATAGAATGTGGTGTGGCCCACCCAAGTCATGGATTGACTTTATTTTTAAGCTCGTGGCCCACCATGGAATGGTGCATTTGACTGATGGGGCAAATCCAAAGTTCAAGTGGACCCACCATAAAAAATAGTGGGATAGTGACACCCACTATTGAAACCTTCTTAGGGCCCACCGCGATGTTTATTTGAGATCCAACTTATTTATTAAGTTAATATAGACATGGAATAAAGGAAAATAAATATATTAGCTTGGTTGAAAACTTCTATGGCCCAAAGTAAGGTTTTAAAGGTAGGCATTCAATCCCCACTGTTTTTTTCTGATGGAGTCCACTCGAACTTGGAATCTGCCTCATACTTTGGCTTAATCATAAGAAGGTTTTAATCTTGGATATTCAATCAACACCATTTCATGTGGTGTGGTCCAAACACTTAGATGAATAGGAAAAATAAATTTTATATTGATCTAAAACTTTTGTGACCCCTGAAAGGGTTTCAAAGCACATTGCATCCTACCCTGCCGTATCCAGTTAGCAATGACATAGTGAATGTATTTGGTTTATCCATACTGTCAATACATTTTTCCAGATTATTTTAGTGGTTAAGCCCAAAATTAAAGCATATCCAAAGCTCAAGTGGACCATACCATAAGAAATAGTGGGAATAATGATTTCCACCATTGAAATCTTCTTATGGCCTATAGTGATTTGTATTTGTCATACAACCTATTTAATAGGTCACAAATACATGGATGAAGGGAAAACTAAAATATCAACTTGATCCAAAACCTCAGTGGCCTCCCAAATTTTTTCAATGGTAGACGTTCAATTTATACTGTTTCCTATGATGTGGTCCACTTCAGGGTTTTATAGGCTTCATTTTTTAGCTTATGTAATAAAATTATATGTTAAAATGGATGGATGGAGTGGATAAAATGAATAAATCATGGTGGGTCCCACAGGATTTACTCAGTATGCTTAGGGTATAAGGGGCCCTATAGGGCCTAAAAAACTATGTGTTCTATCTAAGCCGTCTCTATATTTTAAAATATTATTATAAGGCATGAAACCAAAAATCATCTAGATCAAAGGCTAAAGTGGAGATTAAATCACATGTGTTTCTTATGGTGTGGTTTACTCAGGCCTTTAATCCGCTTTATGTTTGGGATTATGAACTAAAATAATTTATTAAAATTAATGGACAGAATGGATAAAGCAAATACATCAGAGTGAGCCCCACAGAGCCCCTGAGAGGACCGTCCATGGTCCTGCACAAAATTGGGCGCGCGCTTAAAACAGAGTTGCGCCCAATCTCCCCCATTTCTCTCACTCTCTCTCACCCCTGCCCTCTGCCCTCTCTCTCTCTCTCTCTCTCTCTCTCTCTCTCTCTCTCTCTCTCTCTCTCTCTCACCGTCTCGATCCCAGACAGCCCTAGCCTGGAGGCCGTGAGTCGCCCTCCTCCTAACGGTCTGACCTCTCTCTCTCTCTCTCTTACCCTCAAATCTTGACCCTTGATCTCTACAGATCCATGTCCTCAGATCTCTAGATCAACCCGATGGATTCATCAGTTTTTTGCTCGATTTTGTGGGTTTAGGGCTCGATTGGGGCAGGTTTAGGGTCTTTAAGGTGTTTTGGATGTGTCAGTGCATGACTACCTAACCCCCATCGATAGTCGCTAGCATCATAGAGGGGTTCTGTTCATGTGGTAGTAGTATAAGGGTTGGGCTGACTCTGAACCTTGCTAGTGCGAATTGAAAACTGAAGATTTGCGATTTTGGGCTTGCATGTGTATCATTCAATGATGCTTCATTAGCTATTTTCTAGACTGTATGTTTCTCTTCCGTGTTGTGTTTGATGCCTGTTATTTTCAGCTTCTGGCCAGGATTAATATCCAGCCTTTTTTATTTTAATGTGATCAACTTTTATTTCTCTTATTATGTACTTGATGTCATGTGTGTTGTGCACTTATTCTCATGATCCCATGTATTATATGTGTATTTATTTGTAAGATTATGTAGCAACTAGATGGTATCATGCTCCTGGAATCTGTGGCTCTTTCTTTTCCAAAGTTGTTTTGTATTTGCTAATCTTAAATATGGATTTATATAATTGGGCATTTGATGGTTTTTTTTTTAAACTCTACTTTCATTTTTTATTTTAGATTTTTTTTTCTTTCTTTTTAGCATTTATGCATTAGTTTAATTATGTTAGTGCTCTCAATGGGTAATCCATATTAGGTTTGGTCATGCTAATAATAGTTTTTAAAGATTCATAATCATAGATTTTTTCTTTGTTGCATTATCACTAGTTTGTTGTTGGCAGTTAATAACATTTTGATTCATTTTAATTTTGCTTATTATCTATGTATTTTCTAGCTACTTTCATTTATAATGGGCACTGTGCTTCTGGTATTGTATATTTCATATGAATCTGTGTGTTTTTTTCATTTTAATAAGGGCCCAATAAGAAGGTTAGGATCATTCTTTGGTGTAGATTTTAGGGTTATCTCCAATAGTAAATTTCTTTATTATTCTTAATATTTATGATTGATGTGTCATGCGGATCCATCGGGTTGATCTTGAATTTACCTTACCATTTTTAAGTATTCAATGCCATCATCCCATCACTTAATGAGAAGATTTTGTGTAAAGGAAACAAATTTTGCTAAACTCTTCATATCGCTTGAGCATATCTTTGAAATTTATTCCTTGCCTTTAGCTGACCCTTACTTGAATCAAAGATCAGGGTCTGTTGTAATATGTGTCATGGTGTTTTTTGAAATCATGGCATATCACAAGTCATGGGAAAGGATACATGTTGTTGAATGTTGACTAATCACATTTCCTGGATCCTTGAATTTTTTTTTTATTATACGTCTTCTGATGTTTATAATGGCCCTACAAATTAATTATAAGTTTAGCACTATATGTGTTCTTATCCTTAACTCTTGTTGTAGGTTTGTCAACAATATGAGTTCTACACAAAGCTAAAGAACTGTGAAGCTTTATTGTATACAACACTTTTGGTGTGCCTAATACCTTTCCTAATTTGGTTTCCTAAAACTTTCTTTCCTTTTTAAAGCTAATTTATGATTTAATTAAACGGTAGTCCTTGAAAAGTGAGAACCGTTGTTATGACAATGATGAAGCTGTCCATTTCTTATGAAAAACAATATGGGTGGCCTGGCCAATTGGACAGGTCCGTGTTTATGTATTAAACATTAATGGAGCAAACCCGGATGTGCGTTGGAGCTATCCGGATGTTGAGCAGGGGTCCCTGGAAGATGGGAACCAATGTTATGATCATGATGAAGCTGTTCATTTCTTATGGACAACATTGAAGTGGCCTAGCCATTAGGACAAGCCGTGTTTATGTATAACCTAACCTAAACCTAAACTCAAACCTAAACCTATAACCTAAACCTATTCTCAAATCCTTAAACCTATAACCTAAACCTAAACCTATAACCTTTAACCTATAACCTATAATCCAAACCCAAACCTAAACCTATAACCTAAACCTTAACCTATAACCTTATAACCTAAACCTATAACATATAACCTAAAACCTAAACCTAAACCTAAAACCTAAACGTATTCTTAAATCCCTAAATCTAAACCTACACCTAATCCTAATCTCAACTCTCTAACCTAAACTTAAACCTAAACTCGAAAACCCAAACCGAAACCCGATCCCAATCCCGAACCTGATTTCCTAAACATAAACCTTAACCTATTCTCAATTCCTTAAAGTTATAAAGTATATACTATAACCTAAACCTAAACCTTAACCTATTCTCAATTCCCTAAAGTTATAACGTATATACTATAACCTAAACCTAAACCTTAACCTAAACCTATAACCTAAACCTATAGCCTAAACCTAAACCTATAACCTTTAACCTATAACCTATAACCCAAACCGAAACCTAAACCTAAAACCTAAACATATTCTCAAATCCCTAAACCTAAACCTACACCTAATCCTAATCTCGACTCCCTAACCTAAACCTAAACTTAAAAACCCAAATCTAAACTGAATCCCGAACCCGAGCCCAAATCTAAATCCCTAAACCTTTAGCCTAAACTTAAACCTATACCTAAACCTATAACCTAAACTTAATTTACTTAACTTAAACCTACACCTTAACCCAAACATATAAGACGAACCCAAACCTGAACCTAAACCCGAATTCCTAAACCTAAACCTAAACCTATAACTTAACTTAAACCTAAACCTATAACCTAAACCTAAAACCTTAACCTATACCTAAACCTATAACCTAAACTTATAACCTATAATCTAAACCTAAACGTAAAACATAAACCTAAATTCAAAACCTATCACCTAAACCTAAACCTAAAGCCTAAATGTATTCTCAAATCCCTAAACCTAAACATAAACCCAAACCTATAACTTACAACATTAACCTAAACATATAACTTACAACATTAACCAAAACCTATTCACAAATCCCAAAACCTATGACCTAAACCTAAACCTTAAACTATAACCTAAAACTTAACTTATAACGTATAAGCTATAACCTAAACCTATAACCTATAACCTAAACTCAATTCCTTAAACCTTAACCTATAACCTAAACCTAAACCTAAACCTATAACCTACACTTATAACCAAAACCTAAATTGATAACCTAAACCTAAAACCTAAATGTATTCTCAAATCCCTAAACCTAAACTGACACCTAATCCTAATCTCAACTCCCTAACCTAAACTTAAACCTAAACTTGAAAACCCAAACCTAAACCCGACCCAAACCCGAACTCGATTTCCTAAACCTAAACATTAACCTATTCTCAATTTCCTAAAGCTATAACGTATATACTATAACCTACAACCTGAACCCAAACCTTAACCTAAACCTATAACCTAAACCTAAACCTATAACCTTTAACCTATAACTAAAACCTATAACCTATAATCCAAACCCAAACCTAAACCTATAACTTAAACCTTAACCTATAACCTAAAACCTAAAACCTAAAACCTAAACCTAAACCTAAAACCTAAATGTATTCTCAAATCCCTAAACCAAAACCTACACCTAATCCTAATCTTGACTCCCTAACCTAAACCTAAACTTGAAAACCCAAACCTAAACCCGATCCCGAACTTGAACCCAAATTTGAATCCCTAAACCCTTAGCCTAAACCTAAACCTAAACCTAAACCTAAACCTATAACTTAAACTTAATTTACTTAACTTAAACCTACACCTTAACCCAAACATATAACCCAAACTCGAACACGTACCTGAACCCGAATTCCTAAACCTAAACCTATAACTTAACCTAAACCTATAACCTTAACCTTAACCTATAACCTTAACCTAAACCTATAACCTATAACCTAAACCTAAACCTAAACCTATAACCTATAACCTAAACCTAAACATAAAACCTAAATGTATTCTCAAATCCCTAAACCTAAACCTAAACCTAAACCTATAACCTACAACATTAACATAAACTTATAAGCTACAACATTAACCTAAACCTATTCTCACAACCTAAACTTATTCTAAAATCCCAAAACCTATGACCTAAACCTAAACCTTAACCTAAACCATAACCTATAACATAAACCTAAACCTTAACCTATAACCTATAACCTGAACTCAATTCCCTAAATATTAACCTATAACCAAACCTAAACCTAAACCTATAACCTACACTTATAACCTAAACCTAAACCTAAAACCTAAATGTATTCTCGAATCCCTAAACCTAAATCTAAACCTAAACCTATAACCTACAACATTAACATAAACTTATAACCTACAACAATAACCTAAACCTATTCTCAAATCCCAAAACCTATAACCTAAACCAAAACCTTAACTTACAACCTAAACCTTAACCTATAACCTAAAGCTATAACCCATAACCTAAACTCAATTCCCTAAACCTTAACCTATAACTTAACCTAAACCTAAACCTATAACATACACTTATAACATAAACCTAAAACTTAAATCTATTCTCAAATCTCTAAACTTAAACCTAAACCTACACCAAATCTTAATCTCAACTCCCTAACCTAAACTTAAACGTAAACTTAAAAACCCAAACCTAAACCCGATCCCGAACCCAAACCCGATTTCTTAAACTTAAACCTTAATCTATTCTCAATTCCCTAAATCTATAACCTATAACCTAAACCTAAACCTTAAACTAAACCAAAACCAAAACTTATAACCTAAACCTTAGCCTATAACTGATAACCTAAACTTATAACCTATAACCTAACCTTAACCTAAACGTAAAACCTAAAACCTAAACCTAAACCTATACCCTAAACCTATTACTTAAAACCTAAACCTAAATGTATTCCCAAATCCCTAAACCTAGACCTACACCTAATCTTAATCTCAACTCCCCAACCTAAACCTAAACCTAAACTTGAAAACCCGAACCTAAACCCGATCCCGAACACGAACCCGATTGATGTAATAATGTAGCCCAATCACATGGCAACAAACAAGAAAATCTTACTTTGTCAGCAAGCATACTCAAACTCAAGCATCACAATGCATCTGTTTTCATCTCCACTATCTCTTACAGCATAGATTATTTGAGATTTGGATTTATCTCATTTTTAGAGTCTTGTCCTAACACAATATGATAATATTAATAGACAAGGTGGATTTGTCACCAACATTGTTCTAAGACCCATATAACTTCTCCTTATAGAAAGTTGGGTAGGGCACATCCATCTTGAATCCATCAAAGGAGATAAGGATCACCTGTCAAATGTTATCTCTCTTTTCATTTTTTTCCATAAGATTGTTTATTTTGCGGTGTCTACTCACCTGCAACATTTTATCATGTTAATATAATTATAAGTAGCCTAATCTCAACATCTAAAAATAATTAATAATAATTTCTACCCGAATAAGTAGCCTTTTGTTTTATGCTACTAGATTTTATAATGTCATTATACTAGAAGTTTGTAGACCGTGAAAGTCATCTCATTAAATGAATATTGTTGTTTCTATATTTTTTTAAACTCTCTTTTAATTTATTACTTTGTTTCAATAAGATTGTACATAATCTATTGCAAAGGAAAAGAAAACGGCTTAGTTTTTGAGTTCTTTTAAGCTTCCTTATCATCCATGCATGGCACTGCAAACCTTTACTAAACTCTAACTCTAATTGGAACTTTATGTGCAATCTGATCAAGTGCATTAACATCTAATATTGTCCTATTCCTTTAAAGGATAACATTACCGTATTTATGGGCCCTTGTGCTGCGATTCTTGTTCTCATCATCATTGGACTCTCATGTATGGAAGTCAAGGATGTATCCCTTTAACATATGCCACTTTTTACAAAGCTTTAATTTTTGTTGTTGTTTCTATTAACTTAAATTGAAACACATTTTTACATTATTTACTTGCATTAGTTTTATTTTAATGATCATTTTTATTTTAAAAAAGTGTGCCTACTTTTTTAGAAAATAAAAATAAAACATAAATGAAGTTTTCGCAATTCTTCATAATTCTGAATTATAATGTTTTGTTGGTTGAATAGTTTTTTACTAGATGAAAGACACAAAAAGAAAATTGTTGCTGATTTTTTTTTCTTTTTTTTTAATGCAAGAAATTTTCTAACGGCTTTAGGCCATCCATATTTTTCTTAAATATTCAAATCTGAGACGGCCCATAATCATCCTTTCAAGGTCTAATATTTAATGACAGTCCATGACCGTCCTTCTTTAGAGACATTCCATAACCATCCTTTTTTAAAGTGCAAACGTGTAACATCAGAGACTGCTCATAATAGTCCTTTTATCAACAATCTTTAAGGACGGTCCATGACCGTCCTTCGTAATAGACGGTCCGTAACTGTCGTTTTAACGTCTATCTTTATTGATGGTCCATGACCATCCTTCTTTACAAACATTCCATAACCTTCCTTTAAATGTCAATCAACAATGATGGTTCATGACCATCCTTTAATTAATACGACGCAACAAAATTTGGATGGCCCATGCGACGGTTCAAAACCGTCCTTTATTGTGATTTGTGATTTTCAACCGTCCTTTTTTCACTATTTTGGCGTAGTCAGTGTTTTGCCATGAATTTGACCAAGGGGGAGATTGTAAGTGCTATATTGTATAAAGCACACCTCTCTCAAATTTCATTTAAGAAAAAATAGCTTATGAATTGGTCCGTCTAATGTGGATCAAGATGGAAAGTTAAAGACCTTCAAGTCAAGATAGTTCACAATCTACTAAGTTCAAGACTCTATTAAAGTTCATGTCACGAAGTAAATCAAGATTCAAAGTTCAAGCTTCAAGTTCTACTACACTTCTAGTAGAAGATTAAGCTCCATCTTGAACTTTTAATTCTATTGAAGATTCAAGTAGAAGAACAAGTTCTAAGAAATTCAAGCTACTTCAATATTTAGTCATTTCAGGTATAACAAACCCTAGAAAGACCTAAGGCTTAGGTTCTTTCAATATGTAAACTTATATGGGTTTTTATACTTATGTTAGGCTATAGTTCGACTAGGCTAGGCTTAGGTTCGACAAGTCTAAGCTGCGGATCGACTAGTCTAAAGAAATCTTTGACCAATCCAAGTTTGAATTGAAAAAAAAAAACAAAAAAAATTCCATTACTTCCTTGACCAGTCGAGTAGGCTGTTCAACTATTTGAAGAGAGGATGATGAGGGGTGTATATTGCATATTAGACCCCAATTATTACCTGATTTTACATACATGATAATGCTTAATAGAATATTTTAATCGTGTTTTTGTTACAGGATGTAATAAGGAGCGTTGATTGAAAAAGAGTATTAAAAGTGTGGATTTGATGCTTTGAAGTCATCAAAGTAAGGGACGGACTCCATAAGACCAAGATCAAAAAATTTACAGGCCAGGGATCCAAGAAAATCAAGCCGCTCACGTTAAAGAGGCCCGAAAATGGTCCAAAA
Organism: Magnolia kwangsiensis; assembly: GCA_037074715.1. Classification (NCBI taxonomy): domain Eukaryota; kingdom Viridiplantae; phylum Streptophyta; class Magnoliopsida; order Magnoliales; family Magnoliaceae; genus Magnolia; species Magnolia kwangsiensis. The sequence continues at coordinate 100,628,443 of CM073578.1, forward strand.
TGCAAGATCACATGGTTCCCGCCATTCGATTGACACGAGACTTCATAGATGGGATGGGGGCCATAAATAAACCGTACATATAAAATTTCACCCATTGGATATCTCGTTAAGTGGCCCAATGGCCAGATCAGCCCCTTAATTCATTAAGTGGAGCTCGCTCGATATCTGGATATACATCAATTTTTGTCCCAATGGTTGAAATAATATAAGAAAACGGATGGACGGTGCAGATTTTGCACAAACATTACAGTGGGCCCGTATGTAAAGCGTATGTACATGGTGGACACACGTGCTCACGCCCCGCATCTTCTAAAAATGAAAGCTTCCGTTTTCAGCTTCCTGCGTAATGGATGGACTGCGTCCATTTTATGGACGGTAGTGGGCCTCACCCATTGTCCATACGGCTGATCCAAGCCGTCCATCGTGTAAAGGGCTTCGAAATCTTCGAAACCATGCTGACTTTTCGCACCCAGGCATGTACACGTGTGCAATATAAAGGCCATAAACAGGCGGTCCTATGATGTTCAAAATTGATTTTATTGTGATTTCTTCTCTAGGCCATGTCAACAGACAAGCAAAACCATCCATTTTTTACTAAAATTTTGAGGGCAATCTAATGGACAGGGTGGATTTCCCTGAAAACACCTACAGCAAAAGAGGTGCGATAGCTTTCACACATCCCCAAAAATTCAATTTTTCAAGCGGTTATGGCCCACCATCTTTAATCATATGGCAGATCTGAATCGTCCATCATGTAGAGCATCGAAAAACGTCCTAAGGGACTGTTTCTTTGGAAATTGAGTGAGAAAAGTGGCAAGTTTTGAAGCCCCAAACTTGGCTGCGAAAAAGCTTTCGCTGTTGCTACGACAGTTGCTACAATAGCCCTCCACCGCCTCCAACAAGTATAAAAGAGGGTTTTGGACGTGGAGAGCTGGGGGGAGAGCTTGGAGAGGAGATCAAGAGCCAAGAGAGAGGAAGAAAGAAAAGGAAGAAAGAGAGCAAAGGAGCTTGAAGTGAAGCAAACAAAGGGATGTGTTTGTTTTCTATTATATTTTTCTTTCCAGATTCTTTTTTCCATCCCATGAGTTGCTAATTTTCTTAGCTAGGGCTGAGGTGAAGCCCCTAATGTGAATGACTCTTGTGTATTGTTGAATTCATTTTAATTTGATCTATTTATTTCTTTCTCTAGTGTGCTTAACTGAAAACTTCATACTTCTCCATTCTATGAGCTTAACCAAAGTCTAGATGTGGATATTGTTTGGAATCTCATTATAGGTGCTTGTGTCTGACCATGAACAGGTTTCCTATAGAGGAAGAAATGGGAATCTACATCTCTCCATGCCTGACCATGGATGGAAAGATGTGATCCATATGCTTTAAAGGATTATACATTCTGTGTGCCCGATCAATGACATAGGGTGTGCTTTGTTTATTAAAATTTATATCAATCTGAATTGGTTTAAATTAAAACATCAAGTTTTTGGTGCCATTGCCGGGGACTGTTTCGGTCCAATTGGATTTAAGATTCCCTCTTATCATGATTCATAGCCTTAGGATTTTACTAACTTTAGGTTAAAGTTATTTTTAGAAACTAACCTATTTCCTATTTTGTAGGGTCCTGACTTGAACTTCTAATTTGGTAATCCCTTTCTAAATTCTCTACTTTTTTTAATTTTTATTTTTAAAATTAGGGTTTATTTTTTTAAGAATTTTCTAATTCTAGCCTCTTTTTATGTATATAAATTTTCTATTTTCTAATTTTTGATTCAAATTCTTCTTTCAAGAAACTTTCTATTTTCTAGTTTTAAAAATTTTTCCCTTTTTAGAAACTAACCATTGCTTAGGATTTCTCTAACATTATTTTAGGAAATTTAATTTATTTTTATTTTTATTTTTTACAGGAATTGAAGAAGGAAGTTGTTAAATAAGAGTGTCTTCAAAAGGAGAAGCTCTCAAATCTTCAGACATTCATCATCTCCTTTTTCGGGTTCTTTCTTCCAATTCTTGTTTACATAGCTTTCTCTTGTTTTTAGAAATTCATAGTTTTTAGTTCTAGTTTTATTTCTCTTAGGTTGCATCTCAGTTTAGTTTAATTTTCTTTCCTACATTGCAGTAATTCAGTTTATGCTAAGGCGTAGATCTTTGAACAAAGAACTAGCACCTTTTTATCCTGAAATAGAAAGAACCTTTCGTAGAAGATTTAGAAACATCCTATTTGAAATGGCGGATGAGAATGGAACTAAAGCTCATAGAGATTATTCAGCTCCTGTCCAATTCAATGCGCCTTCATGCATAGTGTTGCTAGCCACCACGGTAGCACACTTTGAACTTAAGCCTGGGGTAATACAGTTGTTACCATCTTTCTATGGTTTAGACAAAGAAGATCCATATCATCATGTCAAAGAATTCCTAGACATTTTCTCTACCTTTAGGTTTCAAAACTTCTCAGATGATTCGATCCGTTTGTGCTTTTTTTCTTTTTCTTTGAACGATAAGGAAAAAGCATGTTTGAATTCTCTAGGAGTTGGGTCTATCACTATGAGGGACCAACTGTCTAAGAAGTTCTTGAACAAGTTCTTCCTGGTTCACAAAACTAATGCTCTCCATAAGGAAATAACTAATTTCACACAAAAAGAGGGTGAACACTTTCATGAATGTTGGGAAAGATGGAAGGACTTGCTTCTTAAATGTTCACACCATGGTTTTGAGATGTGGCAACAGGTTCAATACTTCTATGATGGTTTGACACCCCAAAACTGTCGCATGGTTGATGCCACCAATGGAGGGTCATTCATGACTAAAAGTGATGTCGAAGCGTGGAATTTCTTTAAAACCTTGTGTGAAAATTCCCAGCAATGGGACTACTCAAATAGAGGTGAAAGAAGTCTCCAACTACCAAAGAAAGGTGGTATATATGAGATAGGAGTCACGCCATATCTTTATGCCAAAATTGATAGCCTGACATAGAAAGTTGATGCTCTGATGTTGAATAATGGACCTCCACAAACAACTCAAATCGAGTCATGTGCCATATGTTCTAGTCATGGCCATCCTACCCAGTCATATCCATCTGGTGCAGCATTCTCGAAATTTCTCTCTGAACAAGTACATGCTATGAACACCTTTCAGAGACTTGGGAATGACCTTTACTCAAACACCTACAATCCAAGGTGGGTTAGGCATCCAAATTTTTCTTGGGCAAAAGAGCCACAACAAGGAGGACCATCTGTAAATCCTCTTATGTAACCTTATCCACAAGTTGGCAGTCAACAACCTCAACAGTTTTCACAATATCAACAAGTACCTCCATAATCTAGGAAACTATCTCTTGAGGATATACTCAATCTTTTTATGCAGAGTTCACTTCAATTTCAAAAAGATACCCAACAAACTTTACTAGCTAACCAATAAAGCCTACATACAAATGCGCAATCCATTGCCAAGCTAGAAGTACAGTTGGGTCAACTTGCTGCCACATTGAGTGAAAGAGAGAAAGGCAAGTTCCCTAGTTAATCTGTGACAAATCTAAAGGGATAGTATGAGATTGGCTCTAACTCAAACCAAGAACAATATCATGAGCAAGACAAATCAATTATTACCCTTAGGTCCGGTAAACAGATTGAGAACAAAGTAGAGATGCCTAGGGAAGAATCAAATTTCAAATCAGAAGATCAAAATAAAGCGGAGAGACATATTAGTGCATCCAAAGTCCAAAAGCACTCTGACCCTCCAGGAATCACTCATGTGTCATCTTATGTGCCTAAAGCACCCTTTCCTCAACGTCTGGCACCAGTTAAGAGAGGAAACAACTTTAATGAGATATTGGACATGTTTAAGCAAGTGCAAATTAACATTCCATTGCTTGATGCTATCAAACAAGTCTCTGCTTACGCTAAGTTTCTTAAAGATTTATGCACTCAAAAGCATAAGATGTATGTTCACAAGAAAGTCTTCCTTGTAGAGAAACTCAACTCCATTATTCAAAACAACACCCCTCCTAAATTTAGGGATCCAGGAGCTCCTACCATTTCTTGCGTCATAGGAAAGCATAAGATTGAGAAGGCATTGCTTGATTTAGGGGCCAGTGTTAATTTGTTACCATATTCTGTATATAAGCAGTTAGGACTTGGTGAGCTGAAACCAACTAAAATAACACTACAACTAGCTGATAGATCCATTAAGGTGCCCCGTGGTGTTATTGAGGATGTGTTAATCCAGGTTGATAAGTTTTATTTTCAGTGGATTTCATCGTTCTAGATACTCAACCTGTCCAAAATCCCACTAGTCAAATTCCGGTTATTCTGGGATGTCCATTCTTAGCCACATCCAATGCTATTATAAATTGCAGGGATGGAGTCATAAAGTTGTCTTTTAGTAACATGAAGATAATGCTCAATGTTTCCAATGCTGGACAACAACCAGCAAACTCGGATGATTTATTTGAGGTGGACATGATTGAGAGTCTAGTGTAAGAAACTTTCATTCAGTGTTCCGAAGATGCACTTGAGACTTGCTTAGCATATTTTGGAATGGATTTTAACATAGAAAGTTCCATCGAAGAAGTCAATGTATTGCTCAATTCTACTCCGATAATGGAGACTTCAAAATGAAAAGCTAAAGTGGAACCTCTTCTACCCTCTAAGTCTAAACTGGTTTCGTCTGTAGAGAAACCACCCTTCCTATCATCAAAGCTTCTAACCTTGAGAAGGAACAGGAGAACAAGTTTCTTAAGGCTATTAAAGAATATAATGCGGCTATTGGGTGGACGATAGCGGACATGAAAGGAGTAAGCCCCACTATGTGTATGCATCATACTGTTCTCGAAGAAAGTGCAGAAATGTCGTGTGAAATAAAAATGAGGCTTAACCCTAACACGAAAGAGGATGTTCAAGCAGAGGTTAGATGTGAAAGAAGTCATTCGAGCGGTGGTGCTTAAATTATTGGATGTTTACCCCATTTCAAATAGCACGGTTTAAGTTGTTCCCAAAAAATTTGGGATTGGTTAATCGAGATGTTGCTTATCTGGCTAAAGACATTAAACTTAGCGCTCCTGGGAGGCAACTCAGCTTTTCTTTTCATTTTATTTTCCTAGTTAGTTAATTTAATGTTTGTGGGTAACATTACTACAAACCCTCACGAGACTACAACTCGTCCATTAGGGGCAACTTAGGGGTTTAAAGGCTTATTGCATACGCTAAATGTAATCGAGAGCACCAGTGAAAGTGGTATAGGTAGGATCTTATTTTTTATTTTGCTTTAGTTGATTTTTCTCTTGTGCTGACTCACTCTTACATTGATATCTTTGGGAAGCCTCTTGATTCTTTCATCTAGGTACTATCTTTCCATCACTCCTCTTTTATTTTCATTGTCTCATGTGCATTGCATGCTTATTTCTTTTACATTGAGGACAATGTAGATTTTAGGTTGGGGGTGTGAGATTAGGTAACCTAATCAGTATTTTCTTGGTCTTGAGCAAAAATTGTGACAATTTTTAACTTTTTTCTGAAATTTCTTGTGAATTTGAAGTAATTTTGAAGGATAGTTGTGATTTTAAAATTACAAGATACAAAATGTTGAGAATTTATGCCTCTGGAATTCTGCTATATGTTAGATTTCACAGTTAAGTTTGAATTTTTAACCCATGATTAGAAGCTTTAAATATTGATTGAGTCATGATTTCGCATATCACATCTCGCTTACACATGAAGGTTTTGATTTGATATTGAATGATTAACTTGGTAATCACTAAGCATGAAAGGAACCAGCCTGAAAAAAATAATAACATCAGTTTATAAAGAAGAATTGAAAGGGAAAGTTGCATAATCTTCACCATAGGTTTGCTCCCTATAGGTGTAGATTCAATCCCCCATGGTTGACATTTAGAAAAAGTTAGACAACAAGTTTTCGCCATAGGTTTTCTCCCTATAGGTGAGGATTTGATTCCCTTCCTTGGCGTTACTGTTCATATAAAAAAAAATCAAAGGCTGAAAGAATGAAAAGTTAATCTGTAAGGCAAGTGTTGGTTTCAGTTGTTATGAATTCTGTTGTTAATTATTAATGATATCATGAAATTGACAATTGGATCTCTTAATGATTATAAGCCGAGATTACACTATATACTCATGAAACTCAATGTTTAGAATTATTCTAATTAGTGGATTAATATTTTGAACTTGCTTAAGAAGTTTACCATAAGCTTGATTCCAGGAAAAAAATACTGTTCCCATTCATGAATCTTATAATTCTCGCATCTCAACTATTTGTTCACAAGTCACTTAGGTTTATCGAAATTTTCTTTTATTTCTGAAATTATTTTTCGCATGTTTTGCTCGGGACTAGTAAAATGCTGGTTGGGGGTTGTGATGAGGGTCGGATATTGCATATCAGACCCCGATTATTGCCTGATTTTACGTACATGATAATGATTAATGGAATATTTTATTCGTGTTTTTGTTACAGGATGTAATAAGGAACGTTGATTGAAAAAGAGTATTAAAAGCGTGGATTTGACTCTTCAAAGTTATCAAAGTAAGGGACAGACTCTAGAAGACCAAGATCAACGGATTTACACTCTAGGGATCTAAGAAAACCAAGCCGTTCACGTTAAAGGGGCTCGAAAATGGTCCAAAATGCAGGATCACATGATTCCCGCCATCTGATTGACATGAGACTTCATACATGGGATGGGGGCCATAAATAAACCTTACATATAAAATTTCACCCATTGGATATATCGTTAAGTGGCCGAATGGCCGGATCAGCCCCTTAATTCATTAAGTAGGGCCCGCTGGATATCTGTATATACATCAATTTTTTGTCCCGACGGTTGAAATAATATAAGAAAAAGGATGGACAGTGTAGATTTTGCACAAACATTACAGTGGGCCCATATGTACAGCATGTGTACATGGTGCACACACGTGCCCACGCCGCACCAGAATCGTGAGGCGGTCAGCACAAGCGCTGACCCGCATCTTCTGAAAAAGGAAGCTTCCGTTTTCGACTTCCTGCATAATGGACGGACTGCGTCCATTTTACGGATGGTAGTGGGCCTCACCCATTGTCCGTACGGCTGATCCAAGCCATCTATCGTGTAGAGGGCTTCAAATTCTTCAAACCCATGCTGACCTTTCACACCCACGCGTGTACATGTGTACGATATAGAGGCCATAAACAGGCGGTCCTATGACATTTAAAATTGATTTTATTATGATTTTTTCTCTGGGCCACATCAATGGACAACCAAAACCATCCATTTTTTACTGAAATTTTAAGGGCAATCTAATGGATGGGGTGAATTTCCCTAAAAATACCTTTGTGAGCTCCACCGATCACGACAGCAAAAGAGGTGCGAAAGCTTTTGCACATTCCCAAAAATTCAATTTTTCAAGCGGTTGTGGCCCACCATCTTTGTTTATATGGCAGATCTAAATTGTCCATCATGTAGAGCATTGAAAAACGTCCTAAGGGATGGTATTTCTTTGGAAATTGAGTGAGGAAAATGGAAAGTTTTGAAGCCCTAAACTTAGCTGCGAAAAAGATTTCGTCATTGCTGCGACAGTTGCTGCGACAGCCCTCTACCGCCTCCAGTAGCTATAAAAGAGAGTTTTGGACGTGGAGAGCTAGGGAGAGAGCTTGGAGAGAGAGGAAGAAAGAAAATGAAGAAAGAGAGCAAAGGAGCTTGAGGTGAAGCAATCAAAGGGATGTGTTTGTTTTCTATTATATTTTTCTTTCTAGATTATTTGTTCCATCCCATGAGTTGCTAATTTTCTTAGCTAGGGTTGAGATGAAGCCCCTAGTGTGAATGACTCTTGTATATTGTTGAATTCATTTTAATTTGATTGATTTATTTCTTTCTCTAGTGTGCTTAACTAAAAACTTCATACTTCTTCATTCTATGAGCTTAACCAAAGTCTAGATGTGAATATTGTTTGGAATCTTATTCTAGGTGCTTGTGTCTGACCATGAAAAGGTTTCGTATAGAGGAGGAAATAGGAATCTACATCTCTCCATGCCTGACCATGGATGGAAAGATGTAATCCATATGCTCTAAGGGATTATACATTTTGTGTGCCCATCCAAGGACATAGAGTGTACTTTATTTATTTTGGTATTAATCTGAATTAGGGTGAATCAACAGGTAAAACAAGGGTTATAATAATTAGGGGTGAATTCGGAAGTCCTAGTCTTATCTTTGATTTAATTTTTCCTATTGCTCTTAGTTACTTTTCCATCAATTTTTGTTAAGTTTATTTAATCACTAGCTCAAATATTTGTTGGATTAGTTAAGAAGAGTCTCAAATTTCGAATTGTGACAACCATTCCTCGTGGGAGCGATCTCGTAATACGTACCGCATCTACATCTGATTCGTATACTTATGAGTTTAAAAATTATTTAAATCAGGTTAGTTTAAATTAAAACATCAAAGGACTTTGGCCAGTCGAGGGTTGCTCGACTCAAAGTTCAACAACTTAAAATTAGCATCCTCGACCAGTCGAAGTTCTGTTTTATCCAATCGCGCTCAAAATTAAAAAATTAGTTACACCTTATACGAGTCATAGAATGTCTTAGACGAGTCAAAGAAGTAACTTTTTAGCCTATAAATAGAGGCCTTCTCTCAATCAGAAATTACCAATTCAAGCTAATAAAAGCCTTCATCAAGAGAGAGAAGTCTTCACTATTGTTAAGCTATTGCATAGTATTTTTAATATTTATTTAATAATTTTTTGTTCAATTCCTAGATCTCTTGTTTTATGAATCTTATTTTATAAAGAAAGAAGATACTCTTCTTTGAGATCTTGAGGAATTCAAATAAGTAATCTTTAGTTTGAATCGATTTAAATCAATCTAGAACCTAGAACCCCTGTTTATATGACTGGACATTGAACAATCTACTTTAAGAGAAGCAGTTCCACAGGCTACATCAAGAAATACATCTTCAAGGTGAAGATAAGTATATTCCATCTTTTATATTTTAATTTTATTGAGATAGCCAGAAAATCTAATCTGTTGGTTTTTCTGAGATAGCAAAAAAATCTCAGTGAGGGATTTTTATGTTTGTCATAGCCCTTTAAAATCATAATTGTATCAGGTTTTAAGGTGATCCTATGAAAACCTTATTTTTAGTGAAAGCTAATATTACATGGATAGTGATTATTGGTAGTGGAGTAGATGTGGCTGTTTGAAAATAGTTATTGTATACACTGAACCACTATAACTCTTGGTGTTGTAGTGAATGTTTACTTTTTGTATTTGTGGAGAATGGTTGTAATTTATTTATGTAAAAGTGGTATATGATTTTAATAAATACCTTTATTATCTCTTGGTTGGTTTGAGATCTTGATCCTTACGATCGTTCGTGAAATAAGGTTGTCTTACCTAAACTTTGTTTTAGGTGTAAGTTGTCTTACGAACTAAGTTTGAATCAATTTTTCAATACTAGTGTATTTAATTTTTTGATTTATTTATTATTTCAGCTCATTAATTTTTATTTGGCATATTCCTATTCACCCCCCCCCCCCCCCCCCCCCCCCCCAACTAGGACTCTTAAGCTCACCTTTTTTAAGACCGTACCGATTAATTGTGATAGCGAGGGCATTATTAATTTGGCTAAAAACTTTGTTTATCATTCACGTACTAAATATATTGATGTTCGTCATCATTTTATCTGACAAGAGCTTGATGATAGAGGCATGTAACATCATGGATTTTGGCTATTTTAGATTTTTAAAATAAACTTAAAAATTTTCAATATAATTAACTTATGTTGTCACGTACTGACCATTGACCCCTAATATTAGCCTCTACGTGCGTGGTACCAGTAACAAATTGTACAAATTCAACTAAATAACTGTAAAAAGCTAACAAATCCGCTGATCACTTAAGCATCGAGTTTAGCCTTGTGATTTGTACACGTAGGGGTCAAATCTAGCTGGTCTATCACTGATTAATCAAGATAACCACAACTAAATTAAAGATCTACCCAAAGACATGATAATTAGGGGTTAGATCTAAATTAACATACCAAATTAACTCAATTATCCATTTAGCTTATGAACTAACGGTTTAGAGTGATTATGACCAAACTGTCATTTTTGCTAATTGCAAATAGGTCACACTATGACTATAATTAATCCAAACCTTAATCATTGCATATAAGAAATCTTAATATGTAATTCATTCCAAAAATTCCTTAATTATCCAAACGAGCTCTATACCGCTCGTTAGTAGGTTAGTAGTTTCGAAACTATAAAATAATATCCTTCTCACTGGGCTTGACGCCCATTGCAGGTCACAAACCAAGAAAGTTCCTAGAACGGCTCAACTTGGGTCAGAAGATAAGTGCTTACAACGTGTGAATCCCCTAGGCTGAAATATACAAATTAAGTGAAATGGATCTTCTGTGTAAGGCTCATATCCTAGTCCGTACCATTTTGTAGGCTTCTACGGTCCTCCCGGTTGAATTTCGACAACCCTCGACCTATATCCAACGTTTGCATGTGAACCAAAGCCAAGTCCTGCATACTGAAGTCGGCTCGACCCTAAATTTGCACTTTAACGACCACGCCGTCACCACGGTTCTAATGCCGCGACTCGTGCACCAAACTGATACATAGGCTAGGAGATGTGGGTTCACATTCATTCTGAAGAAATGCCGCGCATTGCGAATTTCGAGGGAATCTCTACAACATGTCTTATCAAATCAAGTCAAGTACACCACCTTACCCCAAGCACAAGCAACCCACTCCTTTTTTTCCCACAAGTTAATCCTCTCTCTCCCCTCACCATCCCTCTTTTACACAATTTTCAACTAAGCTCATGCTTCCCCATCTCATTTCCTTACACCCACCACTCCATCCATCCTTTTATCTATTATTTTTCTCCCTTTCTCTCATTTCTCAAAAATCTCCCAAGCAACCCAAATACTACACATCCAAGCCCTCCCAAGCTCTCTCAAATCAACGAGTGTGGCCCACCCTCTCATCTCTCATACCCACCATCAAAACTCCATCATCCACCATCAAAAGTGAAGGCAAGGAGCAAAAAGAAGGCTAACAGGTGGGTGATCCACCGTTGATTTTGATTTCTAAGGGCCCACTCATTGTGGGACTCACTTGATGTATGCATTGTATTTAAGAGGGCCCAATAGTGGTGGGGTCCCTCCCCTTCACGTGTATTTCTCTCTCTCTCTCTCTCTCTCTCTCTCTCTCTCTCTCTCTCTCTCTCTCTCTCTCTCTTCCCCCCCCCCCTTAGAATGAAGTGGGCCCCACCGATATGTTAAATCTACTCCATCCATCAGATGGTGTGGCCCACCATATCCCATGGAGATCCATACCATCCACTCTAAGGATGGTGGGAAGTTCCACACACTGGACTGATGATATATGATATATTATATTTATATTATGTTAATATTATATTAATATATATGCATGGTGGGCCACATCCATGTGGGACCCACCATGATGCCCGTGTTTATCTATTTCGTCCAACATCCCTGGATGCTAGACGTAGGGTCTAACTAACATGGAGAGCATGTACTGGCATGGGTGTGTACTAATAAGCTATATATATATATATATATAATATTTATATTTGAACTCTTAGGGTGGACTGTTCATGCAGGCCCCACCTTGATGTATGAACCCAATCCACGCCGCCCATTTCATTCCCCAGCTCATTTTAGACATTGAGGTGAAAAATAATCCCAATCCGACTATCTGGCGGGCCATAGCATAGGAAATAGTATTTTCTACCGTTAAAACCCACATGATGTTTCTACACACCAAAAATACCTTGAATATTGGGCTTGTTTGGCCCGTCATGAGCCATTGAATCCAACTAGAGGAGTGGATCCAGCTGATGTGGGCCCCACCTAGGAAAATTCCTAAGAATACACAATATATATAATAATAATAATAAAACAGGCAGCAGCAACTGCTGCCGCTGCTGCCCGCTAAAGGACGCCAATAGCGTCTTGCAACAATGGTGGCAGGGACCGTGGGTCCCATACGTGGGCCCCACCATGATGTGCGTCGTTCATCCACACCGTGCATTTGGGTGGGCCACATTTAGGCAGTGGCCCCCCCTTAAAAATCAACAGTATACAACTCAGGTGGCCCACGTCACATGATACAATGAGGATTGAACGTCTACCATAGTAACTCCACTATTCCAGACATTTTGGAGAAATATGAAATTTATTTTATTTTTTTGTATGTGTCTATGTGACCGTATCTGCAGATGGGTGGAAAATAAACATTATGGTGGGCCCCACGTAGGACCCACTAATGTATGTAGTGTATTCATACCCTTCATCAATGTGGACCCCCACCATGAGGTATGTGATTTATCTATGTTGTCCATCCCTACGAGACCCACCATGATGCATGTGTTGCATCCAAACTGTCCAACCATTTTGAATGATAATTTTAAAGCTTGCGGCAAATGAAAAATTAGACAGATCTAGGATCAGGTGGACCACATTTCAGGAAATGGTGGGTTTGAACGTCCATCATTAAAACCTTTGAATTACAAGGTTTTGACCAATATGATATTTGTTTTTCCCTCTTAATCTAGGTTTCTAAGACCTTATGTTAGATTGGGTGGAAATAAACCTTATGGTAGGCCCCTGTGAATTGTTTAAACAATGAAAATTATCTCCACTGTTACTTGGGGTATGGTCCAAATGATCTTTTAATATGACTCTTTCTGGGTATGTGATAAGGCCCATCTTAATGTATTTATGGCCCATTGTTGAGGCCCACCTTGATGTGTACGAGGTATGTTGTTGAACCCACTTAATATATAAGAGGCCCACGTGATACGGGCATTTGATGTATTTGACTCAGCCCATTCAACTCGGCCCATTCGACTTAGCCTGGTTGATTTAACCCATTGTCTTGGCCCATTTGATTAGGCTCGATGTGATATATGAGACCCGATGTTGAGGCCCCCCTGGATATAAATGAGGCACATGTGATTAGGCCCATCTTGATGTATTTGTAGCCTGTTGTTGAGGCCCACCTTGACATATATAAGGCCCATTTAAGAAGGCCCATCTTGATGTAGTTATGGCCCATTCGTTGAGGCCCACTTTGATACATATGAGGCCTATGTGATACGGCCCATTAAGTGTACTTGATGTCATGGGTTGAGGCCCAATGGGATATACATGAGGTCCATTGTAATGTGTGATTCTCCCATGGTATATGTAATGATGTTTATGGCGGGCTATGCCTTGGGAGCAATGATGGTTTGACATCCACATTGTAGGATGATGTTGGTTAAATGTCCGCATTGTCACTCTCCCTAGGGCCCATTGTTAGGCCCATACTTGTAGTGTGTAAGCCATCTAGGCCCATCTTTATTATGAACAGAGCCCATCACCACATAACATGTTTAGTATAGATCCATTATTCATGATCATATACATCATATGTATGCCTGATATGAGGAGTAACTAATCATAGCATATGCCTTCTGGCAAATTGTTTATGGGCTCCTTAATAAGCGGAGTTACCTTACATGAGCGCTTGGTACGCGTAAGATTTTAGCATGCCTAGTAAAGTGATTCATGCACTTGCATATGTGTGATTATGATTATTGTATGCCCTAGTGATGTCACGCCCCAAACTTGAAAACCGGTCTCACAAAATTTTCAGTCACCGAATCCGGCACCAACAGCCTCCGTAGAACCCCATTCTCGGCTCCCAACTCCCATTCGTCAAGTTTCGATCCTGGGATGCTACGAGGAGGATTTTCAACGTCAGTTTGATTCGTAATAAGCATAACCAAGTCATAACCCACAAAAAACAACCAAAAACTCCATTACATTTTCACTATGATCAAAAACTTTACAAGTACAATGAGCATAAAGGGGAAATACAATGATGATGAACAAAAACTCCAAAACGATCTGCTAAACGCTCCTGCCTCAGCGCTGCTACGCCCCAACGTCACCTGCACGCAACGGTCGTGCATAAGCTTATAGAAAGCTTAGAGGGTGGTGAAAGTGTGTGCGCAAGGTAGTAATATGATCATGCAATATCAGAGTAATGCGAAATATACAGATGGATTCATAATATCATGAGTCATACCAAGGCTATGCGATGCAAGATGCAAGTCAAGCATACAATCCTCATCTAAGTCCACATGTCAATACAGCTCAACTTTGGGATATCACCGGGGTCTAGTACACTCTAAACCAGATTGCCGCCACATCGCGCTCAATAAGGTAAGTAGAAGAGACCTCACTATCCGTCTGCCAATATTGGGCCCGACTCGTCGATAGCTGACCCATTCCTCGAGCTGGTCAAACTCAGCTTAGCATTGCCCCCTACACTCGGGCGGGTAAGGCCGCACCCCCTTCCAACCGACCACGACACAGTGGAGAGCGCAACCGTCTGGTAATCGGCACTCAATGCTCATCTACCCACCCGGTCTAGACGTTGGAGCAACCTCTTGGTACCATAAGGGTTTAGGGACTTTCACCCAGGGATATCTATAGCACCCCATGTAAAATAAAATTTTCGGTATCCAATCCTATCAACTACGATATGTCTGTGGAGGCTACGGCCCTGATGTCGCTAGGGCGTACAGTAACCATATCACACAATGCGAAATGCATGAATCACACTATCCAATCATGCAGCAAATCCTGCGCGTATCGTGCGCTCATGTAGGGAAACATCGCCTAATTGGGGGCCCTTAAACAATCTGTCCAAAGGCATATGCTATGATCAGTCACCTTTCATATCAAGCATACATATGATGCGTATGATCATGAGTCATGGAACTATACTAAGCATGTGATAAAGTAATGCACCGTCCTTACAAAGCAGATGGGTCTAGATGGCCTATACACAACAAGTACGGGCCTATTAATGGCCCTAGGGAGAGTTATAATGCGGACATTTAACCAACACTATACTTGCAATGTGGACGTCAAACCACCATTGCTCCCAAGCCATAGTCCGTAGTAGACATCATTACACAAACCATGCTGGGTTCACACATTGCAGTGGACCTTAGGTACATCCTATTGGGCCTTCATTACATCAAATGGGCTACATTAGTGGGCCTTACGTTCATCAAATGGGCCACATTATTAGGCTTCACCAATGGACCTTAGGTACATTGCAATGGGTCATGACCCATGGGCCTCAGATTACATCATAATGGGCCTAATCACATGGGCCGTATGTGTCTTGAATGGGCCTAATCTCATGGGCCTTATGTGTCTTAAATGGGCTTAATCCCAAGGACTTTATACATATCAAATGGGCCTAAACCCATCGGCCTTATATGTCAAATGGGCCTAAACCCATGGGCCTTATATGAATCAAATGGGCCTAAACCGACCCATAGGCCTTATATGAATCAATTGGACCTTACATCCACATCAAAGTGGGCCCCCAATGGACTACTACCACTGCATTAAGATGGGCCTAAAACCAAGCCAAGGTGGGGTCCACTTGGAATATGGATCTGGCATATCATTTTAAGCTCATGCCCAAATGAGCCTGTAAAATGGATAGACGATTTGGATTCAATACACGTATCATGGTGGGTCCCAAAAAGATGGACAGTGGAGAGGGTACCCACGCATCACAGTGGGTTTCACCGTCCACAGTAGTGGACGGTGCAAATACAATACATATATTATGGTGGACTCCACCGTCTGCCTGGACGGTGGGAGGCAACACATACATCACTGTGGGTCCCATGTGGGGCCCACCTAAATGTTTATACGCCATCCAATCCGTTTATAAGGTCACTCAGACCTGGATGAAGGGAAAACACAAATTTCAGATTCTTTCAAAACTTCTATGGACCCAGATTTAGGTTTCAAAGGCAGAGGTTCAGTCCCACTGTTTCGTGTGGTGTGGGCCACCTGAGTTTTGGATTTGGTTGAAACTTGGAGGGGGCCCACCTGAGGAGGGGACCCACCTCATGAACAAATTAGATTACAAATAAACATCACAGTGGGGTCCACATACAGGACCGTGGGACCCCTGCTGACCGTCCGCCTGCTGCACGCAACAGCGTGTTGCTGCTGCAATGTCACAGAGGCAGAGGCATTGCCTCATGCCATTTTTTTAAAAATCCATGAAAACCCATTTTTTGGGGGTTTTTGGCATCTAAGACCCGCAACACGAAAATCCACCCCGTCCATTGGCTTCCCTGGCTTGAGACAAGCCCAATAAGTCCAGAGTTTGCGATTTTTGGGTGAATAGAAAACATCAAACGACTTTTCAACGGTAACCACCACAGATTCCTATACTATGGCCCACCAGATGATCAAGTCAGCCTCATTCTTTAGCTCAACGGTTCAAATGTTCCCGGGGATGAGGTGAATGGCATGGATTGAATACATACATCAAGGTGGGGCCTACACCAATGGCCCACCCCCAAGGCTTGAAACAAACCCATATTTGTGTTTTCCATTCATTCGTCCAGCGTCCCTGGATGCTGGACAGTTCCCATTTCAAGTGGGCTGCTCACATGGGCCACCAAATAATGGGTGGTGTGGATATAAGGCATATGAGGTGGGCCCCACTTGGTGAAAGCTTGGATAACATACATGCTTCAGGGTGGGGTCCATCCAAGTGGGCCACACAATCATATCAAAATCATCATGAATAAAATGAAAAGAGGGGGGAGAGAGAGGAAGAGAGTGAGACACGCTTGTGATGGAGGGCTCCGCCACTATGAGCCCTCCCTTGAAGAAATCATACAATCAAATGGGTCCCTTTACCCATGGGACCACCTAAATTAAAAATTAACGGTGGAGATCCATTCCCCACCGGTATGGATGGTCTAGATGACCTTCCTAATACAAGAAAATAAACATCATGATGGGGTCCATGGAGAATGGCCCCATCATGGAATGATCATGATGATCAAGGTGTGCCATCAGCCACAACTTAGGGTCCCAAGTGAGATCCAAACCATTGATCGGTTGGCCTCACTTGGCCCATCTCAAAAACATGAAAAACTAGTATTAACTAGTACCCACCGTTCAATCTTCTTGCACTTATGGGTTTCTTAGCACCTTGGCTTTGATTTCAATGGAGGAGATGAGAAATGGATGGTTAGGATGGGAGATGAAGAGGTAGGAAAGGTGGGCCACACTTGGTGCTTGGAAGACTTGGAGAATTCTCATACGTATGGGATTTCTCTCCTTTAGGATTTTGAGTTTGAAAATGAGTGAGAGAGTTGTAAAGGGAGAGAGAGATGGGTGATAGATGGATGTGGTGAGTGATGGGCGTGTAAGAAAATCTTGACTTTTGTGGCCTTTTGTGTAAGAAAGGCATGGGAGGTGTAAGAACTTTTTGACTTTGAGGGTTTTTGGTGTAAGAAAGGTATGGGCTTTGTAAGAAATTCTTGACTTTTGTGGTTGCTTGGGAATGGGTGAAAGGTGATGTGTACTTGACATGTGATGTGATAAGATTGATTGATTGATGAGATTAATGTGACACCTCGTAAAGATTCTGTTGAGTTTCGCAACGCGCGGTGTTTTTCTCGCACCGAACATTGGCCCACATCTCTTGACCAGGGTATCGCCTCGGCGCGCAAGTCGCAGCATCGGATCCGCAGCGATGGCGCGGTTGTTATGGTAATGGTCTTGGATTGAGTCGATATAGGTTGACGGCATATGAATCAGGGTCGCGCGTAGATATCGGTTAAGGATCGAAGGTTTTTGAAAATCGACCGGTAAGACTGCGAAAGTCTACGGAACAGTACGGACTAAAATATGGGTTTTACAAGTGCCATCAGGGCCATAGCCTCCACAGACACATCATAGATGGCTGGATTGGATATCAAAAATACTATTTCTAGCATCGGGACATCATAGATGTCCCTAGGTGAAAATTTCTAAACCCGATGGTACCAGAGGATGATTCTAACCTCGAGACCGAGTGGATATATGAGCACATGAGGGCCGAATACTAGGAGATCGCGTCTCCCACTATATCTTGGTCAGTTGGAAAGGGGTGTGGCCTTACTCGCTCGAGGGTAAGGGGCATTACTAGGATAAGTTTGACCAGCTCGTGAATGGGTCCGCTATCGACGTGTCGAATAGGTATTAGCAGACTATTGGCTAGGCAGCTAGTGAGATTTCTTACGCTCACTTAGACTGTGTCATGCCCCAAACTTGGAAACCGGGCTCACAAAATTTTCAATCACCCAATCCGGCTCCGACAGCCTCCTTAGAACCCCATTCTCGACTCCCAGCTCCCATTCGCCAGGTTCCGATCCTGGGATGCTACGAGGAGGATTTTCAACATCAGTTTGATTCGTGATAAGCATAACCAAAGGCATAACCCACAAACAACAACCAAAAACTCCATTACATTTCCACTATGATCAAAAACTTTACAAGTACAATGAGCATAAAGGGAAATACAATGATGATGAATAAAATCTTCAAATTGGTCTGCAAAGCGCTCCTGCCTCAGCGTTGCTGCGCCCCAACGTCACCTGCACGTGACAGTCGTGCATAAGCTTATAGAAAGCTTAGAGGGTGGTGAAAGTGTGTGCGCAAGGTAGTAATATGATCATGCAATATCAGAGTAATGTGGGATATGCAGATGGATCCATAAATATCATGAGTCGTACCAAGGCTATGCGATGCAAGATGCAAGTCAAGCATACAATCCTCATATAAGTCCACATGTCAATACAGCTCAACTTTGGGATATCACCGGGGTCTAGTACACTCTAAACCAGATTGCTGACACATCACGCGCAATAAGGTAAGTAGAAGAGACCTCACTGTCTGTCTACCAATATTGGTCTCGACTCGTCGATAGTGAACCCATTCCTCGAGCTGGTCAAACTCAGTCTAGCTTTGCCCCTTACTCTCGGGCGGGTAAGGCCGTACCCCCTTCCAACCGACCACGACACAGTGGAGAGCGCAGTCATCTGGTAATCGGCACTCAACGCTCATCTACCTACTCGATCTAGACGTTGGAGCAACCTCTTGGTACCATAAGGGTTTAGAGACTTTCACCTAGGGATATCTATAGCACCCAATGTAGAATAAAATTTCTGGTATCTAATCCTGCCAACCATGATATGTCTGTGGAGGCTATGGCCCCGATGTCGTTAGGGCGTACAGTAACCATATCACACAATGCAAAATGCATGAATCACACTATCCAATCATGCAGCAAATCCTGCGCGTATCGTGCGCTCATGTAGAGCAACACCGCCTAATCGGGAGCCCATAAACAACCTGCCCAAAGGCATATGCTATGATCGGTCACCTCTCATATCAAGCATACATATGATGCATATGAATTATGATCATAAGTCCTGGAACTATACTAAACATGTAATAAAGTAATGAACTGCCCTTACAACGCAGATGGGCCTAGATGGCCTATACACAACAAGCACGGGCCTAACAATGGGCCCTAGGGAGAGTCGTAATGCGGACATTTAACCAATATTAAACTCGTAATGTGGACGTCAAACCAACATTACTCCCAAGGCGCGATCGTCATGAACATCATTACATAATCCGTGTTGGGCTCATACATTGCAATGGACCTTAGGTACATCTCATTGGGCCTTAAATTCATCAAATGGGCCATATCATATGGGCCTTTTATTCATTAAATGGGCCACATCAATGGGCTGCACCAATGGGCCTTATGTGCATTGCAATGGGTCATAACCCGTGGGCCTTAAATTGCATCAAATGGGCCTAATCTTGTGGGTCTCATATGTAACCATTGGGCCACACCAATTGAGCCCCATATGCACATTAAATGGGCCTGAACCAATAGACCCTGGTACATCTTAATGGGCCCTAACCCATGGGCCCCTAAAACATCAAATGGCCTAATCCCATGGGCTTTAGAATACATCAAGTGGCCTCGACCCATGGGCCTTACATTATGTTTATTTTCCATCCAAATTGGGGCCCAACATGGTGTTTATTTCCATCCAAACTATTCATAGGGTCACATGGGCCTAGGGCCCACTGTAATGTTTATTTTGTCATCTAGCATGTAGGCCAGGGGGCCCACTATAATATTCATTTGGCACCCAACCAGGGGGAGACCCACCATAATGTTTATTTACCATTCAACCTATTTATAAGGTTACATGGGCCAAGGGGTGGGGCTGGTTCCACTGTCCAGGGTGGACGGTGTAGATATAACACATAATCATGGTGGGTCCCACCGTCCAGGGGTGGACGGTGCGGACAGAACACAATCAAGGTGGGCTCCACCGTCCCATTCTGTGGACGGTGGAAATACAACACATGCATCACTGTAGGCTCCATGTGGGGCCCATCACGATGTTTACATGTCATCCAATCCGTTCATAAGGTCACTCAGACCTGGATGAAGAGAAAACACAAATTTTAGATTGATTCGAAACTTCCGTGGGCCCAAAAATGGGTTTCAATGGTAGAGTTCAATCACCACTGATTCATGTGGTGTGGGCCACTTGAGTTTTGGATTTGGTTGAAACTTGGAGGGGGCCCACCTGAGGAGGGGCCCACCACATAGACGGCATGGAATTTACATACACATCATGGTGGGGCCCACGACAGCAGCCGTGGGACGCTGCCTCCCCACCCGCTGCACGCAGCAGCGTGCAACTGCTGTTGTTGCTTTCAGAGAGGCAGAGGCACTGCCTCTTGCCTTTATATTTTATTTTATTTTTATTTTCTTAAAAAAAACACATGTGGGGCCCACTCCTTGGGAATCCACTCCGCCCAAAGTATTCTAGTGCTCAAAACAAGCCGAGCAAGTCCAATGTTCTGCATTTTTGGCAAGTAGAAACAACAAGGTGGGTCCTGTAAGACCCGTATCTTGTTCCGTACACTTCCGCGGTCGTACCGGTCGAATTCCGGCAACCTTCGACACTTAAACGATATCGACGCGTGACCCTGATTCATGTGCCGACAACCCGAGTCGACTCAGCCCGAGACCAATACCATAGCGACCGTACCGTCGCCGCGGTTCCGACGCTGCGACTCGCGCGCCAAGGCGATACCCTGATCAAGAGTTATGGGCCAACGTTCGGTGTGAGAAAACGCCACGCGTTGCGAAAATCAAGAGAATCTCTACGATATGTCACATCAATCACATCAATCCCATCAATCAATCACCCATCAATCCATCACATGTCAAGTATACATCACTCTCACCCATTTTCCCAAGCAACCACACAAGTCTTCCTAACCCATACCTTTCTTACACAAAAGGGCACAAAAGTCTTCCTAACCCATACCTTTCTTACATAAAAGGCCACAAAGTCAAAGATTTCTTACACAACCATCACTCACCCATCCATCCATCTCTCTCTCTCTCTCCCTTTACATCTCTCTCTCTCTTTCTCTCTTTCTCATTTGCAAAACCCCAAGCTAAGGAGCTCCATACGTATGGAAATTTGCAAGAGCTCCTAAGCTCCAAGTGGCCCACCTTCCTACCCTAAAATCTCCCATCTCAACCCTCCATTCTTCATCTTAACCATTGAAGTTGAAGCTAAGGTGCCAAGGGACCCCTAGGAGCAAGAAGATCGGATGGTGGGTGCCTCTATAGGGTAGATTTATTTATTTTTATGGTGGACCAAGTGAGGCCCACCGATCAATGGTGTGGATCTCACTTGGGACCCTAATACGTGGCCGATGGACCACTTGCATCATCATGATCATTCCATGATGGGGCCATTCTCCATGGACCCCATCATGATGTTTATCTTCACTTGGAAAGGTCATCTAGACCATCCATATTGGTGAGGAAAGGATCCCTACCGTTGATCTTTAGTTTTGATGGTCACATGTGCAAAAATGACCCATTTGATGTATGATTTCATGTATGGGAGGGCCCATAATGACGGGGTCCCTCCATCACAAGCCGTGTCCCACTCTCCATGTCTTTCTCTCTCTTCTATTGCTTTTATTTTATTTTATTTTATTTTATTTTATTCTTTATGCTATAGGATTGTGGCCCACTTGAATGGATCCCACCTTGATGCAATTTTTTTTTATTATTCAAGTGGGGCCCACCTTATATGTGTACCCATGACAAATATCCATGGTGGCCCACTTCATCAGGGCCCACCTTTAAGATAAATTTTTTAAAAAGAAAACCGTCCAGCGGACGCTGGACATTTACAGAAGAGAGAAAGAAAAAGGAAAGAAAAGTAGAGACTTTTGGGTGGTCCCCTTGCATAGGCTCCACCCTGATGTTTATGTCCGATCTAAGCCGTCCATCCTCTTACCCATGGCATTTTAGCCGTTGGGTAGAAGTTTGGAGCTGATCCAATCACCTGGTGGGCCATAGCACCAAATATCGCGTCCTCACCATTCAAATGCTATTTCTTGTGTTATTTCACTTTGCAAGCGTCAAAAAAATTCAAACTCTGGACTCATTTAGACGGCGTCGAGCCACTGATCGCAATGGTCGGGATGGATTTTGGTGCAGCGGGCCCCACGCACGAAAAACCCCAGGAAAACGATTTTTCCCAAAAACGTTAAGAGGCAGAGCCTCTGCTTTCTTGTCAGCGGCCAGCCGCTGCACCCAGCAGCGTGCTGGCGTGCAGGCGGGCGGGCGTCCAGCAACCGACCCACGGCCTCCAGCCGTGGGCCCCACCTGATGATTTTATGCCATCTACGCCGTCCATGAGGTGGGTCCCCTCTTCAGGTGGACCCCCTCCAAATTTCAACCTAATCTGGTACTCCGGCGGCCCACACCATAGGGAATAGTGGAGTTGTACACCTACCATTGAAATCTTCTTAGGGGCCCACAAAGTATTGGATCAAGATGAAATTTTTGTTGCCCCTTCATCCAGGTCAAAGCGACCTTATGAACGGGTCGGATGGCTTTTAAACATTACTGGGTGGGCCCCACATGGGACCCACGTTGTTGTATGTGTGGTAGTCCACCGTCCAGGCGAACGGTGGCACTCACCTTCCTTGCACACGTGCTGCCTCCACCGTCCACGGACGGTGGGGCCCTAGGTGATGTATGTGCCTTACCTGCACTGTCCACTGGACAGTGGGACCCACCATGATGCCTGTAGTGCATCCAGACCGTCCATCCACTGGGTTGATCGTTTTAATGCATGAGTTGCCGATTGGGTGGGCCATTCATGTAAGGGTTGGCCCCCTTTGATTCATGAAAGGCCTATGGGTTAGGCCCAATTGATGGATATAAGGTCGGTGGACTTGGACTCACTTGATATGTAAAGCCTATAGGACTAGGCCCACTTAATATCTAAGCCTTATGGGTTTAGGCCCACTTTGATTCATGAAAGGCCTATGGGCTAGGCCCATCTGCTTGTAAAAGGCCTATGGGTTTAAGCCCACTTGTTATGTTCTAAGTCCATGGGACTAGGCCCTGTTGATGTATCCCAAGGCCATTGAAATTGGACCCACTTGTTGCATTTTTAAGCCCATGAATGTAGGTCCATTTGATGTACTTCTAGGCCCATAAAATTGGACCTATTTGTTGCATTCTTAAAGCCCATGGAAGTGGACCCATTTGTTATATTGTAAGACCCATGGGACTACACCCATTTGATTAAGAAAGGGGCCATGGGATTTGGCCCACTTTGATATGCATGCAAGCTCATGGATTAGGCCCATTTGAATTGTTTAAGGCCTAGGGATTTAGGCCCATTCGACTCATATAAGGCCTCTGGGTTGAGGCCCATTTGATATGCATTCGGGGGCCCAATTAGTGTGGCCCATTTGATACATATTAGACTCATGTGACTAGGTCCAATTGATGCAATCCAAGGCCCATGGGTTTTGACCCATTGCAATGCACATAAGACCCATTGGTGTGGCCCATTTATGTGGCCCATCTGACGAATAAAAGGCCCATAAGCTATGGCCCATTTGATATATATGTAAGGCCCAATGGGAGGAACCTAAGGTCCATTGCAATGTGTAAACCCAATACCGATTATGTAGCGGTGTTTAAGAAGATCGTACCTGGGATGCAGTGTCGGTTTGACGTCCACATTGCGAGTGTAATGTTGGTTGGATGTCCACATTACGACTCTCCTTAGGGTCCATTACTGGGCCGTACTTATTATGTATATGCCGTCCAGGTCCATCTGCATTGTGAGATAGTTCATTTTATTACATCATGTTTAGTACAGTTTCATAACTCATGATCATACACATCATATGTATGCTTGACGTGAGAATTGTCTGATTATAGCATTTTCCTTCGGGCAGGTTGTTTATGGGCTCCCGGTTAGGCGGTGTTGCCCTACATGAGCGCACGATATGCGCAGGATTTGTTGCATGACTGGATAGCGTGAATCATGCATTTCGCATTTGTGTGACATGGTTATTATACGCCCTAGCGACATCAGGGTCGTAGCCTCTACAGACGCATCGTGGTTGGCAGGATTGGATACCGAAAATCTTGTTCTACATGGGGTACTATAGATATCCTTGGGTGAAAGTCCCTAAACCCTTATGGTACTAAGAGGTTTCTCTAACGTCTAGACCGAGTGGGTAGATGAGTGTTGAGTGCCGACTACCAGATGGTTACGCTCTCCACTGTGTCGTGGTCGGTTGGAAGGGGGTGCGGCCTTATCCGCCCGAGTGTAGGGGGCAATGTTAAGCTGAGTTTGACCAGCTCGAGGAATGGGTCCGCTATCGACGAGTCACGCCCGATATTGGCAGACGGATAGTGAGGTCTCTTCACACTTACCTTATTGCGCGCGATGTGGCGGCAATCTGGTTTAGAGTGTACTAGACCCCGGTGATATTCCATATTTTGAGCCGTATTGATGTATGGACATAGATGAGGATCTGTATGTTTGAGTTGCATTGCACATTGCATGGCCTTGGGGTGGCCGATACCATTCATGCCTTGCATTGCATAGCCTTTGTACGGCTCATGATCTTATGGTTCTATCTACATATTCTGCATTATTCTGACATTTCCTGATCATATTACTACCTTGCGCACACACTTTCACCACCCTCTAAGCTTTCTATAAGCTTATGCACGACCGTTGCGTGCAGGTGACGTTGGATCGCAGCAGCGCTAAGGCAGGAGCACGTTGCTGATCGTTTTAGAGTTTTTGTACTTTACCATTGTATTTTCCTTTATGCTCATTGTACTTGTAAAGTTTTTGATCATAGTGGAAATGTAATGGAGTGCTTGGTTGTTGTTTGTGGGTTATGCCTTTGGTTATGCTTATTACGAATCAAACTAATGTTGAAAATCCTCCTCGTAGCATCCCAGGATCGGAACCTGGCGAATGAGAGCTAGGAGCCGAGAATGGGGTTCTACGGAGGCTGTCGGTGCCAGATTCGGTGATCGGGAATTTTGTGAGCCCGGTTTCCGAGTTTGGGGCATGACAGGTCCTAATAGTTTTGAATAATAGGAAACAAAGTTTTCTATAGTATGGCCCGCCTGATTATCAGATTGACCTCATTTTTTTACTGAACGCCTAAAATGAGGCAATGAATAGGATGGACGGTGTAGATTTGTTGCATACATCAAGGTGGAGCCGGTACACATGACTGTAACGCCTCGAAAAAATCTGTACAGAGACTTGAGTACCATCTCGATCAGAAATCACTTAGGATTAATTCCTTTAGAAAATAAGCGTAAGTTAACTAGCGCTACGTTAGATTAGCTGTGAAATTGTCCCTGATCGCTTTAAATTCGTTCTGCAAGACCCAAAACTTGTAGAACCAATGACGCTACAATACCCTGAAATCTAGAATTAAACTCTAAACTCGTTTGCTCTCAGGAACCCTTTGAAACTTCGTATTAGATTTAGATCGCGCGTCAAAAGTCTGATATCTACAATCTTAGACCATTATGACCGCTTAGCTGGACTTGATAATCATTTCGAAAATCAAGCCCAACTGATGTTTTGAGGCTATTTCATTGAGCCTGGAGCAGGGAGTGTGAGAAAGAGTGAAATTCATAAAAATTTAAATGGGATTTAAATAAATCTGGTACGTTTCATTTGCGGGATCAGTATAAGCATTCAGACTGTAAGAATCTGACCCAAATACACCCTCGGATCAGGGAACATTTCTCACTCAGGTCAGTGTACTTGAAATCCTCGATCGAGTCTCCGTGACCGCTGAACTGAAACTGGTCCGCCACGTGCGATCTGGGAACTCTACCGGTCTGAAAACTTGATGTGAGCAGGATCCAATGTACATGAGCTTAAGTTCGACCGCGTTCGGCCAGGGGACCTCCCAAAATGCTCTTTTAGATCGTAAGAGACCCGATTTGGTTATAACCCAAGTATACCCTTGTCCCAAGTCTATTTAGGTGAGGTTTTAGCCTATATAAGGGCTTTAAACCCTCTCATATCTCTCCCATCTAATTTTACAAGAAACCCTAGAAAGTGGTGAGAGAGAAAGAGAGAGTTAGTGAGAGAATTTTTGAGAGAACTTCCTGCCGTTTTCTCCAGCCTTTGTACGTATCAAAGCACCGCCTTCAAATAACTTTCTCGGTGATTTCAACTCACTTCTAGGTAAGAAAACCCTAACCTATAGCTGTTTTAAGGATTCTTTTAATTCAAATAGCGATGTAACTTATGTATCTTGTGCATTAGGTCGCCGTAACGCCGTTGACGAAGCGTAGACGTTCTATTCGAATCGATACGCGTCTAAGGTGAAAGGTGAGGATTTTAGACGCTTAGATTGACTGATTTCAAAGCTTTCAATGTCGTTTAATAGTAGATTATCGACGAGAATGTTGTTTGACATGTAGAACATCCTGTCCATTTTCCATTTCGACTGTATACGGGAAATATGAGATTTAGGGTATTTTAGGTATTTATAGGAAATACAGAATACGTCCATATTTTGCTGAAATGATTGCCATGGATATTTGTCGTGTTATGATATTAGAAATGCGTGCATGATCTGTTTGGCGAAGAGATTCGCCCTAATGCGCACTTTGGGTTGACATACGCTATGTAGACTAAAGTGTGTAGACTAAGTGTTTGTATAAATGTTTGTATTAGTATGTATTGAGTAAATGGTGTTGTGAATTAGTTTGGAGATTGAATTCTCAATTAACATGTTGATGTATATGATTTACACCATGTTGGCTATATGAATTGATTTCATTATATATATGGAATGCATGTGTTGGTTGATTTGCTTAAGTTGTATGTTATAACATGTGTCAACATGCTTGTATTGTTTATATTCATTTCTGTTACTCTCATATGATGACTGATGCTTGTATTACAAATGCTTGGGGCTATACGTTAGTCCAGGCAGTCGGTAACAGATTAAATTCGTGGTTGGCTTCTATTTTCCATGAAGGACGCATCGATGAACATGAGCCGTGTTTTGAGTTGGCGGCAGTAGTTAGGCCACACGAAGTATTTTATGCACTTCATGTCACTCAGCTTGAGATGTGCTCGTACTAGTCGAGCCCGTCAAGTAACCCGACTGGCCATTGTATGTTCACCTTATATGAGTCATAACTGCTTGAACCTAGGGTACTGAACTTACCATTGAAAACCCTGTTAACCATGGTACCTTGATCCATAAAGACTCATGAGCCGGGCATGGTGGTATGGGACACTGTGGTCGAGCTGTCGGCCTACGCTGGGGCCACAAACCTCCCCGTAGTGACCAGTGAGCACCTTTGACTCGTGAGCCAATTGTGGTGGTATGGGATATACATTCGAGCTGTCGGCCTACACTGATTGGTGACGAGCCCTTTGTAGTGACCTCGAGCATATTCTGAGTCTACGGGAGGCGACGACCCTTCCGTAGTAACAAGAGTACATTAGGTCTATATTGATAAGGTGATGGGGGGCGGTGCAACGAGTGCGAGCAACAGCCCTGGCAGCCCTTGCAGCGACCTATAAATATAACATCGTATGAGATTACTAGGAGTGACGACCCTAGACAGGATCTGTGTTGGGATTGATATGAGGAAGGTACCTTAGTTTCCCAATACTGCTATATGAATGGACTAATAACAACTCGGTAATCATTATCCATATCGCACTGCATGTGCCTCGAAGATGTGGAGCACTGAGGAACGCAAGCATGCCACGGGCGTAAGATGGTGCCGCATGAGGGAGTATGTCAGTGAGGGCATCCATCATGTCATTTCATGCTTGTATTAACAACAGTATCTAGGAATGTTTGATTGCTTGCATTACTATTATCGCGTGATTGATTTGATAACATGGTAATCTTTACTTTATGATTCCACTGAGTTGATCACTCACTCCCATGTTACGGGACGGTGTTTGCAACAACTACCAGACTTTGTCTTAGTTGCAGGTGATGAGGTGATTTAGGACGTAGAGCCAGACTTCTACGAGGACCAGGACGAGTTCTCGTATATGCAGTTCGCTGACGGCTTTGCATAGGTGGCCTGGATCGGCGGGACTTACTAGTTGGACAGTTATATGACATTTTGTTTTGGTTTGATTTATGTATATGTGACTCAGAGATGTATTCATACTTTGAAGACAGTTCGAGATTATTTCATTTTCCATACAGTGATATATATTCTTCAGTCTTTCGCTTGCGTTTTATCACTGGATCTGGAGTATGAATTACAGTTTTGGTATAATCTTACTCATGTGAATGCTCTAACTCAGACAATATTGAATCATAATCATATTTGTTGCATAAGTGATGGTCTGGAACTTGGGAGTCGGGTTTCTACACGACCCCCGATTTTCAGGGTGTTATAATGACCCACCCATAAGCCCAAAAAGGCACTGCTGCTGTGAGTTCACAGCACGGTCAGTTCACCCTTCAGTTCACACGTCCAGCGTCCTGGACGCTGGACGCTGGACAGACTTTTTAAAAAAAAAATAAAATAAAATAAATAATAAAATAAAATTCAAGGTGGGTCCCACACAAACGTGGCCCACATAATTTGGATAGGTCTGATATTTGTGTTTCTCTTTCGCTCGGGTGGACCACTATTTGGATGGCCTATATAATGAATGGTGCCGAATAAACGGCATGATCAAGGTGGGCCACGCCATTTGGGATGGGTGGACAGGATGAATGATCTTATGCATCAAGGTGGGCCACAAGTCATCATACACAAGAGAGAGAGAGAGACATCGGCAAGGATGGAGGGGTCCAGCCACTATGGGCCCCTCTTTGATACAAGACCTACATCAAGGTGGGTCCCACAGATGGATCCTTAAATCAAAAGAAACATAGAAAAATAGAAATCTAATATCACCCACCGCTTGATCTTCTTACACCTATGGGTTCCTTAACTCCTTAGCTTCAATTCCAACGAAGGAGATGAGGTTTGGATGGTTGAGATGGGAGATGAAAGGGTAGGAAAGGTGGCCACACTTGGAGTGTTTGGAAGAGAGGCAGAGGCTCATACGTATGGGGTTTTGGTTGCTTGAGAAAATGAGATGAGAAATGAGAAAGAGAGAGAGAGTTGTAAGGAGATGTGAGGTGATGGGGTGATGGAGTGATGGATGGGAGAGAGATGGGTGTGTAAGGCTTTGTTGACTTTGGTGGCCTTTTGTGTAAGAAAAGTATGGGCTTTGTAAGAAACTTTTAGAATTTTATGGTTTCTTGGGTACGGGTGAAAGGTGATGTGTACTCGACATATGATGTGATGAAATTGATTGATTGATGAGATTGATGTGACACCTCGTAGAGATTCTCTTGGGTTTCACAATGCGGGGTATTTTTCTTGCACCAAACGTTGGCCCACAACTCCTGACCAAGGTATCGCCTCGGCGCGTGAGTCGCGGCATTGGAACCGCAGCGACAGCGCGGTTACTATGGTAATGGTCTTGGGTTGAGTCGATACGGGTTGACGGCATATGAACAGGGTCGCGCGTAAATGTCGGTTAAGGGTCGAAGGTTGCCAAAATTCGACCGGTAAGACCGCGGAGTCTATGGAATAGTACGGACTAAAATACGGGTCTTACAGACTGTGCGGCTAGGAAAAGGACGGTGCTATTTGGAGTGTACTAAATTTCGGTGATTATCCATAATGAGAACTCTACTGATATTTGATGAGTTGTATGTGGATTTGGATGAGGATTGGTATGCTTGAGTTACATCATGCATCGCAGGGTCTTGATATGGCCAATAGCATTCATATCTTGCATTGCATAGCCTTAGTACGGCTGCTTGCATTCATGTACTCATCAGCATGATTCTGCATTACTCTAACCTTACATTCTAAACACGCTCATATTGCACACATACTTACACAACCCTCTAAGCTTTTTATAAGCTTATGCACGATTGATGTGCAGATGATACCAGGATGCAGTCATAGCCTCGTCGTAGTAGGAGTGTGCAGTTGAGCTTTTAGAGTTTCTGTTATTATCATTATCTTGTATTTTCCTTCATACATATTGTACTCAAAGTTTTTTATCATAGTGGATTTTATGATGGTGTTCTTGTGGTTATTGTTCATAGGTTATACTTATGGTTATGCTAATAATGAAACAAAATCATGTTTGAATTCCTCCTTGTAGGATCCCAGGATCGGAACCTGGTATATGTGTGTCTGGAGCTAAGAATGGGGTACTACGGAAGTTGTTAGTGCCAGATTCGACGATTGAAAATTTTGTGAGCCCAGTTTCTGAGTTCGGAGCGTGACATTCCACTCTTTCGCTAAGTTGTGGCTTTTCGACCGATAGATCGCAACCAAACTTAAGGCTTAAGTTATGGATATTTCCTTGCTCATATCGGTATAGCCACAACCCCAATCAATCATTGACGACTGTCTATCGTAAGTGGGGTCCCCATAGTTTATTGAAGCATGTGATCGCCAGCAAATTATGATGTAACATAGATCTCATGGTGGGACAACTACCCTCTAGTGCAGATATGCATGTGGGCCTCCGTTAAGGCCCTGTAAGTCAGAAACACCCTTCCCCAGGACAAGTCTAATGGAAAAGGGGGCACTAGGGATATGTGTGCACATTTTGGCACTATAAATAGCCCCCATTTCTTACCATCTAACTCCCATACAAATTTTTACTTGTAAAAAGATGGGGAGAGAGAGTGGAGAAGAGGGGAATGTGAGGGAGGGGAGCTAGTGTGGAAGATCCACCCCACCACCACTAGCCGGCAAGACATTTGTATCACTCTGCATTGCCCAAATCTCTCTAGTAATGATTTAAGGTAAATAACAACCCCTTTCATGAAGATTTTACTTTGAAAATCAAATACATGAGCTCTTACAAGGCAACTGTCTTAGTACAGGGCGCTGGTGAGCCAACCCGAGGGACCCTAGCACTAGAAGCAAGCCCGAACTCAATATACCGACCTAAAGTGCAGACCATAACCCATAGGTTGTCATTTATCGAACCTCATGTCATCATTAATGATTTATTCAATGAATGAATGGATGCATGCTAACCTATGCATACTTGTTTGGCCCGTTTACTTTGCATAAATTGTTATCCATGTGTAATGAAGCCTATATGTTCGATTAGATGTTAGAATAAGTTGAAATTGCTAGATTGTTGCTCATGCTTCTTATTATTCACCAGCATGTTTGATAAAATGCCTAAACAAAGTAAAATTTTCCCTATTCGTTGTTTGTACAATTTTCTGTAGATATGATAATTAATTTATTAGTATATTGATTAATTACAGCTATTTGGTGAATTGGGTTGGCCAGTAAACCATAAATTTACAAGGGCAATCATAATTGAGTCGGCCACCCCAGACTAGTGTAATTGATCCGGGCTGAATGCAGACAACCGACGGGAATCAGACCTCATGGGATGCTTGCACTCAATGTCAATTTTACCGAGGTTCGCCCGAGTTAACTAAGCTAGACTAATAACTGATCAACCGTATGTGTCCACCATGTATAATCATGTCTGCTTGAATCTGGAGCATCCCCATACCTTGGAGTGGCCTACTAATAACCATTAGTGATATGATCCCCAAGTCTTGAGAGCAGAGAATGTGGTATGGGACATTATGTCCATGCTGTCGACCTAAGCTAGGGTGACAAGCTTCCCTGTAGTGACAAATGGGCAACCAATAAGGCTTTGAGCCTAAGACATTAAATTGTAATGATGTCATGATCGTTCCACAACTACAGGTGACAACCCTTATATCATTTGTGGGCGCCCTCTACTCGTCGATGGGTGGCTTAACCCTGTGCATCCATGTTGTGTCATCCGGGTCTTATGTGATCGGTTGGGCTAGTGTTAGCCTCACATTAATTAAGGAGCTGTCTTTTGGGTGGTAACCCTAATATGGATCAAGGATCACATGTATGGGGCCGCTACAACCACCCCAAGCCTAGTGATTAGGTTAGGGCCATTGATTTAGTAGAGGTGTTTCGTCTTTCCCAACCTGATTGGATGAATGAACTTAACTAAATGATCGGCTAACATGATCACTTATCGCATTGCACTAGTATACGTTGTGGTGATTCGGGATTTGAGGTCACATGATAAGGGATTGTTGGCCATTTATGATTGAGGAGTTGGAGTCACTATGAGGGAGTATTGGATTACGAGGACATGCATCATATCAGAATAGCATGCACGTATATTAACAAGAGTATCTATGGACTGCATGTTTATATTGCTTTTTATTAATTGTGCTTGTGGAATTGATAATTTGTGTAACTTAATGTTAATGGAACTACTAAATTGATCACTCATTTCCACTCTAGGACGGTGTTTTAAAACACCTATCAAACCCTATCATAGATGCAGGTGTCATGAAGTTCGATGCGCTAGAAGAGGTATCCGTGGACTTAGAGGAGGAACTCTTGTATTTTCAGCTACTAAGCGAGCCATTATAGGCTGCCTTAGGGCCAGTGATGATATTTTTAGAGTCGATATATTTTTTATTTTAGAACTAAAATTTTGTTCTCAGCTGGAGTCTCGTACTCTAGGTATACATATTTTACTTGTTAACTGATTTACTTATGTTAAAAATTATGTTTATTTCAAGGTACATCGCATAATCTGTTTTACTTTTATGAACTGCTCAAATGACTAGTTAAATGAACTGTTGTATCTCACTTCCGTAAAGCATAAGTTTTACCCGGGATATCAGGAGTCGAGTATTTACTCGGCCCCTAAAATTCAGGGCGTTACAGTGACTCTAAAGAAGATTCAAACTAGCATGAATCTAGCAGACATACCCACCAAGGTGGTTCTTATAAAGAAGTTGGAGTTCTATGCAACTTCTCAAAGTTTAGCGAAGGAATAAAAGGAGGACGAAGTGTGTATGAGAAATAATAATGGAGCTATGAAGTAAGATAAAGATAAGAGAAGAAGACAAGAAGCTACATGATTGAAGATTGAAGACACGGTAGAGATTGTTGTTTTTTAGATGTCTTAAATTAATACAAAAATAGGGCATGTCGATGTCATCAACAGACCATTCGATGTCATCAAGCACTCTTCAATGCCATCAAACAACCGATTGATCCCATCAAGAATTTCAAATTTTCTCCAATTGGTTGCTAGACTATTTGGGTACTTGTTCGATGTCATCGAGCTGAGTTTTAATGACATCGAAACTTAAGTTCGATGCCATCGAGACCAATTGAAGTGCAATCAAGAAAATGTGATTTTCCATTTTTATCTCTGGATTGTTTTAGTATTATTTTAATGCAATCGAAAAAGGTTTGATGACATCGATGATCTGTCAATGACATCGAAGTCCCATTAAAGGTCCCATCGAGCGTATCGATGGGATTTATTTTCGATTTCAATTGTGATTATTCCTAAGGTTATATATAGGTATAATGTACTAATTTTCAGAACTCGAGTATACAACTCATTCTCTAAATACCCAGGATTTAATAATCCATTAATTGAAAATCAAAAGTAGAATCAAGGTGCAATAGTAAAACCAAGTGTAGATAAAATCATAAAAGTAAATAATAATATCTTGGTCCACTCAGCTAGGGACCCAAATACAAAAATTATAAGTTCAATTGTGCCAATAAAACAAAACAAAATATAGCCTCTATTGATTTAATCCATAATATTTTGCCGCCTCTAGACATGGCTCTTCCTCGTAATATCCATCCTCTCCTACTGCTTCAGCCCCAAGATCCATGCCAAAGTCGTCCCTACCTACACCTGCATTCTCTATATGGTTAAACATTGGATGAATGAGTGCCCAACTTAATATGAATTCCCCTCGAGATTACACACTGCCGCCTTACACAACCCCCCTAGATTGCTCGTACCAACATAAGCCAATCCTCCATTTACTTGGGGTGTCTCTAACTAAGGGGCATGCCCTGATAGTATGCTCGAAGTCCTTCTCGACCCTTATCACCTTATCCACCAATTCTAAGAAGTCCCCGAAGTCCCACGTACACAACCACGACTAGATCCTTGTCTTAAGCCCCTCCTTGAACTTCTATAACTTGTATTCTGCATCCTCGAGGGCATTGGGCACATACTGGGAAAGCTCATCAAATCACGCCTCATACTGGGCGACAGTCATGTTCCCCTGCTTCAGCTTTAGAAACTATGTGATCTTCTCGTTTCTGCACGATCACAAGAAATACTTCTCCAGGAACTTCATCCTGAATCCTGCCCATGTCCATGCGTACCCAGATGACACACCTTATTATACGCCTTGCCACCAGTTCTCGGCTTCTCCCTCGAGTAAATATGTGGCTAGGTTGACCATCTAAGCGTCTAAGCATTCTAGTGGCCTCATCATCTTGGAGATCATTGCCAACCAGTGCTTTTCCTGCACTAGGTTGGGTGCCCCATCGAATGTCGGTGGACGGAGCCTCTCGAAGCAATCGAAGGTACCTGCACCCCGAACCTCTCTATCTCGTGATGTCGCCCACGATTTCGGTCTTGCAGGGTTTCCATCATGAGGGTGTGTGAGGCCTGCTGCTGCTACATAAAGGCAGCCTTCTGTTGTTACATGGTCGTTGCCATCTGTGCAAAGGCTGTGAAAGCCACGACCCTTATTTATGCATCCGGGGACATACCAGCAAAGGGCATCCTCTGCTCAAAATAAAGTGAAGGCATCTCTGATGGAAGAACCTCAGGAGGAGGGGAGTCCCCTCTAGCCTCGGACTCCATGTCCTGGTCTACCACTCCAGGCGGGAGCCCTGGTGTGTATACGAGGTTGCGCTCTTGCTGGCGCTCCGTTAGTGGAGGGCCGGTATATCGATAGTATGGGCCCACTACAATTGTAATACGGGTGGCATGGCTTCCTATCAGGTCAGAATTTCAAGGTTCAGGTAGTGGGGAAAAACAATTTCAGTTAAATGATGAAGCAACATGAGGGTTAGAGATTTGTTATTTTGTTAGCCGCATTCATGTCATGGTGAGCATTTGTCCTCACACAATACACAAATCTAGTTCCTAAGTCTAATCAAAACTTCTGGTAGTATTTCAAGGGGACTAAAGTTTATATTCCTAGATTCAAACGACTAACCTAATGTCTTCTAAGGGATTCTATGTTCATTCCTAGCCTTAGTACCATTTAGGAAATCTTTCTAGGGAACCTAGGACTTCAATTCATACTCTAAATTCCTTCTATGTACTGGGGATCTCTTCATAGGTTCAAATAGTTATTCTAATAATATCCGAAGGGGCCTAAGTGTTTTGTTTCTATGTTTGTTCATCCTCACTACTTTCTTTAGGAAATTTCCTAAGTTTCACCTAAGTTAATCCCTTATGAATTCTGTATATTGATCCCACAGCCTAGCTATCTCAGACTCTACTTTGATACCAATTAACAATGCCCCGGTTTTTAGAACCCGAGCATACAACTTGTTCCCTGAAAAACCAAGAGTTAATAATCCATTAATTGGCAATCAAAAGTAGAATCAAAGTGTAATAGCGAAACCAAGCGTAAATAAAGCCGTAAAAGCAAATAACAATATCTTAGTCTACTCAATTGGGGACCTAAATATAAAACTTATATGTTTAATTGTGCCAATAAAATAAAACAAAATAGAACCCCTACTAATTTAATCCATAATATTCCGTCGCCTCCTGATGCGACTCTTCCTCGTACTATTCATCCTTCTCTCCTGTTGCTTAGCCCCGAGATCTGTGTCGAAGTCATCCCTACCTACACTTGCATTCTCTCTATGGTTGAACATTGGATGAATGAGTGGTCAGCTCAGTGTGAATTTCCCTCAAGAATACATACCACCGCCAAGGCATATAAAACATAACAAAATGCAATCTTATTATATGCATGGATGCATGAATGCATCATCGACCTGGCAATGCTCATCCAGTCAGACTTGGGCTCGTCACCCATGCAAAAGGCTAGTCATCAGTGCAGCACATCAAGTGCGAACACCACGTACCGCATAATGACCAAGTCATTGTACCTCGTATACATAGCTCGATAGTTGGTGGTCTGGCAGCTAGCAAAATGATACCCCAATAAACCTAAGGGCGCATGTTACAAAACTCAGAAATAGCCACCCATCATCGCCAATATGTCATGTATGCATGATTAGACAGGCCATTATTAGTCCAATTAAATCAACTAGTTTAATGAAGCTCAAGGTCACTATGGGGGGCTCGTCACCCAGCATAAGCCAACAGCTCGGGCTTAGTCTCTCATACCACCATCCTTGGCCCATGAGTCTACTGCATTAGGGTGTTGATAGAACATGTCAACATATGGCTAATCAATTCTCAATGTATGGGATAAATACCATCATATGTCAGAGTGGGGATGAAATATCAAAATCGCAAGGGTAAATCACACGATTAAAAATGACTCGACATGTATGCTTCAAATGTGATGAAACAATGGCAATTAAACTTTTAAATGATTCATCCCAATGTCACCCCATATATAGTAAGTCCCATGAATAATCTGCCACTAGCATAACCTCCACATTAAGGGCCTACTTTGAGCACAACCAATCTTGTTACACCCTAAGCGCGTACTCTCTTCCATAGGTAGAGATTCCCCTATTTGTTTAGAGCGATTTCAATTCTGTTTGTGTCTTTCAAACAGTCTAATAAATACGTAGAAATGGCATAATGACTTAGTGTCACGCCCCAGACTTGGTAACCGGAATCACAAGGGACCCGATGGCTGGTTCTGGGCATAACAGCCTCCAAGGTACCCCATTCTCGGCTCCTAAGGCAGGTTCCGATCCTGGGATCCTACAAGGAAGATTTTCATAACAGTAAAATTATTACCAATATGAGCATACCCAAGATCACAGCAAGTACATCTGAGAATCACAAAGGTGCACATCACAAAATTCACTAAAAATTTAAACTTTTATAATCATCCATAAGGTCCAAAAGGACATACATGAGAAAAAAGGAAAAGAGGAAAAGGTCGAAAACACTGGAGTCCTCAAATGCTTAGCTCTACTCCACGCGCTGTTGCTACGATGCCTGCCTAGAATCTCCTACACACATCAATCATGCATAAGCTTATAGAAGCTTAGAGGGTGGTGTAAGTGTGTGACAATGGTGCACAGAATAATAGTAAGAGATACAAGAAGGAAAATATGCTCAATGGGAAAATCACTAGCCTTACCAAGGCTTATCATGAATATGATGTGATGAGTGCTAGATGTCATACCAAGGCAATGCATGAAGGGGCTTACACAGCCAATGCTAATGCAATGCAAGTAATACCAATGCTCATAACCAAACCATATGTCAAGTACATTTTCAATCATAAGAAAAATCACCGGGGTCCATTACACTATTGAATGACTGTCTCTCTACAGACCCCGCACAGTCGAACGAGCATAAGAGACCTCACTACCTGCCTGTGGACAACCAATCACCAGTAAGGCCTGACGGTAGTGGAGCCATTTACGAGCTGGTCAGACTCGGCCTAGCAATGCCCACGACACACCAGGAAGGTAAGGCCACACCCCTATCCAACCGACTATACGACAATGGGAGTCACAACCTGACGGTATAAGGCTCTCATGCGCTCATTATTCCACCCGGTCACGGCATTGGAGCAGATCCTTGGTACCATGGAAGTTTTAAAATTTTCACCCATGGGCATCCTATGCACCTGGTATGCTCAACTGATATTTTCAGTGTCCACACATACGGCCATCCACGAATACCCTTGTGGAGGTAAGGCCCTGATGAAGTAAGGACAAATATCCACAAGCTATACAATGCCAGATGGATGAATCACACAATCATCCATACATCAATCCCAAGCGTCCATCTCTTAGAAAGAAACCAACATGTCCTACGTAATGGCACAACCATGGTCAATCATACCTTAACCAAGCATGCATATGGTGTGTATGGGAGCGGGCCATGAAGATGAATAGGAGTGCCAATAAGATGAAGATGAGCTCTCTACCTAACCATAGAGGGTCTAGGTACTTATCCAATTCCTCAAAAGGAATACAACCTCTAGTGGGGGCCCATATACTTGGGGTAGCCCACGAGACTAAGGAGAATAATGCTATGAGCCTAAACAGTGAAACGGCTTAGAAA
Organism: Magnolia kwangsiensis; assembly: GCA_037074715.1. Classification (NCBI taxonomy): domain Eukaryota; kingdom Viridiplantae; phylum Streptophyta; class Magnoliopsida; order Magnoliales; family Magnoliaceae; genus Magnolia; species Magnolia kwangsiensis. The sequence goes on from CM073578.1 coordinate 100,666,859, forward strand.
GGGTCTATGGTGGGCCTTTAACCACCCATAGAAGCACATGGGCCTACCTTAAGGCCACCAATGTGGACATCCAAGCACAATTGGTCTCCAAGAGGTAGCCCATCGCTAATTGATCATGGATCAAGGCCTAAGGCCCATGAAACATTAGAAATAAGAAATAAGCAACCATAATTATACCACAAACACTCATGTTGGGCTTCAAAAAGGGCGGCCTAAGGCCTACCCAAAATATGGGTCGAAGGGGAACACACATAACTCAACCCATATATACTACTATGGGCCCATAGGGAAAAGGTTAGGGCCCAACATAAAGGCCACTAATCTCATATATTATGATGGCCTAATGGGCAGCCCATTGCTCAAACCACATGGGCAAATGTCATGCTCTTAGTCAAGTAAGTTGGGCCTACAACCCAGCCCAAGTATAAAGTTGATTTGGTGGGAAACCAAGGGCCCATATACATGTGTAATCCAGGCCACTAACCCAACACAATAGTATGGTAAAAATAGCCCAAGAGTTCAATGGGCCTATCTGAAAAGTTTTAGCCCAATTGGGCCTAAAGAGTTCAACAACTAGCTACATTCATGGACTCAATTAAATTCAACTGTGATGGGACTCAAAAGTACATTTATTAAGCCCAACATTTAAGGAACTAAAGGTATAAATCATTTCCTCTAAGATCTTTATAATGTGGTGGGCCCCACTTAAAATTTCAGCCCAAGACCAAACATAATTATAACATGTTGCTGTCCTAAATTTGGGTACTCCATTGGAGTGGGTCCAGGGCTTCTAAAACTCTGGAAATTGAGGGCCAAAGTCCTTATAATGCATACAATGAGAGGAAATCCAAAAATGTGGCCCACCATCAGAGAAAATATTTTTGAACTATAGTTTTTATCAAGGCATATTACTGGACTGTACAGCAGAAAAAAATCTGACAGTCCAACCATCTTTGGCCATTCTTTTGGATGTCCAAACGGGGTCATTTGAGGCTGAAATTTTACAGAGTGATACTTCCATAGGTGGGCCACACTTTCACAAAATTTCAGAATTTTTATATATTTCTAAGTATTTTAATTAATTTAAACAATACATACTGTCTAGAAAATCAGACAGACCTGGACGTCCCAACGTGATGGGCCAGTCCGGCCCTCGCCACGGTGTGTATAGGGGTTCATTAGCCCTGAAATTTAGTAGGTGGGTCCTAAAATGAGTGCATCACATCCCTACAGAATTTTAGAATTTTTGGACATCTATAAATATTTTAATTTATTTAAAGAAATCAATATATCCTAAAAATCGGACTGATCTGGACACCATATTATAATGGGCCGGTCCAGCCACCACCATGGTGTGTACAGGCATCCATTGGCCCCAAAATTTTGTAGGTGGGTCCTACCATGAGTGGGAAACCCCCTTGTAAATTTTTATAATTTTTAAACACTCACAAATATTTTAATAAATTCTAAAAATCTAACTGTCCATAGTGGAATGTTGCTGGAACAATGCAGAAAATTCAGACTGTCCACCTCACTTGGACCACACCTTTGAGACCTCAATTAAGGTCAGATGGGGCTGAAATTTAGGGGACATCAAGATGAGATCCCCACCTTTCAGAAAAGTATATTAAATGGGTATGAACAGTCCCCCAAACAGTCCCAAAATCTGGTCCAAAAACAACCAGAAACTGTCCGAAAAATTCTGGACAGCAACATGTACTTAGATAAAATTTATTATATAAGTTAAATAAAAAGGAAAATACATTAATGGAGGATGGTGTGGCCTTCCTTAGTGGGCTCCACAAATGTGCATGTCATAATCTTAAGCTGACACACCTTGCATGCATCATTAAGGCAGCAAGTAGGACACCCAAAATCAAACAATGGGCAGTTTGGGCATCCCACCTTACTGAAATTTCTGGATGTCCTAGGCCCACCAAATGGGCCACACACATCAAGAAATAAAATGAGGAAAAAGAGAGATAAAAGAATAATCCGTCCATAAGGAAAGGGCTCCGCCACTATTGAGCCCTCCCAAGATCAATCACACCCGCACATCATACATAAATTTACTTTTACAACATGGATCTTGCACATGCATGGCTTATAATTAAAATGCATGGTGAGGATGTCATCCCCACCATGGTTATAAGGTCTAGATGACCTAAACATAATATGATATGAAAGAAAACTGCCATGATGGGGCCCATAGAGAAAGGCCCCACGCATGGATCATACATGCATAAAGTAGGCCATTAGGCCACAACCATGGAATTGTGTGGGATCTCCACCATTGATTACCACCAAAACTCTAATTCTAGGCTTCTAAGGCTCTAAACAAGCAAGATTAATGGTTGAGATGAGATTGGGATGGATGGATTGAGGGAAAATGGAGGAGAAGGGGGCTGGAAAAATGGGAAAAATGGGCTGAATTTTTTTGCAAGAAAGAAAGAAAGAAGGAGAGAAAAGAATAGAGAGAAATGAGAGGGAAAAAGAGAGAAGGGGATTTTTATTCAAAGTAATCATTGCATTTGCTAGAAAAGAGGGTATGGTGGTCTCTCTCTCTCCCTAGGGAAGAGAAATTGCATGGGGAAGAAAAAAAATCCCATGATGACTTCTAGAAAAGAGAAAAAAAAAAGAGCCATGATGAGTTTGGAGAAGGGAGTCCATCATTACTAGACTAGGCCATTATGACATCATGAAAATGGTGATGTCATCACCATTGGCAAGCGTGCACATGAGGAAATATGCAAATCATGTGGGTCCCACCAAAAAAATGCGATCAATGGTCCAAATGATGCGCGGCCCACAACTTATGATCCACACGTCAAATTTTCGCACGAGACGCGTCGTTGGAACCGCCACGACGATGCGGTCACAACGGCGTAGGTCTCGAGTCAATCCGAGTCAGGTCTACATGACCGAACTCAAGGGTGACCGCAAACATTATCCGAAGGTCGCGGGTCACCGAAATTTGACAGGGAGGACCGCGAGACTAAAATGAACGAAATGCATACTTATACATGCACACTTGCGAACTCAGGTCGGGTCTCACACTAAGCATCGAATCATTCTAAGTGATTACGGTAACATTCTAACAATTAAAGCAAATCTCATGTACAAGTATGAATATAATTCAAGAGTTACTAGATGAAACAAGGCCTAGCATATGCATTTGATTCTCATAACCATGAATTACCAATTCTTAATCAAATATTCAGGTAAATTAATCATATAGTTATTCAAGCTCTAAGATAATCTTTATAATCAATATAAGAAGTTATGATTGATCTAACTTAGAGATGGAAAGCTCAAGGGGAGAAGTCATTACCTTTAGGGTCGTAGTTCCTTCCTCGATTCAAATTGTCGTGATTAACTTGCGGCCCAATATCACACGGTTAGTTACCTAGTGTCATTCCCAAATCAAGAGTTTAAATTAGATAATTAATTTCCAAGGCTCCTATCTATCTAAGCCACTACATTAGGTGGGAGTTGTAAAGACCCATTCAAGTGGAGACTAGGCCTACCTCTATGTGATCAGGCCCACCAATTGAGGCCCCCAAATGTGGCCCGAACTGGCCTGAAATTTCCCAATACCTGAGGCCTGAACTAGGCCTAGTTCGGCCCATCCCTTTCTGCCCATTGCCATCCCTAAAGGTCGACTAGGCTAGGCCGTTCTTGCCCAAAAGTTGCTGGCAACCTAAGATCCAACCGGGTCGAGCTCGTCCTGGCCTAGTTATTCCACTTATACACATCATAGGGACTGGGCTGGGCCAGCTTGTCCTGGCCCAACGGTGACTATGTGCTGGCTATCTATTAACGATTCACAACAAGGTTGGGTTGATCGTGCCTACAGGTAGGCTCAAACCCAGACCCACATGTTGGACGAGTTAGATTGATTCTGGCCGAGCAGCAACTACATTTATGCAACCCAAAGGCTAGCTGGGCTGGGCTGGATTGTTTCTGACCCAGCCATAGCCACTCATTTTCACTTAAAGTCTGGGCTAGGGTAGATTAATTCTAGCCGAGCCGTAACTATAAGATCCGTATCCTAGACCATACCGTTCCGTAGACTTACGCGATCCTCCCTGTCAAATTCTGGTAAACCACGACTTGTAATCGACATTTACGCGCGAACCTAAATCGCATCTCATATATTTGAGTTGACTTGACCCGAGACTTGTACTCTTGGGACCGTACCGTTGATGCAGCCCCAACGCCTCATCTTGTGCGCCGATGCGATACCCAGGCCAGGAGTTGTGGGCCCGTGTTTATTTCGAAGAAAACGCCGTGCATTGCGAATTTCAAGAAAATCTCTACAACTCTTTACATCAATTAATCAAAGTATAACCCATCACTCCATCTCATCCCCAATTACACAAGTCATTCCCCAAGTCAACTCTCTCTTACACAACCCATACCACCCATCACCCATCATCCATCACTCTCTCTCTCTCTCTCTCTCTCTCTCTCTCTCTCTCTCTCTCTCTCTCTCTCTCTCTCTTAAGTTCATCTCCCAAGTAACTCTCAAGGAGAGGACGTGCAAGCTCTCTATGAGAAGAGTTATGTGTGGCCCACTCCCTACCCCAAGATCTCCCATCTCCTCCCTTTAATCTCCACCATCCTCCATCAAAATCAAAGCCTAGGAGCTAAGGAGTCCATAGAGCCTAGAAGAAGCAGAATCGGTGGGTGATCATAGCGTAAGATCTTGATTTTTTATGTAGGGCCCATTTATGTTGGGACCCATTTTAATATATGTGTTGCAAACATAGAGGGGCCCGTAGTGGCGGGGTCCCTCCACTACTCTCTCTCTCTCTCTCTCTCTCTCTCTCTCTCTCTCTCTCTCTCTCTCTCTCTCTCTCTCTCTCTCTCTCTCTCTCTCTCCCTCTCTTGTTTGTGACCCACCCTGATGTAAGTATTTTATCTACGCCGACCGCCCGTGGGGCCCGCCCCGTCCAGACAGTCCACCTGGCTATCCGTCTGGACAGTCCTAGTTGAAGGGAAATCATAAATATCAACTTTATTCCAAAGCTGTTATGGGCCACATGTGTGGCCTTACCATGAGATGTGTGTTATATCTAGGTCGTCCATTTGCTGGACACTAGGCCAATAGCCCAACAGTCTAATAGTTGGACAATTAGTGTTTGACATTGGCAAGTTTTGTGGGCCCTGATCATGGGGTATGTTTTATATCCAAACCATTCATCCGTGTGGGACCCACACATGATGCATGTCTTATATCTACACCATCCATGGTTTGGAAAGTGGGGGCCACCTTGATATGTGTGTTTTACATCCAAGTCGTTCGTCCAGGCCTGGATGCTAGACATTGGTAAAAAAAGAATATAGTATAATATATAATAATAATATATATATACACACATACACACAATACATATATGTGATGGTGGGCCCCACGTGGGACCCACCTAATGGGAAGCTATCTAGTTAGTGTACTGACGTCACCAAGCTTTGAGGGTCCCACCATGTGGGTGTTTCATCCAAACCGTCCATCTGGACGGTGGCCTGGCCACATGCAACAGCTATATAGCTGCTACTCCACGTCAACAAGTTCTGTGTGGGACCCACCATAGATGTATGTGTTACATCCAAACTGACCATCCAATTAGTGAGCTCGTCTTAAGGCTTGAGATTAAAAATAAGAAAGATCTATTTATCATGTAGACCACACTGCTAAAAATAGTGGGGGATTGAATGCCTACCATTGAAATCTTTTTGGGAGCACAGATGTTTTGGATCAGTATGAAATTTGTTTTCTCACTTAATTTAGGTATTTGTGACTGTATGATCAAATTGTATGGAAAATAAGCGTCATGGTGACCCCAGGAAATTTTAATGACGAAAATCATTATCCCTACTGTTATTTGTGGTATGGTCTAGATGATCCTCCGATGTGATCCATTTTTTTTCGTTAACACACTAAAAGGATATCTAAAATAGATGAATGGTGTAGATGATATGGCCCATGTGATGCGGCCCAATTTATGTATTTTAGCCCATTGGTGCGGCCCATACGATGTGGCCCACTTAATGTATATTGGCCCATTGGTGCGGCCCATATGATCCGGCCCACTTGATGTATATTAGCCCAATGGTGCGGCCAACTTAATGTATATGAGGCTCATTGTGATGCATTTAAGGCCCATAGGTTGAGGCCCAATGTGATGTATTTACAACCCCTTTAGTGAGGCCCATCATGATGTACTTATGATCCATTGTAATGTACTTGAGGCCCATGGGTTGTAGCCCAGTGTGATGTATATTAACCCATATGATGAGGCCCAGTGTGATGTATGCAAAGCCCATTAAGATTGCATGTGGCCCATTGTGATTGTATGAGGCCCATTAAGATTGTATGTGGCCCACTGTGATTTTATGAGTCCCATTGAGATTGTATGTATTTCATTATGATGTATGAGACCCTTGTATAAGGCTCATTATGATTGTATGAGGCCCATTGAGATTGTATGTGGCCCATTATGTCGTCTATGAGGCCCTTTTGCAAGGCCATAGGCCCAGTATATGTTAAGCTCTATGTAGGCCACTCCTTGTGAGCAATGTTGGTTAAATGTCCATATTGTCACCTTTCCATAGGCCTTGTTAGGCCCATTCTCATCGATGTTGATTATCGATACCGATTATTTATGTTGATTATCATGCCGATTATCGGTGCCGGTTATCGATACCAATTATAAGTATGTGACAGCATAGCATCATGATATATGCCCACACGCATCATCTGTATGTTTGATATGAGATGTGGTCGACCATTACATATGTCATAGGGCGGATTATTATGGGACTCCTTGATAGGAGGAGTTACCCACATGAGCGCACAGTACGTGCAGGATTGTTGCATGACTGGATGTATGACTCATGCATCTCGCATTTTATGATATGACCACTATACGCCATAACGACATTAGGGTTATAGCCTCCACGGGCATGTCGTGAATGGCCAAATGGGACACCGAAAATATTTGGTTCTAGCATACGGGCGTCATAGATGTCCTTGGGTGAAAATTCTTAAACCTCCGTGGCCAAGAGACGCCCCAAAGTCCAGACCGAGTGGATATATATGACCGTATGAGGGCCATATACTAGTAAGTCGTATCTCTCGCTGTGTCATGGTTGGTTGGGAGGGGTGTGACCTTATTTGCTTGAGTGAGGAGACAATATCTAGGTTGAGTTTGACCAGCTTGAGAATTAGATTTGCTATCGATGAGTCAGGCCCGATATTGGCAGGCAGATAGTGAGGTCTCTTCTACTTACTCAGTTGTTCGCTCGGATAGGGGCAGCAAGCTGGCGTAGAGTGTAATAAACCCTAATGATGATTACAGAAATGTACGGTACTGATATGTGGACTTATTGAACAGGAGTTGCATACTCAACATTTTTCTCATTTATTCATTCATTCACTATTCACTTAGGCTGGTGGTGCGTAACTAATTGTTGTATACCTTCATAAGGATTTTGGTTGGGGCGCGTGACTAACCTAAGATCAGAAGTTTACCACATTGAGTTTGGCTATTCAAATTTAGGTATGTGACTGGTTTGGATAGAACTCTCTTGTAATGGACTCCATATCCTATAATACCACGTATTATCATACCGACTTCACAATCCAGCTTGGTCATTTCATTCGCACCACATAGCATTTGGTTTACTATTCTTCTGTATTGCATAGCTTAGATGAGGTTGACTGTATTTGTGGACTCATCAGGATTTACATATTGCATTACATTCTCAATATGTGATATTTGGCTGACTATGTCTCTGATTACATAGTTGATTAATGTTGCTTCCTCAGTATATCATATTAGTTTATTACGTTTTGCATCACATAACCTAAAAAAGGTTGATGGTATTTATAAACTTACTAGCATATTTCTGCATTACTCTGATATTGTACAATTTATAGATTGCCAGTATTTTCACTTACTCTGATATCTATATACTTGGCATGTGCATCGAATACACTTACACCACCCTCTAAGTTTTCTGTAAGCTTATACACGATAAATGCGTGCAAGTGGCATTAGGTCATAGCAGTGATGAGCTTGGAGCATGCAGTTGTCTTCTAGAGTTTTGATTTTTGATATATGTATTTTTATTTTAACACTGTATTTAACTGTTTATATTAGTAGATATGTGACGATGATGTTGCCTTTGTGATTTGGGTATACTTAGAGTTATACTTATTACGAAATAAATGTACGTTAGAAAATCCTCCTTGTAGGATCCCAGGATTGGAACCTGGTGTACGGGCGCTGGGAGCCGAGAATGGAGTACTATGATGGCTGTCGGCACTAAATTCGGCGATCGAAAATTTTATGAGCCCATTTTCCGAGTTTGGGGTGTGACCGTAACTACTCATTGCCAGTCCAAAGACTAGGTTGAACTCGACCCAGGCCTGTGGTCCTAAAGGTGGCCCAGGAATTTGGATGGCTAGACCTTTAATCGGCCCAATACTGTTGTCTAATGTTGGGCCTGTTTTAGCCCAGCTTGGTTATTCTAAAATCCCCAGGGCCCACTATATTTGAACAAGGTGCGGCCCACTAAGTTCCAACTCAGATGTAACCCACTGAGTTTGGCTTGGTGTGGCCCACTGAGTTCTTACTCAAGTGCGGCCCACTAAGTTTCTTACTTAGGCACGGCCTAGAAATAAGATATTAGATCCAACGAGGCCCACTGGGTCTAAACAGGTTGCTGAGTCACTGAGTTAGGAGAGATTTTGGATAGACGGACCTTACCTTGCAACTGGCGATGGTTGAGTGTGTCCAACGGCCCGGATCAGGTTCTAGTTTGCACCAACTCAAAGAGTCTGCAAGAAGGCCTGCGGTCCTTTCTCCTTGGCTATCCCTAGCCCACACTGACCAGACTCATTCCAAGACAAGCGGATTGACTCAGTGTAGTGTGGCACCGATCCGGACACTCGAGTGAGCTCCAAGTTTCTCTCCTTCACCTCCTATCCCCTCTCTCTCTCTCTCTCTCTCTCTCTCTCTCTCTCTCTCTCCCTAATCCCGGTGCTACGGATCTGCATTGACCCAACTCGGTCTGAGCTGTGTGGCTAAGTTGGTGCAGTGCGGCATCGAGTCACAAGCCACCCGATCCCCTCCTCTGTTTTCTCTCTCTTTCTTCCTCCTTTCTCTCTCTTCCCCCCCCCCCCCCCTTCTCTCAGTTCTGGGTGCGAATCCCAAGGAGAGGGAGTAGCTTTTATAGCCGTGGGACGTCATTATCCAATGGTTGAGAAGAGTAGCCCTTCCCACAGCAGATCCTGAGATCTTTGCATGCATGGAACCCATCCGATCCTGGGGATGCATTTCTTCTACCTAGGCCCACCAGAAAATCAGGTTTTTACTTACTGTGGGGCCCATCTCATCTTGGTGGGTCGGGCGAGTTAACGGGGAAGAAAACATGGCCATCAATGGCTGATTTTTGTATACGATATTTAGGTCTGATCTGGTCCGTTTAAACGGACCAGATGGGACCACTGACCACTCCGGGGCTCATTTTTTGGGCCACCCGTCGGTGTTTCACAGTATCACACGAGATACTCCTTTTCTCGTCATCTTCTCGTGAGACGAGAAGACTCTCACTTTCAGACCATTATTGCCCTAAAAGGGACGGTTGGGGTTAGCCCACGTGGCCCAGAGAGGGCTTGGATCGTGCCAAAGACGCCTTCCCAATGAGGAAATGTTTCCCTTTTCTTTTCTTGGTGCAGACGGTAGCCTGACTATTTTTTGCAGCGAGAGAACGGCACGGATAGCACCTAGACGGACGTCTGGGATGAAGGGAGAGAGGCCAACTTGGATCGCCCACGTGGAAGCCTCTAAAACCGTCTATTTTTCGGAGAACCTTGTTGCCGTTACTAACTGTCCACAGCTCGAGAAAATTCTTATCTGCATGGAGTGGTTTGGACATAGTGGATCCAGTCGTCCCAAACCTCCCTACACAATGGACGGTTTAGATTTCCCATATGGTGGCCCTAAGTGGGCCAAAACTCGATTTGAACGGACGTTGTTCGTCCATCGCGCTTAACGAAAGCCACGAGGGGGTTTTGCCGCTCTTTTTCTTCAAAAACTCACGGGTCAACGCTCGTTTGACCCGTGGTGCGGTCCGGTGTAATTCGTGCACGATGGCTACAGTGTACACGCACCCTAGTATGGGGTCCATCGTGATTTTTGTGATCAATCCACTCCGTCCATTCTACCTGGAGGGCCCAATCAGGGTCCCTGACTAAGGATGAGGCAGATGTGAGGTTCAAGTGGGCCACACTATGCGTACTAGACCCTAATTAGTAAGTTCTTATTGATTGCATGGCTGGATTGGTTCAAAAATCCGTTTCAACGATTAAATGAGGACTTGGGAGGTAGTGGTTGATTGGTTAGTTTCTCACTAGCTCCTCAGGGATGATCATAAGTATACTGTCCTGTTATTTTATGACCAGATGACTTGAAGTTTATCTTAAACTTGAGATAGTCAACTAGGCTTACCCTCGTGGCTAGTGTAGGGTTCCTTTTAGCTCCAAGGGAACCTTGATGGAAGGTTTTTTTTTTTTTTGACTTGGCATGAGGCAACAAAATTAATTAATTCAAATGGGCAAATGAGGCGGATCTCCAAATTTCCAAAACCAGTCTACCAAAGCTGGCATAAAGAAACACATCAAAGACAAATAGGCATCATCTATCCTTTTACTCGAGTTCGAGTAGAGAGAATAAAGCTATAATGTATTTGTCACCTCAGTAAAAATTATACTCCCAGTTTACTAGTAACGTCGTAACATCTCTACTACTGATGAATCTCAACCTTCTTCTTCTGCCAAAGTCTATCGAGAGCACTATCAGCATCTCCCTGAGCACGGACGAATTTGCATAGTGCGAATGTCACACCCCGAACTCGAAAACCAGGCTCACAAAATTTTCGATCACCAAATCCAGCACCAACAACCTCCATAGTACTCCATTCTTGGCTCTCGACACTCATACACTAGGTTCCGATCCTGGGATCCTACAAGGAAGATTTCAAACATGATTTAATTTTAATATAAGCATAACCTACGAACAATAACCACAAGAACACCATTACAAAATCCACTATGATAAAAAACTTTGAGTACAGTACGTATGAATGGAAAATACATGATAATGAAAATAACAGAAACTCTAAAAGCTCCACTAAACACTTCAACAGCGGCGAGACTATGGCTGCATCCCGATGCCACCTACATGCATCAATCGTGCATAAGCTTATAAAAAGCTTAGAGGGTGGCGTAAGTATGTGCATAATGTGTACGTGCTTAGAATGTAATGTCAGAGTACTGCGGAATCATGCTGATGGGTACATAAATACAATTAGTCGTACCAAGGCTATGCGGTGCAAGATATGAATGTTATTGGTCATATCAAGACCATGCAATGCGAGATGTAACTCAAGCAGACCAATCCTCATCTAAATCCTCATACAACTCATCAGATATCAGTACAGTTCTCATTCTGGATAATCACCGGGATTTAGTACACTGTAAATGGCCCTGCCCCTTTCCCAGGTGAGCGTAAGAAACCTCACTATCCATCTGGCTAATAGTCTACCAATATCCATCCTGCACGTCGATAGCGGACCCATTCACGAGCTGGTCAAACTCAGCCTAGTAATGCCCCCTACCCTCGGGCGAGTCATGCTACACCCCTTTCCAACCGACCATGACACAGTGGGAGATGCGGCCTCCTCGTATTCAACCCTTGTGCGCTTATATATCCACTCAGTCTCAACGTTAGAGTCATCCTCTAGTAACATCGGGTTTAAGAATTTTCACCCAGAGACATCTATAGCGCCCCGATGTTAGAAACAGTATTTCTGGTGTCCGATCCTGCCATCCACGATATGCCTGTGGAGGCCACAGCCCTGATGTTGCTAGGGCCTGCAGTAATCATGTCATATAAATGCAAAGTGCATGAATCACACTGCCAGTCATGCAGCAATCTTGTGCGTATAATGTGCTCACGTAGGGCAACTCCGCCTATCAAGGAGCCCATAAATAATTTTTCTGAAGGCATATGCTATGATCAGTCACTCCTCATATCAAACATACATATGATGCGTATGAGCATGAATCATGGAGCCATACTAAACATGTTATATGGTAATGGACTCTGTTCATAACGAAGGTGGGCTTAGACGGTCTACACAAATCAAATATGGGCCTATCAATGGGCCCTAGGGAGAGTTACAATGCGGACATTTAACCATCATTACTCTTACAATGTGGACGTCAAACCATCATTGCTCCCAAGGCACGACCTGCCATGAACATCACTACATAAACCATGATGGAATCACATATTGCAATGAGCCTTATGTACATCTCGTTGGGCCTTGACCCATGGGCCTCAGGTACAAATGGGCCGCATCATATGCGACTCATATATATCAATGTGGGCCTCAACAACGGGCCACAAATACATCAAGATGGGCCTAATCATATGGCCTCATAAATTTCCAAAAACGAGTCATATTGAAGGATCATTTGGACCATACCCCAAGTGACAGTGGAGATAATAATTTTCATTGTTAAAACAATTCACAAGGCCCACTATAAAGTTTATTTTCCAACCAATCTAATCATAAGGTCCTAAAGACCTGGATTAAGTGGGAGGACAATTCCCCATTGATCTAGGACTTATGTGACCTAAATGGGTTTAAATGATAGACGTTCAATCCTCCACTATTTATGTAGTGTGGTCCACCTGATCAAAGGGCTGGTCACATCATGATGTAGCCCGCCGTGATGTATTTGAAATCCAACCTATTCATAAGTTAACATAGTGATAAATAAAGTGAAAATAAAAATATAAGCTTAATTGGAAACTGATGTGACCCTTAAAAGTTTGAACGGTGGACATCATTGTCCACATTTTTCAGTGGTGGGGGTCCACTTGAACTATGGATCTGTCTTATCCTTTAGCTTATACCATAGAATGAGCTTTCAAAATGATTGGACGGCTTAGATGCACACATGCATCATGGTGGGTCCCACCGTCCAGTGGTGTGGACAGTGTGTGTATACATACATACATCAGTGGGTCCCACATGGGGCCCACCATAACGTTAATTTTCCATCCAATCTATTAATAAGGTCACGTCGACCTGGATGCGATGGAAAAAAAAATTCATAATGGTTCAAAACTCCTGGGACACCCAAAAGGGTTTCATTGACATATATTCACTCCCACTGTTTCCTGTTGTGTGGGCCACCTGAGTTTGTATACGCTTGATTTTGGGGGGTGGCTCACTGCCCTAAGGGGGGCCGCCCAAATGCATGGTGTAGATCTTCTACACACATCACGGTGGGGCCCATAGCTGGGACCTCCTACCTCCAGCATCACGTAGCAAGACGTTGTTGGTGTCCTCTGACGGGCAGTGGTGGTAATAACTGCTGCTGCCTGTTTATTATTATTATTTTATTTTTTTTATTTTCCTAGGAATTTTCCTAGGTGGGGCCCGCATCAGATGGATCCACTCCACTAGTTGGATTCTATGTCTCATGACGGACTAAATAAGCCCAATATTCAAGGTATTTTGGTGTGTAGAAACATCAAGTAGGTTTTAACCGTAGAAAACACTATTTCCTATGTTATGGCCCACCAGATAGTCAGATTGGGTTCATTTTTCAGCTCAATGTCTAAAATGAACTGGGGAATGGATTGGATGTCGTGAATTGGGTTCATTCATCAAGGTGGGGCTTGCATGAGCAGCCCACCCCAAAAGTTCAAATATAAATATTATATTATTTTTTTTGTTAGCTTGTTAGTACTCACCCATGTTAGTACACGCACTCCATGATAGCCACACCCTGCGTCCAGCGTCTAGGGACGCTGGATGGCATGGATAAACATAGGCTCATGATGGGTCCCACATGGACGTGGCCCACCTATTGGATTGCTTGATATTTGTGTTTTCTCCTTCCATCCAGGCCTGCTAATGGGCTGGACGGTGTAAATCCAATACATCCGTCAGGTGGGTCCCATGAAGGTGAATGGCATGGATAAAATATATGCTCCATGGTGGGACACACACACACACACTAGATGGGTCACACACCCCTTCATCATCATAGAGAGAGAGACCCCACCACTATGGGTCCCTCATGGTTATATCACATACATCAAAATGGGTCCCACCAACAAGTGAGCCCTAAAATAAGAATCAACAATGGATCACCCACCTATTGCACTCCTCCTAGATCCCTTGGACTCCTATGCTCCTTGCCTTCACTTTTGATGGTGGTTGATGGAGTTTTAATGGTGAGGATGAGAGATGAGAGAGTGGGAAAGTGGGCCACACTTGTTGTTTTGGAAGAGTTTGGGGAGGCTTGGACATATGGAATTTTTGTTATTTGAGAGAGTGTTTTGAGAAAATGAGGGAGAGAGATAGAAATAATGGATGAAGGGATGGATGGAGTGGTGGATGTAAGGACAAGAGATGGATAGGTAAGATTTGGTTTGAAATTTTGTAAAAAGATACGGGTAGGGGAGAGAGAGAGTTGACTTGTAGAAAAAAGAGAGATGAGTGTTGTACATCGGGTATGGCTTGTGCTTGACATTGATTGATTGATTGATAAGACATATTGTAAAGATTTTTTTGAAATTCGTAATGTGTGTCGTTTCTTCAAGATGAATGCAGGCCCACATCTCCTGACCAGAGTATCAGATCGGTACACGAGTCGCGACGTTGGAACCGCGGCAACGGCGCAGTCGCTAAGATACAAGTTTTGGGTCGAGCTGACTTCGGTATGCAGGTTTCGGTTTAAGATCATGTACGAACATCGGATACAGGTCGAGGGTTGCCGGAAGTCGACAGGAACGATCGCAGAAGCCTACGGAACGGTATGGACTAGGATACGAGCCTTACAGCGAAGGTCGTGAAGTGTCTGGTGTACATTTCGCTTTCGTCCAAGTGCCCAATGTTTATCTGTACAGATGACTTTAATGGTGGGTGGAGGCCCCTTCTTGTATGAGTTGAATTAAAATTGTTTGTTAATTGCATTTGAAACTCACTAATATGGGTGTAAATGGTAACACCCGCATACCAGAGGTACGGGGTATTAAAATAAGGGTATAATCGGGATTGGCGTGTATCCAAGAGCTTTCCAATTTGTTCCTAAGGTTTCAAGGGTATATCTTGGGGTGATTTGAGGTTGTTCGAATCAGATATTCTCTAAACTCTTTTAATTTATGCTTTTATAGTGATTATTTGTTGATTTGTTCCATAGTTTTTTTCCAAAAGGGTTTTTTCACCTAAAAATCAGAGTGGTTGTGTTCAAGCTTGCTTAGGGCCTATTTGTTTTTCAAAGAAAACATAAATACCATGAAAATGGGTAATTATTACCGTTTCACAATGTTTGAAAATTCATAGGAATTTGTGCATTTGAAACTGGTTTAAAGGAGATAGTTTTAGTTTTTGAACCATACAGTAGTGTATATGATATATCCGTTAGGTCCATCCATTTTACAACAAAATTTTGAGATATTAGACAAAAATTGAGGAAGATTTAGCACTCAAGTGGCCTACACCAAAAGAAATAGTGGCTCAAAAAAATTTTAATGGTAAGTGTTCGATTTCCTTTTTCCTGTGGGGTGGTCCACTTAAGCTTTGGATATGCCTCATTTTTTGGCTCATTCCATAAATTCAACTAGCATAATAGATGAACGATGTTGATAAGCAACATATATCATGGTGGGACCCACAAATATTTTATAGCCTTTTCAATTTTTGTAAAAAATAAAATAAAACGTCAAATCAAGTACAGGGAAATGTGTAGGGAAATAATCATTACCAATTTACTGTCATTTACCAATGAACTAGAAAATCAAACACGCCCTTAGGCACAATTAGAATACTTCACTTGATTCATCTATGTGTGCTTGTGAGGTCCCCCAACATGATCTTAACCTCTAAATAATAGATATTTGTTTGTCTTTTTTTTTTTCTTTTTTTTTGACTCTTTTTGTTGAAAGGTAGGAGCTCACCACCTTTAATTTACTGATTGCGAAATGGCTTTGTTCATCCATTTGGGCAGACGCCTACAAAAAGAATGGCGCCGTGCGATCATATAGATCAAACAAAAACAAATACTACTTAGAGGCAGCAACAAAACAAAGCAGGAGAATGACTGAACCCGGAGGAGAAAACTCTACTCCAACACTGATAATCTATCTCGAAATCAGAATCCTCCCTGATAACTTGCAGGATACCCCAAAAGCAGCCGCGGGAAGCGAATACGCGATTTCTATAATAGCAGCTTGGGGAAATCCCCAAAAAAAAAACAAAACCCAAATAGCAATTGTGCAAGAGAGAGAAAACCTAGCGTCTGACTGATAGAAAACCACCTGCTGCAGATGAGGAACTTCGAAAGTTTTAACGTCTTCTCACACTACCTATTCCTGCTCTATCGAGGGAAAAAACCAGCTTCTGACTGATAGAAGTGGTCTTGTGCTCCCCAGACAAGCCAAGACATCTTCCACCGAATTGCTTTCCCGCAACACATGTTCAAATATATGGTTCCTGTTTGTTGTTTCAGATTTGATAAAGTTTCCATGGTGCGTTGGATCTAGGATCCTTCAAGCATACCTTTTTCTTCTTTCTTCTTTCTTCTTTCTTTTTTTCCTTAAAATAAACTTCCTTTACATCTTTTGGGTGGGCGCCAAACAAAAAGGCAAGGCCCGGCCTATCATATGAACTCAACACAAGCAATATACAACTGCACACAATCCAACTAAGACCCAACCGCCCTATACAAAAGCCTCCATGCAACCCAAGATCCATCTGAGATCCTTCAGGCATTCCACTACCCATCTTTGAATCTGATTCGACAATTACATTGGGGACGCCAAGAGCCATTCATTGCCTTACGCCATCTAGAATTGCATTTGCATCTGCGATTGCATTGGAACAAATCGGTTGGATTGGTGAAAAGTAGAAAAATTATTTTGTGATTATGATAATCACAACAAATGCCTCCAACTCCTCCCTGGCCCGGATTTCCCTATATAAGCTATCTGTGTTTAGTTTCACCCAACGAAATTACATCCAATGCCAAGAAATTTCTTCCGGGAAGGATCCTTTAGAATTTTCTGGAATCTTCTCTGCTAGCTCCCAAATCCATCCACTTATATTTTCCTTCACTGATTGCGGGAGGGGTGACACAGGGATGGACATGGTGAGGTCGATCACTGTCTTCCTCGGGGATAACTACTTCGAATCTAAGGAGCATCTCTGTACTCTTCACATATATTCCTCGAATCAAGGTGGAAAAATAGAAAAATAGAAATAAATTTGAAAATAAATTGATTGGTGATAAAAATGAATATACAATCCTTTAAATAGTGATATGAAACCTAGGAAAAAGTTTCAGAATCAAACTCCAACTCAAACTCTCTAGAAACATGACTTACTATAAATAATAAATTTAGTATTTATAGATGGTCATGATGTCTACTAGACTTCATGGTTTTCGGTCAAAAATAGTGAGTGTTGAATGTAGCCTAAACATGTATTCTTCTAATTTTTCTAAGCTCCTTTTCACCTGTTACTAATCATGTATACGTATAGTAGGCCTCCTTTGCCACTCCACTAGTGGCTCAGCTTGGTCTCGCTCTCTTCACCCCCCTATCATATTGGCTTGGCTTTGGCACAACTCCTAAAGCTCAAAGGATCAAGAGTTATGATCTAACTAAAACTTACTATAAATAGTAAAAATGAAATTTAAATGGACTTTTAACTATTGATCTGATGGAATCTCGCAAATCCGGTGTGGGCAACCCGGTATAGTGGATTGGTTGGCTAAAGTAGCTTCTCCTACCCCAAAATCATATATTGTACATCGAATCACTCATTCCGGTTTGTGAGATATGCTTGCTTTAGGGTTCGGACGGTCCCGATCAGTTTTGCTTCGGATCGGGCCCTCTCTAGTCAATTTTGGCCATGAAAGTTTCCACCACCCACACTACATCAAGGGGGGAGATTTTGACCCATCCTAAGGTCTGTGTCTCACCCCTGACGATCTGATCTAAGTTGATCCAACTCACTTCTCAACACGGCTGCATCAGCATCAAGCGTGTATTGGTTCCTAAACCTCAGCTAGCCCTAATTCCCATGTCATTTGTTTCCCTTCGTTGTTTCCCGATGCCCCAGGATCCGCACATACATTTGAGCAATGAATTCAAACGTTCTCCCAGCAGACACATTTGGATGCGACCGCCACATCCACTGGGACCTCCCCATTTAAAACTTTCAATGCAAAGATGATACTTTTGGCTGAATTGATGAATTCGAGAGGAACTTTGAGAGATATTTCGCTCCCATGTATTTCACCCACAATGATTTACACTCAATTAAGGAAAAGCATACTATAATTCGGAAGTAACCTCATCCTCCGAATGCCAAGTCCACCCAATGCCGCTTGCCCTTGTTTTCTTTTTCTCCGAAAAGAAGGCTTGAAAGAATCAATTCTATTTTCAACCAATTATTATATGTCCAACAAATGGCCAGTTAAAAAACCAAATCATAGCAAGTCTTGGTTTATAATCTATTTAAATAGGGCCATATCTTAGACTTTAATTTGAGTTACTTGCAATGCATATATATAATTTCTTAGAGCCTGAGTATCGACCATCACACGTTCCCCGAGCATGAAAGCTTTTCTCTAGTTTTAATTTGTTTCAAAGGTTGTATGGTGTGGCTGTCGGGTGGTTTATGTTTAATTACATATAGAAGTCATGGGCCTAAAATCCATTTAAGAAATACTTCTCATTTATGAGGATAAGGAGAAAACGCTGTCCACCATATGACGAGCGTACATACAATTTTGGGTGTATCCGATCTTGTTATCCCATATAAAATGGGTTAATTAGGTTGAATTAACAGTGGAGAAGGAAACTCTCTCAGTTTGCAAGTACCTTGAACAAATATTCAACAGTGAGTTCGTTTTGTTTCTGTGGCGCCACCCAATGGGCCCCCATGCTGTGTCATAAGATGATTAGAACCGTCCACATGCAATATATGCCGCCATCAAATTCGGCAGGTTTTTTTTTTTTTTTTTTAAATAAATTTAAATTTTAAAAAATATTTATATAGATTAGAAAGCTATACACCGTTGAGTGAGGTATGTTAGTGTTAAACATGCATTTGTGGTGTGAACGGTGCAGCGTGGGAGTAGGTTGTCCTACCGTAAAATCAAATCTAGTCGGTTGCCTACGCAGAGAGAGAGAGAGAGAGAGAGAGAGAGATTGCTTGAAGAAGGGGTTTACTTGAATGATTCTGTCATCATCACCTTATAATTTACTTTCCCGGCAGATATAGCAATATAGCATGCAGAGGGTGTGTAATAACCAGCAGCTCCTTCAATACTCTCTCTCCCTCTCTCTCTGTCTCTCGATCTCGATCTCGATCTCTCTATGAACTGTGACTATCATAACCATTGATCTAGTGGGTCACCATACCAATGGTCCAAAGCCTAAGATTAAGGTCATTGGATTGTCACACCCGTCTTACTACTATAATTTGGCAGAATAAATGTGGACCGTTTAGAATTTACGCTCAACTTTCTAGCTATTTATACGCGATTAAAATAGCCGATCAAAAGCAAAGATATCTCATCCATGTCCTATCCAAGTGGTGGTTCACCAGATAAACGGTTCTGATCATCCTAGATGATCGCCACATGCACAGTAGAAATGCTTGAGACGGGGGAGTACCCTTAAAAAAGAAAAAAAATGAAGCACAACCTAAGGGAATAAAAGAAACCCTGTCTCCACTGAAACCCAATTGAATGTCTTCCAGCACACAACATCAGCATGACATGCATCAGTACCTTTCCCTCCTTTTTAACCTTTCTTTTTGCAGCCCTTCCTCTCCATCCTTTTTGTCTCTCTCTCTCTCTCTCTCTCTCTCTCTCTCTCTCAATCTCAACATGCCTCATGTAGGTTCAACAAGATGGTGCCCCACACCAGAGCAGCTGATGATCTTGGAGGAGATGTATAGGGGTGGGATAAGGACTCCAAACGCTTCCCAAATTCAACAGATAACTTCCCACCTTTCTTTCTATGGAAAGATTGAAGGAAAGAACGTCTTCTATTGGTTCCAAAATCACAAGGCCAGGGACAGGCAAAAGCTGAGGAGGAGGCTCAGTAGACAAATACAATTGCAACAACAACAATATCAACAACAGCAGCAGCAGCAGCAGCCGCCCCTGATGGAAACTGCTTCCCTTTGGCTTCCCCATCAAAACCCACCTCAATTTCTTCACCAGGTATCTTCTCTTTATTTATTTTTTTTCTTTTTTCTTTTTGTGGGAATATGATATCTACACCCACTTTGATTGATTTCGCATGAACCAATTTACATTTTGGGAATAGAAATAGTTCAAAGGGTATAAATTGTGTTTTCCCTAAAAGTAGAAAGAATGGGTCGAAGTCAATCTAGTTGCTCTCTCTCTCTCTCTCTCTCTCTCTCTCTCTCTCTCTCTCTCTCTCTCTCTCTCTCTCTCTCTCTCTCTCTCTCTCTCTCTCTCCTTTCTTGATTTTTGCTCCTTTTGCTAGTTTTGCTGGTGATAATTGCTTCGTCTGGCTCCAACTGAGAAAGTAAAATTCTTGGGTAGATTTTATTTGTTTTGGGTGTTCTTTTGTCTGATCCATTTTTCTGCTCATATAGTTTGTTTCCTTTTAGGGTTTCATCTGTTAGCTAAAATTTATATTGTTGTCGTTGCTGCTGCTGTTGTTGTTCGTTATAACGATGGTGGTGATGGCCATGAGTACGTGATAATGCTACTATGGATCTTAATGTCCTCATTAATGACCTGTTTTATAGCAATGATGACAATATTTATATCTGAGTTTGAATAGAAACCTAAAAATTTATCGAAACATAAAGAAGAGAGGTGATCAATATCATTCTTACTGACTTTTCTAACATACTGAATGTGGAGGAATGTCACCCATTCGTTAGTTGAGCGGGTAGAGATGCGTCCATGTGTATGAGTGATCCAGTTATGGATCCCTCGTTTTCCTACCTGGTAAACCTTGCTCCATTGGAGGTATCCAAGCTACCAAAGAAACATGTGGAGAAGGAATACAACCATGATCTCATAACCAAATTCAATTTTATTTCTTCTTTTTCTGTTGGTAATTAATTTATTTGCTAAATAAACTCATACAGAAATCAGACGGCAACGGGAACAACATCTCTGATAAATGCAAATGCACCACTCCTTGTTTCTTTTTTCTTTTTGCTTTTTTTTTTTTTTTTTTTTTTTTTTGAGAAAAGAGAGAAAAAAAAAATGCTCATTTGCATTTATATTAAATTCTACTAAATTTCACAATAGTGGAAAAAATTTATGTAGAGGAAAGTCTACGAGCATTCCATGGATGACCAAGGGCATAGTGCACATTAATGTATGATTATTTTCTTGAGAAGATCATCGATAACGATATCTGATATTGCATGGCCAATTATCGATGCATTATGTCTACAAGCTTCACATGGATGGTTGTTCTATGAAAAATCGAGTAATCATTTGAAGAAGGTTTCATAGCATAGATTTTTTATTTTTTATTTTTTTGTCTTTTTCGAGATAGTACCAATTATATAAGCTGCATACAGATGAACTATTGAATTGAATCGAAATATTTCCTTCAATAAATTGTAAATAGACAAGTCATTATCACGTTTGTTGGTATTTGTATTGAGAGGGTAAGCTCCTAGTTGGACAAAAAAAAAAAAAAAGGCTCCGACTTGGAATACTGTTAACTTGGAATTAGAATAAATGTATTTGCAATTGGAAGGCTACTTTCTCATTACGAATTACTAAGAAACATGATAAATAAAATAAAATAAAAAATTCGTCACTTGTATTTGATAACCTAGATCATGTAATTAAAATCAGTTTTGCATTCCATTTGGTATTTCACCATAGTATCTGATGCTAGTCTGTTAGAAAGGCAAGCTCCATTACAGTTGCAGTATGACATCTTGGAACGATGCAGAGGCTCGGTGAAGTTGAATTCTTCAAAGTTCATCTCTCAAATGAATTACGATTTACATAGATTGTTTTCCATTCATCCTCAAAAATACTTTTATTATTGCCCGATGGCTTAACATATAGCAATGCCGTGTTATCACTATAAATATGCATGGTAGATGCCCTTGTTAACTTCTCATTTACAAAAAAAAAATAAAACAAAACAAAATAATTAAACATCAAAATTTTTGCTTGCTTTCTATGTTGAAGGTAATTATCATTAGGGTTTCTTGTAAAAGGTTACATATGTACGTAATACATGCATATAATCATACTTTTGTGTGTGCCAGACCCCAACACATATTTCAAGATGGAATTTAAATTAATATATATATATATATATATATATATCCTGTCTGAAACTGTATTGGCATCAAAGTCCTACCCTATTTTTGTATACTATGTTTATGTGTATCAATAAGAAACACAATAGAAAAGGAAAAGACTTGAAGCTGCTAATTTGATTGTTTTAAGATGGAGAAGGTAGTTGCTTCAATTTCATTTTTGTGTCTGATTTTTTATGCCCTAGGGAGGTTTTGAAGAAGCAAACCAAGTGATGAATTTCCTGTGCAAATTGGAGACTCCGAAAAGTGAAGAAATAGAGAGGCCAGCAGTGGGATATGGACACGATTGGATGGTGATGATGGATGTGGGACCAGCTCCATGTTACAGGCCTCCCAGAACCCTAGAGCTCTTCCCCATCAAAAGCACTGGCCTCAAAGAAGAGAACAACACGTCCCAGCTCTTCTCTTGTTCGACGTCCACCAGCTAATAGGGAAAAAAATGATACTCTCGCATGGTGTGATCATCCACATGCGCATGCGCAAAGCCAGGCACGTATGTAACTCAAATCAGACCGTCCAAATCATGGGCCCCAAATTTTGGTTTAGCTCCAAAATCTGATCAGTTGTCTGATCCTAATCCTCTGATTGATGCCCATCACTACATTACGTTTCAACTCTCTAATTGATGGACACTTATCAGAGAACTAGGATAATCTGATTTCATGCAAGGCGATGGTGAAAGCTTTATCGAAGATGGGACCAACATTTGAACGGTTTAGATTGACGTATGTGCTAGCAACTTATACTACGTCTTTGTGCATGCGCATAGATAGTCGTGCTCTTGCGAGTGTATCGAATAACTACCCTAACTAAAAATTGCATGTTACATGAACTTATGCTTTATGTATCTTTTCCAACTTTCCTTCTTATTCTAGAGCCAGAAGAACTCTTTTGTCTGACTGCTGCTACAGCTCTACACGCACTGTTTCAGGCTACAATGATAGTTAACCACCATTCATACATGCTTACCGAAAACAAGCAGTGGATGGACCATTTTCAAGAAATCAGATTCATTGAATCATCTAACGGTCCAATTAATGAAAATCAAACCGAACATTGAAGATAAAATGCCAACAGCTCAGATGGGCGTGTAACAATTTAATTAGGCCATAGTCCACCCATAATGGGCCGGACAATTTGGACGGCCGTGAGTGAAGCATACATATATGCCATTGGTACAGTGGATGAGACACAACAATGGTGGCAAACTATCACTGTAGATTGCAGGACTTGTGATTTGTTTTTTTCCTTTCCCTCGCTGTATCTTGTAACTTAAAGCTGCCAAGAGCTGCATACGTACTTGCGACTTGCGACTTGTAGTATCAGCTTTTATTGTTCCAGGCCAGTCAATAAGACGTGGAAGATTAGCTCTCTTTCTCTCGGTTTGCTGGCCCACACGCACCACCAGAGATAGCACATTTGCTAACTGGCACGTGTGTGGAACATATAGGCTATGTAATAGACAGGATCTTCCGTATGGATGATTTGAAGGAAAGCTCAGACTAGTAGACTATAGACCGAAGGTACAAATAAGGTCTTGAGACTCCTGTGATAGTTAACCACCATTTCATCCTCTTACACGTGGCACCCATAGAGGGCTATCTACCCCGCCTCTCCCAGCTCAGCACAGGCAGAGGCTGTGAGGGCCACCATGCCGTATGGTTTTTATTCACACATTCCACCATCCTATGATGGTATGGGTAAGGTGTAAGCCAAAAAAAATAAGGTAGATCCATGGCTCAAATGGAGCACAAGCAGTGGTGATAATGATGCGCCATAAAACTTTGATAAGGCCCACTATAATGTTTAAAACTTTGGTAAGGCCCACTATAATGTTTATTTGCCATCTGACCAATTAAGATCAAGTTGACTTGGCTGAATGAAAAGAAAAGAAAAATATCAGCTTGAGCACTAGATCTTTTACATTTTTTAGCTTATTCTCTAAAATGACACAGGAAAATAAATAAATGGTGGGGATAAAACCCATACATCATGGCGCCCCCTCAGAGACCCTACCTTTGCTGAGCTCACGACAGGCTGTGTAGTGTCCAATCCATTTCTATCTAAATAGTGGATGGATCATATCTTTAGAAGTGCACTAATCAAGCAATAATAACCATCCAAATGATGGCTATCATATGGATGGTTAAAAGTAAATTATGGATGGTTAAAAGTAAATTAGTGAGTGGAAAAAGATTAAAGATAAAAATTAGGGAAGCTGATTGCCTGTGACCCTGGTTTACTGAGATATTCTTATGCCTGGGCTGTGTGGGGGCTCACAGAGATGTCACTCGGCCCATCTGTTTTCAAGGCCACAATAGGATAGGCTTCTAAGAGTGGGGATTACGTCTGGGGTCACGGAAGTTTTGTATCAAGATAATATTTGTTTCTACAATTTAGAGGGATAATAATCCTACGAACAGTTTGGATGGCATACAAACATTATGGTCAGCTCTATGAAGGTTTCAACGGTGGGCTTTTTTTTCACTGTCTCATCTGTGAATCCTGTCACACCCAAATCCATAGCACAAGTGGTAGACGAGTGAAAGACATCTCGTTTCAACACTAGGTCTTGGTATCGATTCCCTAGCGAGGTGGCTAACAATGATGTGTGAACTGAAAGTGGGTGTAAATCCTGTCCTATTGTGGGCTTTAAAAAAGATAGACGGAGTAGATTTGTCATGGACATGATCTCTTTCGGCCCGTATAGCCCTGGGCACATGCCTGGGGTCACAGGCAAGCCGGTTCCCAAAATCAGATGGTCACTGCCATCTGGGTTATGCTCCATCCACACATGGTCGGCCATTTCAATGGTCTGGAATGCCATGGAACCATGCACGTTATTTTAGACCCATAAACAATGGACGGCCTGAAAAAATCCGTTAATTTCTTTTAGAACATTAATTGTTTACGTGAAGCCTGTGGTCTTCTTTAAAACCGTTGTTTTTTTCTTTTTTCCCTTCTTTTTTTTTTTTTTTTTGGATGTACGGGCTTTGCCTCATAGTTAAACAGCCTCAGCTTTTTACCAGATGATTAAACGGAGGGACTCACGTGATAAACAGCCTCAGTTTTTTACTAGATGATTAAACGGAGGAACTCACGTGATAAACAGCCTCCGTTTTGGGGCCCCACCAGGACCTAGATAGGGATCGGACGGTCCTATAAGGGTTCTGTGGGGCCATCATGATGTATACATTTTTATACATTTTATCCACGTGATATTTATTTGCCATTAACCTATTCTCTAGGTCACTGCTTGATCTACTGGAGCCTTCAATCTTCCTCTTTAGTGTCATGTCTCAAAATTATCTTTCAAAATGGATTGATGGGTGGATAAAACATATACATCGTAGTGGGCCCCACAGATCCCCTGACAGGACCGTCCATCTCTAACTAGGTCTTGGTGGGGTACTACCGAATCTGCGTCCTCCGTTTCTGACCGGGTGACTTAAACGATGGGTCTCACGTGATTTAAACTATGGATCCTCTCTCTCTCTCTCTCTCGTGATAATTCATAGGCTAGACAGCCTAGATAGACTACGGTGTTAGGATCCAGTTCGCCATCTTTTCAAAGGAGTGAAACTTTAATACTCTGGCAGTCTGATACGCATGCAGGCATTTACTTGTAAATGCAAATAATTCAAATTAGACTGTCTAATTTATGGTCCCAGTTTCGAGTATCCTGAAATATATATCCGATTAGTGGACATTCAATGGACGGCTTAAAAAAATGAAAATCCATAAGTTCTATTTCAAGAAACAAAGTGTTAGTGAATCAGAGATTGGGGTTGCTAAGCCAATTTGATTTTGGGGCTCGCCGCAATGAGTAAAAATTTTAGTTGGTTGAACGTGATTTAGTGCACGCCATGTATATTGTGTACAGTTTCTGAATTCCAGCGTATCAAGCATCATACATTGCTGGAGCATCAATTATATGGGCAGTTTAATTCATTTATTTGCCACTGATTGAATGGTTACATCATCTGTCTAACAAGATTTTTAGAGAGGATGGGCAATCAATGGTGTTAAGCCATGATGGATTGTCCAGGCGAATTATTGGAGCGTTTATAGTATAATAAATGAGTCTGGATCCTCTGTTATTAGGTCAACAGAGAATTCCTAATATTGGTCCATGTCACCACTCACTAAAAGAATAAAATAAAATAAAAAACTGCTTTGGACGCCAAACCATTAGGGTAACAAGAAATCTTTGCTGACCTGATAACAGAGGATCCCGACTCATAATAAACACGGTCTATCCATTTACCTTGCCGTTGATTTGATGGTTAGTATATCATCTAAGTGATCTTTAAAAGGGATACTCGTTCAAAGATGGAACAACATGACTGACAGTCTAGATAAATGAGTGGATTGTTTCTGGTTTGATAGATTTGGACTCCACATTTCCCTAGGCATTGACTGAATGGTTAGGATCATCTACCTAGAGTGTATTTTTTAGAGGGTTAGGAATCAAAGATGGGACCCATAAGATGGATGGTCTAGCTCAATGATGGGACTGTTTGTAGTATGATCAATGTGATTGTCCATTTGCCTAGCTATCAACGATTAAGATCATCCAACCAAAGTAGTAGGAAAAATCAAAGGTGGGACATCGATGATAGATGGTCTTGATCAATGAGATTTCAGCATACTCCCCCCGTCCACAGGTTGGTTCATATATATATGTATTCAACTGTTGAACATCCACCTGGTGGCTACTTTCTTTCTTTCTATCTTTTTTATGAATGGAAATCTACACACATCGTGTAATTTTATTTATGTGGAGAAAATATATACATCTCAAAGGGAATCCAATTACTCCGCAACATCAACCATAAAACACAAGGCTTGCAACATTACAACACAAATTCAAAACAGGCCCAAACAAAAACCAAGTAGCTTATGCCTCAAGTAGCGTATCTTGTTTTTTACATATTAAGCTGAAGGGATTATCTTTAAGTAAAAAAATTATTTATAATTAATCTTAAACCAAACTTACTTATCTCAAATAAATTACTTATCTACTGTTGTAAGTAGATAAAGTAATGTATTTGGTGGTATCCAAACGGGCCCTTACCACCCGGGCTCTTGTTAGATGCAAACAACAAACATACGCTAGGAGCAAATTAGAAAACTGTTACATATAGAACCCACCCCATGAAGCTCTCTTTTCTAAGGCTCCAAGAATATTGTTAGAGATGACCTTCAACGAAACTCCCCCGGTAATTGACCATCAGATTAAGATGGAGTGGCTGAAACAGGAGCAAGAAATAGAGCATGCCCAGCAATTGCAACAGATGTGACTGCAGATTTCAACTTCTTATGAGACCAATTCCTGCATTGTCCATGGCTACCAAGCCTTTGGCCTCTTTAGCAAGGTCCTCTCTCATTTCAAAGACTCTTACTTCCAAACCTCTGCTCTCCAAGTAGGCTAAGCTTGTTGGGACTTGCAAAAGCACACAAGCATAATCAAGCAAAGTAATCACAATCACATAAAGAAACCCAACAAGAAGGAAATTTGAATTTTACGTGAAAAAATCCTTGCGGCAAAAAAAATAATAAAAAAAAAATAAAAATCGCAGCATAAGCAACGAGTAATGCACTATGAAAACAATATTACAAGAGATAATAGATCTTACTGATTCGAAAAACCCTTGAATTGAATCCAAACTCTTTCCTTGAATCTCCTTTAAATCCCTAGTTATGCCCTAGAACTCTTTATAACAACTTAGAAAGCCATAATCCTTTATACTCCTTACCCTAATCCCAACTACACCTACTATGTATATTACCCAATTGGAATAGGAAACTAATCATGTACTTACGCAATTTTACGCACGCCTTCAATGGGTCTTCAATGGCATTAAGAGACATCAAGGACTAGTCGATGACATCAAAAATCCTTTGATGTCATCAAGTAGCAACCTCTAAAACTGCCCAGCAATCAATTAGGATTTTTCATGATTTTCTCAATAGGATCGAGCATCTATCAATGTCATCGATATTTGCTCGATTGAATAGAGTAATATGTTAATGACATTGACAAACTCTGTTACAGATAAATTTACGACATTAGACAGCAATCCTCTGTTTTTAGGGTGTGTTTGCTTCAAAGGAGTGTTGTTGCAAGTCAGCCCGCTTATTTGTCCCTTGTGTTGGGCCAGCTATCTCTTGTTTTGTATAATTGTTTGAAGTGATTTTTCTATTTCGTTTTGAATATATATGCTTTGCTTGGGTATATGATAGGCTAGGGCCAATTTGTAGTGCTCGACTATAGGACGAAATTCCATTTCATTAATAATAAGACTGTTTGTGTTGAACAAAAAAAATTTCAGTCTTCATTGCTCATTTGTCATCACCATCTCTAATCACCTTCTATCATATCTTTATCATCACTTCTCATGCATATTTCGTCCTCCTTTTTTTTTTTTAAAGACCAAATTTCATATTATGAGAAGAACTTAACACGACTATAGACATTCGGGCTGCCCTAGGACTAGAAAGACACCCGGGATAGCCTATCAAAAACCCTCTCTAAGATAACTAAGACCGATTCAACTACTCCCCTGTGCTGGACTCTCTAATAAAACCTAGCCCCATTTGATCTAAAAGGAAGAGTCCTCGAATGGGGAGAGGGAGATCTAAAACATCCTGGAAGAGGAGCCTACCCTGTAGCTAGCTTCCTACGCGAGCCAACCCATCTGCCAAGGCATTACCTTCCCTTGGGATGTGAATAAAAAGATCATGCCCCCTCTTCTTTAGGCTTTCAATTCTAGTCGTCCAATACCGCCATTTCTAGGCCATCTAGGGTAGGCAATTTAGAAATTTCACCACGAACTTGGAGTCTGTTTTAACCACTATCATGGAGAACCCTTGGTTTAAGCAATAAGAGAGGTCGTCATAAACCGCCCGCAATTCTACACTATTATTAGAACCCATCACATACCCTCACTACAAAAAAGAGGGTTTTTACCGACGAAACTTTTAGCGACGAAATTTTTTTCGTTGGTAAAAGTGACGAAATTTTTTTTCGTCGCTAAACACAACTTTTAGCGACGAAACTTTTCGTCGCTATAGAGTGTTTTGAATTTAAAAAAAAAAACAAAAAGTCGAGAAGTTTCTTTTTAACGCCGAAATTAATTTCATAGCTAAAGGTGACTTTTAGTGACGAAAGTATTCATCACTAAAGGGTGTTTTGAATTTTTGAAAAGATAAAAAAATCGAGAAGTTTCCTTTTAGCGACGAAATTAATTTCGTAGCTAAAGGTGGCTTTTCGAATGAAAATACTTGTCGCTAAAGGGTGTTTTAAATTTTTGAAAAGACAAAAAGGTCAAGAAGTTTCCTTTTAGTGACGAAATTAATTTCGTAGGATGTTTTGAATTTTTGAAAAAGACAAAAAAGTCAAGAAGTTTCCTTTTAACGATGAAATTAATTTCGTAGCTAAAGGTGGCTTTTAGTGACCAAAATATTCGTTGTTAAAGGGTGTTTTGAATTTTTGAAAAGACAAAAAAGTCGAGAAGTTTCCTTTTAGCAACGAAATTAATTTCATAACTAAAAGCCACCTTTTGCGAAGAAAATATTTGTCGCTAAAGGGTGTTTTGAATTTTTGAATAAAATAAAAAGTCAAGACGTTTCCTTTTAACAATGAAATAAATTTCATAGCTAAAAGCCACCTTTAGCGACGAAAATATTCGTCGCTAAAGGGTGTTTTGAATTTTTGAAAGACAAAAAAGTTGAGAAGTTTTCTTTTAGCGATAAGATTAATTTTGTAGCTAAAGGTAGCTTTTATCAACGAAAATATTCATCGCTAGAGGGTGTTTTGAATTTTTGAAAAGATAAAAAAGTCGAGAAGTTTCCTTTTAGCGACGAAATTAATTTCTTAGCTAAAAAAGCCACCTTTAGCGACTAAAATATTCGTCGCTAAAGGGTGTTTTGAATTTTTGAAAAAACACAAAAGTCGAGAAGTTTCCTTTTAGCGACGAAATAAATTTCGTAGCTAAAAACCACCTGTAGCGATGAAAATTTTCGTCACTAAAGGGTGTTTTAAATTTTAACAAAATTAAATAAATTCGCGCTGTCTAGGAAATGTTCGCAGTAAGACTTTTACCAACGAAAATGTTCAGCGGTAAAAGTGTTTTTCCTAAATCTTTTTCTCAACAGCTGAAAACCATCAGTAATAATGTAAAAATGTTTTAATTTTTAAAATTTTTTTTCGGTAAAAATGTGTATGTATATATATATATATATATAATTAAAAGGTAATATTTAAATGATTTATAATATCACATGAAAAAGAATATTGAGAAGTTTAGAAATTTTAACAATGTTTGAGAAAAATTTTGAGAACAAAATGATGCTTTTGAAGAAAAAAATTGACAATTTGAAATTTTTGAGAAAAAATTAAAATATGAGATTTTTTTTGAGATTTTAAAAATAAAAATTTAGAATTTGTATTTAAAATATTTTTTGAAATATTTTTTTAATAAAAATGATATTTTGTTAAAAGAGAAAAAATATAAATTTAAAAAAATATATATTATTTTTAAAAGGAAATTGATATTTATTTGTGAAAAATAAAATTGCTAAATTATTATGCACATCCACTAATTGAACCTTTAACTATTTTTGGACAATCTGATCAGTCTAAATTGAAGAGTAAATAACTTCAGATGTTTAAATCAAAATTCACTCAAATTATTGGTCAATTTTGTTTGCCCAATATCTTTCTCATATATAGCATAATCGGGGTGAGTAACTAGTCAAATTGAGGGTAAAGATCAGTAAAATAGAGTGAATGGGCTAGACATATAAAATGGATCAAATATTCTGGTCAAAATTGTGACCCAACTTATTGACCTCATGAGAACCTAAGAATTGATGTTAGTAAGTTTTGTAGCCCTCATCATGATGTGTGTCAAACATCAACACCGTAGATTTGATGTGTCCCCTTTAGGTTATGAGATATCTCAAAAATCATCGGTAAACGAAACTCAAGTGGGCCATACCATCTAAAACTATCTGAAGACATCTAAAAAAATATAAAAGCACTTGGTGGGGCCCACATGAGTTTTGGATGTGGTTGAAACTTGGTCTGACCCCTCATCCAAGTGGGACACACATAATGAGTGGGTTGGATGTGTGAATCACATTTAGACAGGCCCAATATATAATTATGAATGTTTTTAGTAAATCATTCTCCACTACATTTAGTGAGTTACTCATTACCCTTACCAGAGTAAGCTCTGTGGGGTCCACTTTATTTATTTATTTTATCCACTCCATTCATTTATGTTAACAGATAATTTGAGGTCTAAAGAACAAAAAGGAAGCAAATCCAAAGCACAAGTGGACCACACCGCAGGAAATTGTGTAATTGAACCTCTACCATTTAAAATTTCTTGGAGGTCATAGAAGTTTTGGATCAAGCTGATGTTTGTGTTTTCTATTCATTCATATATTTTTGATATTATGAAGAACCTTTAACTGTTTTTGGACAATCTAATAAGTCCAGATTGAAGAGTAAATAACTTCAGATGTTTAAATCAAAATTCACCTATCCACTGTGATGCATGTCACTTATCCACATTGTTCATCCATTATGCCAGATGAATTTACGGCATGAGGCAAAAAATGAGGCATATCCAAAGCTCTAGTGGACCACACCACAGAAAAAAAGTGAACCAAGTACTTGTTAAAAACTTCTTAAGGCCATTGTTTCTTTTGGTGTAGACCACTTGAGTTCTCAAAATGTTGTGGTAAAATAGATGGACGGAACATATATGTCATATATGTCACAATGAGGTCCAAAATTTTCAACTAGCACTTTTGAACGGTTTTCAAGGCAGGAATTTCCAAACGGGTGAAAGGGTCATAATTACCCATTCACCAAGTATTTACACTTGCAATGAGAAATCAAACAGGCCCTTAGGTGAGTTACTCATTACCCTTACTAGAGTAAACTCTATGAGGTCCACTATTTTTTTATACTAGAGTAAAAAGATAATTTGCGGTATAAAGAAGAAATAGAAAGCATATCAAAAGCCCAAGTGAATCAAACCACAGGAAATAGTGTGATTGAACATCTACTATTGAACAATTCTTAGAGGCCTATAACACCCTGAAAATCGGGGGTCGAACAAAAGCTCAGCTCCCGAGTTCCAACGCATCACTTATGCAACATAGATAATGATGATTGAATGTTGTTCGTATATTCGTGCATTAAACATGAGTGGAATTATACCAAGACAACATATCATACTCCAGAGTTAATATAATTAAGTAAGCGGAAGACTAAATTTAATATAAAAAGTATAGGTACGTGTTTCATAACCTCTAGAGTATAATCATGTAGTTGGGCTGAATATATATTCAAGTGTTGTTTCAAACTTACAAAATGCCAAAAAAATGTAAATGTTCAACTAATCTAGTATCCCTGTAATCCCATCAAAGCAGCACGAGGTCTAAATAGACCCACCTGAGAGCTGCACGTAGGAGAACTCCTCGTCTATAAAGACTTGCTCCGTCACACAGACCTCGCTAGAACTTACAACTACATAAGAGTTTGGTTGGTATTTTAAAACATCATCCCAAGTGGAATCAGTAGCTAATTCAGTGAAACTATAAAGCAAATGTTAATATATTATCAATTCAGTCATGTAGTAATGATAAAGCAATACAATAATCATGTCCTAAGTACTCTTATTAATGCATGGATGATATATTATAATGATGCATACCCTCACCTGCACTCCCTCTGAGACATCATCTCAAGATCGCGGCAAGCACCCCTTCCTCTGTGTTCAACTCCTACGCCAAAGGCATATGCAATATGGTATATGTGCATGATTAGCCAAGTTCTTAATTAAACTTATCATACAGCAGGATTAAGAAGCTAAGGTACATCCCTTTATATCATTTATCCAAACAATGATCCATCTAGAGTCGTCAATCCTAGTCAATCACATACGATAGGCAAGTTCGTGAGTTTATACCATAGGTTGCTACGAGTGGCTCGTCACCTCAACGTAAGCTAAATTCACACTTGAGGTTACACCACCAATGGCCTACCAACTGACAGTTTATTTTCGAAGGCTCGTCACCAACCCCACTAGGGACCACAACCAGGCTGCGTCGGGGTAGGCTTATTTATACTCAAGGTCACTACAGCAAGGCTTATCACCTTAGCGTAGTCCTAGTGTATACTCGAGGTCACTATAAGAAAGGCTCGTCACCTTAGCGAGGACGACAGCTCGAATACAATGTCTCATACCACCGTATTTAGCTCACAAGTTTGGATTACTCATTGGTCACTATGGGAAGGCTCATCACCCCAGTATAGGCCGACAGCTCGACCACGGTGACCCATACCACCATGCCTGGCTCATGAGTCTTAGCAGATCGAGGTACCAAGTTTAAACGAACTTTTCACTGGTAAGTTTGGTACCTTAGGTTCAAGCAGTAGCGTCCATACATGGTGAACATACATTGGGCCAATCGGGTTACTTGACAAGCTCGACTGGTATGAGCGTACATTGAATTGATCAACATAGAGCGCATATGCTCTCCTCATGACCTAGCCACTGTCGATAATCAGCGTACGACTCGGATTCCTCGAATGTATCCGTCGTAGCTAAAACAGTTCGGCCCCATTCGTAAACCATTATCGATTGCCTAGACTACATCGTAGCTCCAATCACACTTCAAATACAATAGGCATTCATCTGTGTTAATCAAAACAACATGTATCAACCAATTCAAATATAAATCTCATATAAGCATTTTAATAAACACATAGAGTACATGTTATCATACATAGGCATTCATCCATAAATCACGTAGTAGCAAGATAAATTATATAAAAAAACTGTAACTATAGATAAGGTAATTGAGAATCCCATCTCAATGGCCTCATTAAATACATTTCAGTAAGCATTTACTCATTTACGTGTTTTATCAAACACTTAGACTACACATTACTAAATACATATCCTAAATTAGTTACGACATGAACTATAGCAATTTCTTACACGACGTAGGTTATAAAGCATATAACAAATATGAATCTTAGATTAGAAATCATGACAAGCACAAATCAAGATTTCACACTCATTCAAACATTTTATCAAACACTTAGGCTACCCTTTACCCAATATATGAACTAGGTTATTACGACAAATATTATAGCAAATCATCACATATAATGATCATAATACCGATGACAATCATGAATCCTACGTTTATTGTCATGACGAACATAAGTCATAATTTCATATTCATTCATACATTTCAACAAACACATGAAATGCATCTTTCTATTCAACATAGTTCACATATGTATAATATATACAAAGCATCGTAACTAGGATCATATGGCAGCAATCAAGTCAGACATAAATCATTGGCTAACATTGAAAGCCTTGAAAATCATAACCTAAATGTTTATAGTTCATACCTTTCGCTGGTAAACCCGTACCGAGCTCAGTTTGAACACAACGTCTTTGTCTACGGCACAAGGACAACTTATATTATGAAATAGGTTAGTTATTTCACCATTTACTCTATTTGGATACCTAAAATAGGTTAAAGTTAGGATTTCTTACCTAACAACAGAATCGGAATCGTCGGTGTAGTGACATGGGAGAGGCAATTCAGTACATAGAGCGGTGGGATCGAATCCCGACAACTAACTCCAGATCTCTCTCACTTCTCCTCACTTTCTCCTCCTCTTTTGTATCTTCTCTCTCCTATTGTTAGGAAAAATTGAATGGAATAGAAATGGGGTTAGTTTAGGCCCTTATATAGGCCCAGAACGGATGGTAATGGCCCTAGGGCCATGGTATACTTAACTTATAGCCAAAAGTTGGTTGTTTCAGGCCAACGAGGCTCATCTAGAGGTCCATTTCCTGCATACAGTCTAGAAAAAGTTTTCTAACATTGGATCTAGGTCAGGTTAAGTTTTTGATCCGATCAGATTAGTGGATCGACCATAGAGGACCTATTTCAGTTTAATGACTATCGACACTCGATTAGGGCCACAAGTACACTTATATGTGTTAAAAATTTTCTTTGATCTAAGGGTGTAATTGGGTCAGAATCTGATAGTCTGAAACCTTAAATTTGGTCTACAAGCGAACGACTCAATTCACTTAAGTTTCAGTTCATTTCCTAAAAATATTCGCGTTTCTCACACACTTCGCTCCAGGCTCAAGTTGTACGGTTCGGGATACTATTTGGACTTAATTTTTGGGATGGTTATCAAGCCCAGTAAGGCAATCATAATAGTATAGTTTTGCGGTAATCGAATTTTCAACGCGCAATCCAAGTCCAATATGAAGTTTCAAGATGCTCCCGAGAGCAACTAGGTTTTGAGATTGATCCTAAATTTCTAGGTATTGTTGGGTTAACGATTATAATGGTTTTGAATCTTGCAGTTCATATAAAAAGTGGTTCAAGCCAAATCCATCGATTATTTAGTTTAGTACTTAACCAAATTCCACCCTAATTACGATAAAATAAGGTCCTAGGGCAGTTCCATGCCCCTCTTTGGCACTTTTAGTTAGTATATTATTTTAATTATTTTTCTAGTAGTTCTTCATCAAGTTCACTTCGTCTCCACCAAATTTCATGATATTTCATGTTGTAAAACAATTCTAAAAATTCTAGAAGTAGCAGTTGTCCAAACTAATAAGTTTTGGACAGTTGTCGCCTCAACCTAGATATAACTATATTAAAATTTTTATTATATTTTTTACTTATTTTTATATGAAACTATACTTATCAAACTTCAATCTAACTTTTGAATCACCTAAATTGAAATTATATCGAGGGAGATATGACTTTTTGAAGTCGGTCGAACAGTGTAAAAAATCTGCAGCGAAGGTCCACCAGAACTTAGTGCTACGGCGGCGCGCTGCTAACCTAGTGGTGGCACTACCCGCTCACTGTGGTGTCTGGTGGTGTTTTGCCATTGGACTTTTGAAATGGGTGTATTTTATAAACTGAGATGTGTTATTCAATGTGTAATATACGATTTTGGGGTAGGAGTTGTTCTATCCCAATAATGTATTTATTTTGTCAGATTCTATAAGGTTAAAAGTCAGAAACCCACTTTACTTATATATTTACTATTTATAGTAAATTTTAGTCTAAGTGTTTTTCTTCATCATTTAAACTTTTGGATTCATTTCTAATATTAAAGTAGTTAGAAAAATTTATGAATAAGGTAGTGAAAAGTGAGATTTTGAAGGAAATGAGTTAAAAATGAGATTTGAGATTTTGGGATTGTGTTTTGAGAAGTCAATAAGGTGTTATGATAGACATATTGCCCAAGGATGTTTAACTCTAAGTTGGTAAAATTCGAGACGTTACGAGGCCATAGAAGTTTTAGATCAAGTTGATGTGTTTGTGTTTTCTCTTCATTCATATCTTTTTAATATTATGAACATGTTGGATGTCAAATAAAATTACTATGGATCCATGAAAGGTATCAACAGTTGAAATCATTATTCCACATTATTTCAAGTGGCATGGTCCACTTGACTTTCGGATTTACCAAAAATTCGGGATCAACCCACGCCGTTCATCCATTTTTTGAGATTATTTTAGAGAATTTTTTAAAAAATGAATCATATCCAAAGATTAAATGGACCACATCACAAATAAGGGGAACAGATTGACTACTCCCCCTTACAAAATATTCAACTGTGTAGATTAGATCCGATCTGTCCAATGACTCCACAAAGGTTATAATACATTATTTAATACCTAAGATTTCATCCGATCATGTGATCCATTCGAATCAGATTCCACACATCAAGGTATCTCACACAGATCTCTACGCCAAGAAGATGCGCATAAAATGGTGTCTTTTTAGGCAATTTTGAGTGGGTTGGATATGTGAATCACATTTAGGCAATCTCAATATATGATTATGATCAATGTTTTAAGGAAACCCTTCTCCACTACATTTAGGTGAATTACTTATTACCCTTACCAAAGTAAAGTCTGTGGGGTCCACCGTTCTTTATTTATTTTATCCACTCCATTCATCCATGTTAACAGATAATTTGAGGTCTAAAGAACAAAAAGGAAGCATATTCAAAGCTCAAGTGGTCCATACCACAGGAAATAATGTGATTGAACCTCTACCATTTAAAATTTCTTAAAGGCCATTGAAGTTTTGGATCAAGCTGATGTTTGTGTTTAATATTCATTCATATGTAGTATGATCGAGGTGAGTAACAAGTCAAATTGAGGGTAATGATCAGTAAAATAGAGTGAATGGACTAGACATGTAAAATGGGCCCATCATGATGTGTGTCGAACATCAACACCGTGCATTTGATATCTCCCCTTTAGCTTATGATATATCTCAAAAATCATCCGTATACAAAACTCAAGTGGGCCATACCATCTAAAACTATGTGAAGACATCTAAAAAAATATAAACAGTACAATATTGGATGTCATACCATTTTGGGGCCATAAAAGTTTTGGATCAAGCTGATTTTTGTTTTTTCCCTTCATCTGGCCCTGTATGACATAATTAACATATTGGATGTCAAATAAACAGTACAGTAAGCCTTAGGAGGATTTTAATGATGGATATCCAATTACTATTGATTTCATGTGGTGTGGTGCATGCGAGATTTCTGTGGTGGGGTCCACTACATATTTTTATCTGCCTCATTCTTTGGCTCATAACGTAAAATGACATCTAAAAATGGATGGACGATGTGGATATAACAAATACATCATAGTGGGGCCCTCAAAACTTGGTAGATGTTGGTCGATGCTCTATGGGTCCCACCACCATAATGTATGTGTTTCATCCATGCTGTCCATCCATTTTTACAAATCATATTAGGACTTGATACCAAAAATGAGAGGGATATAAATCTCAGGTCGACCACACCACATGAAAATAATAATGATTGGATATCCACCATTAAAACCCTCTTAAGGCCCACTGTACTTTTTATTTGACATCCAACCTGTTGATTAGGTCATACAGGCCCAGATGAAGGGAAACAAAGATCAGATTGATCCAAAACTTTATATGGCCCCCAAAAGGGTTTTAATGGTTAACGCTTATTCAACACTGTTTCCTATAATGTGGTCAAGTTGAGATTGCGATATGCCTCATTTTTTGTCTCATACCATAAAATGAAATGAAAAAATAGATGGATGGCAAGGATGAAACACATACATCATGGTGGGGCCCACAAAACACCAACCACGTGACCCATGACCACTCGTGAGAGAGACTTGAACTCTCTCTCACTCTTTGTCCTCTCTCACTCTCACTCTCGCGCCCTCTCACTCTCTCGCTCTCTGTCCTCTCTCTCTCTCTTGGTCCTCTCTCCACCGCACCCTCTCTCTGTGTCTCTGTCTCTCTCGGTTCTCTCTCTCTCTCTCGCATCCTCTCTCTCTCTGTCTCTCTCAGTCCTCTCTTTCTCTCACACATCCTCTAAAGCTTAGTTGACCGTGATCAGGGCTCCAACTTAAATAAGTATCTCTCTCTCTCTCAATCTCTCTCAATCTCAATACCGATTGAAACAATTTGGGGATTTAGGGAATTGGGGATTTAAGAATTTAGGG
This sequence comes from Magnolia kwangsiensis, assembly GCA_037074715.1. Taxonomy (NCBI): domain Eukaryota; kingdom Viridiplantae; phylum Streptophyta; class Magnoliopsida; order Magnoliales; family Magnoliaceae; genus Magnolia; species Magnolia kwangsiensis. The sequence continues at coordinate 100,705,898 of CM073578.1, forward strand.
GTTTGCGGATTTAGGGATTTAAGGATTTAGGGATTTAGGGATTTAAGGATTTAAGGATTTGGAGATTTAGGGATTTAGGGATTTAGGGATTTAGGGTTTAAGGTGGGCCCTACTGAGTTTACTCAGTACAATAAGGGCTTGTTTGGCTAGGCAGATTCGATGGGATTGGATGGTATTAGAGTGGATTGCATGAATTTCAAGGTAATGCTAGCTACGTCAGTGGAGTGGTGCAAGATCTATGGGATTGATATATCCTGGGATTGCTATATCCGGTCTGTTTGGCACGCCCGGCCAATCCCGGGATTAAGCCTTCCAATCCCTTGCAATCCCTCAAGCCAAACATGTCCCATGCAATTTTGAAGGGATTAGGGTGGATTAGATGAGATTTAAAGGTAATGATGGTGATGTCAGTGGATTGTCTTAAGATCCATAGGATTGTTATATCCCGGGATCAGGATCTCGTGTCTGTTTGGCATGCCTGACCAATCCCAAGATCTATCTTCCAATCCCTTCCAATCCCATCCAATATGCCCGGCCAAATAGGCCTTAAAGGTAATGATGGTTTTGTCAGTGGATTGTCTTAAGATCCATGGGATTGCTGTATCCTATGTTCAGATCACCCCATCTGTTTGGCATGCCCGGCTAATCCCGGGATTTAACTTCCAATCCCTTCCAATACCATCCAATCCCTTCCAATCCACCCGTCCAAATGAGCCCAACTGTCTTTTTGTATTAAACTTTGGTCGAGGAATAACCGTCATTCTGTCCGATAAATTACAACAGATTTGTAAGTTTAAAAGGTTTGTAAGTCATTTTTAATGTAATAACTATATTAGGCTGTAGGTGCAGGCTCTTTCTCGGGGACCACAGCCGCTGCTTCTACTGTTATTGTTAGGTAATTCTCTGACTATGATGATTAGTAGTGTCTTTCCTTGCAAAAGTCTAATCAACTCTTTTTGTGAAGTGTTGCTTTTATCATCTTTGATTGTATGTTAGTAGTGCAGTACTGTTAATTTAATATGGATGTTAAGATAAATTTACACAAAAGCAGGTTCGATCATTTTGACCCATCTATTTGTTAGGGCCTATCATGGATTGCTTATGATTCTATAGAATCTCATTTATTAGGCAAGTGTAACCATCCTATAACTTAAACCTAAACCTATAACATAAACCATAACCTATAATCTAAACTTAAAAAATTCAAGGTGCCAAATCACCTCTTATTGGAGTGTGGCATTATTAGAATGTGGATGTTGATGTTAATTTTGTTATGTCTTGTAGATGTTGATGCTAATTTTGCTCGCTTGGGATGCAATATGAACAAATAATGACATGCCTTAAGGCATCCATCCCAACAGTGAAATGATATCAACTTTTTTTATTTAAGTAACAACTCAAAATTAACCTGGTACATAGAATCCGATTTCCTAAACCTTAACCTATTCTCAATTCCTTAAACCTTAACCTATAACCTAACCTAAACCTAAACCTATAACCTACACTTATAACCTAAACTTACAACCTTAACCTAAACCTAAACTTAAAACTTAAATGTATTCTCAAATACGTAAACCTAAATCTAAACCCAAACCTATAACCTAAACTCAATTCCCTAAACCTTAACCTATAACCTAACCTAAACCTAAACTCAATTCCCTAAACCTTAACCTATAACCTAACCTAAAACACATATATCATGGTGGGTTCCATAAAGCTCCTAACAGGACCTTCATTTTAGGGCATGAGCTTAAAATTGAATCATAATCCAAACTCAATTACACCATACCACTGGAAATAGTAGGAATTGAAGGCTTACTATCAAAAACTTATTGAGGCCAGTAGTCTTGGATCAACCTGATATTCGCTTCATCCATGTCCCTCTGTTACTAATGCAACTTGTATTGTTCCATTGCCTTCTGTTGCCTATAATTGTCCTTGCAAACCTTAATGACTTTATATATTACATTTTTTTTATCTTACATTATTATTGTGATTAGTTAATTTATAGTTGTGACTTGTAATTTATAGATTTGTAAGTTAGATAATTAGTTACTCGTTTGAGGATTTCTATGGGGCTATACATATATATGGTGTGTTTTTGGTGGCATAGAAATTGCTCAAATTGTCCCATTTTGGACAGTTCAAGGTTAGATGGATAGTATGCTTTCATATAATCTATTTAAATGTTCATGCCTTATCCGCGATCTATCTCCTCATTTCTCTCTAGATATGTTTCTTCCGTTCCGTATCCAATGTCAAATATTTTTACATTGCTTTAGATATTTGACATCAGAATGTAACGTAAGATCAACTTATCTAGAGAGGCATGGGGAGATGCTGCCGAATTTTCAGCATGGACGTTTAAATAAGAATATGAAAGTATCACCGAAGAACGTGAGAAGTATAGGACCGCACAAAATAGGGGTGGTTATGAAGAGAATAAATGAGGAGGATGAAATTGACTTTTATGGCATTTTAACTAATATTATTGAGTTGAGTAATTATATGAGAAAGTGGGTGTATTTATTTAGATGTAATTAGTGAGACATTGGAACTAAGAAGTTGGGAATACAGACTGACAACTACTTTACGAGCGTAAATTTATCTCAGAAGCGGTTTAAGGACGACCCATTTGTCCTCGCCAACCAAGCCGACCAAGTATTTTACCTCGCTGACACCAAGTTAAGCGGTTTGGCAGGTGGTGCAAAAAATAAAGCATAGAAATGTATTTGACATTTCGTACTAGAAGTTGAAGATATCGAGGACGGGAAAAATGACACATCTAGGGTTGAACAAACATATTAAGAAAACATGTCATCTAGGGATACAGAGACTGATTGAAGTGCTGATATTGATGTAGTGCAATTAGACAGAGATGATGTACCACCTGATCATGTTGATGCCTCAATAATACATGACATTGTTAGATATGATAGCGGTTTCATTGATGACGACATTGTAGACGATGAGAAGGAAATACTAATTAACGATAGTGATGGTGAAGAAGAAATAACCTTAAACGATAGTAATATAGACGATGATTATTAAATGTACACATGATTTACATGTCATTTTTCAATTCAAGTATGTATATTTAATATAAAATGATAATGTGTAATAGAATTTTCAAGGGTTATAGATTAAAGTTTACAGTTTTAATATATTCTACTTGCATTATAGTGTAATGGTCTAATCATATTTTAATCATCTCCTTAAGCATAAGCACAAATACATTGTACCGTCAATACTACTTGTATAATGTTTTAGTATATTCCACTTGTATTAATATTGTTTAAATCTATAAGTTCGTAGCTCACACATATTCATTGATGGCACCAGGTAGGAGAGCACGTTGTTCGTGCACTGAATCTACCCCTTTTACCCGTGATGTGAAGGAGACAACGTCGCTGTCACATGTTGCATTGCAGGCGTCTGATCTCTCAATTGCGCATACACCAGGCATTGCATATAAGTTTAGACATATATTTCTTTTAATGATTTTTATTTATGTTTAGACTTACATATTTTTTTGCAACAGCGTCGTTGACCAGCCGATGAGGATGTGGACCCACACATGGGTTACTTATGCGTGAGAGTAGGGTGACGGTAGAGTTCCTACAGGACTGCATTATACCTATTAAGAATAATGCCATGTTGTTTACGTCGAAGGTCGGTGTCTTATGCCGATCTCTGATCCTCCCCCACCACCCCCCATTGGGCAGATGTGACAGATGATGTAAGGCAGCTCATCCGTCAGTGCCTTTAAGTAAATTTTAGTAAATTAAAATTTATTTTATAAAAGTTCATTTATGGTTAAGTTATTTTCTTAATACGTTTATTGTCTTAATCTATTATTTACGAAACTGTAGGATAAATTTGACTTGGATTTGAGTGTTCCACACATCTCTCATGCCTTCGATGACATGATCAAGGAGCGGTTCAAGGATTACTATGATAAGTTACACCAGCGGTACAAGCGGTACGTGAGCCACAAGGAGGTCGTACTGTCCGCACCACTGCACGTGACCCATGAGAACTAACAGATACTCTGCGATAGGTTTTCGTCTGATTCTTTTCAAGTAATATTTATATATTTATGATATTTAAATGTAATAATTAAATTTATAATTAATAATAATGTATTATGAATAATTTGTTTAGAAGAGGAGCAAAATAAATTCTAACAACAAAGAAAAGTTAGAAGTAAACCACATAGTTGGTTTAAAGTCATTTGTACGACTTTGTCACGACATGGTAAGCAATTACTAGTAATTATTACGTTTATATATTCTTTCCATGCATTTATATTAACTCTATTGTCCTTTCGATTGTGCAGCGAGATTTGGATAAAAATCCTTACATTGTAAAATTTAATTGCATTAAATTATAATAATGTCATTTATTATAAATATTCATATCTTTTCATTATAGGAGGAGGTGGACACCTTACGCAATCAGCCTACTCCTGATGGTACTCAACAGAGTGAGCCAGAGATCTTGAGTCAAGTGCTTGGCACTCATTCTGGATATGTGCATGGGCTTGGCCATAGTGTCAAGCTCATTATACCGGCTAAAGCTGCCTCTAGCCGATCCATCGTCATTGGCGACAGTGCCGTACGCCGACCTGATATCACAGAGAGAGATTTAGCCGCTACAGGTCATCGTCCATGACATCAGAGAGGAGCTGAACAGCAAAGGGAAGAGTAGGAGAGGAAGATGATGGAGGAGTTGGCGAAATAGAGGGAGGAGGAGAGGAGGATGGAGGAAATGCTGATGGAGCATGAGCGACGGATGACGGAGATGTTTCAGGCTCTCACTACACGCTTACCCACCGATGCCCTACCACCTCCACCTTCATCTTTGTGATTTTTTATATTTTTGTTTATGATGTTAAGCTTATATATATTTATGTGTGAATGAATGTGATGTGGATAAGATTGTTTGTGTTTGGATGAATGTAGTTTATGTTTGGATGGATTTACTACTTTGGGTTTGAATGGGATGTGAATGTGAATATGATTAAATATATTATATAACAGGTGTATATCAGGATGAATATGATGAAATATATTATAACAGGTGTATATCAGGAATTTTGTGCTGAAATATTTTTTTAAAAAAGGAGACTTTTACCTACAAAAATTTTCATAGGTAAAAAGTTTTTGTAAATATTTTTAACGACGAAAAATTTTGTCGATAAAAGGTTTTTACGGATTTTTTAGCAACGAAAATGTTTGTCGCTAAAAGTTTTGTAATTATTTTTAGCGACAAAATATATCGTCGCTAAAAGTGTAAAATATATTTTTTACCGACGAAAATATTCGTTGCTAAAAGTTTTGTAATTATGTTTAGCGACGACAATTATCGTCGCTAAAAGTTTAACATTTATTTTTTACCGACGAAAAATATTCGTTGTTGAACATTTTGTAATTAATTTTAGCGACAAAAAGAATCGTCGCCAACAGTTTAAAATTTAATTTTTACCGGCGAAAATATTTGTCGATAAAAGTTTTATAATTATTTTTAGCGACGACAACTATCATCGCTAAAAGTTTAACATTTATTTATATTAAAAGTTTTTAGTGATGAAAAAATTTGTCGTTAAAATTTGTGTAAATATTTTTAACTGTGAATAAATTTTCGTCGGTAGAAGTTTTTTAGTGACGAAACAATTCGTTGCTAAAAGTTTTTTTAGCGATGAAAAAATTCGTCGCTACAAAACTTGCCTTTGTCAACGATTCAAATTTTTCATCGATAAAAACCTTTTGCGTCGGTTTTTTAGCGATAAAAATTTTTATCGTTAAAACCTTTTAATTACGAAATTTTGGCTTTTAGCGACGAAAATTTTCGTCGGTAAATGTGGGATTTATTGTAGTGCCTAGAGAGAACACAAACAGGAGGTTTCCCTCTTTCCCATCTATAAACACCACCACCTCCCAAATTCCCTTTAACTAACCCATCCACATTCAATTTAAACCAACTCTTCTCTGGTTTAACCCACTTCACTAGAGTATACTCTTTCCTAGGAGGGCTTTTAGCTGCAACCCCCAACACATTCGAGGGTGAGTCAATTGGCCATTGACAAGTTTTTGGAGGTTAGAAGAGGTTAGAATTCCCTTACTAATCCACACTAGCCAACACTTGACTTGAGTAATCAGGCTAGCAACCGAAACCTACTTGTCATTGAATCTAATGGTGTTTCTAGCCTTCCATATTTCCTATAAAATTAGGCATGGGGCTAACCCACGCAATACAACTATACTACCCCCCAAAGAAGTCGCAAGCCACCATTGACTCGTTCTTTCCAGAATTGATAGGCCAACCATGAGGAAAATACTAAAAACGGTGCTAAAATCACTACTTCAAAATGGCCAATTTGTGACGTATTTCCATTGCAAAAATCTCTTGGTTTAAGGATGGATTAATCCATCGCTAATGGAAAAGGTCCATCGCTAAGCTCTTCTAACTCGAGTATCTGTAGTCTGAACATCACGGAATTTAGTGATGAACCAAAATCCGTCCCTAAAATCTGATTTACAACGGATTTTTGTCCATCATAACTAGGCGACGGACAAAATCCGTCCCAAATTTTGATTTGGCGAAAATAAACATCTGCAAATTCCCGCACAAAATACCAAATGGCGCGTTTTTCAATGGATTTTGCGACGGATAATGTCTGTCAAAAAAGGACTTTTGCTAACATTATTTTTCTTTTTCATTTTTTTAAGAATATGATGGAAAATTAAGTTTTTTTTTTTTTGTAGTCTAATAATTGTTTTTTAATAGAATTTCAGTGGTCTAATTGTACATATTTGTATCTAAGATTATTTTTTTAACAATTGATTGAATGCAAAAAGAAAATTTATTTTGTTTTTATATCAAATGAGTAGAATTTTTATTTTTATTTTTAATTTAAAAATAATATTTATATCACATGAAAAAGAATATTGAGAAGTTTAAAAAATTTAACAATGTTTGAGAAGAAAATTAGATTTTGAAAAAATAAAAATTGTGATTTAATAAAAATCTATTTTGTGGGAACAAAAAAGAATATTTAATAAAGTTGATAAATTTGAAAAAAAAAAAAGCATTTGATTTTGAGAAAAAATAATATCCTGAAAAAGAAAATTTAAAATATTTTAAACAATGTGAAAATTGTCACAATGTTGAAAAATGAAAATATTTTAAAAAAGAAAATGAGAGTTTGAAATTTGAAAAATAAAAAAACAAAAAACTGTGAAGTTCAATAAAAATTGACTAGTTTGAATAAAATGCTTTTAAAAAAATGGAGAAGTGAAAAAGAATCGAAAATTTTTAAAATAAAATGATATTAAAAAATCGACACTTTATCAAAAAACAAACATTTTGAAATGAAAAATAAATAAGTTGAAAATTTTTGTGATTTTGAAAAATAATTGAAAATGTTCAAAATTCAAAATTAAAAGAAAAAGTTATTTATAAAAACACTAAGATTTTGAAAAAATATATATAATTTTTAAAAAAATTGAAAAGTTGAAAACAACATGATGCTTTTGAAGTAAAAAAAAAATAAATCAGCATTTTGGAATTTTTGGGAAAAAAAATAAAAATTGTGAAAATTTAAGATATTTTGAAAATAAAAATTCAGAATTTGTATTTTAATTTATTTTTTTAAATATTTTATAATAAAAATGATATTTTGTTAAAAGTTTTCAAAGAAAAATTAAGAGTAAAAAAATATACATTTTGAAAAAAAAATGTAATTTTTAAATGGAAATTGATATTTATCTATGAAAAAAATAATATTTTTTAATAAATTATTAGGCACATCCACTAATTGAACATTTAACCATTTTTGGACAATCGAATTAGTCCAGATTGAAGAGTAAATAACTTTATGTTTAAATCAAATTTCACACAAATTGTTGATCAATCTTATATTCCCAATACCTCTCTCACATGTAGCTAGCCTGATTGGGATGAGTAGCTAGTCAAATTGAGGGTATTGATCAATAGAGTGAATGGACTATACATATAAAATGGGCTAAATATTATTGTCAAAATTGTGACCCAACTTATTGAGCTCGCGAGAACCTACGAATTGGTGTTAATAAGTTTTGTGGGCCCCATCATGATGTGTCGAACACCACCAAAATCGTAGATTTACGACGGACTAAATCCGTCGTAAAACTAAAAAAAATGACAGATTTTGTCTGTCGCTTTTTACTGAGTCATTTTTGTTTCCCGACAGATAAAATCCATCGTCTGATCTACAATGGATAAGGTCCGTGGCATTATAACGACGAATAAAATCTGTCGTAAAAAATAAAAAATCCGTCTCAAAAAATAAAAAAAGTTAGTCGTCACAAAAAACATTAATGATGGATAAGCTCCGTCGCTAATATGAGTAAGCAACGGACTTCAAAACCGTCGTTAATTTTAAGTAAAAAATTAGCGGTCCTCAAATCCATCGTAAATTTCAACGGTCAGAAATTAGCGACGGATAAAGTCTGTTGCTAATATGAGTAAGCGACGGACCTCATTTGTTGTTGGGTTTCAAATCCGTCGTTCAGAGCGTAGCGATGGATTTGGTCCATCGCTAAAATATCTGTAAAAAATTATATATATCGATAAATTATTATTAAAAAAATTTTTAATCTTGCACCTGATAGTCATTCAAAAAATATTTCACACTATTGTTTGATAAGGATCCTATTCATAAAATTGGTAACAATTCAATTCAATAAAAGAGGAAATGTCCCAAGTGGCCCACTGCAACAAAAATTCACTTCAATCCTCCTAACTAAACACTTCCCCTACTAGGCTAGGACCCATACAGAAGAAATTACATGAAGAAATTACCTGGAACATCAACTGTTGGCTATGCATTGCCTGTATTGGCTACTTGGTATCTGCTCTTGTTCAACCTTCTTTTGAGCCCTTCATATATTACAAACAACCAAATTCAATCCAAGAAAAGACTAGTTTAGTCAACCTTTCATATATTTCAAATAACCAGCTCAAATCCATGAAAAGTGAATAGTTTAACCAACTGAAACCAATTAACAAAATAAAATATTAGAATTCATCCTACCCATTAGAGGTTAAGGTAAGAGCATTTCTTAACTACATAGCATTCACTGGGAGAGCACAATACAGTTTGAAAAGATCTTTAGATGTGGACAAAGGAAGTGGATCCTGCCAAGATTTGATAACAACTGATGTCTTGCCACGTATTTGATCCCACATCTGATTTCAATGGGAGATGGTCATGGTGATCATGGAGCCCGACAATTTGTTGGAGAAAAATCCAAGCTGTCCACTATTTCCCTCATGTGATTTTATGGCTTGGACTAAAAAATGATCTGAATACAAAGCTCAAGTGGACCACACGGAACGTAAAAGTGCATATTGAATGCACAAATTTTCAGGGTCGATAGAAATTTTAGATTATAGAAAAAAAAAATCAAGTGGTTACATTCAATCCATTATGACTGACCTTCTGAACAGTTGGAAATGCCATTTTAACAATTTGAATGGATTAAAAGCATAAAAAACTGACCATTGATAGTTTCAATGGTGGTACGCTAGTGACCACTTTTGTCTGTTGTGGAACTCATTTGTGTAAATCTACTTAGATTTTTGACCTACACCCTAAAATAAGATGGTGAAATGGTGGACAGTTTGGATTTGCTACAAGCATCACAAAAGTATACCCCACTAAGATTTAACATATCATAATAACCACTGATGCCTCGCCTTGGTGTAACATTTCATTGGACTTAAATTGCATAATGTAGAACACAACATCTTAGTTATGCAGGTGTTTACATGATGGTAGATGTTTGCCATGATTACGGGCCCCACCATGTTATTTGCAAGAAATTTGAGCCACCCACCATTTCCCTCATATGATTTTAGGGCTTGGGCTTAGAAATGATTTAGACGCAAAGCTCAGGTGGGCAGAATAACAAATAAAGGTATATATTGAACATTTGTCATGGGGCTAAAGAAATTTTAGATCAGGTATAAAAATTTAGGGCCCGTTTGGCCGGGTGGATTGGAGGGATTGAATGGTATTAGGGTGGATGGCGTGGATTTCTAGGTAATGATGGTGTTGTCAGTGGATTGTCTTGAGATACATGCGATTGGTATATCCCTGTATTGTTATATCCAGTCTGTTTGGCACGCCTGGCCAATCCGGGGATTAAACCTTCCCATCCCTTCCAATCCCACCAACCAAACACGTCCCAGGCAAATTTAAATAGATTAGGGTGGATTGGATGGGATTTAAAGGTAATGATGGTGTTGTCAGTGGACTGTCTGAAGATCCATGGGATTGGGTTCAGATCACCGACTCTGTTTGGCAAGCCCGGCCATTCCCGGGATTTAACTTCCAATCCCTTCCACTACCATCCAATCCCTTCCAATCCAACCGGCCAAACGGGCCCTTAGTGGTTACATTCAGCCCATTGGAAATAACTTTTTGAACAATTGGAAATATCGTTTCAACAGTTTGGATGGCTTTAAAAAAAATGAACCATTAATATTTTCAATGGTAATAAACTACCAACCTACTTTTTCCTATGATGGGACCTAATTGTGCATTGGAACTGCTTGATTTTGGGCCCATGGCTTAAAATGAGATGGCAAAATGGTGGACCTTTTCCAATTATGGGACTTACCTATGCTTCGGATTTGAGACGAGCATGATTGTGGAGTCTACAGCATAGTTTATTGTGAGTATGAAATATTGTAGGTTATAATCGTTGAGTTTGTTTTAAAACAGGGATGAGTAATTTTTTTATGAGATAATGATCGGTTGATTAGCCATCCTTTAGTTAAAGTCAAATAAGACAGCTTTAGGACCATCTTTTGAAAAAGTAGGTGGGTTTTTGAAAAGAGCTTAAAAGCAAGCTCTTTTATGACGACAGATGAAAGGATACTCAGGTGTATGTCAAAACCTCTAATTTTTAATTAAATAAATTTAAGGATTGGAATAATATCCCTGGTATGTTTCTTTGTAAGGCCTGTTACAACCGTTGATTAGAAACTCCTTGTGGGAAAAGAGAGCATTTTCAGATATAGATTTTCTCATCTTCCAGATGCACTGGATTGCCACATTCAACAACAATATGCTAACATATGTACAAACTTCATAATATATAAATGCCAACAAAAGATTAAAAAAAACTTGAGAAAAATAAAGACCACAATTACTAATAAAACTATTAAAGCTTTATTTTCTTCAGGGTAGCTTTCCCCCATTGTTTTTTCTTTTTTTGTTTGATGTTTAGCTTTCCCCAATGTGACACATGATCATATTAGAATATCCAATCAGTAATATTCTTCAGAGTTGGCTCATCTATGGTTGGGCCCAACAGAGAAATATTCTAGATCACTGATGACAATGAGTATTGTCTTCCTCTTTTTTTTGTCGTGATTGTACAGTGAACATCTCACTTTCCTGTATATACTTGTCTACTTAGATGTGGACAAAGGAAGAGACAGATCAGTTATTTAACTTGTAGCTGTCTTATAGTTTTTTAGTCGTGAATGGTTCGATCTACATTTTATAGTGATAGCTGATAGGTTTTCATCGTCTCGAAGCATGGAGGAATTGAAGAGTTGTTATTATGCAGGTAATGCTTATGTTGCATTATCTTGGATTGATGCGCACTATGTTTCCTTATACTTCTATCAGCTAATGCACAAGCTACACATATGCTAGTGTGACAGATTGACAGGTGCAATATCCAAGACATCCATCATGAGGATATAACTCTATAGATGCTACTACTCTAAAATAAAGGTAATAGACTAAGTAGGTGTGCCATCATATTAAAAATAAGTAAATCTCGCTGAGTCTAGCTTACTCAACTGAGTTTCGAGTCGAGTCAGTGAGTTTTAGATCTATGGTCTTATCCCAATATGTATTTTTCTTGAGGCTATAAAGAAAGGAGAAATTGTAAATAGGTCACTAGTATTTTTATTTTTTTTCAGTTCTTCCTTTCTTTTTTGTTATTGTTATTAATTTTGGAATCTTTTTAGATCTTTTTTTCTACTATCTCTTTGTTATGGGCTAATGCTGGTCAGGGCTTCCAAGATTTGGGGATTAACTGGTTAGGAATTTGAGTTTTTTATATTTGAAAAAAATAATAATAATAAATAACCCAATTGTGCTGTAGGTTAGGGATTTTCTTTTCCCCAAACATTCTAGGTAGCTTGAGATTCAACCCGTGTGATGTTTTAGCATCTGCAAGTCAGGATATGCTTGCTCACAATGACATAAAATGATTTGGTGTAGTGTAACTTATATTTGGATCACCACTGTTTCTAATATTAAATCACTTTTCCTTTATAATGTTTGTACCATTTTTATGATGTGCAGGAAAGGGAAAGAAAATAGGTCATCTCTATCATGTGCAGGAGAAGATGGAATAGGAGAAGACCCGATGACCTATGGTCTAACTGAAGGTATGGCCCTTGATAGAGTAGAACGGTGGAATAGGATTCATGCAGGCGACCCTAATTAATTAGGATATGGCTTACATGATGATGACGATGATGACGATTATTTTATATATAAATTGCAATATGAATTTATATATATATATATATATATATATATATATATATATATATATATATATATATATATATATATATATATATATATATTACATACACTTAGTATATGTATTGGAATTTAGAGCAACCAACATTATCCCACCCCCATTGTACCATGTATTGGAGGAACTAGTGGTGAATGGATGTTTGGTTTATCCAAAAGGTATCCAGTTTGAAGTTGAAAGGCATAAAAAGTCTCTTCCAAGTTCTTTTACTCGGTCCTCCACTCAAAACAAAATGTTTACTATTGATCCGAGTATTATCTACTACATACTAGTAACATACAACCAATATTGGGGCATCATACCATAAGCTACAAAATTTCATGTCCCCCTAAACAAGGCATCCTCCATTGATAACACACACACACACACACACACACATATATCATAAGTTTTTTATTTTCATTTACATTCACAAATACATTCATCATCCATCCAACTATTAACAACATTTACAAAAAATAAATTATATCCAACCAACTCTTAATAATAATTTGCAACTTAACCTGCTAGGAACCGTCATGCACCGTAATGTCTTACGGCAGAGCGGGTTCTAAGGAGTTATAAGTCGACCCTGACGACAACATATAAATGAAGCGATAAAGATACAAATGATTCAAAATTCATTAAAGGTTTTGAGAACTTACATCCACCTCATTCTTATTGCCAAGTAGTCCTGATGAAAATGCATCCACACTATGAGAAAGGGAAAAAAAATAAAAAAATTTGTGGCTGCACCGATTCAGTCTAGTATGAACGGCTGCCTACGTACCCAATGTTGGAAGATTGGGATCAAGCCACTACATAGTTCTTAATATTTAAATCAGAACATTTTACACATAAGAAAAAATCAAAACAAATCATAATAGAAATATGTGTACCTTCTGTCACGCATAAAAAGATGAAAAGCTGAAACAAAGCACTAGATTAGTCAAGCAAAACTACTAAATAATTCAAGATAAAGATTTAGTCAAATAATATCCAAAATAACCTCAAACACAATCCATATGTCCTAACCAAATTACAAAAAGTTGTTCTTGACTTAGGAAATGTTTTAAGTAAACTCCTTTAACATCTATGCTTTTGTCAGCACTCTAGGCCAAACGAGAACATCACCCACGTCGCAATCGGCTAACGTCTTCTCAATGTCACCTAACACATTCGCACTGGAAACTGTATCTATGCCTGGCCGTATAAAAACCCTTAAATGGGTAACTGATTGTCTTAATTTATATACAATCACATCAAAATTTGTAATCTAAATGAACATGATTCAAAATACAACTCATTTATCAAAGTAAAAGAACTGGTAACCTGAGTTTTTTTCTTGCAACCAGTCTCACCAGATGCCAACACCACCTGTTCTCCATACATAAATAGATAAACAAAACTCAAAGCATGACATCAAATAACATTGAATCCTCCTTTCACTAGTAGTAACAAAAAGAAAATGCTCAATACAAGTGTAACAGGTTTATCCTCTCTTTTTATTAAGCATGGTGATGGGGATATTCTTTTCTAACATATAGGTGTAATCTATTTAGTCCCATACATGAAAGTAGACATGACCAAAATTTGAAAATCCTAATCAATCTAACAAAAACCAACAGAATCCAAAACCCAAAATAAGATTCAAAACAAACTTGATTGGGCAGTCAAAACTGAAATATGGCCAATGGTCTTACTTGAAAAATAAGTGTCCCAATCAAGTTAGAAATATTCAACCAATCTGACTTATGAACAGGAACTTGGCTCATTTCATGTACAAACTGAAAGACGAAACATACCATGAAATCTCTCTACCCGAGAAATGATTGCATTAGATTTAAAATCAACAGTACACATTGTTTACATTTAACCATTATAAGGTCATGATATGATTTCTAAACCCTATAAAAGAAAATAAAGCAAACAGATGATAGACACACAAAACAGTAAACAAAACTTGTGAAAGAATTAAATACATCAGCAGCAACTCATAGTGCCCATCTTCAAATATCAAAATTAGGGAAATCAACATGTACTTTCTCATAGTACATGTAAGAATGGATTAAAAGGTGCAAAAATACCCCAAGCATGGATTTCAAATGTTGGGAAAAGGAAAGGTGGATCCCTTATCATTTTCCTTGTGCATGCATAGAATGTTAGTGTGATTGATCATCACTAACACACACAATACCTATATTGTGGAGGGACGAAGGATCTAACTTGTTCAAATAGGTTGGGAGGAGGATCCAACTCGTTCAAATGGGGATCCAACAATGGAAAGGAGGTGCCCCAAAAATCCTATGTCGAGTTTGTGGGCTGAGGTACCAGCCTGGGATAATAGCAAACGACGTATATGACAGACTTGTTTTGCTAATTCCATACATGGCCAATGCAGGCACATGTGTGGATGTGCAGCAAATGATAAGATTGTAGCCGCTCATTTATCCATCTGATGGCAACCTGGATGTTCTTAATGTGTAGGAATCATTGGTATGCGTGGGAATTAGCAAAATAAGATGAAAGCATGACTAGAAACTAAGAAAAACATGGCTATCAGCAGTTTTAATTTGTTATACGAATTTATATAACTCATAGGAATCAGTTGACCTCCCACCTAGGAAAGATCTTCGAGAGCTGTCCCAATTCGCACAAACTAAAAAGAAGAGATTGACATTTATAACTAGGGGTGTAAATGAGCCAAGATGGACAGGCCAACGCCAGTCCTAGCCTAGCACATGGGCAAGACATTCTGGTCCACGTCAAGCCCAACAAGTAATCCTGATCTAGCCCATTAGTTGAGTATGCCTTCGAATGGCATTAAATGAGTCGGGCCAGAACAGGCTATCATGTCAAGCCTTTATGCACATTGAGATGACAGTCCCTTCGACTTAGTTCTCTGGCCTCAAAACTCATGCCCAAGGTCAGCCCTTGGAATTTCACCATCAGACCAAATCCAGCTAAGCACGCCAACTGGGCCCACTTTCACCCTTGTTTAGAACAGAGGAGGGATAAACAAACAATTCTCTCTGAGCTAAGGCGTCAATCTCAGAAGTACCTTCACTAAGATTGTTAGAGAACTGCGATCCTAAAAAAAAAAAATCCCTAAATTCACCCAATTCTCCGATCTCCACTAATTAGAGGTTAGGATTATTGGGCCAATCTGATTTGGGGGTCATGCCCAGTCAACAGTGGGGTCCACTTAGGAATGTTTGATCTGATTTACTTACATGTACTCCACAATTTTGAGTGCATGCATGTGAACCATCACACTCTACCAGAGTATTAATAGAACTCCCCACACAGGACTTGCATTATTCTTGCCTGAAGGTATGCGTTCTATCCTAGAGCCTTGAGACTAAAAAGTGGAGTCTATGATTTCTCTCTCCAAAGATAGAACACACCCCAAAAAATCTGGGTGTAAGATCCTAAACATTCAATTTGGGTAGTTTTCTCCATCAAATATGGGTATTGATGAATGATTTTTTACAACCACATTAGAAAAAAAAATCTTAACGTCTGATTAACAAAGATATGTTTGTCAAATCCAGACGATCAACTGCTTTTCATCTCAATCACCCATTCAACCGCAACTGATCGTGTATTTATGATCGTCCACCCTGAATCAGGATTTGGCCGGTTCAGATAGAGGTACCTGCTCACCAGTGGACCATCACAGTCCCATCAGCCACACACATTCAGAAATAAAAAAACCAATCCCCACCGTCAAAACAACAATCCCCTCTACAATGTACCACAAACCGAAAAAATACACCAATCGAAAGATCTCAACCAAGAAAAAGAAGTGGTCCCCACAGATAAAAGGATCAGGAGCGTACATACCTTTTGGAAGGTAGATGTGTCTTTTCCAGTAGTAAATGTAGAAGCATCAACAGTTATGATAGGTGGATCCTGTTGGTGGGGTCAGTGCAATGGCTGTCTTCAAGCGCCACTTGATGGAAGAAAAGCTGCACCACTCGATGGAAGAAGAACCCTCGTGGCTGGAAGGAATGAGAGAATGGGATAAGAGAGAAGGCGCTGGTGATTTTGAGAATTATTTTCTAAATTTTATAAAATTTAGAAATACGAAACAGTGTGTGTTTACCACTGTTTATAATAAATACTTTGTTAACAATCGTACATGCAAGAAGGACCATTTTCTGGATGGTTAAGATCGTATTATATAATAAAATTATAAATATTAAATAAATACAACTAGACGGATTATTTCAATGGTCTGGATAACTTTATATCATTGCCACTATTTTCATGAACAAGTTACGAATATTAAGAGCCTTTGTTATTCCAAAATTACTTGCTATGCTCTGATACCAACTCCTATCACGCCCCAGACTCGGTAACCATACTCACAAGGAACCCGATGGCCGGTTCTGGCCGCAACAGCCTCCGTAGTGCCTCATTCTCAGCTTCTAAGGCAGGTTCCGATCCTGGGATCCTACAAGGAGGATTTTCATAACAATATAATCATTTTCAATATGAGCATACCCAAGATCACAGTGAGTAACAAGGGCACACATCACAAAATCTACTATGAATTTGAACTTTTACAAGCTTACATCAGGTCCAAAAGGACATACATAAGATAACAGAAGAAAGAAGGAAGAGAATCTACAACACTGGATCCTTGGCTCTCACACCTATCCAAGCTCTGGTGCTAATACGCCAACTTAAGATCTCCTGCACGCATCAATCGTGCATAAGCTTATATAAAGCTTAGAGGGTGGTGAAAGTGTGTAACAATGGTGCTCAGAAGAAGATGGAGAATGCAGAAAGGAGTCACAACCAATACTAATACCACTAGCCTTACCAAGGCGATCATGAACATAAGAAGCTATACCAAGGCAGTATGATAATGTAGGAATCCATACTAAGGCTATATAGTGCAATGAGTAATGTAATGCAATGAGTACTGGACGTCATGCTAAGGCGGTGCATTATGAGGCTTACACAGCTGATATAAATGCAATGTGAAGTAATGTTAGTGCTCATATCCAATCCACATATCAAGTACATTTTCATCATAAGAAAATCACTGGGGTCCATTACACTGCTGAATGATTGTCGCTCTACAGACCCCGCACAGTCAAACGAGCATAAGAGACCTTACTACCCGCCTGTGGACAGTCAATCACCAGTAAGGCCTGAAGGTAGCGGACCCATTCACGAGCTGGTCAGACTCAGCATAGCAATGCCCTCTTATATCATGCGAGTAAGGCCATATGATAAAATGCTCATAACTTTTGATCCATAGGTCGAATAGACGCACAAGACATGTCGTTGGAACCGCGACGACGATGTGGTCGTAATGGCATAGGTCTCAAATTGATCCGAGTCGGGTCTTCATGACTGAATTTACGGATGACCGCAAACACTATCCAAGGGTCACGGGTCATCAGGATTCGACTGGTAGGACCGCGGGACTAAGATGGATGGAATGCATACTCACACACACATGCACACATGCGAACTCAGGTCGGGTCTCACAATATCGGATTGTCAAGAGTCAAACGATTTGTAGGATAGCCACACGTGAGGTTCAAGTTTCATAGATTACTTGCATTCCCAACATGTAAGTTATCTCCTTCCAACATTACGTTTTAAAATAAATCAGTGGTGAGAGTTTAAACAACGCAGTTAATCAATTTTACTGTTTTATTTCATATTAGCTTCATAATGCTAGAAACTCTAGATTTCAGTATATATAATTTATACATATGATTTTACGCACAAATTCTCTCATATACATTGAAAAGAGTATCGAATCGCCTTAAGTACAAGTACGTCGAAGTATGTTTAACTGGAACCATGTTGGACCATCTTCAAGTGATCAAACCTTTACACATCAAACTAGGTAGGTGATCATCCCTGGTTAGGAATTTTACAAATTCTATCTTTTGTAAGTCCAAATGCTGAAATGTTCTTAACTAAATTCAAAACCATAATTTGCAGGCATTATCTTTTCACTACTTGTCATCATGAACTTTCTAGTCTTGAATTTAAATTGTATTACTATGAGTGTGGATGTTGAATCTTTTATTTCCATTAGTTATTGTACATGTGTAAATATTAATCTTGAATTTTACTTGCATTTCCAATCCCTAATTTAAATCGTTGCTACGTGTGTTTAGAGAATCATGGATATTGCATTTAAAAATAACCAAGGAGCTTGGTGGAGCTCGAACAGCGACTCCCTTGCTCCTTCTCTTTCTTCTTCTTCTTCTTCTTCTTCTTCTTCTTCTTCTTCTTCCTCATCCTCCTCCTCCTCTCTCCTTCCTCTCCTTTCTAGAGTTCCAGCAGAGCTTTAGACTAGTAATGGAGCTCTGAGATGGCCTCAGTCCTCGAACTGAGTCGAGGCAGGCGAGTCCCAGACTCGGTTTCTTCGACTCTCTTCGAATTTTCCTTTGGTCGAAAGGACCTGTCTGAAAGAGAGGAGCCCTTTTATAGGATCTTCAGACCCGAGTAAGTCAGGTCCAGACAAGTCTAGCTTCGGGTCATAACGTGGCTTTTCTAACTAATTTGGAGTGGAATCTACTTCATATTCATCTAAAGGCTCTCACACTCGATGGAAAGGATTTTTCTTATGGCTCTAAGATCCACCTGATGGACGTCTTAGATCTGATAATCAAGCCCATCATTGATCGGGTGTTTGGTGTCGAAACGGAGAAGATGACCCACCCTTTAATGGTGGATTTCGAACAAAGGGTTGTTTCTTCGATTTCTTCATACCAGATGGTGCGGATTGGTCCCACAGATCTTTTGAGACCCACTTTTTGAGTGGACAACATCAAAACCTTAATGGGTTCCGAGAATCTTGATTCTGCACGTTCTTGCGCAGTGCAAGAACACGTGGCCCTAGCACCCTCATATCTCTAATAAGCAATTAGTCTTAAATGTTTACAAGAGGTTTACTACTTCGACACTCGTGTGGAGCACCCATTTACCTCTGCACACGTGCCAATATAGAATACATATCCTGATGAGGCAGATCTGGACTTCCCATCAGGTTGGAAACCTAGCCTTTTTTTTTCTTTTTTTTGGGCACACACACACACACCCCACTCACTCACGCTAGTGGAATTTCACCACTTACGGATACTCGAACCTTTGATTGGGTATGGAAACTCCGGAGAGTCTACCACCCGAGCGAGAGCAAGAGTAAGGATCTGGAAACACAGCTTAATTGAGTGCGGATCCTCTGTTTCCAGTGCACCCTGGCTGTCCTGGAATTTAATTGGTCGAAGTCATTTGTACTGACATCAGCACAGCTCGAAATAAAAAATAGTTTACAAAATACGCCTTGGCCAGGAAAAAAGTTTACGATATCTTGGATTTCCTGCGAAAGACTTTCGCAGGAAGTTCCTGGGCTGGGAACCTAGGTGGGGCCCACTGTAATGTCTGTGAGAAATCCTCACCGTCTATCTGTTTTGTGAGCTCATTTTAGGATATGATACCGAAAAACAGTACGGAAAAATTGCAGATTTGCGACGGACCAAATCCGTCGTAAAATCAAATAAACGACGGCTTTCGTCCGTCGCTGTTTACTGGGTCATTTTCCTTTTCCGACGGATAAAATCCGTCGTTGAATCTGCGACAGATAAGGTCCGTCGTAGATTACCGACGGATAAGATTCGTCGCAAAAAATTAAAAATCCGTCGCTGAAATTCTGAAAAAACCGACCGAATTAATCATTAAAAATATTAGCGACGGATAATGTCCGTCGCTAATATGAGGAGGACGACGGATTATATCCTTCGTTGACGTTCTACTTGTTAAAATTTAGCGACGAATTTAGTCCGTCGCTAAAATATCTGTAATAAAAAAAATAGTGGAAGTTTTTTTTTTTTTAATTTTTTTTTTTTTTTTTTGATCTTACACCTGATATTCATTCAAAAAATAATTCACAAGATTCAAAACATTGGGCTGAATATAAAGCTGGACTAAATATTAATGTGTTTGGATGCTCAGTAGGCCTTTATAAGAAACTAAATTAAATATATAGTAAATAGTCAAAATTAGATCAGCTACTAAAGAAATAGGTAATGAAAATCGACTATTACAGCCCATAAAATAGTTAAACAACCACCTATTATGCTGGCCATTACCATTATTGAATACCTTGGGAGCGACAAACCACCTTATTCAATCTTTCCTAACATGAATCACTTTCAAATTTCCATGGCCTCAGTGGAACCTTGGAGCATTCCTAGAAGGAAAATGTAGAGATTAATGCCTAACCAAGAGATTTACCATATCCATGGTGAATAGAGTTATCTTCGAAAGGTGGTCGAAGCAATGATGCCTTCTTCAGTTTCTTTCTTCTAGACGCACCAATGTATAGACAAAACTAGAAATAGTATAATGGCAACTGCTACAATAGAGATTCCAACAACAGCTCCCATTGAAATTCCTGCTCAAAAGGACATTGAATATGCAATGAGTTTCAAAAGGCATCATATAACTTGAGGGGCTGGATTTTACATGCTCTCAACTGGTTAGAAGTTATTAGCTGGATGGAGTATTACTTGTCCAACTGGTTGGACTTTAGGGTTGTGCCCCACCTGATAGTTGGATGGGCAAAATGCCATACAAACACCATGGTGGGTCCCACATGCCAACTAGTTGTGTGGATTTTGCTAAATGTCCCTAATGTGACAGTGCGGTGCCCGATCATCAATCTGGACCGTTCATTCAATAGTAACATAGGGAGCAAGCTATGACCAAGAATCACGCTGATTGGATTTTAGGCCAGGTCATCTAAAAGGTGGGGCCCACTTGACACTGCTTGATATTTGCATGCGCTTGCAAGGTTGGCATGCGCGGTCACATGTAGAGGTGTGGGTGGACTGCATGTGAGCTTAAGAAGCTTCATATAAAAAATTCAATTCTGAATTTGAACACTAAAGTTTGAACAACAAGACAAATTTCAAATGATATTCAGTGGATTAAATGAAGATGAGTTCTATGGTCCTATCCAATACAAGGATGTCGATTCTAATCCAACAGAGATTTTTCCGTACCTGTCAGAAACAAAGGTGTGGAAAGCAAAGGAGAAACTAAATGGCTTTCTGTCGAGGTTCTGAATCCGCGATATCATGGTGAGATCTCCATTCAACGCAAGAGCCACTCTAAGACGGAACTCAAAACTGAAATGCCACAGTAAATGTTTTCATTAGCAAGACATCGAATACAAAATAAATAAATGAAAGAGAAAATTTAACACGAAAAAGAGAATAGAAAAGAAGATGCAAAAGTTTTATCATTTTTCATCTGAATTATTTAAGGGCCAGTTGGAAGGGCGGCAATTCCCAAGATTTTTCATTTTTTTAATAGAAAAAAGATTTTAATCGAACAAGGTTAATGAAAAACAGCCCCATTAAAGGGGAAACACCTTAAAAGGGTCAACTGTATCAATTCATTTCATTTTGTCTCCCCATAGAAAACAAAATACATCAGGCTAATCTCATCTGATTTGATTAGTGCCTCCCGCATGCAAACATGCCATACAAAAGAGTTCCAAATTCCAATGACCTGATCAAGTTTCAATTATTGCAAGTCCAATACTACCCAAATGTTCTAAAGACTAACAACAACCACCCAACTGTCTATAGGTACTGGGTTCATACCAGTGGGGCCAGCACTTCAGATCCTCTTCAGATGGTTTCAGTAGCAAGTCTATAGCAGATTTGCCAATGTACTCAGCAGGATGAAGAGGTGGAGGATCATCATCAATTGTCCAAATCTTGTTCCTTGCAAACCCATGTTG
The DNA here is from genome assembly GCA_037074715.1 of Magnolia kwangsiensis. NCBI lineage: Eukaryota > Viridiplantae > Streptophyta > Magnoliopsida > Magnoliales > Magnoliaceae > Magnolia > Magnolia kwangsiensis. The sequence goes on from CM073578.1 coordinate 100,728,281, forward strand.
CTTCAGTGATCCACTGTTTCCAAACTTCAAGAGCATTAAAACATGATGTTAGTCGGGAACTTGGAATTAAATACCACAGGAAAAGATATGAGCATGTATGAACCTGTGGGAAACAAATGGGGATTCCTCCTCGCATTGCTTTTGGTGGCTTAAATATAGCCTGCTGTAGATAAAAGACAATATTTCAGCAAAAGCTAGGATGATTTCTCTAGTACATGAAGTTTGTCACATAGCTCTGCAACTAATGAATTTCATGTTTTGAAACATTATCACCATTAACTAAAATGAGTTCAAAGTTATTTTCAAGCAGCACCCAAACAGGCCTAAATTTCAATAACATGAACAGAAGATTGCTTCCTAAAAATAGCAACGCCCCTGTTAATATATCAAGTGCTAGCCTAATCACCTGAGCATAATGCCGAAATCCTGAAATGCTGCCAAAATCTGGTTGGAGAATTATGCAATCCATGAGCCTACCTTCCATTGACTCAGCTTTTGCATGAAAAAACCTCCAACTTCTGAGACAGAAAATTTGGAACCCGTGACAATCAGCGAGTTACATAGAATGCATTGGAACATCACTCGTTCTTCACTGACAATATCTCTAACAAAACTGAAAGAAAACAGACAAATCTATTAGGTAAAAAATGAAGCAGCGCCTTCTGTCTCTTGTTCTCATCCTGCAGATATTAAGAAAGATTAAGAACGGGAGTTTTTAGTCCAAAATTCCACATAAATGCAAACTCGCAACAACCCATTTCATGAAGACTTTTAAGAGCACTTCTATGAGTTGCTATCTCTAAAAAATAACACATACCAGCTCTGAGTTCTTTTTGTTCTTTAGACAGTAAACTACGTGCCCTTTGAACATCATCAAAATGCCCCTGAAACACCCATTCCATAATTTGTAATTGCTAGCTAACCTCCAGGCCCAAGAAAGAAAAACCAACTTTTAGATATATATAATAAAAGATGTCAGAAGTTTGTCGATCCTTAATCTGAAAATTGTATTGGGCAGTAGAATGAACAGAAAAATCAGCATGAAAAGAAAAGATAGAATGATTGATTTAAAATAATCTTCCCAAACTGACCAACAAGAAAAGACTAAATTCTACAATTCTGTCCCCAATAATCAATACATACAACTCCATAGCCAATACATACCAATACATTACCAAGTTTGTCTCAACTTGCAAGAAAAAAGAATAGACAGATATGAAAACTAAGTATGTCCAGCTATGCTAACTTCTATATATAACAACTATATGGACTATTTATGCAGTCATGCAATAATATAGAAACCATAAGATTTTGTATAGAAGAACACAAAAGGCAATATCCAATTGATATGTGTCGACAAAAGTGAACCCAGTTGGATCTTGCACCAACCTCCTTGCTATGTTAGTACACATGCACTCGAGCATCACGTGGTTCCCTAATATTATTTACTGATTCACACAGCATCGTATTCATTCACATTGCTTGTTAAATGCTTTGATGTCACCATCACTTTGTATAAAATTACATTATGCAGAACAAAGTTATAGGCCTAGTTTGGAAAGAGTGAAGATGTGCATATGCCATTATTATTTAAAGGCTCTGACTTGCCTTTTCAGATGTGCTTTTTCTTGCTAAGTACAGACACCAACATTAAGCAGAGTGGGGAAATTCTATCAAACTAGCTCAAATGACAAGTGAACTCAATTCGGGAAGTGGATGAATTAAACAAAATGCTTGTTTTTGTTGATGGCCATTGGTTCAATGCAAATATAGCAGCTTTTGAATGCATCATTGATCAAGAAATGAAGAATATCTATTGGGAGTGAAGTATTTCATATAATAGCAAGTAAGAGATGAAGATACCTCAATAATCCTTTTTGTAATTAATTCTTCAACGGATGTCATAACCTCTTTTGTGATCACAGGAGGTGGTCTTACATTGTGCTCAAAATCCAGATCAACCTCGAGTGCACTATTCTTTGGCCTTTTACTGGCGGTTACCTATCACCAGGAACCCAACAAAATAATGATTTAACAAATCAATGACCAATCATGTGAATTTGATTCAAAGGATTGTGAACCAAATGCAAATACAAATACAACAGGGTAGAATCAGTAGATAGGCTAGCTGATGGATACAAGAATACTGACAATCAATCATTACCTCTCCCTGCATAGTCCAGGCCTTAGTTTCTAAGTTCTCTTTCTCCATCTGCTCAATTTTAGAGCAGATCTTTTGAAGCTCTTTCTCATGGGTTGAAAGAGTTTCTTTATCTTCTTCTTGTTTCTCAACTATGCTCAGTTCTTCAGATCCGTCGAAGGACTTGAGCTTTGTTGAAATTTTTTTCTTTTTACCCCCAAAGAAGTCTTCATATCTGGAAAAAGGAGATGCCACAGCCAAAGCTAATCACAACAGAAAGAGAAAAATAAAATTGAGAAGATATGGTGTTTAACAAGTTTCATATCTTAGAAGATAACCTTTCACATTTAAAGACGTCACAGGTTTCAAACTAGTTGCTTCATTATATTACTTACAACTAATTGAGAAGAGATCCCAATTTTTACAACAACCTCCTTGCTTGCTCCTAATGTTCACAGTTCACCTAATCACACTAAACGTTATCATATCAAAAAACTTATATGATTTTAAATCATATTCATTCATTCACAATGATCTTCAATCATTTAACTGACATCAAATCTAGTAATGCATACAGAACCCTGGCATCAACGTGCTACTCAAAGCTTTTGTCGATGTACCCATAGTAAGAAGGTGAAGGCAGCAGGTGATGGAATCAGTGTAGCTGAAGGGTAGTAGTGACAGGACAAACCCCATTGTTTTACTGCCCAAAGAAGTGATAGATTGAATGTTGAGTGGATAAGAACGTGTCCCTGGAAGATTCTATCATCAAAAACAGAGAATGGTACTGTGGAAATGTGTTGTGTTCCACAGACCCAACTTTTATCTGAACTCTGAAGCGATCTTAGGAAGGGGAGATCAACCAGCTCCCTCCCAGTGATAAGCTCAGGAAACTGCTCCATGCTACAGAAAACTCATGATGTGCCACTCCCCTCATCTAAGAATTGGATGGCATAGATAGACATTACCTGCCTTGGACAAAAGGTCACCGTAATTCTAGGAACCTCGTGCAACACATTCTGAAATAGCTCACTACCATTTGAATTGCACATGGTATAGATTGCAATCATCAAATGAGAGAGAGGCCCACAAGAGTATATCTGTGCTAAAAACAATAAGAAAAAATCCTATTCAATCAAACAATGAGAGATAGGCCCACAACATTAGTATCTAAGAAGGCATATCTAAGAAAATTCTATTCAATCAAATACAAACGAAAAAATTCAATATAGCAGCCACCCTAAGAGACTAACAATGCCTGACATCATGCTATGAGAAAGGTCATACATCATGAAATGCATAAAATATGTTGACATAAAAAAAAAAAAAGAAAAAAAAATGAAATCCAATGAAAACCTGTGAGTAACAAACACAACAGGCCGATCCCCAATTCCTGCAGCAACCAGCTTCCTTGACAGGATGGAGCTAACTTCCTACACATTTTTTAAAGTAGCTAACAACAGTCCATAAAATTGCCAAGCAGTTTCACCAACCAAAGTAACTAATCTATAAAAAAGGTTTTTGTTGAATGGATACTTTCCATGCAAAGCAGGCCATTAGTTACCGATGCATGTGTTCATGTTTGAAGTATTAAATGTAGGCTTTTGCCATTTTACAGATAATAGACAAACCAAAATGGATGCTTGAACTGCAAAAACTACACAAGAAGCATCTACATGCATCTATCGACCAGTTACCACCTATAGTTTCTCCAACAATGCATGACATAGATAAACTTCTACTTTTGATTTTTATATATAGCATAAATTAGAAAAGATTCAAGTGACTTAAATTTTTCTATGGATGGTAACTGGCCAAGAAAAGCTAATCACATTATATATAGTAAAAATTAGAAAAGATTCACGTGACTAAAATTTTCTTATGAATGGTAACTGTCCAAGAACAGTTCAGCCATTTGTTCCAGATGACATGGATTAACGACTCATCTGAGTTACACATGACTTGTCAGAGTAAACTCAGACCCTAGTTTGGAACCACAAATAAGCCTTCAAAATATGCCCAACTCGACCAAGTCATGACTCAACTCGGGATGTTATAATTAATCTTTTATGTGAATGAAGATAATGCAGCACATCATTACAATCATTTGAAGAAACATGGATGAATTACCTCCAACCAATAACGAAACAACTTAGAAATGGAATTCATTTAATTTACAAAGAAAATGATCCAAAATAAAATCCGATCAGTGTAAGCTTTCAAGTCTTTCTTTTTGTAAAACAGTAAATAAAACTTGTGAAAGAATTAAATACATCAGCAACAACTCATAGTGCCCATCTTCAAATATCAAAATTAGGGAAATTAACATGTACTTTCTCATAGTGCTATCCTTAAAATGAAAACCATCTTAGCACCAAATCTCACCATTTGTAATAGTTTATCTTTCTTAACAGCATCACCAAAAGGACAAGTGTAAATGGAAGTACTTGGGTTTGTAAAACCAACTTGTATTAAAAGGTGCAAAAATACCCCAAGCAAGTATGGATTTCAAATGTTGGGAAAAGGAAAGGTGGATCCCTTATCATTTTCCTTGTTCAAGTATCTTGCACTCCTGTTTCTACAAGGATCCACCTATCATAGCTTTAATACAACTGGAAAATTGCAGCAACTTCAAGGAATATACAACCACATTTATATATATATATATAAAAAAAAGGCTGAAGACACAATTATTTAGAGTTTTGGATACATGAGATTTTGGCCGGTGACACACAGAGAGATTAAATAATAATAATAATAATAATAATAATAATAATAATAATAATAAACCAAAAAAAAAAAAAAAAGTTTCCATTTCATAAGGTGGCCATATGATGGTTGGATTAGCTTATTTTTGAAGAGCCAAAATTTCATGGTGGGGAGAGCCATGTGGACAGATTGGATGGCATGAAAACATTAAGATGGTCCCACGTACACAAGGGTTGCAGAATAAATTAATTAAAATTACTAATAAGATACATTAGTATGGAAAAACCAGAATATATTGGAACCATCTCTCCAAAGGACATCATGGCAAGCACGGTTATGTATCAAGCGGGATGGATGGCTCACGTTTTAAAAGTAAAGCTCATGAGACAATCCTATCCATTATATCAATGTCCCATGTTTTAAAAATAAAACCCATGATGCAATCCTATCCATGATTTAAAAATAGAAGTCATGAGAAAATCCTATCCATAGCATCCAGTCCATCCATCTTGTAAATCCACTCATTTTCTCTTTTCAATTCAAAACTCAAGTGGGCCATACCATGTGAAAACAAACTCAACCACATGCAAGTGCTGTAGCAAAAGCTCATTCCACCCATGTTGTAGCCGAACAGTTTCTTTCTCTAAGATTCTCCTAGAGTAGCAAAACTCCTTTTAAACTCATCTGTATGAAAAAAGAAAAATCTCATATAATTGCTTAAACATTTAAAACCCCATATTTTTCGGCAGATAGGAAAAAAACTCGTTGTTTTAAGTAAACCAAATTAAACTTGTTTTACTCAAAATAAGTTTTAGGAAAATCCTCCCCAAAAAAAAAAAAGGAAAAAAAAAGAGGAGATTGCCTGTTGATAAAATTGATTAGAACTTGGAATTTTTTAGTAGAGATGGACTTCTTTATGTGGATTACTTGAACCGAAAAGATTTTTAAGAGGGAAAGAACACCATTGGCCTATCTATATACTCAACAATTACACATAAACCCAATACCCAAAAAAACAGGGGGTTTCAAATCATGGGGATTCCGAATCTAGAGGGTTTCCAATCAAGGGGGTTCCGAATCCAAAGGGTTTCCAATCTTGGGGGTTCCGAATCCAGGGGGTTTCCAATCATGGCGCTGGGAGAGAGAGATTGAGAGAGAACCACCACTATCAATCGATTGAGAGAACCACCGCTATCAATCGATTGAGAGAGAGAACGAGAGCATTACCTGATGTTCGTGAGGAGATCGATAGGAAGAGAGAGGTGGGAGAGATCTCTAGGGCCGGCGCTGGGAGAGGAACAGAGTGGATGAGAGGGAGAGAGAAAAGGGGTCTCGTTTTAGGGGAGACGGATTGGCTACACGGGGCTGGTGGTCGGTGCTCTATGGGCCCAACATGATGTACGTGTTTCATCCATTTTTACAGATCATTTTATGGATTTCTAATAAAAATTATAGGGATATAAATCTTAGGTGGGCCACACCACAAAAAAAAAAAAAAGAATGGATATTCACCATTAAAATCCTCCTAAGGCCCATTATACTGTTTATTTGAAATCCAATATGTTGATTTGGTCATAAAGACCCAGATGAATGGAAAGAATAAATATCCGCTTGATCCAAAACTTTTATCCCCCAAAAACATTTTTAATGGTGAAAATTCATTCAAAGCTGTTTCCTGTAATGTGGTCCACTTAAGATTGAGATATAATTCATTTTTTTTCTCACATCATAAAATGATATATAAAAATAGATGGACGGCATGGATGACACACATACATCATGGTGGGCTCCACAGAGCACCGAGTCAGGGGGAGTAGCCAATCCGTTCCCCGTTTTAGGGGGACGCGGACTAGATACTGACAGGTTGAGTAGCGAGAGTCGCCACTGAAGTGACGTCACCGGATCTGTGGGCCCCACTATGATGTATATGTTGTAGCCACAACGTCCATTCATTTGGAGATATTATTTTAAGGCATAACCCAGATAACGAGGCAGATCCAGAGCTTTAGTAGACCCCACCAAAGAAAATAGAGGGAAGATTGATGCCCACCGTTGAAACCTTCCTAAGGCCCACCATGATGTTTTTTGGAAATCCAACCTGTTCAAAAGTTCAAAGATGGGAAAACACAAATATCAGCTTGATCTAAAACTTTTGTGGCCTTTAGAAGTTTTTAACGGTGGTGTCACTTTTCCCACTGTTTTCTCTGGTGGGGTCCACCGGATCTTTAGATGTGACTCATTCTTTGAGTCTTATGCTAAAATGATCTCTCCGGATGGATGGACGGCGTGGATACAAATCATACATCATAGTGGGGCCCACAGAACTTGGTGACGTCTGGCTACTCAACCTTTCAGTGGCCAATCCGCACCCTCTTTAGGGGACGTGGATTTGCTGCTAAAGCCTTTGGGAGGTAGTTGCCGCGGATGTTGGGTGGGGCCTACCACCATGTTTGTGGGGAAATCTACACCGTTAATATGTTTATAGAGCTCATTTTAGAAAGAGATGCAAGAAACTAAGTGTATCCAAAACTCAAGTGGGCCACACGAGATGAAACAGTGGGGATTCAGTGAGAACCGTTGAAACATTCTTACAGTCATAAAAAGCTTTGTTTCAAGCTTTTTTTTATTAATATTTCTTTTGTATTTTCACTTATTGCCACTGTTAATGACCTTGTAAACTATTTGGATGGCACGTAAACATTAAGGTGGAGTCCAGAAGGTTTTGACCGTAGGTATTTGTTTCCCCACTGTTTCCTCTCTTGTGACCCACTTGATTTTTAGATCCAACTCGTTTTTAGCCTCTTGTCCTAAAATAATCTCTAAAAATGGATTATCGGAGTAGATTTTCTAAACACATGGTGTTGGGCCCCATCCAGCGTCCTTGCGCAGGAATTTTTCAATGGTAGAGGTTCAATCACACTAATTCTTGTGGTGTGGTCCACTTGAGCTATGGATATGCTTCCTTTTTGCTTTTTAGACCTCAAATTATCTGTTAACATGGATAAACGGAATGGATAAAATAAATAAATAAATAACGGTGGACCCCACAAAGTTTACTTTGATAAAGGTAATGACTAACTCACCTAAATGTAGAGGGGTTTTCTTAAAACATTCATAATCATATATTGGGCTTGCCTTAATGTGATTCACATATCCAACCCACTCATCATGTGTGTCCCACTTAGATGAGGGGTCAGACTAAGTTTTAGCCGCTTCCAAAACTCATGTGAGCCCCAAGTGCTTTTATATTTTTTATGATGTCTTAACATGGTTTTAGATGGTATGGTCCACCTGAGTTTCGTTTACGGATGATTTTTTGAGATATCTCATAACCTAAAGGGGACACATTAAATGCACGGTGTTGATGTTCGACACACATCATGATGGGGGCCCACAAAACTTATTAACATCAATTCGTAGGTTTTCGCGAGGCCAATAAATTGAGTCACAATTTTGACAATAATATTTTGCCCATTATATATATATATATATATATATATATATATATATATATATATATATATATATATATATATATATATATATATATATATAGTCCATTCACTCTATTTTATTGATCGATACCCTCAATTTGACTAGTTACTCGTCCCAATCAAGCTAGTTACATGTGAGAAAGGTATTGGAAATACAAGATTGATCAACAATTTGAGTGAAATTTGATTTAAACATATGAAGTTGTTTACTCTTCAATTTGGACTAATTCGATTGTCCAAAAACAGTTAAATGTTCAATTAGTAGATGTGCCTAATAATTTATTAAAAAAATATTTTTTTTCACAGATAAATATCAATTTTCATTTAAAAATTACATTTTTTTTTCAAAATGTATATTTTTTTACTCTTAATTTTTCTTTGAAAAATTTTAACAAAATAACATTTTTATTATAAAATATTTTTAAAAATAAATTAAAATACAAATTCTAATTTTTTATTTTCAAAATATCTTAAATTTTCACAATTTTTAATTTTTTTCCCAAAAATACCAAAATACCGATTTTTTTTCTTCAAAAGCATCATGTTATTTTCAACTTTTAAATTTTTTAAAAAAATTATATATATTTTTTCAAAATCTTAGTGTTTTTATGAATAACTTTTTCTTTTAATTTTGAATTTTAAACATTTTCAATAATTTTTCAAAATCACAAAAATTTTCAACCTACTTATTTTTCGTTTCAAAATGTTTGTTTTTTGATAAAGTATCAATTTTTTAATATTGTTTTATTTTAAAAAATTTCAATTCTTTTTCACTTCTCCATTTTTTTTAAAGCATTTTATTCAAACATGTCAATTTTTATTGAACTTCACAATATTTTTTTTGATTTTTCAAATTTCAAACTCTCATTTTCTTTTTTAAAATATTTTCATTTTTCAACATTGAAAATTTCACATTTTTTAAAATACTTTTAATTTTCTTTTTCAGGATATTATTTTTTCTCAAAATCAAATGCTTTTTTTTTTTTTTAAATTTATCAACTTTATTAAATATTCTTTTTTGTTCCCACAAAATAGATTTTTATTAAATCAAGATTTTTATTTTTTTCAAAATCTATTTTTTACTCAAACATTGTTAAATTTTTTAAACTTCTCAATATTCATTTTCCTGTGATATTATAAATCATTTAAAAAATAGTCTTAATTAAAAAATAAAATTAAAAATAAAAATTCCACTCATTTATTATAAAAACAAAATAAATTTTCTTTTTGCATTCAATCAATTGTTAAAAAATAATCATAGATACATATATGTACAATTAAACCATTGAAATTCTATTAAAAAATAATTATTAGACTACAAAAAAACTTGATTTTCCACCATATTCTTTAAAAAATGAAAAAAAAAATATTGTTAAAAAATAATCATAGATACAAATACATACAATTAAACCATTGAAATTTTATTAAAAAACAATTATTAGACTAAAAAAACACGTAATTTTCCCCTATATTCTTAAAAAAAATGACAAAAGAAATAAGGGGAAGGCAAAAGTCCTTTTACGACGGACCTGATCCGTCGCAAAATCAGCACCATTATGTATTTTCGGCGGAAATTTGCTCCTATTCAAATGCCGTCGCCAAATCAAAATTTGCGACGGCTTTCATCCGTCGCCTAGTTACGACGGACAAAAATCCGTCGTAAATACGTCGTAAATCAGATTTTAGAGACGGATTTTGGTTCGTCGCTAAATTCTGCGACGTTTGGACTACGAATACTCAAGATGAGAGCGACGGACTTTCTCCATTAGCGACGGATTAAATCCGTCGTTAAACCAAGATATTTCCGTCACAACAATACGTCCTAAATTGGCCATTTTGACATAGTGAAATGAACCATTTCCAGAACTCAAGTGGACTGAAAACGTAATAATTGAACTTACACAGTTGAAATATTCGTGGGCCATAGAAGTTTTGAATCATGCTAATATTTGTGATTTTAGTTCACGTCACTAGGAATGAAGTTATTAACTGTATGGATGGCATGTAAACATCACTTCAAACCCATGTAAGTTTCAATGGTAGGAATTTTCTTAACTACATTTTCCATTAGTACGGCCCACTTGAGCTTTGGATACGATTCATTTTTGCCATGTCCTGTATGAACTCACTAAACCGAATGAAAGGGAGGATTTCTCACAAACATTGGGCCCCACCTAGGTTCCGGCGCAGGAACTTCTAACAAAAGGCTTTCGCAGGAATTCCGCATCCTGTTTCTAGCAGCTGATTCAAGGATGTCTGGCTGCCACCCAGGATCGGTGACGTTGGTGGGACCACGGGCCACCTAGATGTATGCTTTATATATTTATGCCATCTATCTTTTTATTTTTACGTTCATTGTCAAACAAAAAAATAAATAAATTAAAGAAGATACAAATCTTAGGTGGACCACATCAAAGGAAACATTGGTCACCGAACGGCCACCACCGAAAACTTTCTAGCGTCCAAGGCTATGCTTATTTGTCATCCAACCTGTTGTTAATGAGGTCACGCTGAGCACGTGAAGGGAAAATACAAATATCAGCTAGATGTAGAACCTTTGTAGGTCGAGGAAATTTTTTAACAGTGACTACCATTTCTTGTTGTGGTCAACCTGAGATTTGCATCAATTTCTGAGTTTTTTTTTTTATCATTTAAAATAAACTAGCAAAATAAATAAATGACTTAAATATATAACACATACATCAAAGTGTCACATCTTGGGATATGGGGTTGCAACAAAGTTGCGTTACTTTTTCAAAAACACATTACATAGTGTAGCAAGCAGCACTCATGTCACTCATGTCAATATTGTGTGCTACTAAATAATATCTATAGGGCTACCATGATAGATGTGTCTTATCCATGTTGACCATCTATTGTTTACATCATATATATATATATATATATATATATATATATATATATGTGTGTGTGTGTGTGTGTGTGTGTGTGTATATATATATATATACATATATATATATATATATATGTATATATATATATATATACATATATATATATATATATATATATATATATATATATATGTGTATCTATATATATATATATGTATATATATATATATACATATATATATATATATGTATATATATATATACATATATATATATATATACATATATATATATATACATATAGGGCATGAGCACAAAAATAAGGTAAATCCAAATCTCAAGTGGATCACACCATTGAGTAATTGAAAGCTCGCAATTAAAAACTTCCTAGGCCCACTGTAATGTGTATTTACCATCCAACCTCTTGATATAAAGTCATAAAGTCATGAATGAAGAGAAAACACAAACATAAGCTTGATCCAAAACTTTTGTATGCACCAAGTTTTTTATGGTCGGCATCCAATGACCGATTTCTTGTGGTGTGCTCTACCTGAGATCAGATCAACCTTGAGTTTGTGCTCATGCACTAAAATGATCTATAAAAATAGATGGATAATATGAATAATACACATACATCATGGTAGGGCCTACAGAGCTTTTCCAGTAGCACACAACTATCCACGATGCATGTTACCCTAGGCAACTGCATACCATCCTTTACAACCACCTGCAAGAGCAAATAGTTAATTGGTGGATCAAGTGGGGCTTACCGTGATATTTATATAAAATAAACTCTTAACCACTAGGTTTTTCACTCCATGTTAGGCCCTGGGCCCAAAAATCAATTCAATTTATGATTCACATTGACTTGGACATAATGTAAAAGGCTTTGGCAAACTATTTCCATTGGTGTGGCCTAAGTGATTCATGTCTAGTTACCATTGGTGTGGCCTAAGTGGATTTCATACAAGTATCATGGTGGAGCCTTTAAAATCAAGTGTATACATCTCTCCCAACCATTTCTTTAAGTGTGGCCCACTAGAATCACAATTCAATCTTTTTTTTTTTAGTCTTTATACTCAATATGAGACTCAATAACAAATGGTCATAGTGGATCTTACAAAAACATCACTGTAGGCCCTATCTAAGTCAATAGTTATGTCCCATACAAATATTTTTTTCTAAATAAACTCCGTATATAGTTAAAGAGGTTCTACTAGACAAAGTGATGGGTTCCACTAGACAAAGTGATTGGATTGCCAAACAAAGGAGTTCTTCTATACAAAGTGACAGGCTTATCGGATAAAGTGACAAGATTCCACCTAACAAAGTAACGAGATTCTGTAAGACAAACTGACAAGGTTGTTGGACAAAGCAATAAGGTTTCATTAGACAAAGTGACAAAGTTCCACTAAACAAAAAGACAGGATTATAGGTCAAATTGATGGAGTTCTACTAGACAAAGGGACGGGGTTTCCGGACAGTGTGGTTCCACCAAAAAAAGTGATGGGGTCTTATTTAACAAAGTGACGAGATTAGTGGACAAAGTGACATGATTCATTAGACAAAGTGATGGAGTTGTTAAACAAAGAGACAAAATTCTACTAGACAAAGTGACTATGAGATAAATTGTCATGGTTACAATAGACAAAGTAATGGATTTTATTAGAGAAAGTGACCGGGTTGCTTGACAAAGTGTTGAGGTTCTACTAATAAAGTGACTAGGTTGTTGGAAAAAGTATAGTAGTTTCATAAGACAAAGTGACAAAGTTATCGGACAAAGTGACAGGATTTAACTAGACAAGGTGACAGGATTATTAGACATAGTGATGGGTTCCACTAGACAAAGTGATGGAATTGTAAACAAAGTGTTGTGGTTATACTAACCAAAGTGATGGGGTCTTATTAAATAAAATGAAAAGGTTTTACCAAATAATTTGACGGGGTTCTATTGGGTAAAGTGATGGGGTTACTAGACAAACCGACAGAGTTCCGCAAGATAAAGTGACAGAGTTGCAGGACAAAATGATAGGATTATCAAACAAAGTGATGGGATTTCACTACACAAAGTATGAGATTACTGAAAAAAGTGATATGGTTCTATTAAACAAATCGACGAAGTTCTATTAGATAAAGTGATGGGGTTCTCCTAAGTAAAGTGATGAGGTTCTATGAAACTTCTATATATGAAATCCACTCTAACCACTTGGATTTAAATAAATAAATAAATAAATAAGGCATGTCGCTAAAAAATTGTACTAATACTGTGTACGCTGGATGGTAGATTTCTTAAGGGGATGATAGATCGACTCTCTTCTTTTCATTAGTTGCCTCGCCTGAGAGCTTTTGTTTATGGATAAAAATGGTGTTATATTTAACCAGAGTTGCCACTAACTAATTATTACAATCTAATGGACTGGATCCTTTTCAAAATCTCAAAAAACACTAGCATCAATTACGATTGTCAACTCTCAATCTCATGGAATGGATCTTCCAATAAAAGCCAGCATTGATTACGATTGTCGATTTATGATTTGATAAACTGGATCCTTTTCAAAATCTCAAAAAACACCAGCATCGATTGCGACCGTTTCTTGGTGAAATGGAGCACAATTAGCAAATAGGGCTTGAATCGATGATTATCGATCATAATTCATAAGCTGAATTCAGCTCTCCTATCAAACAAGAAATTGGAGGTTACTCAGAAAACTCCTATGGTTGTTAAGAACGAGTTAAATTGACCCAAGCAATGCTTGAATTTGAGCTAATTCAAACGTTAGGACACTGATTCCGAATCAAAGCTCACAATCATACAACCTAACTTGCATGGATGAGGGTTTTGTTCAAAAATAACTTAATAGTTCGGTAAGTTGACTCGGGTAAGTGGCTACTCTAGTGGCTGCAACCCAATTGGGATTTGGCTCAGGGGGGTATTTTCAAGTCTACGTTCAAACTAGGAGGTCCAACAACAGGCTTAAAAAGAATTGACTGCTCACATAGGACTTGAGATTCAGAGATGATGGACAATCTAGTAAGTTAACCCGATTGACCTGGACAACAGTGGCTTGACAATGATAAGATGCCACGCCCCCCCCCCCCCCCCCCCCCCCCCCCCCCCCCCCCCCTACATCCTCTATTCTAATAGAGTTAGGGCTCAATCCACTGTCTTAGAGAAGCTTAACCCTGAGCCTAATTCTTAGTTATGACTCAGTCTAACTCGATGCAATGCGACACAAGATCGGACCTGCACCTAATTCTTTCTCCTCTCTCTAGATTTTAGGGTTTTCGGGGATGATTTCCTAAAATGAAAAAAGAGTTCTAATAGCTCTCGGACTCATTCTCGAAGATATGATTGTAACTAATAAGGGGATTAGTATAATGATCTTGAGCATCTATATTACATTATGGGGAGTAAGCTAATATCCTACCTACATGGGGTTAATCCAGTGTTTGGGATAGACTCCTTATAGTAGGGTCTACCAGATGAATGCTTCAAGTCGAGCAATGGCACCCAATTCAACAATGGGTCTTTTGCTTGAATGAAGAAGATGAAATCGCCAACTATGATGACTTTTTACGTATGGTCCCATCTTCAGATCTAATGCTTCTTGATGGATTGGATGGGTCCACTGATCACCATGGGCCCCACCATTTTCTACAACTTCCCTACGTGTATGGTTGGTTCTGATAATTTTAACCGCGAGTAATTTCTCGTGTAAAGGAGGATTTTCTCACATAACCTCTATCCCAATGAGATAGGCTACTTTTAGCGCCATAACTAACACTAGTTATACATCGGAAGAACTTTTAAAAACTCTTCGATGATCAAGACTGAGCCATGCATTGCCATAGGAATATTCCTTCTGTCATATGAAAAGCACATGCGAGAACCCTAAAAAGAAGTAGCAAATGGGCGGTCGGGATGGATGTTCTCAAAAGGAAGGACTGAGATGATGAGCTGTCATAGATCGTTAGGAGAGTTGATGCTGTTTTTGGTAAAATGACCTCTCGCAGTCAAGTTTGTGCCCCCCAATCGCATGAAACCAAATGAGCAGTGACCATGCTTTAGTCAGGTCCATCCTCAGGGTTAAATAGACAGTTCAGATCGTCCAGTCTGACAGTGTAGATGGGCCACCGATCGAAGAACATAGACATTATACGTTAAAATTTCTACAAAGTGGAAAAAGGGGAGAGGAGAGTTTCCTCTTCAGGCGACATTAGGTTAAAATCGGTTTGACCACGGGCTTGGCTCGATGAGTTGCGGGATCATACAAGTTGTGCGCTTGTAACTACTGTGTGGTGCCCACTATGCTGTCTTAAATCTAGACCAATCATCGAGTTCTGCTAAGTCTGTTAGGACCTCGACCCATTTGTCAAGTAGAACTAAAATTCAGGTGGGTCATACTGCTAAGTTTTGAGTTGTGAATGTTGATTTCTTACAATCTGTGGATCAGATGCCATTTCTTATTGATCTCAATGGTTATAAGAATTCCTAGCCTAGATGGGATGGGCACCAGTTGTCACGCCCCAAACTCGAAAATCGGGCTCATAAAATTTTCAATCGCCGAATCCGGCGCCGACAGCCTCCGTAGAATCCCATTCTTGGCTCCCAGCTCCCATTCGCCAGGTTCCGATCCTGGGATGCTACGAGGAGGATTTTCAACTTCAGTTTGATTCGTAATAAGCGTAACCAAAGGCATAACCCACAAACAACAACCAAAAACTCCATTACATTTCCACTATGATTAAAAAATTTACAAGTACAATGAGCATAACGGGAAATACAATGAGAATGAACAAAAACTCCAAATGATCCGCTAAGCGCTCCTGCCTCAACGCTCCTGCGAGCCAACGTCACCTGCACGCAACGATCGTGCATAAGCTTATAGAAAGCTTAAAGGGTGGTGAAAGTGTGTGCACAAGGTAGTAATATGATCATGCAATATCAGAGTAATGCTGAATATGCAGATGGATCCATGAAAAATCATAAGCCATACCAAGGCTATGCGATGCAAAGAATGAATGATGTCGGCCATACCAAGGCTATGCGATGCAAGATGCAAGTCAAGCATACAATCTTCATCTAAGTCCACATATCAATACAGCTCAACTCTGGGATATCACCGGGGTCTAGTACACTCTAAACCAGATCGCCACCACATCACGCGCAATGAGGTAAATGGAAGAGACCTCACTATCCGTCGGTCAATATCGGGCTCGACTCGTCGATAGCGGACACATTCCTCGAGCTGGTCAAACTCAGCCTAGCTTGCCCCTACTCTCGGACGGGTAAGGCCGCACCCCCTTCCAACCGACCATGACACAGTGGAGAGCGCAACCATCTGGTAATCGGCACTCAACGCTCATCTACCCACTCGGTCTAAAAGTTGGAGAAACCTCTTGGTACCATAAGGGTGTAGGGACTTTCACCCAGGGATATCTATAGCATCCCATGTAGAACGAGATTTTCGGTATCCAATCCTGCCAACCACGATCGGTCTGTGGAGGCTACGGCCCTGATGTCGCTAGGGCATACAGTAACCATATCACACAATGCGAGATGCATGAATCACACTATCCAATCATGCAGCACATCCTTACACGTAACGTGCGCTCATGTAGGGCAGCACCGCCTAATCGGGAGCCCATAAACAACTTGCCCGAAGACATGCTATAATCAGTCACCTCTCATATCAAGCATACATATGATGCGTATGATCATGAGTCATGGAGCTATAGTAAACATGTTATAAAATAATGTATTATCCTTTCAAAGCAGATGGGCCTAGACGGACTATACACAATAAGTATGGGCCTATTAATGGGCCCTAAGGAGAGTTGTAATGCGGACATTTAACCAACATTAAACATGTAATGTGGACGTCAAACCAACATTACTCCCAAGGCGTTACCCTTAGTAAATATCATGAACTAGGTTGGGATCACACATTACAATGGGCCTCAGGTATATCCCATTGGGCCTTAAATACATCAAATGAGCCATATCATATGGGCCTTCCATTCGTCAAGCGGGCCACATCAATGGGCCGCACCAATGGGCCTTATGTGCATTGCAATGGATCATAACCCGTTGGGCCTTGAATACATCAATTGGGCCTAAACCCGTAGGCCTTATACAAATCAAATGGGCCTAACCCATAGGCCTTATATAAATCAAATGGGCCTAACCCGTAGGCCTTATACAAATCAAATGGGCCTATACTCATAGGCCTTATACAAATCAAATGGGCCTAACCCATAGGCCTTATATAAATCAAATGGGTCTAACCCATAGGCCTTATACAAATCACATGGGCTTAAACTCATAGGCCTTATACAAATCAAATGGGCCTAACCCATACATAGGTGGCCCACTTGATCATTGATCGGGCTCATTCTTCAACTCATGCCTTAAAATGATATTTTCAAGTGGATGGACGGTTTGGATGCTGCACACGTACCATGGTGGGGTCCACTGAGGTTGGCCAGTGTAAATAAAGCACAAGCATTACTGTGGGCCCGAGCTCCACCGTCCGCTGGACGGTGAGAGAACACAAATATCATGGTGGGCTTCCACCGTCAGCCTGGACGGTGGATATAAAACGCATACATCACTGTGGGTCCCATGTGGGGCCTACCACAGTGGATATTTTCCATCCAACCTGTTGACAAGGTCACACAGACCTAAATGAAAGGAAAACACAAATTTCACCTTGATCCAAAACTTTTGTGGCCCACCAAAAGAGTCTCAATGGCAGAGGTTCAATCCCACTATTTTCAGCAGCGTGGGCCACCTGAGTGTTAGATGGAGCTGAAACTTGGAGGGGGCCCATTGCTGGGGATGGCCCACCTCGTGGACAGGTTGGATGACAAATAAACATCACGGTGGGGACCACATGCAGGGTCATGGGGCCCTGACGTCCGCCCGCCCAAACGCTGCACACAGCAGCGTGCAGCTGCTGCTGCAGCACGTTAGAGAGGAGGTTCTGCCTCTTTGCTATTTAAAAAAATATATATTGAAAAGCCCTTTTTTTGGGGTTTTTCGCATTTGGGGCCCGCATCAAGTAGATCCACCCCGTCCATTGGCTTGTACAGGCTATGACAAGTCCATCAAGTCCAATGTTGAATATTTTTGGCCTAAAGAAAAATTTAAAATGTTTTATAAACGGTGAAAACCACCGTTTTGAAAAGTATGGCCCACCTGATCATCGGATTGACCTCATTCTTTGGCTCAATGCCTAAAATGACCTAGGGAATGAGGTGGACGGCGTGGATTTAATACATACACCAAGGTGAGGCCTATGAGAGGACCACCCCAAAAGCTTTAAAGAACTCAAGCTTCTTTTCAGTTTTTTATTTTTATTTTTAACAGAGACGTCTACCGGCCCAGACGCTGGACGGTTGGATATTTTAAAAAAAATACATTGAGGTGAGCCCTGATTAGGTGGGCCATCTCATGGAAAATAGTGTGGATACATCACACACAAAGTGGGCCACACTTGATGATTTGGGTAGAATATAAGCCTCATGGTGGGGTCCATTCAAATAGGCCACACAATCCCATTATAATCCCATAAAATAAAAAAATGAAATAAAAAGGGAGAGGGAGAGATGGAGAGTGGGACACACTTGTGATAGACGGCTCCGCCACTATGAGCCTTCCCTTGAAGAAATCATACAATCAAATGGGTCCCTTTACACATGGGACCACCTAAATCGAAAATCAACGGTGGGGATCCTTTCCCCACCCATATGGACGGTCTAGATGACCTTCCTAATGCAATAAAATAAACATCATGATGGGGTCCATGGAGAATGGCCCCATCATGGAATGATCATGATGATCCAAGTAGACCATCGGCCACACCTTAGGGTCCCAAGTGAGAACCAAACCATTGATCGGTTGGCCTCACTTGGCCCATCTTAGAAACATGAAAAACTACTAGTATCTAGCACCCACCGTCTGATCTTCTTACTCTAATGAGTTCCTTAACACCTTAGCTTCGACTTCAATGGAGGAGATGAGAAATGGATGGCTAGGATGGGAGATGACGGGGTAGGAAAGTGGGCCACACTTAAAGCTTGGGAATGCTTGGAGAACTCTCATACGTATGGGATTTTCTTGCTTGGAGATTTGAAAATGAGAAAGAGAGAGAGTTGTAAAGGGAGAGAGTGATGGGTGATGGAGTGATGGATGGGAGAGAGATGTGTGTGTAAGGTTTTGTTGACTTTGGTGCCCTTTTGTGTAAGAAAAGCATGGGCTTTGTAAGAAACTTTTAGAATTTTGTGGTTACTTGGGTATGGGTGAAAGGTGATGTGTACTTGACATGTGATGTGATGAGATTGATTGATTGATGGGATTGATGTAACATCTCGTAGAGATTCTCTTGAGTTTCGCAACGCACGGCGTTTTCCACGCACCGAACGTTAGCCCACATCTCTTGACCAGGGTATCGCCTCGGCATGCAAGTCGCGGCATCGGAACCGCAGCGATGACGTGATCACTATGGTAATGGTCTTGGGTTGAGTCGATACAGGTTGACGGCATATGAATAAGGGTCGCGCGTAAATATCGGTTAAGGGTCGAAGGTTGCCGAAATTCGACCAGTAAGACCGCGGAAGTCTACGGAACGGTACGGACTAAGATACGGGTCTTACACCAGTGATATCCACATTGATTAGAAAACTTGGTAATTACGTGTTGGATTGCCTAACCCTAGTTGTGGGCCTGATTGATTGTGGATACACCAACCCAAATTTGAGTTATGTGTATAAATTTTCAAGGTTCTTAAGTGTAGTGGGGTGTGTGTACATTTATTTGTGTCATTCATAAAATAAAATTATTTGGTGATGTTTCAAGATATTCGATACTCGAGTATTATTAGCTTAGAGTGTTACAAGAGAACCCCGTCACTTTGGCTAGTGTAACCACACAACTTTGTCAAACAATTTCATTATTTTGTCTAGTGGAACCCATCACCATGTCTAGCAATTTCATCATTTTGTCTAATGGAACCTATCACTATGTCTAGTAATATCATCACTTTGTCTTGTCAAATCTTGTCACTTTGTCCAACAACCTTGTCACTTTGTCTTATGAAACCATTACACTTTTTTTTAGCAACTCTATCACTTAGTAGAACCTCACCACTTTGTCAAGCAACCCGGTCACTTTCTCTAATAAAATCTATCACTTTGTTTATTACGATCATGCCACTTTATCTCATGGTCTCATCACTTTGTATAGTAGAATCTTGTAGCTATCCAACAACTCCATCACTTTGTCTAATGAATCATGTCACTTTGTCGAGTAAGACTCTATCATTTATTCTAGTGGAACCATGTTACTTTGTCTGGAAACTCTGTCCCTTTGCCTAGTAAAACTTCATCACTTTATTCCATAATCCTGTTACTTTATCTAGTAGAACATCATCACTTTATCTAGTGAAATCCCATCATTTTGTACAACAACCTTGTCAATTTGTCTTACAGAATCTTGTCACTTTGTATAATTGAATCTTATCACGTTGTCCGGTAACCTTGTCACTTTGTCTAGTGAAACTTTATCACTTTATTTGGTACTCCAGTCACCTGTACAGTGGAACCCATCACTTTGTCCGATAGAACTTCTTCAATTGTATACGAAGTTTACTTACAAAAAAATATTTGTATGAGACATATTTATTAACTTAGATAAGGCCCACCTGATTTTTTTTTAGTAAGATCCATTATGACCATTTGTTATTAAGTCTCGTATTGGGCATAAAGACAAAAAAAAAGAAAAAAAAGAAAAATCATAATGACATGTGATTCTCGTGTGCCCCGCACTAAAGGAAATGGTTGGGAGAGAGATGTATACCCTTGATTTTTAACGGGTTCACCATGATACTTGTATGAAATTCACTCCAACCACTAAATTGCAAACAAAAAATAAAAAGAGGTATATGCCCTAAAAATTGTAACTGGACATGAATCACTTGGGCCACACCCATGGAAATTGGCAGAGCCCTTCATATTATATCCAAGTCAATGTGAATAATAAATGGAATTGATTTTTGGGGCCATGGCCTAACATGGCGTCAAAAACCTAGTGGTTGGGGTTTATTTTACATAAGTATTACATTGAGTCCAATTTGATACACCAATTAACCATTTTCTATTGGAGGTGGTTGTGAGGGATGGTACTTAGATTGCCTATGGCAGCATGCACCATGGATGGATGCATGCTAAGGAAAAGCTTTGTAGGTCCTACCATCATTTAGGCATATTATTTATGTTGTCCATCCATTTTTATGGATCATTTTAGTGCATGATTACAAAATTGAGGTAGATCTAGATCTCAGGTAGACCACCCACAAGAAACTGATTATTGGATGCCCACCATTAAAAACTTCTTGGTGGCTCTACAAAAGTTTAGACCAAGCCTATATTTTTATTTTCTCTTCATCCATAACTTCGTGACTTTATCAAGAGGTTGGATAGCAAATAAACATTATAGTGGGCCTTAGGAAGTTTTTAATGATGAGCTTTCAATCACTACTATTTTGGTGTGATTCACTTGAGATTTGGATCTACCTCAATTTTTGGGCGCGTACCCTAAATTGACGTGGAAAAAAAAAATGGATGGACACCATGGACAAGACACATCTATCATGGTGTGCCCATCCAGATTGTGTATTAGTACATAACACCAACATGGGTGCTACTCGCTACACCATGCAATCTGGTATTGAAAAAGTAATGCAGCTTTGTTGCAACCCATATACCAGGACGTGAATTGGACATTATCATGGGGCACACTCCGATGTATGTATCATATATTTATGTTATATATTTGTTTTGCTGCTTATTTTAAGGAATGGTCAAAATATAAATGAAACAGCAGCAAATATTGACAAATAAACATAGCCATGGACACTAGGAAGTTTTCAATGACGGTCGTTTGGTGACCAATGTTTCTTGTGATGTTGTCCACCTAAGATTTGTATCTTCTTCATTTTTTTGGACAAAAAAGATAATAATAATAATAATAATAATAATAATAATAATAATAATAATAATAAACGGATGGATGACGTAGATATATAAAGCTTACAACGAGGTGGGCCATGGTGGGACACCAAAATCGGATTGCGTACTAAGTTACTCACTACACTATTATTGTACTGGGTAAACTCAATTGGGCCAACCTTGACTGTATATGGACTATCCACGCCATCCATCCATTTTTCCATCTAATTTAAGGGGTTGATTTCAAAATTGAAGCATATCCAAAGATCAAGTGGATCACATCACATGAAAGGAAACAGTAGGTATAATGATTTCCACTGTTAAAACCTTTCTAGGCTCTACAGTGATGTTTATTTGTCATCCAACCTGTTCATGAGATCATAAAGACATGAATGAATGGTAAACGCAAATATAAGTTTGGTCCCTAACTTCAACTGTAAATGTTTAAATCAATTGTTTCCTGTGGTGCAGTCCATACGAACATTTTATATGATTCATTTTGGGCTTAAACGCTAAAATTATTTGGGAAAAATGGATGGATGGAGTGGATAGGATAAATAAACCGAGGTGGACTTACTTAACTGAGTTTACTCAGTAAACACTACGCAATCAGCTACCCAACGTCACTGATCCTGGGGTGTCAGGTATCCGTTCTTGT
Organism: Magnolia kwangsiensis; assembly: GCA_037074715.1. Taxonomy (NCBI): domain Eukaryota; kingdom Viridiplantae; phylum Streptophyta; class Magnoliopsida; order Magnoliales; family Magnoliaceae; genus Magnolia; species Magnolia kwangsiensis. Next base: position 100,751,147 of record CM073578.1, read on the forward strand.
AAACTGGTTGTTATTTCATTAAAGCGTTGCGGTGACGTCAGCACAAATGGTGTGGACCAAATAAATTTCAGGACACGGGAAGCCACAGTTCGCTGGAAACAGAGGAACCGCACACAGCTTAATTAGATCTTCTGCTGAAAAAATAGACTATTCCACTCATCAGGTGGGCCATGATTTTAAAAAATAAAAACACTGACGGTTAAGATACAATTTTCTGATCGTCCATTTATTTTGTATACTGTGTGACCCGCCAGAAGTCTTAAATGGCATGACCTTTAGGCCAGGAGATCTAAATAGTGTAGCCACGCAGTGGATTAATGCTCAAATCTCGTACCATGTTCTTCATTGGCACGTGTCTCTGTGTATGCGCAAGACTCCGCACGTGTGAGCAATGCGAACCTTATATTAATTATCAGCCATAAAAAAATAAAACACATTATTCAAGATATAATCCCAAGTTTCTTTCTTGACAAACAAACTAATTAAAGTGAGGTTTGCTAATTCCACATGCGATGCGGAGCCGTACGCATCCACACGCTGGCACATGTGTCATAATGTGACACGTGTGTAATATCTGAATTTTCATCGGTGAGCTGCACTACTTAGATCTCCTGCCATAAAAATCAGCCCCATTTCTATCCGGACGTGGCATGCAGCATATCAAAACAAATGAATGGCTGGAAAAGGATGTTGTGGTCCACCTGCTGGGTGAAATTATCTGATTATTTAGATAGAAGATATAAGCATTATTTCCAACATTATAGAAAGCTCAGATTTCACACACGTGTTCCATAATTGCACATGTGCCTGTGGATATTTCATTAGCCTTAAAATAATACTTTGGTCACTAACTTGTTCTTATCACCAAACATCTTCCTAGTATGCTTTATCCCAAAAGGAGTGACCTTAGTGTCACACGAGTCAGATCCGTGCCACACGTTCCAAGGGAGGAATCGGCGAAAGTAGAACGTGTGGGAGGAGTATGGGGACGTTCCTGGCACGAGCACCTGCACCATACCGGGCCGCCAACCATCCTTACCTCTCTGTTTGAGGAAGAGGTAGCACACGGGCGACTCCATACACGGGCCCGTCACATGGAACTGGTCGACGGTGCATGCTCGGAACGGCTGTCTTGGAACGTCGTCGAGGACGGTCGTATGTTCGCCATCCACTCTTCGCACGTGCTTGGTGTTGAGGTGATGCACCAAAATGTCACTGGAGTTTGAGTCGCCGAACCGGAGGCTGATGTGGTCCGACGTTCCGGCACCTTGGGTGCATGTGGTCTCTAACATGATGGTGTATGTACAGCTCTGCTGTAGAGTTACAGTGAAAACATATCAGAAGCAACGCTTAGCAAGACCCAAGCCATGCACCCATCTGGTGGGCCCCACTCTTTAGATGACTTACAAATCTGCTGAGCATACTAGCAGGTGATGTGCAGGGGTGGCAATGGACCGGGTTTGGGCCGTGTAACCTAGGCTTGTACCTTACCTATTACTTACAACTCAAGGCTTAAGGCCTTAATTGGCCTATCGTACGTACAAAGCCTAAGCCTGGCCTAATATAAGAAAAAAACTGTTTAGACCCGGGTCTACCCCACCCGACCCAAAAATAACAAAATTCCAACGTTTCCCTTGAATTTTCCTAATATACCCGTTTATTCAGGTTGGGATGGGATAAAATGACTTGAGCCCTCGCATAAAAATTGATGAGAACATGCATGTGAGGCCCAAGTCAGGCCTACAGGCCAAGCTAATAAGTAAAAGCTCTGCCTAAAGCCTAAGTTGGGCTCGTCAAGCCCGGCAGGTTACCTGGCTCATTGCCACCCTTAGTGGTGTGCTGGGGGTATTGGGTATGTTTAAGAATTGTAGAGGCTACACTTTCCACTGGGGATTTTGTCCGCACTGGCATCATTGTATGGTCAAATTCTTGAAAGAGGTTCGACATTCCAAATATTCCGAGGTAGCCTTCTGACAGATCTTGAGAAATTTTTTAGACCAAATTTTAATTGTTCTTAATTTCTTAGTGAATAAGAAGTTATGTGGTATTTAATATTGAGAAAGTGACTTGGATGGAAGCCTTTTAGGGCGTGGGCAAGGCCCAACTCCTGGTGCCCACGTTGATGTATGTTCATAATCTATGTCACCCATCATTTTTGTCGTGTCATTTTAGGGCTAAGGCCCAAATATCAACTTGATCCAGAGCTCATGTGAGCCACATAATAGAAAATAATGATAATGGTGGCGCGCATTGTTGAAACTTTCCAAATTCATTGTAATGTTTGTTAAAAGTGGATACTGCCCAAGTCAGGACTTTTTGGGTCCACAACAAGCTGGCCAACAAGGTGGACAGAACAGATCACCTCATTGTGGGCCTCGACTCTTATTATTTAAAAATAATCAAATTATTAATTATATTAACCTAACAACCACAACCCTTAATAAATTACAACAACGACCCTTACCACATTACAACCACGAACCTTACCATGTTATATGGGTATAGATCGTGGTCGTCATGTTATATAGGTTGTGGTTGTCACGGGTTGTGGTTGTCATGTTATATGGGTCATGGTTATCATGTTATATGGGTCAAGGTTGTCTTGCGACGTGTGAAGTTTGTGATTGTAACATAATAAAGGTTGAGGTTGTCATGTTAAAAGGGTTTGTGGATCCTGTTGTGATTTTTATGTCGAATCCAATCTGTCCATTTGATTTAGAATTTAATTTAACGTCATGTATCAAAAAATGAGTTACATCCAAAACATTTAAGGCCCCCAAAAGGTTTTCAATGGTAGGTTTTCAATTTCATTGCTTTCTATGGTGTGGTCCACACAAGCCTTTGATATGCCTCATTTTTTGGCTCATTCCTTAAAATGATCTTTCAAAATGAATGGACAGCATGGATAAAATATATACATTATAGTAGGCCTAATAAGACCATCCATCTCTCCGTATGTTCAGTTACCCTACCGCATAGTCACGTTACCAACTTATGTAGGTAGGGTAACCGAACTTATGTAGAGATGGATGGTCTTATTGGGCCCACTGTGGTTGTCATTATCACTATTGTTTCCTGTGGTGTGGCCCAATTGAGCTGTTGGTATGCTTCAATCATGTACTAAAATGAGTTGGTAAAATGTGTGGACAGTGTGGATAAGATACATCATGATGGGCCCCATGGAGTTTACTTAGTACATAATCTTCATCTGTTTGCAAAAAGAATCCAATCCAATTTATGGCTTAGGTCAAAATAGAGGATGTATTGCCGCCGCCAATGAAAGAGAGATAGTCAAAATATCCAGCATCGCCACCACTCTTAGAGAGAGGCGTTGTCACTGCCAAGAAGAGAGAGAGAGAGAGAGAGAGAGAGAGAGAGAGAGAGAGAGAGAGAGAGAGAGATGGGTTGGCATAGCTTTCGAATTTCTACATCTAGGGCTGAAAAGTCGGGCCGCTTGGGCCAGGTTGCTGCTCAACCCTAGTCCAACCCAAGGTTCCTATACCTCAACCCTAACCCAACCCAACCCAAACACAGGTTGGAAATTCTCGACCCAAGCCCAACCCAAGCGGACTCAGTTGGGTTGGTTGGGTGGATACGTGATGATATTTTCATTATCATATTAGTCTATTATATTTTCAATATACGACTTATTTTTTGTATGTGTGATTTTATTAATTATATATGTAGTTATTTACCATAAGGAACTTCATTTTTTTTTTCTAAACAAACAAGTTACAATATATGACAATTATTGCTTTAAAAGTCATATTATGTAACACGCAATCTATTGGGGAGAGAAATCCGACATATCTTATTAGCTTGAGTCATAAAAAATGACGTATACTAATGAAATCCAATTAGCATTGGAATTTCCAATGCCTTCAACATAGACAATCTGTACTCAATTATAATTTATAAGTAACTTATATATCGATCGGGTTTGGGTTGGGTTGGGTCGAGTCGGGCAACCCAAGACTTCTACCCGAGCCCGACTCAAGTTTTATCGGGTTGGTGTTTATATAGCCCAAGCCTGAGATCGAACCTAATGCATCATGCCCGAGCCCAACCCAACCCAACCCAACCCAACCCAACGGGCTTAACTTTCAGGCTCGAGCTCCAGCCCAAGCCTGACTTGAGGTGGGCCAGGCCTGGAATCCCGATGAGCCAACCTAGCCCATTGACACACCTATTCCTGTGAGATCCGGCACGTTGGTCGGGTGGATCTCACTCTACCTATACCAGGCCTAACAATCAGTTTTATCTGGTCATCAAGTGAGCAACACGTACATGGTTAAAAAGGACAGAAACATCTCACATTCTACATTCATGTATGTGTCTGCCACATGTTTAGGAAGAAACAGATGGGTAAAGGGAATTAACCAACAACCAACAGGGTTCCAGTCCTTTCCCAAGTGGTAGACTCTGAGGAGTTTCAACATGAGGTCATGGGTTCAAAACCCATAGGTGGTGAAATCTCATTACAACTTGAGTCGGTGAGTGGTGGTTGCGTGTGTTACTTGATCATGTGAGTCTCACCTAATAGTAGACTTACATTCTCTTACTTGAGCCTCACTAATCAATTTTTAAAAACGTATTTATTTAAAAGCTCCTAATGAGTATCCGTTAAATTTTAAAATCACTACCATTGAATAATATGGACAATGCTTCTCATATCATATCCAACAAGATGGGTATTTATTACAACATTTAATTTTTTTCAAAGCAATACATATCACAGTCATAATACAAATAATCTCAACAACATAAATCTAAACTTAAAAGGTTGACTTAGAGATAACATGCCTAATGCGATCACACGTGTCTATTTTCAAATTGTCCTACTATCTCCATAAAGTGTACCATATGTTTCTAATGAAATCATAATTTTATTTACTTGTAATATATGTGCATATTAAAAAAGAAATTGAAAATAAATTGTATAAGGTATCATTAACAATAAATATATGAGATATCTAGATGTTTGTATAAAAAACTTGATTAAATTAAACTCTCATTAATCAAATACACATTGAGGATTGACAACTCTAGTAAAAATCACATGCTCATTAAATAGTGTGATAATAATGCCTTTAATGAGTGATCCAATGATATTTACTTTGTGTCTATGAATTCTACAATACACTTGGCCATTGTGCACTCTTTACAACAAATGCCCACCACATAAACTTCTTGACGGAACTTAGGGTCCACCGCGTTGTGTATGTTATCTTACCTATTCATCAGGTGTGGCCCACCAAGAAGAAAGGAAGCTTGTAAAGTCAAGTTCAAAACCAAGGTGGGCGACAACAAGTAAATGTACAGTTTTCAGGACTGATCTCACATTGCTGCATGCCAATGGTGTCCCACGTCAGTTTTGGGTCAGGATGATTCATAGGATGTACGGTCAAATGTGGAGGTACACCAGATGCACGGTTTTGATTCCACATAAACATCATGCATGGCCCCCACAAAGCTGAGACATTATCATTCCCCTAAAATGGATGGCAAGATCATTTATGAAATGTAGGCCAAATAAAAAATTTGATATATCTATTTGTTGTGGCCCATCATCAATTCCTTATGATCCTAAGAATCACTTTCACTAGAAAATCCTAACCATATGATCAATGGCTTATAAAATGGACGGCTATAAAAAAGAAAGTCAACCTATTAACGAAGCAGATCATACATATCAGTGCTTCTTCATATTGTGGCCCATCTAAACCTAATAGACATTCTGGATCAACTGATCGGTCTAAACCAGTTGTATGTGAACTTTCACATACACCCATTTCATTCCTGCCAATGAGCCACACGTGTAAAACATACTATACGTGCAAAAGGCTGGGCAAGTCATGACGATCACCTGGTACGGAACTCAGATCCATCCACTCCTTACAAGGGCCGCACCCCTACATTGATTAATACCATCAGCTGTCCATTGATTTTGAAGTTCTGCCCGCTGGATGAGTGGATCAACCTGATTTTCATGGTGGTGATCATCATGGTGTGGTCCACCTTTTGCACGGTTCAGATACCTGCTTTTCCGCGTACAGACCATCTCCTCTGCTGAATCCAACCATCTCCGAAGCAAGATAAAAGACCCAAATTGCGATCGCTGCTCTACTCTTCTCCATCATCTTTCCTCCTCTCAACATCAAATCTCGACCCAAAATCCACCGTCCATTTCAATCTCATTTCTCCTCCTCCTTATATGCCACCGCTTGCTTCTTTTTTCGTTTCTTGCTGGACTCGAAAGCAAAAGATTCGCAAAAACAAATTGTATTAGATCCTCGGACTCAAGGCTTTTCATAGTGTACTCCAGTTTCCTATTTCCAACGAGTGGGGCCCATTGTTCAGTAATCCAGACTATTGGTGTGTTGAGTACCATCTAGGATGGACGACATATTGAAATTCTGCTTACATGATAATGCTGACCTTTCGATTTGTGGCCTACATATAGATGTTGAGATAAGAAGTAGGCAATTGTCTACATTTGAGTTGAAAAACGTCCACTGTTCAATGGTTAGGAGCTTCCAATTGGATTTTTTTCCTGCACATAATCAATCCATTATGGGTTGTAATGGACCAATGGTCTGGATTTCTGTACTATGGGCCCCATTTTTCATAACCAAAAATCTGAGTATACTGTGACAAGCATCGGTCGATGATCATACATGCACTTTTTGTTAGTTCATAAAGCTATGGGATTGCTTCCGTGATACTCGTACTTTTGCTTTATTATTCAACGTAATCTTGTTTTGATTAGTCATTAAAGCAAGGCATTTGGGTTTTGGAATCTGTATCAGGTTTTGAAAACTCCAAGTCGAGTTGAGTCCATGGTTACTTAAAAGACTCAGTGTGGACGCGGATTAGCTACTGACAAGTTGAGTAGAGAGACCAGCTACTGAAGTGACGTCACTAAGTCTTGTGGGGCCACCATGATATATGTGTTGTATCCACACCGTTTATTCATTTGGAGAGATCATTTAAGAGCATGAGACAAAGAATAAAGCATACCCAAATATCTAGTGAACCTCACCACAGAAAAAAGTAAGGAGAGTGACGCCCACCGATGAAACCTTCGTAGGGTCCACTATGATGTTTATTTGAGTTCCAACCTATCCATAAGTTAACGCAGATATGAACTAAGGGAAAATAAAAGTTTCAGCTTGATCGAAAACTCCTATCGATTCCAAAAGGTTTTAATGGTAGGCGTTCAATCCCTACCGTTTTCTGTGGTGGGTCCACTCAAGCTTTGGATCTGACTCATTCTTTGGCCCCTCCCTTAAAATGATATCTCCAAATGGATAGATGGTGTGCATACAACACATACATCATGGTGGGCCCCACAGAACTTGGTGACATCACTTCAGTAGCGAGTCCCGCAACTCACCTTTTTTTTTCATAAGGTTAGCTTGTTAGTAGACACCCATGTCAGTACACACACTCCATGTTAGCCACCCCCGCTAGGGATCGCAACTCACCTGTAAGTAGCTAATCAACGTCCAACTCAGTAACTCGAACCAACTCATCCATTCTCAAGTCGAGTCACCGAGTCAGAAAAAAAATCATCCAGACTCGCCCAAATAAGGACTGATTTCATGCATCAGATCAGACGGGGTTGACTCAAACAAATTGCACGGAATTCATCCGAGTCTTAAAACTATGGTCGAGTCGAATAACTCGGTTGAGCCTTCTTTGAGTCTTTAACACCAGACACAGATAATCTTGGCTAGTGTAACAGGGTCACATCATTTTTTCTTTCTTGAATTTCTCGAACTTAGTCGAATCATATCAATGCAGGTTTTTTAACAGTATCTTAACCAACCTGTAACCAAATCAAGCTTTTCTTTTAGATTCTTGATAAAATGTAATGAATCCAGTTTTTTCAAATTTTTAGATGATGTAGTATGTTGGATTATTTTCAATGGAGTAATGTGATACGCATTGTACAAAATTTTCAGCTTCAACAGGTGGGCCCATGGTTCATGGATCCAAACCATTCGTCTTTTAAGTAAACATGGACCATGTCCCAAAAATCTTTTTTTAGGTTTGGGCCTTTCCATTTGTGGCCAGCAAATAGTTGTTTAGAATAGGAACATGGTGACGTTCAACATTCCTGTGAAAAAAGGGACAAGGGTGGTGGATGATATTAGCTAGTTTGGGAGATTTTTGGGACACGGTCAATCCATGATGGCTAATGGATCTATGGTCCTAATCAATTAACCATGGGCCTCATTTTTTGAACCGAAAACTTGCTTATCTTAACCTAATTGAGGATCATATAATTGCTTATCTTCAGCTAATTTATTTTTTAACCTATTAAATCAGGTCTACACCAGGCTTTATAAAAAAGGTGTAATGACCATATAGTTAGCAATACTCCAATTTAAACTCTGCACTATTAGGAAAAAAAAAAACCTCATATAATGTGCAATTTTTAAAAGTCCCTAACTTTCCAAAAAAAAATCATTTTCTTATGCAAACTGAATTAAACACTTTTTTTTTTTTTATAACATGTGTGTTTTACTAAAACAAATAAACAAAAAACTTTTAAGGTTGATGTAAAAAACAAAGATTGGTGATCATCATCCATTAACAAATTTGCATAGAAGATAATTAATTGATTAATTAATATTGGAGAAAGGTTATGTATATAAGGAGTATGGAAGAAAATGGAAGTAATTATCGTCTGATTAGAGGTTACGGGAGCGATTACAATTCAATTATATGTCTCAAGAGCGATTACAGTCCAATTAGAAATCACTGGAGCAATTACATTCCTATTAGAAGTTGAATGATGTTAACCTAGTAAATGGTTGGTACACATGCCTCAGCGTATTACAACTCGACCAGTTAAACTGTTGGTTCAAATCGAATAACTACCTCCATTGTTAGTTAGGATTCCACACCAAATTGTTTGGACTGGTTTGGCCTGAACTTGACTTAGTCACAACTAGTCGAGTTGAGTTAGTTTACTCAAGTACCAAGTCAGCCCGATATAGGCTAAACTAGAGGCTCTTCATCCTATTAATTTCTAACCTGTCCAAGGCCAAATTCAGTTGAACTAGGCCCAATTTGCATGGTTCAAGACAAACTGATACAAATTAAGTTTACTCTTGTTCAGTTTAAGTAAGCTTTGGGTAGATTTCATCCATTATTAGCTAATTATAAAGGTCGTTCTAGATTTTTAGGGCCATGTGGCACCCATTTGAAGGGTTTTAAGTGTGGTTTTTCTTCATCATTTGAGTAGCTATTAATTTAAGCTAATTATAGTACATGATTATGCTTACAATATTGTGTGGGACCTATACATAAATATTATTTTAGGAGTGTGGCTTATATTGGCAGATGTGGTTCATGCACACTTAAATAAAGCTTGGTGTCTATTAGGATTAGGGACATTTGTGGTAGGATCCACAAAAAGCCTTTTGCATCACTACAGGAATGATTTGTTTGTCATTATTACCATTATCAAATATATTTCTATGTTGTTTCAACCTTAATCATCTCTGTACCTCTCAATTAGCAACGTGAGGCTTTAAGACGGAAAAGCTAGCTTGCATTTGTATATGTAAATTTAACAGCGGAATAGTTGTCTAATTAATGATAACAAGAGGATAATTCTTTTATAACTAATATTGATTAACAATTGTAACCAATATAGGCTTCGATGACATCCACATCATCAAATATAACCTTTGATGACATGCACAATTTGAAGAGGGTTGGGTTCCCTTTATTGGAAGAATAATAATTGTAATGACCCTGAATTTTTAGTATACTTAAGAATTGTAATTAATAGTTAAATTTTTAATTTTAAATTAAGGACAAAAACAAATCAATGGCTAGTTTGGTAGAGACACTCTTGGTTGAGAGATAGGTCAATGTATTAACTATTTTTGCCATGACTCTTGATTATGAGTGAAGTCAGAGGATTGATTTCTGCGATTATGGCAACTAAATTTTTACAATTTTTTTAAAAAAATTTAAATTTTAAATAAAATTTCCTTATCTATATTTTTCTCTCCTATAATAAGGATTCAAAAAAAGCCTCTTGTAGGAAAAAAAAAAAAAAAAAAAAAAAAAAGGAAAAAAAGAAGAAAAAAGAGGAAGTCGTAGAGAAAGGCAGAGAGAAACTTACAGAGGGCTTAGATCTGGTAAGTCCATATCTTATCTATTTTTTTTAAAATTTCTAAGTTATTTTTCCTTGATTGATACAATGATCGGTGTAGATCGACCACATGATTATTATATTGGTCCATGGAGAGATCTCTAGAAAAAAAAATTAAAGATCAAGATTTGAATAATAGCATTTTGATGAATGCTTTGATTTTCTTGAATCCAGCTGTATCAAAATGAATTTTAACGGATCATTTGATCCTTTCGACCAAAATATGTACAGATCCTAAATTTCCAGATTGATCAGATCATATGGTAACCCACGTCAATCAAATCTAACCATAAATATTGGTTTCTACATTAAATCTAATATGGTGATCGTACGGATCAAATCTAATCATCATCATTCATATATAATCTATGATATATCTAACCTAATATCCAGAAAATATAGGTGGATTTGACCGTTTGATGGACAATAAAAAAAAAAGAGAATGAATCGTACATAACATGCTTGGATCTAAAGGTTATGACTGTAGATGGTCTGGATCTAAACAATCTATTGGCTCATCTCTAATGAGGAATTTTAAAAGTCAATGGATGGTTTAGATATGTCCCATATGATTAATGAATCATTTAAAATAAGAGAAATAAGAAAAAAAATAAACCCAAAAAATTATGAGATTCAGATCGTGAACTATGTCCAACTGTATTATTCGATCGATCGAAGGCGGCCCAAAAATATCTAGTAACCAAAGTTAAAAATTCAAAATGATATCGACCAATCAATAGGGTAGTTCAATCAATCAAAGGTACAATTCGATCGATCAAACAAGCAGTTTCGATCAATCAAATGAGATAAAAAGTGTCTAGAGAGTTATGTTGAAAATTCGAATTAATTTCAATAGATCGAAGTGCATTTCGAGCGAACTTTAATCAATCGATGGCAGCGTCAATCAACCTCGATTGATCGACAGTCCGCTGGAATGTTCTATTCAATTGGAACTTCATTGTTTTATTTACGTGATGTAAATTAATAATAACCCTTTATTTTCTTAAAACACTGATATCGAAGGTCAAAACAACATGTTTATTTAAATGAGGCCCACTTTAAAAATAAATTATTCCAAATTTTGTATAGGATATATAAAACTAAACTAATATCAATAATTTGATTTCGATATGAATTTTAAATTTGGGAAAAACGATTAATTATAGGTGGGCTGATTTCATATACATATACTAATATAAATATAATTTGAATCATCATTATTTAGGTGATTGCAAACTAATTGATATTGTCCGAGTAACATCTTGGAATACATATCACTGGATTTTAGGTGAGTGATTTCAACAGATTTCCTTTTCATTATAATTTAAAATAGTTATGTGATTAATATATTTACTGTATACTTTTGTATGAATTGCTTTGTTGAAATTATCTATATTGAAATGATATCATTGAATCATGATGATATATACAATTATTTTTAATATGACACATCAAGTATTCTCATGCATCCATGTCATGCATACCGTTCATACGCTAATTCCTTGAGAGCACTCCCTAAAAGACCTATGGGTACTTACAATATCGGGTGACCTAGGGGACATCCCTGAATATCCAGAATGTGTGGAAGCCTACCAAGATGGTAGATCTTACCCCAGAAGGGGATGTGCGAGTTGATAGAATACAACTCAAGTAACTAGACTGACCAACCCACTTGATGCATTCACATATTTATAAATTTCATAACATTCATGCATTTCTATTTTAATTATGATGTGCATGAACTATGATAGGTCACTCACTAAGCCTGCCCACTAGCTGATGCATATTGATGAAAAAACTATACAAATCATGTTGAAGATAAAATAATTATCCAATTTCCAAAGCAGGGGGCTGAACTAATGGATGATCCTCAAGGACAGTGACCCTATCTTGAAGAAGAGGAATTGAATATGTTGAATCAATGGTTAATGAGATGGAACTAACACTATTTATCTAGTCATGCTTTGAAATTTAAGACTAATTCAATTGTGAATGTTTTATTCTATTTTGAGTTGGTTATAATTTAATAAAGCTCTATATAGGTGGGATGTAGTACGATGATTCAAACTTTATAAAGATATATTACATATGAGATGAACGACTTTGAATTCTTTAATTGGTTGATATGTGCGAATGCTTAGTATAGGATAAATGGTTATAATAATTGAATATGAAATGTCTTAATAAGTGTTTGAATTTATGAACTTAGAAAACATTTAAATTATGCTTTTAAGAAAAAAGTATGAATACTTGGTTTAAGTAAACATTGTGTACAAATTATATTTTGTAACTCAGGTTTAAGGGTGCACACTCTATATTCTGAATTATAGGGCATGACAGAAAGATTTTTTCTAAAATCTAGAGTGACCTGTAGGTTATGTAGCTCACTTAATTTTCATAATTGGTAAACTCCTTGAAACCAGAACAATGATATTTAGAATTTTCTTATTTAATTGATGTATAGAATAATAGACTTAGAAATCCAAACTAAGTACATTATTGGTTGCTGTAAAATATAAAATTTAAAATTAGGCTCCATGTACTCTTATTTAAGTATATTGCTGATTAAGATGGGTTAATTTGAACCAAAATAAATTTTAAGGATATTTAGTCTACAAAGTCTTGTTGGCGCAATGCGTAATAAGAATTATTTAACTTATAAAATCCGTAGCTATAAAAGTATTATCCAATTGGCCTAATTGAAGATACACAAGTCTAAATTAAAATAAAAATATTTAAAAAATTCAAATATGATAGTCACTATATCGATTCAGGGAATTCAAATATGAAATTCGATAATTTCTAAGTATACCTGATTATATGAATTTTTAAATTTTATGCAGTTGGAAAATTTAGATAAAATTTTACAACAACGTTTTAAACTTGTATAGGGATACCTAAAAAAATTAGGTAAGATGTTGATTAGAACAATAATTAGCAACAACTATCTAATCTATTTAGTATAAAGCTTGTCAAATTGATTAAGTGAAACTCTTTTACTTAGATTTCTTTTGAATTAGAATTAAAATATTCTAATTATATTTTATAAATTTGCTAAGTATTAATTAAACATTTTTATAGGTAAATTACGATCCTTAAGAAGACGCACAACTTCTGCGATATAATCTCATCTATTAGCGCCATCATTTCTCGCAACCGACCGGTGGTAAACACCACTATTTCAATTGAAAAAAAGTCGACACAGAGGGAGTAAAATGAAAATATAGTAAATAAAGATGAGGGTGGAGAGGTGCCATAATTTTTTATACATCCCCCTCCTGCAGCAAATCAAGGGGTTGGACTAGGTACTTAATTGTCTTTATTCCCGAACATTATGCGTACCAATCTCACTGGATCTAACTCGCAACCTTGAGATGCTTCTTTTGGATTGGTAAATCAAATAATATCTATGATGAAATAACAACATGATCAATTCGTTATTCAATGAAATTTATCGGCCAATTGAAACCAAGCACTCCAAGGTTATAAACATTACTAGTTAGGGTTAGACAGACGTATGAAGTGGACTTGATTGACAAGTTTATAAAAATTTATCCTCCAATTTTTAAATGTACCACAAATATTACAGTAGCAGAAAATTGGATAAAGCAAGTCGAGAAAATATTAGAAGCGATGAATTGTCCTAAGAATCAGAAAGTTCAGTATCATCATTTTCTATATGAGGTGAAGTAGATGTTTGGTAGAGTTGGAAGGAATTTTAAGACAAGTTTAATGAAAAATATTTTTTTAGGACCTATCATGATCAAAAGATGGTCGAATTTTCAAAGTTAGTACAAGGTACGATGATAATAGCTCAAAATTCACTAAGTTGTTAAGATATGTACTAAAGATAATATAAGATGAGGAATATAAAATGTCAAGATTTGATGAAGATCTTCGTCAGAATATTAAAACCAAGTTTTGTTATGATGACATTAAAAAGCATTTCGAAATTGTTGACAAAGCTCTCCGGGCTAAGAGAGATAATGAATGGTACTAGAAGTCTCGAGCTTAGGTGAAAGAGACAAGAAGTCAAATTAAGGCAATACGCAGTAGCAATAACCGTTAGAGAAGAGACAACAAACTAATGTTCAGGTTTCAATACCTATAAATAAAGACTAGTTCTTCACTGGAAACTACACGTATTGTGGGAAGTACGATATAAAGCCTAAAATTGTAGAACTCGATTCCGAGTTATTGGTCAGGTTTAGCTGCTTCAACAAGTCCCTTTTCAACTATGACTTCCTGCATCTTCTTAGTAGTCTTCACAGGCATCTAGATCATTGGTTTCATATTTAGAGGTATCATGATCTTTGCCTCTTAGGCCATGGCAGTATTCGCAGAACCAGCATTAGCCGTTAGCACAACATCCAATATCTCACAATCATGCAAGCCAAGTTTTCATGTAGCAACCCCTTCAAGCTAAAGTATATGCTATCACATCTGTCGAGAAATTCAAAAAAATAAAATAAAATAATGATAATAACATCATTGAAGGTATGGTCGATGTACTTCAAAAGCCTATTGTTATTTTGATTTATTCTAGAGGTACTTGTTCTGTAATGCCCTGAAAATCGGGGGTCGAGTAACAACTCAACACCCGAGTTCCAAAATATCACTTATGCAACATAAATGCTTATGATTGAATGTTGACCCATTGCCTAAGGACATTTAACTCCAGGTTGGAAAAAATTCAGGGTGTTACATGTTCACACCCAAGTATAGGGTTGCGATGTAGTAATAATCTCGATAAAATCGAGGTCGAATCCACAGGGATTGAACCTTGTATGTATTCTGAAAGTAACTTGAAGTAGAACTAGGCGAAGATGTAATCTAAATCAAGAAATTGTAAGAGAATAATTGTAAACTATTTATCTAAAACTTGTAAAATTCAAAGGTGTAAAACTAGGGTGTCAAGGATCCACTTGTAGATATCAGGGAGATCTATGCTTGATTCATAAATACAACTGGATTTAGAGTCTCATCTTCATCCAGTTGAAAGATATATACATCATTAAAAATCAAATCTGAACTTTCTTTGATCTAGTTTTCAAGAAATGAGAGGTATGAGAATTAGAATTGATTCCATCACAAAACCATGCCCGTGAGACAAAGCAAACAACATAATGTACCAATCCACAACTAATTTGAGAAAGTTATGAACGTCAGGAAGGGTTCTATCATCCAACCATGTCCATGAGATGATGACGAACAACAAGGTTCCTACGTTTACAGACCTAATAATGAAAAAAACATGCTTAGAGCTATCGTAGATCCATTGTAATTTAAGTTACAATAAACCATTAAAAACTGAAAGCATTCCTTATAATCAAATAGAATCAATGATAGTTCAAGTAAAATATAAATCAAAGCATAGAAAACCATCCATCACACTACAAGCTTCACCTCTTAGCCCTAGCTAAGAGGTTTAGCCACTCATAAACATAATTAAGCTAAAAATCTCTTTAAAAAAAATTATAAATAGGAATCAAGAAAAGGAAGAAGAAGAACTCGTCTTACTACCCACGCCCCAGGATCTCTCTCTCTCTCTCTCTCTCTCTCTCTCTCTCTCTCTCTCTCCTCTTACTTGTTCGCAGCTCCAAGGATGGCCTTCACGGTGCTCTCTCTCCCCTTTATATAGGCGTGAAGTCTATAGTCGGCTAGTGAAGTCGGTCGGTGCAGAATCGACTCTGTTCTACAATAGAGTGTGCAGAAAATGGACCGTCCTAAAACTTTGTTTGGCCTTCATAGTTGGGGTCGTGGCCCCCTGTTGATGAGTTTGGATGGTTTGGATCACTGATCCGATCACTATCATGATCACACAACTACTCAAAAATTCCGGATCTTGCGGACGTGCGTTCCCTATGCACGTACATGAGCTGACGTGTTCGGTGGACCCTACAGTGATGTCTCCGGCTAAATTCACCCCATTCATTGAATTCTTGGTGAAAAATCAATCAGGAGGGAGTAATTTTGGTCAAGTTTGGTGCGCCCCATTGAATCAAATTTTTCTATCATTCATCCTGTGTTTTACGGCAATCCACGTGTGCATGGGGCCAAAAGGAAAGCATGGCTAGGGTCGTGGCCACCCCCTGGATGCAATGGACGGTTTAGATCATCCATTTGGATGATGGGTGTGACCCACTGTGATCAGCCGGCGAGACAGTGTACGACTATTTTGAAAGAGGATCTGGTCAACAGGATCTTTGATTGGATCTCGGTCTAGTGCATGTCTAGTGCATGTGCACTGGATGCGCACAAATCCCCATGTGGGGTCCATCGTGATGTTCGTAAGAAATTCGCTCCGTCCATCCATTTTGCCACCTCATTTAAGGGGTTGAGACCAAAATTGAAGCATATCCAGATATCAGGTGGGCCCTAGATTAGTGATTTGCGGGATGGTCCGTTGGGTTACTTTCACAAGGATCCAATCGCTGAAATTTGACATGTACAATTAATTTAGGATCTTCATACCAGAAATAAAGTTTTAAATTAAACGGATGGTGAGAACCCTGTGATCTTACATTTTGGACGATTTTTTGGCCTCTTTATCGTCGATCTCTTGATTTTCGCGAATATTCGGCGTGTAAATTCTTCAATCTCGGTCCCCTAGGGTCCGTCCCTTGTCTTAGTGACTTCTAAGCGTTAAATTCATGCTTTTAGTACTCTTTTTTCAATCCCAACTCCTAAAATCACTTAATTCACCTTGCATCATAAACACGATTAAAATCGGACATTAAACAGTATCATATTCATAAAATTAGGTAATAACTGGGGTTTAATATGCAAAATTTGACCCTCAACAGTATTATGTGAACCGTAGTAAAACAAGTAGTATATAATCAATGAAGGTTGTTTTGAACCAAATATGTAAATCCCGCGAAGTTAATATCTGTGGTGATATAATGTCAACTGATGTAGTGTTGATGGACATGAAAGAATATGATGTAATCCTTAGGATGGATTGGCTTACCGCTAACCATGCAAAGATTAATTGTCATGTAAAGACTGTCACATTTGTAATAGGAATGCATAACAATAAAAATAAATTCAAATAATAATAATAAATGTATGAAAATTCTGAAGTACATCTACTGGAATTTGAATTTGATTGCTAAATCAACATTAATGTCCCTTGTTAGTATATAAAGTGATATTTGCAACCCATCAAAATATTTACTTCGGCGAAAAATGATGAAATTCCGAGTCTCGGGTTGACCACAAGCATAGGATCACAAATGAGGGACTCACTAACAATCTTTAACAGTCAATTTACTTAGCCAATGTTTTAACAACTTGAATCATTTTATTGATATAATTTTAGTGATGCAGCTGATAACTTCATTGTTTGGGGGTATCATCAGCATGACAGTTTACAATGGATATAACATGCAACAACCTGCGTTTGAAAAGAAGTCAATAAAGGCATTTGATTCTGAATCACAATGAATGAGAGAAACTTCAAAATACAACAAAACTGTGTACTTTGAATACTTCCGATACTAAATAATCTCCATATTCATAATGCCAAACAACTTCTGAATTCTAAATGCACAAAAATCTATGTTGCCAAACAGCCCCTTGCGCCCTTCAGCTGCAGTCCTCATTCCTCCATCCACTAGGGCGCCTTGTATCATCTTTTCAAGTTTGCGCTTTTCCCTTGTAGTACCATTGGCAATAATAGATCTTGTTGAATAACCACCATTTCTTCCCTTTTCAATCCAGCGACCTCACTTTGGTCCATATCCAGATACACTTTGTCAACAGGACGTGTAGAATGATAGTCTGGTACAACACTAACCATTTCGTAAGCTGAATACACCATTTTGATTAGACATTGACGTCCCACCACTAGGATTTTATAGCTTAGTGGAGCATCATCGACTGCCTGAAAGAATAAGGCAAGTGGACTAAGCCATTCCCATCCAATTGTAGCGGTCAGATTTGGCCTGGTCTAATCATGAAGAGATTCTAATAGAGACTACTGCAATGTTACCTGGGAATAGATAACTACATTAGCCAAGGGGGCCATGCTTTCCTTTGTTAGTCCCACTACAATCTTTAATCATCAATCCAGAAGCTAGAGCGTGTGAGATAGTCTAGTTTAAACCAAAGCTCACTTGCCGAGATAGGGAAGAGCTATTCCATGAAGAACACACTTGAAAATTTTGGATTCAGCTTATCTTGTAAAAACCGAAATAAGGGTAACATGCATAGCCAAAAAGCACTGCAAACAGGCTTCTCGTCAAAAAATAGTAATGTCGAGCAAACACAATAATGACTTTCATTACTTCGCATATGGCTAATCATACACAGGATTATATCTATTAGGTTGCGTGGCCTGTACAAGGTGCAACCTGAGGCTGAGATGGCCGGTTCGAGCCACAGTAATCAAATCCAAACCACACGTTTTCTGGCACAAATGTCCGATAGTAGAACGTATAGGAGATAGACAACATCCGACCGCCATTACGTTGGTGAAGCACCTTCACCCAACCAGGCCTCCACCCATCTGACCCGAATTGTTTTACGTAGAGAGAACAAACACTCCTCATGCATGTCCCATTCGCCACAAACATGTCTACAGCGCACCGCTCGAACCCGCCATACACCCTCCCACCCTTCCTCTCGCCTACTCTCGGATCATAGACCAGCTTCGGGTTCGTCAGATGCTTTACAAGAACAAGATTTCCGACTGAGTCCCCAAATCTGACGCCAATCACGTCTGAGGTCCCGGCGGATGGTGCACAGGTGGTTTCAATTTCAACATAATAAGAGCAATTGCCTTGAAATGCATGCATGGCTTGTTTGGTGGTTTGATTACCATTAGCAAAAGGTAAAATGATATTAACGGCCATGATGATGATAATGGCAGGACCTGATTTCTTCATGGTTGATCTGGAGATATGGCCAAGGATGGATGGATTAACAGTAAGATAAGATGTGGTTTCTCCTTTATAGATAGAAAAAGTAGTAAGTTTTGATTCCTCGATGACAAAAAAGGTAAAGAGTGTTGATGGTTATCCTTCAAAAGAAAAAGGCCGCCACTTTGAAATAAAGTAAATGTTTGATTCTTTGATCATGCATTGGGGAATAGAATGCTCAATGTGCAGGTACTTGCACAGTCCTGTGCAATTCCCTCCACATGGTACAAGTTGCAAACGTTTCTGGTGACAGGGATTCTTTGTTCTAGTGGGCCACCACATGGACTAGGCCAATCTTGAAGATCAATGAACCGGATTTCTTGGGCAGTTGGATCAACGACCCACATTGAACCAGGAAAAAGCTTCACAGCAAATGGATGGTCAGGGTTTCTCATCTCTGCAACTTTTGGCCCAAGGACTATCCACATGGTGGACCGCCAGCTCAATCCTAAAGTGATTGAACGTAGCATTTGCACTTGGCTTTCAGTTGTTTTGGTGGGGCCATGGGCCAAGGCAATTATGTGATGTTACTCAGCACATATTGCCCACATACCAGACATTCCTCATATTGGACAGGTCCTAACCCTACTGGATGTGGCCAAGAAATAGACGGTCAAGAAACAAAATACAGCAACGGTTCACATTCAATGGAGGAAAAGCTAAACTTCAATGGCTGAGAGATTTTTGGTACCCCCAGCATCCTCTGATACACGACCACTGGACCAGCCAATGCATGGCAGAGCCACCCGAACAGACCAGAGCAAAGACTAGCCCCACTGAAATGTTTCATTTAGTGGCCAGTCTCACAGCATTTAGTGGGTCCCACTTACTGGTAACTAAGCTGAAAAATGCTAGGGCAGTTCTGCAGTTCCACCGCCACCAAAGACTTTATCAGGAGCTTCAAAGTGAGTTGAGAAAAGCTAAAGGGTCTATATGCAGGTTGAGACCCACTGGGTGGGTGGGACGGATCTCATGCACCGTGATTCACCTCTTCAATCACTCACAGAAGAACCTCCGTTATATTTCTCACCTTATTTTGAAGAAGATTCTAATCACATCAACATGACAGTAGGTGCCACGAATTCCACTGCCAAGCTGTGACATTGATCTGAAAGGTCACTTCAAAATAGCCCATCCAGAACATTGTACTCATAGACATGCATGGTGGAGATTAAATACGATAATCTAACCAGGACCCACTGATCAGATAAAGATTCGTAGCATGCCCCACCAGCAAAGAACCATGATAACATGATCTGCAACTACACTAAGAACTCGAGCCAGCCAATGCCATGCCACATCATCAGAACACATCTCAACTCTTATCTTCACATGATAAGCAATATCATCAACCCTTTTCACTTCCTACAAAATAATAAAAGTTGATGCCAAGACCTTTTAAAATCAGCCATGCTTGCATTCACATGCATCGGCATGTGACTAAGCCTTCAGATCCCACTGGTAGGCCTTAAAAACATACATGATTTGAGGCCACTGCCCTGAGCAAATGCCCAACCAATAAAAATCCAGAAAGGCAAATTCATTTACTGAAGGACCCGCATCGAAATGGGATTATTGAGACAGAAGCTTCTGTTTTTCACACGGAAGGCATTCATTGCCTCAATCTGTGATGGAAAGTGGACCAGCGCCAACCTTATTGGATCAGGAAACCCTGGCCTGCATTGTTCCAAAATCAGATGGTCATAGAACTATACATATTGAGCAATTGAAAAGCTTACTACAGTACAAACTAAAACTCACTCACTAACCTCACAAGTGTCTGAATGCTGGAAGCATTAAAATTGCAGCCGGACAGGAAGCGCTCTATGTCTTCTGGTAGGGCATTACGAGGTACTCCTTGCAATAACACCTGAAACAAACGACATAAGTGGATCCCATAATTCCAACGGATGTCTGAAAACCTCACCCAAGAAAGGGGGGGGGGGGGGGGGGGTGGGGGAACACTTTTACATAAACAGAATTCTGGTACACATTGTTACATGCAGGCTTCCATGCCAATGCATGCCACATTTTCAAGATCCCAAGCCACATCTCAGATGGCCCAACCACATATATTCCTACAAATGTTGCCCACGTGATGAGCTAACCAATCAGATCTTTTGCCCATGGCAACATGCATCATGGGGCGAAAAGTGGTTTGGACATCTCACACGTGTGCATGTTGGCAAGGGTCCTGCATGTAACGTTCATGAGGATTTTTTATTTTTATTTTTTTTCCGGACAGATGACAGCTTTTATTAAAGAACGACAAATGGCGAGAAATTTACCACCACCACCCCGCCTCTATATTCCACTCCTTATTGAAGGAAGCAAGAAGACAATCAGCCCATTCCAAGACTGAGAACTTGGCCCTCTTAAAAACCTCGACCTACGGCACAGCAAGTTCTGGAAGATCCTATTGTTTCTCTCCTCCGCAAGGACCACAAAACCGCTAGCAACACAAGCCACTGCACGTGCGTGTTGGCGAGGGTCCTGCAAATAATGTTTATGTGGATTTATTTTTTTTGAAAGATAACTTTTATTAAAGAATGACAAACGGCAAGAAATTTACAACCACCACCCCGACTCTATATTCCACTCGTTATTGAAGGAAGCAAGAAAATGATTGGCCCATTCCAAGACTGAGAACTAGGCCCTCTTAAAAACCTCGACCTACAGCACATTGCAAGTTCTGGAAGATCCTATTGTTTCTCTCCTCCACAAGGACCACAAAACCACTAGCAACACAAGTCTCCAGACTACTCTCCCGGTCGCTGTCTAATACAAAGGAGGCGCCGAAGAAGCCGAACGAAGTCATCCACTTCCTCATCTAGAAGGCCCCTTTGACAAGGGGGTAACCATACCCTGTCCTTGCCGGAAGCATGATAGCAACAATCAATGGTAATGTAACAACAATCTGGGGCAAGGCTTGCCAACCTCGGAAAATCCGAAGGGGGCAATCCCCTATCTAAGAACCAAATCCAAAACCGAATACTCCTTCCATCCCCACACATGAAACAAACTGCCTCCTCGAATTTGCCCTTCACGGTACTAACCACCTTTCACGCCCCAGAAGCACTATATGTCAACAATCCTTTTGTCCACCACCCATTGTCCTGCATCCCATATTTGCACAATCACCTCCCTCCATACCTTCCCTCACCCCCACTTCAGAAGGATAAAAACTTATTCTTTGTTGGCCCCCTGATAGAGGAAATCATGATGCAGTTTTTCTAGATAGCCACCCCAACACCAACAATGGGCACTTGCACAGGGATATATACTAAATGAGAAATTGGATAAGGGCACCTTGATCAAAGTGCGCCTACCCTCCGAGGATACGTGATGACTCTTCCATTAAGATAGCTTCCTCTCCACCCTCTCCTTCACCTTGTCCCAAAGACAATTAGTTGGCTTGCCCATAGATAAAGGGAGCTCAAGATAAGAAGACGAAAACAATCCCCGACAACATCCAAGGCTGTAGGCCCGCTGCCAATCTATCCACCTCTTGCAATGTGCCAATACCAAGAATCTCACTCTTCATAATGTTCACTTTAAACCCGAAGATCGCCTCAAAGCATCTCACAATTTTCCTAAGATTGCCTACCATGGGCTCATCCACGTCACGGAAGAGGAGAACTGTCAGTGAATTATAAGTGAGAAATGTGAAACGCTGCATTCTCCACCCCAAACCTCCTTATTAAACCAACTTCTTGACCTCTTACTAACATCCTACTCAAAGCTTCCACCATAACCATGAAAAGGAAGGGGGAAAGAAGGTCTCCTTTCCTCAGGCCCCGCAGCAATTGGAAGAAGTCTTTTGGGGATTCGTTAACTACGATTGAGAACCAGGCAGACTGCACATCCCAGCACCCAATGTCTCCATTTGGCCCACACTCCAACCTCCCTAGCATGTAGTTTAAGAACTCCCAGTTTACGTGATCATACACTTTTTCAAGATCCAACTTGCATACCACACCTTCCTTCTTAGCCTTGTACTTTAGTCTAATCACTCATGATCAGTAAGAGTGCAATCTAGAATTTGTCTACCCGCAGGTCTAGGCCTTTGAAATAATTTTACTAAGAACCAAAAATTTTGTGGGGTCATCCAATCAAACTAATAAGCCTAAAGTAGTGCAAGCTTTCAGCAACTTCGATTTTTGGAATGATGGCTATAAACAAAGACCCCATATCAAGCAGAAAGAAACCTCTATCCCAAAACTCCACTACAAACTTAACCACATCTCTCACCTCATCCCAACACACTTAGAAGAAGACATATAAAAACCGTCGAGCCCCAGCGCTTTATCCTTCCCCAATGAGTCCACAGTCGCTTGTTTCTTTTCTTCCACTACTGCCATCCACCACCATGCCTTGCATGCTCATGCATTCTAAACATTGTTTCTTTATCAATTTACATCCAACTCTAGGTTTTGGTATCAATTTACATCCAACTCTAGGTTTTGGCATGTGCACTGCATGTGGAGAAAGGATACGGTTTCACCCACTTCGAGCCTACTTGCAGAGTTTGGAAGAGAGAAGGATTTCAACAATGTATGACCCATGTAAGCTCTTTCCAGTGTTCTGGCCCACTCAAACTTTAGATCTACATTGTTTTTTGAGTTACGTCCTAACATGAGCTGGTAAAATAGATGTACGATATGGATGGTACATAGGCATCAAGGTGGGCCCCACATATCCTTTGTAGCATGGTCCCTTTACACCTTGCTCACGCAAAGGGCTACATGCAAAGGGAAAAGGAGTGGGTGCGGGCTACTTTCATCTATGAATTGATTATACCAAAAATGCCCTTGGGTTGAATGGCCAGGCGTACTAGAAAGTACCTTGCTAATGTCACTCACACGACTAACTACAAGGGACAAAAAGGGCCCATTTGGATACCATCAAATAAGTTACTTTTTCTACTTATAGCAGTAGATAAGTAACTTATTTGAGATAAGTAAGTTTGGTTTAAGATCAATTATAAGTAAATTTTTTACTTAAAATTAATCACTTCAGCTTAATAAGTGGAAACCAAGATAAGCTACTTGAGGCATAAGTAGCTTAACTTAAGATCCAAACACTCCCAAAATGTCCAAAAACTACTCGCATTATATATAATATAGATTATTAACAAACACAAACTACTTAGATTAAATTTGTGTACCTTACCAAATCTCTTGCAAGGTAATAGGAAAAGTGTGCATGCTTTTGGGTGCAGAGTAGGGGGGACCAACCAAAGTATCATTGCCCGATCTGCTAGAAATTTTCTTTTTGTTTGGTGAAATCTGGCTTTGGGTCACTGTGATTCATGTTGGAATGCTCTTTTTTATTTTTAAAGATAATTTTATTGTCTATATATATATATATATATATATATATATATATATATAGAGAGAGAGAGAGAGAGAGAGAGAGAGAGAGAGAAACGCTTAGTTGCGAACCGGTTCGCACATCACTACGTGCACCTTGCTCTCAAACATCGGATCTGATGGACGGTCTAGATAAGGCGTTGTTACGCGCGTATTTGAGAGAGAGTTTCCATCTCTCTTCAGAGAGAGACTCTCGCTCGCATGCCTCCTCTCTGGATTCTCGGTGGATTGCATACTAATAGCATCAGTAGCGAGGTGGCTATTGACAGTGCTCTGTGGACCCCATCATGGTGTATGTATCCTATCCACGCCTTCCATCCATTTTCCAGACTATTCATAAAGTTACATAGACCTAGATGAAGAGAAAACACAAATATCAACTCCATCCAAAACTTTTGTGCCCCTGAGAATTTTTCAACGGTAAGAGTTTAATTCCCATTGTGTAGCCCACATTTTTCGACGGTAAGAGTTTAATTCCTAAGAATACTCAAGTGGGCCTCACTAAAGGAAAAGGTGGGTAGGGAAATTCATAATGTTGAAACTTCCCTAGGGTCGACAGTGATGTTTCCATACCATTCATATTGTCATTCCTACTGGGATGAGCTGAGAACACGAATATTATCCTGATTCAAAACTGTTGTAGCCCCATGAATATTTCAACTGTGGAAGTTCAATCCTCACGTTTTTGACCCACTTGAGTATTGGATCTGGCTCATTTTTGTACACGTCCTGAAATGAGCTCACAAAACAGATGGACGGGGTGGATTTCTCACACACATCACAATGGGCCCCACCCTGTCACACGCACGCCCTCCTCTCTCTGAACTCTCTATCCTTAAAAAAGCCCTCTCTCAAATCCACCCTCTCAAATCGTACATGGATTTCCTATGAAAGCTTTGGCAGGAAGTTGTTGCGCAAGGATGCTGAGTGGGGCACACTGCGATGTTTTTCAGAAATCCACCCTGTAGATCCATTTTGGGAGATCATTTTGGGAATGGGAGATCATTTTGGGAATGCGACCAAAGATAAGGTCGGTCCAAAACTCAAGTGGGCCACAAGAGAGGAAAGAATGGGGATTCAACTCTTACCGTTGAAACTCTTATCATTTTAGGCTATAAGCCCAAAAATGAGGCAGATCCAAGACAGATGTGGGCTACACAATGGGGATTAAACTCTTACTGTTGAAAAATTCTTAGGGACCACGAAAGTTTTGGATGGAGCTGATATTTGTGTTTTCTCTTCATCCAGGTCTATTTAACTTTATGAATAGGTTGGATAGCAAATATACATCACGGTGGGCCCTAGAAAAGTTTTAATAGTGAGAATTATTATCACCACTGCTTCCAATGGTGTGGTCCACTTGGGCCTTGTATTTGTCTAAATTTTGGTCCTATGTAATAAAATGATGCAAAAAAATGGATGGAGGGTGTGGATAAAACCTATACATCACAGTGCCCACTCAAAGCTCCTGAGGTGGAGACGGGCAGGGTAGGATGCAATCAATGTTCATTACTAAGAGTGCTCTGTTGGCCCCGCATGATATGTATGTGTTTTATTGAAACCGTCTATCTATTTTTTCAAATCATTATATAGATTATTAGCCCGAAAATGAAGGAGATCGAAATCTCCAGTGGACCACACCACAAGAAAATAGTGGTGATTGAATGCACAACATTAAAAACTTCCTAAGGCTCACAATATTGTTTATTTGTCATCCAACCTGTTGATTAAGTCATGCACACCTAGATAAAATGAAAATATTAGCTTAATCCAAAACTTTTGTGGCCCCTAAGAAGTTTTTAATGGTGAGTGTTCAATCACCACTCTTATGAGATTTGGATCTTACTCATTTTTGGAGCTCATGCCATAAAATAGTCTGGAAAATGGATGGAAGGCGTGGATAGGATACATACATCATGATGGGGCCCATTGAGTACTGTCAATAGCCACCTCGCCATTGATGCTTTCAGTATGCAATCCGTTGAGAATCCAAAGAGGAGGCATGCGAGCGAGACTCTCTCTCTCTCTCTCTCTCTCTCTCTCTCTCTCTCTCTCTCATGAGAGAGCTCTCAAACACGCGCGTAACAGTGCCTTTATCCAGACCGTCTGTCAAATCTGATAGTTGAGAGCAAGGTGCGCACGTAGTGACGTGCAAACTAGTTCGCAATTGAGCGCCTCTCTCTCTCTCTCTCTTTATATATATATATATATATATATATATATATATATATATATATATATATATATATATATAGGCAAAATGAGATATCTATACTAGGAATTACAAAACCAAGCCCAAGGCAGCGAAGCAGAGGACAACGGGAGAAGACCCAATCCATTACAACCAACTTTGCATTTCTGAAAACCTCAACTACTTCCCTATGTCGGTTGCGAAAACATCTATCATTCCTTTCCCACCAAATGACCCAAAGACTAGCAAGAAGAGAACGCCTCCACAACTTTCTATTATTTTGGCAGGACCCTCCCCACTGCCAAGTGAAGAAAAAGGCTCCAATAGAATCCAACATTAACCAACAACATTGAAAGCCACCAAAGAACCACATCCAAACAGCTATGGGGAAGTTCAATGATGGAATAAATGGTCAACCGACTCTACGATATGGTATTAAACAAACAGTTATGTAACGACTATAATGGCTCTTACATAATGCTAACAAATGGACCCATTATGCAATACAAGGCTGTAATGCCCATTTTGAAAAATTGTCCAGTAACCTGCTTGTAACGGCTGTTACAGGCCAATGTGGGGCCAATACATTTTCTTCCTTTTGGAAAAAATAAATAAAAATAAATAAATAATTGACCGTTACATACAGCTTGGCTGTATCATAACAGCCACCATTACCATTATTGAATACCTTGGTCCCGCATGCACATGAGACATGCATTAGGAAGAACCATGCACCGTTTTCGAAAGGTTATCCACCAGTAGCGGGCTCCATAAGACCAAAATGAAAGCAGATGGGCCACTTTGAAGCCTCAGTTCTTGATCCAAATTGCCCTATAAAATGACTGCACTGGGAATGTACCAGATTTCTCCCATTAATTTCCTTTTGGTACTTATAGGGCTGAAATTCTGAAGCATCGAGAATAACCAGATCATATCATCCAACTCCATATCCAAATCAGCTAAAATTTCAGGTTTATTTGCTGGAGACTGTTAAATTTATTGCAAACACTTTGTGAACTGTGTTGGGAATCAAGGTGTCCCAAATTGGTTACGGTAACGGCGGTTACCGTTAAAGATACAGGGCTGAAACGGGAAGGTCCAGAAAACGGAACCAAAAAGGCTATTACAGGCTCATAACAGTTGTTACGGGCAGTAACCCTAAAGAAAATAGGGTCCACTTCCTCTTCTTCTTCTTCTTCTTACTGCGCCTGCAACTCCACGCAGCGCTGCTGCAGTGCTTCTGCTCCTGCTTCTTTTCTTCTTCTTTCCCCTCTGGTGCGGCTCCCTCCCCAATTTCCACCCTCCCTCTCGTTTTCTCCTTCTATCTTTTTATCTTTCTTTCCCTCATTTTTTCTTTTTCCCTCTCATTTCTCTCTCCCTCTCTTAGTCTCGAAAAAATGAATGGGTAGCGTGGCTGTAAAATAGCCACACACCTTATTTCGATAATTTTTCTGTGGCGCACGCTGCTTGGTGCACTTGCACTGTTTTAGTGCATGCGGCCCATCTTGATTTATGTGTTGTATTATATATCCATGCCATTCATTAGTTTTTCTAGATCATTTCAAGGCATGGTCCCTAAAATGAAGCAGATCCAGATCTCAAGTGGACCACACAATAGGATTGAATGCCCACTGTGCACTTGCATTGTTTTAGTGCATGTGGCCCGCCTTGATTTATATGTTGTATTATATATCCATGCCACCGATTAGTTTTTCCTGATCATTTCAAGGAAAGGTCCCTAAAATGAAGTAGATCCAGATCTCAAGTGGACCGCACAGCAGTGTTCGAAATATCGGTATCGCGCAATGTATCACAACCTTGGGATACAGATACGTAGCGGTTATCACATGGAATATATCGTTTGTATCACGTAATTTATCGCATCTTTTGGGAAACATAGGGAAACATTGGGAAAATGGCTGAATTTTTCAATGAAACTTCAGAGATTATTAAAAAAGACCTTAATACATACTTTCAAATAAATTAAAAAAAATCTCAAAAAAAAGTGTCATAATAGGTTTCATTTGTATAGGGTCCTAAGTTATGAGTTATCTAATTGAACTAATGTAACTATATTCAAATATGATGCATAATATATATAAATGTGTGTAATATGTATCCATGCCGTCCATCTGTTTTTCCAAATCATTTTAGGGCATTATTTAAAAAATGAAGCAAATCCAATTATCAGGTGGACCACACCATAAGAAACAATGGTGATTGACTGTCCTACCATTAAACACTTCTTCGGGCGCACCTTAATGTTTCCATAATGTTTATTTGCCATCCAATTTGTTGATTAGGTCACATGAGCCTAGATGAAGGGAAAAAACAAATTTCAGCTCGATCCAAAACCTTTGTAGCCCATTAACGGTCAATCACCACTTATTCTTATGGCTCACCTAATAATTGAATTTGCTTCATTTTTGGAATAATGCCCTAAAATGATATGGAAAAATTGATTGACAGCGTGGATACATAATACATACATCAAGGTGGGCCCCACGGTAATTGCACAATAAGGGCCACACCACACCATCTTGGGTGAATCTTTCCCTAGTCTTTCCTCTCATATGGATGCCTTGAGTTTTGGATCTACTTTTTTTATTTATTTTTATTTTTATTTTTATTTTTATTTTTATCTCATGTCCTAAAATGATCTGGAAAAACGGATGGACGGAGTGGATTTCCCACAAACATCATGGTGAGCCCC
Source organism: Magnolia kwangsiensis (assembly GCA_037074715.1). Classification (NCBI taxonomy): domain Eukaryota; kingdom Viridiplantae; phylum Streptophyta; class Magnoliopsida; order Magnoliales; family Magnoliaceae; genus Magnolia; species Magnolia kwangsiensis. Next base: position 100,780,524 of record CM073578.1, read on the forward strand.
ATAGAGCATCCCAATGCTTGAACTTCTTGCGAAAGGCTTTGGCAGGAAATACGTGTACAAGTCTCATGCAATGCAGAACCAGCGAAGTGGGTGGGACCCCGACAGTAGGGCCCACCTTGATGCATGCATGGTATATCCACATCATCCATCTGTTTTGCCACATAATTTTAAGGGTTTGTCCCAAAAATAAGGCAGATGCAAATTTTCTAGTGGTCGTAACCAGTCCACACACAACAATGGTTATTGACCATTAAAAACCTTATTTGGGCCACAATTTTTGGATCAAGCTAATATTGTTTTTTGCCTTTCCTCCAAGTCCGTGTGAACTTATCAATAGGTTGGATGGTCAATAACTGTTACGGTGGACCCTCAGAATTTTTTAATGGTGGGAGATCAATGACCATTGCTTCTTGTAGCGTGGTCCACTTGAAACTTGTATATTCTTATAGGGACCATGCTATAAAATAAGTAGTCCAAATAGATGGACGGTGTGGACATATATTACATATATCGAGGTGGGCCCCAAAGAGTTAACTTACGTACGCAATCTGTATCCCTAAACCCACGTCCCTAGGCCAATCGGTGAATTAGATGGGACCTTGACCGTGAGGCCACCTTGTTGTGATACAGTGTATCCACATTGTCAACTCATTTTGACAGATCATTTTAGGAAATGGGTCAAAAATTGACGCAAATCCAAATATGAAGTAGACCACACCACATGAAACAGTGGTCATTGAATGGCCACCATTAAAAAATTTTGGGGACTACTAAAGTTTTGGATCAAGCTAATATTGATGTCTTCCCTTCATCCAGGTCTATCAGACCTCATAAACAGATTGGATGGCAAATCCGCATCACGGTGGGCCCTACAAAAGCGTCAATGGTGGACACCATTGCCACCACGGCTTCCTGTGGTGTGGTCCACTTGAGCCTTATATGTCCCTACATTTTGGGATCATGCCCTAAAATGACATATCAAAATGGATGAACGGTGTAGATAAAACACATAAATCATGGTGGACCCTATAGAGCCCCTAATAGGAGAGTTCGTCTCGAGCTAACTCAATCCACGCCCATAAAAAGGGCTCTGAAGCTTATTTCAAAAGCCAGAGAGGGTTACAGAAGGCAAGAACCCTAAAACCCCAAAATCTCTCCTAAATCTCGAGATTTCTTCGAATTTCTTCGGATTTTTTCCGAGCGCGATACCGAAATCACTTGCGTTTTGATTGGGTTAGCTCGAGACAAACTCGAAGATTCTATTTGCACTCACCTACGAACGGCGCAACGCTTCGATTCTAATGGCCCACAAATTGAAGCTTCCGATCATGGCTCTCTTCTACAGGTACCAAATCCAACCTATGGAAAGTTTATTTCCTTTTTTTTCCCTTTTTTTTTTACGCTATCCCAAGTCTCCCGACATCTCGGTCGTGACCGGGTATGTGTTGTACAACAAAATATGGTGAAAAAATCACGATAAAAGTGATAATTTCATCGATATCGCACGATATTTAGCGATATTGAACGATACTAAGTATTCCATGATTTTTTTTTTTTTTATTTCTTAATATCTTTTTTGATTTCTTGGTATCTTTCAAAGGGTTTTGTATCGCTGCAGCGTGATACCGATAATATCGGCCAATAGTATCAATATTGTGAACACTGCCACACAGTAGGATTAAATGCCCACTATTAAAAACTTATTATGGCCCACTGTAATGTTTATTTACCATCGAAACTGTTGATAAGGTTGCATGGACCTGGATTAAGGAAAACTCAAGTCGTAGCTTAAAAATAAAAAAAATATAATATAATAATAATAATAGAAGTTTTAATTGTGGGAATTCAATCCCTACTGTATGGTCCACCAAAGATTTGGATTTGCCTCATTTTTTGGACCATGCCCTAAAATGAGATGGCAAAAAGGATGGACAACATGGATATATAACAAATGCATCAAGGCGGGTCCTATGTTCAGGGCGTCATTCACTAGTGGTCCACCTAAGGTTTAAATTTGCTTGATTTTTTGGATCATGCTTTAAAATGAGCTGGCAAAATAGATTGACGGCACGGATATAAAAATACATCAAGGTGCACCCCAATTTCAAGGCCTCACCCACTGGTGGTCCACCTTAGATCTAGATCTACCTCATTTTTGGACCATGCCTTTAAATGATTTGATAAAACGGATGGATGCCATTGATATAGAATACATACATCATGGAGGGCCCTATGTACATGGCCAAAAAAATTGTCCACGAGGCATACATTAACTCAAAATTAATAAATTAAATTATGGCACTACTGTTGCCAAGTCACAATTCCAAAATTAAATTTTTTAAATGATTTTCACCGTTAATTTGCAAACACTAATTTTTCTGAAATAAGATCGTTTGATATTTTTCATTCTTCACTGTTCAATAAATATCCACCAATCCATTAGTGAGATAAGTGCCAATAGATTGCATGAATTTAATGTTGATTTGGGGCATCGAATGGTCCACCAAATCAGCTCTAAATCGACAACACTATTTACTTGAATATAATTTCAAATTTTTTCTTAAGATTTATTGAGAAAAATTATATTAATTTGTTAGATATATGAATTACATAATTGGACATAAAAGTCCCTAGATTGTATGTTGAAATAAAATGCACACAAGTCAAAAGGTATGTAATATGCCAATACCTACAAATATGAGATATTTTGGTTTTAGATTCATTCTAATTAATTCATATTGATATTATATAGTTAGATAATTAAATATAAAAGATCTATAGCCAATACTAGGTTGTCAGGTTCATAAATTCATCAGGCAGTCCGATACAACCTCTCACCGAAGAGCGGACCGTTACACCACCATAAACATGTTCCAAGTTATAAATGAATGCATATTTGGAATATTTAGAATATTCCGACTTTAATGGATATTTTTTCATAATTTTTCGACCAAAAATAAAAAATAAAAAATTGCTTCGTTACGCACCCCTATCGGCCGATACAGGGCGTATCCGTATCGGTAATGGTGGGCACCATTATGCCCATCGATACCGCAACGGAACACCTTGGTTGGGAACCCGCATACTAATGTGTCGACGTTATAGTATTTGAGATCTTTCTAAACCGCAGATCGTCCCACATCACATATGACCCATCTGATGCATTTCATGATCTTTACGACTGAATGCTGAGACGAACACTTAAGTGTCTCTTGAACATAGATTAACTGGTCTTGAATTACAGTATTCCTTGAATCCCACTTCAGTCAAGTTGTGGGGTCTGTTGTATCAATTTTACTTGAATCAGTACACTTACCTACAACCAGTGTTCGAAATATCATTATCGCGTAACGTATCGCATCCTTGGGATATAGATACATATCGGTTATCGCATAGGATCTAGCGTTTATATTGGGTAATTTATCACACTTTTTAGGAAAGATTGGGAAAATAGTTGAATTTTTCAATGAAACTTCAAATTTTGTTAAAAAAGGCCTTAATACACGCTTTTAAATCATAACATCTCAAAAAAGAAGTGCTCATAATAGGTTTCCTTTGTATAGGGTCCTAATTTATGCGTTATCGGGCTTAACTACTGCAACTATATTCATATTGAATGCATAACATTTAGAGTGTATGTGATGATCATTTCATCAAATGCTCCTAAATACTTTGAAATTAGTCTCAATTGACAGTTGGTTGAATTTATTTTCTGAAAATTGACAAGGACTTAACAAATCAGTAGATCAGGATTTCATGTTTGGAGTCCAACATTGCAAGCAATTTGGAGAAGTTGGGGAAATTTTGAATTTTTCCCAAATCAGACCACCTACACTGAAATTTCAAAATTAGAGTGTACGTGATGATCATTTCATTAAATACTCCAAGACACTTCAAAAAAAAAAAAAAAAACATGGAGATCATGAAGAACCAATGGATATCGAAATCAAAGCTCCAACTCCATGATTTTTCATGCAAAACATGAATAACCAATGGATTTATAATCATTTGACCCCCATTTAACAAAATTTCAACAAAAAAAAAAAGAAATCGGAATTTGAAAATGCCCATTGGATTGAACATGTAGGATATATCAGTACTACTTGTGTTTTGTATCACACAGGTGGGATACAAGATATATCGTAAGATATACTAGCCAATATCGATATTTAAAACATTGCCTACAACCCAGAAGGGGATCCCTAGCAAGTCCCACCTAGCAGCCTAGTGAATGTTTTTCTCCTGTGTAACAATAATACAACCTTGTCCAACATGCCACTTAATGGCTTCTAGATGATATGATGAAGTCAAATTCAACGCTTTAAGCCTTTGCTTACGATTTTTAAGTCAAAGTCACAAGGTTGGTCATTTCTATCAGTGATTCAAATAGCGCTCGTAGCGTAGTGATAGCATACGCTGTGTAGCTTAGTGTAGCATAGAATAGTGTAGCCATAGCACTACATAGCATGCTAAATAGCATAAATCCCCTATAGTGTATGCCACAGGGGTCGTACATACACTACAACAATGTAGTGTGTAGCGTACATAGTGTACGCTACAATGTATTTTTTATTGTTTTATTTATTTATTATTTTTTATGTTTTCTTTGCATCAAATGTTGAGGGATGTGACAAGTGTACTATATTTAATACTTTTGACCTGTGGGATTTTTATTTCTTTTCATACTTGTGACTAGTGGTTTCAATTAGACATTATTAATTAAAGTGGTTCGCTTAGAAAATTGTTGATGTGATAATTATTTGATTTGGTTTATATGTGGTTAGGCTTTTGATAAATGATAATTAATAACTGGTTTTAACATGCTTATAGTTGAAAAAATGAATCATCTTTTAGGCATTTTTAAATTTTTTCCTTTTTACTGTGACTATTTATCCTATTTTCCTGTTTTTAAATTAAAATTTTTGAAGTATCGTGTAGCTTACACTGCACACTGCACAAGGTTGAGCGCTACGCAACACACTGCTACTATTTTAAACACTAATTCCTATTAAAGTACACAAAATCTAAATACACTTGATTCCAAGTGTTTAATTTATAGAAAAATCTCACATTAAAATAGATAACATTTACACATACCCCCGAGGGTTCAACCCATAAACGCACTTCCATTTGGAAACTTGAGTCAATTTCTGACCATGATTTTGATGTGTCCTTGTCCATATTTTGGTGTCAAATGGTGGGTTATCAATCCAACTAATGGTGCCAAATAATTGTGCATTCGTGAGATGGCATGCATTGGTGACATGGCAATGACATGATGGCAAGGGATCAAATTTCAAATTTGAAGTCAAATATGCAAAGTCCTCCAAAAGTGATGAGAATAGCCCGTAGGCAACCCAAAGTAGCCATTGTTCAAACTGCAAAGTAGGAATCATATTGGGTGAGTTGTTCGCATTAGAGTCAAATGGTAGAACAGGATTCATGTAGCCAACCCGAATTAATTCGAATAAGGATAAATGTTGTTGATGGTGAATTGTTAGCATTAGAGTCAACAACACCGATCACTCAAGTTAGCAAGAGTAGAAATCATTATGGGCTCAAGTAAAATTAAGAGAATGAGATCTTTGACCAAAAGTGAAATCTTTAGGAGGGAGAATAGAGAGTGTCGAGAGAAGAATGGTTGGTGGGAGAATTAGAGAGAGGACTATCAGGTAGCAGCCAGGAGCAGTGTTAAATATCAATAATATTGGCTGATATTATCATGAGTGACTGATACAATGTATAGGGGAAGTTAGTAAATTCCCCAGTATCACACAAAATATCGCAATGTATCGCCGGTATATCAATGCATTGCGATATTTTGCCAAAACCCTTCATATAATTCCCCCATATCATCCATACATGCTATACATTGCAATAATTAAGATATGTATCAGTGATACATTGTGGTACATTTCCCCGTTGGAAATTATACAAATTTTGCATTAAAAAACAAAAAATCCATTTTCTCCCAAAATTTGTTTGGGGAATACATTTCATACTTGTATTGTATTTTATTTTTATTTTGAATGATGATACGTTTCTACTTGTATTGTATGATTAATGACTCATATGAACTCATTTTTTGACATAATTGTCTTTCAGAAAAAGAAAAAAAAAAATGACAAATTTGCATCACTTCTGTCAAATAGCACATAATTTATAACCCACTATATAGGAAACTTCTTGTGCATACTTGTTTTTTGTGATCTTTTGAATTATAATTGTGTAATCATGTCTCTTTCAATATATACCAAGGTATCCCGTATCGGTATTGGTTGGCGTAACGGTGCCCTCCAATACCGATATGGATACCGGGAAGTAACAGCTCGTAATGGTGCAATTTTATTTATTTTTATTTTTGCCAAAAAAATATGGATTAAATCTGGAATATTCTTAGCATTCCAAATATGCATTCATTTATAAATTGGAACATGTTTATGGTGGTGTAACGGTCCACTCTTTGGTGAGGAGTATCGGATTGTCTGATGAATTTATGAACCAGACAACCTGGATTTGACTGCAAAACTCATATATTTAATTTTCTAACTATCTACTATCAATGATAAATATATTAGAATGAATGTAATATGAAAACATCTTACATGTGTAATATATTCAAATTTTTATTTTTTTTTAAAAGGACCGAAAATAGTGCGTAAATAGAAAAAAATTTATAAAAAAATATAAAATGACAACAATAATTTGTAAAATGGACGTTAACATGTTCTACTATGATTAACACATCATATTCTACCATTAAAACAACAAAACATTCAATAAAAAATGATTTTTCAATTTTTTTTTTTTTAAAAAGGCCGAAAATAGTGCATAAATAGGAAAAATTTATTAAAAAATATAAAATGACAACAACAATCTGTAAAATGCACATTAATATCTTCTACTATGATTAACACATCATATTCTACCATTAAACAACAAAACATTGAATAAAAAAATGATTTTTCGAATTAAAAAAAAGGTCGAAAAGTGCGTAAATAGAAAAAATTATAAAAAAAAATGTAAAATGACAACAACAATATGTAAAATGGACATTAACATGTTCTACTATGATTAACACATCATATCCTACCATTAAAACAGGAAAACATTCAATAAAAAAAAAATTTTTGAATTTTTTTATAAAAAAGGGCCGAAAATAGTGCATAAATAGAAAAAAATTATATATAAAAAAAATGACACCAACAATCTGTAAAATGGACATTAATATCTTCTATTATGATTAACACATCATATTCTACCATTCAAATAACAAAAAATTGAATAAAAAATATAAATACCTATTTTTAAGAAATTTCTGAAAAATGGCTCACGGAGCTTCGAATCAAGAAAATTCTTAATATAAGTTGTTTTTATCTGTAATATCAAGCTAAGAGTGGTCGATAATAGCAATAGAATGATTTAGGAAGAATTTGGAAGAAATAAATTTTTTTTTAAAAAAAGTGAAAAAATAGACCTTAAAAAGCAAAAATAAATTTTTTTTTTTTTTTTAAATGGCCATTTTTTTACCGTTACGCCCTAACCATTACGGGGCAGTAACGACCGTTACGGGGCCGTTACAGCTACAGAATCGGAGGGTGCCCCGTATCGCGTAACGGCCACTGCCGTTACCGATACGTATCGGCCGATACGGCCGTACGTAACAGATACGGGACACCTTGATATATACCGAAGTTCTATTGAAAAATTTCATCATTTCCCAATGTCTCCCTCAGACAGCAACACATTCCCCAATACAGTCAATATTTCCCATGAGATAACAATATGTCTCCATATCCCAAGGGTGTGATACGTGCATTGATACCAATATTTAAATTACTGGCCATGAGTAAATTTGTTTGGTAAGAGAATGGACCAATATTGGAATTGTTAATGACCGAGGCAAGTGCATTCAGGATTATGCACAACAAGATTAAAAGGAAATGGTAGATCGTGCATCAACAGTTCAAGAAGCCCAAGTCATCATCCAGGCACTCAAAATGGGATCCTACTGTCAAATTAGCCTTAAGACAGCATCCACTGGTGTAAAAAAAGTTCCAATTATTTAGGGTCCAGCTCAATGGCTCAGTGGTAGAAAAACTTTGTTTCAATATAGTGGGGTCAAGTGCCCATGTGGCTGTGGGTGTGTGTGAGAGAGAGTGGTGTGGGTCTGTGTCTATAAGAAAAAAGTTCCAATTATTCGAAAGGAAGATCAGATGGCAGGGATCAGCTATGAACAACTGATAATTGGATTGGACAGCACAGAATGATCCAAAAGAATAAATCAGCAGTTAAAATCTCAGGGTAGTGATTATAATGACAGACCAATGAATGAATCTAGAAATGACAAATCATCAACAGCCAGATCTAGCAATCAATGACGTTAAAGATGTGGTGCCCCAAGTAATGGTTCCCATGGCTCCCCAGCCACCCACAATCAATGCAAACAAAATCTTTGATGAAGGGGGTCCTACTAATAAAGCATGATATTAGAGTTAGAATCCATTCTTGAACCCCTGCTTAATAGTGTTCTTTGCTTCGACACCCTATTTGGTTAGCACACTAAAAATCTTCAGATCGTAAGTTTCAAATACACCCTTGTTTTTCCTTCAAAAACATAAGTGGTAGATGGAGGTTGGTCGAAAGCTCCATGCTTACACCCATCCTTGCTTCTCAGAAAATAGAAAATGATTGCACACGCAAAGAAATCCCTAGTGTCCTTTGCAAGCTTCACTCCTATAAAAAGAATAAAAAATAAAACCTTGTCCCACTTCTTCTCCAGTTGAACCACTACCCTTGCCCTTTTTACCATCCTCAAACTAGACATGTCACCCCTTCATCAAACCGTATCCTAAGTCCCATCAACCTCCTATCATCCATCTTCCATAAATCCTTAGTTCACCTCTATTGAGTGAACACTTCGTCATTTGGAAAGGCATCTTGACTCCATTACAAAACTCCCACGCGTGGTAGAAACTCCCTACACAAGAAACTCTTCTCTTTCTCATATTCACAAAACTCATTTTTCTGTTCTCAAAAAGACGACAAAAACAAAAAGACTTCTGAAACCACCTTCCAAGGTAACATTAGTTTCAAAAGGAAAGTTAAAAACACTTCCAAGAGTCTTCTACAACCAAGATCCAACGTAAAAATTCTCATCAAGTCCAGCAAACAAAATGTTAGCATAATGGAGCACAGCTCCATCTTCAATTTGTGACAAATCAGACATGTCACTCTAAGCATTATCTTACAGTTTTCGTCATTCTAGTTTCCTTGAAGTGGTATCCTATAAGTAGATATTGTCATCTGATGGGCAGATCTAGTGCCTAGCATATTTTCCATCCAGAAGCAAAATAAGGACCAGTATGCTGATTATTGTCTGATGGGCACACCAATGGCACTCCTAAGTCAGTTCCATACAATGGTGGATCTCAATCTATTGGCTCTAGCATCCCCATAGATCATGGCACACCATTTTGCAACAAAAACCGAGATCATCCTAAGGAGCACCCTGCAAACAAGGCACATGTTCTTTCCTCAGGAATTCCATGACCAACCTTTCACCCCATCCATGTTGATTCTTTCTTCCACCATGCGCCATCTCTCAACTCCTTTTTCAACAAACCACTGCCTCTTTGCCTGAACCCTATGACTTCAGTTATCAATAATCTCATACCCCATATCAATCCAATATTTCTTTTTCTTTTTAATAGTAAGCTGGGAATATCATATTATGGATTCATGATGGAAGTTATGGCATAAGTTTGAGGGCAGTTGCCAACCTAACACAACCCTCTCTTTATCCAGGTTGGGAACGATAATGAGAGCACAAAACTTCCACAGGCGAAATATAATAGACTATTACATAGGTTGATTACAATCAAACGCTATCTAATAGTCTAGTGCATAGGTTGATTACAATCAAAGAGTTGCTTATAGGATAGCAATAAGACCAGTCATGCTTTATGGGACATATTGTTGGGCAGTCAAAGAACAATATGGTCATGGGATGACTAAAATGAGGATGTTGAGATCAGTGTTTGAGTTGTTGGTATTGCCACAAGTTTTGCTAGCCAGAGATAAAGATATAATATCGTTATCGCCGATAATATCGCCAATAACCGGAAATGTAAGGAAAAAGGGGGAAATTTGAGGAAAATGGTGGAATTTTTCAGTGAAACTTCAGGACATGCCTAAATACACATATTTACATATTCAGGAATGAAAATTTTGCAAAAAGAATGCATTAAATTAGAAGTTTCCATTTAATGGGGGCCAAAAAGTATGCGTTGTCGTAAGAAATCACTCAAATAGTAACCAAAATTAGTTTATATAATACAAATGCAAGCTTACAACAATTAAGACATACAAAAGTAAATGAATTGAAAAAAATACACATTTCTGGCCATGTTTTATCCCCACATAGAGTGACGAGGTGGCTCGTAATCATTGTTCGGATCCCGTGGCAGTTGAGAGTAATACTACTGCCCAACATATTGGCAGTACTGTTCCCAGGTCATCCTCTGCTCGTACCAATTGAGGAACTCTCTTATGTACCTTTGATAGTCATCCTCCCCAAACTGTACGAGTACGCTTAGATGTGGGAATTGCGTGACATACATTGACGGCATTTCCTGAGTAGGGTACTGACGGAACAGATCAAGCCCAACCCCGACTCCTTGATAGTATTGTTGTCAGTCATATGAGTACCCCGAATATCCTCCTGTCAAAGGGTTATGACTCGAAGAACTATCTTCCGGCTGCCTGTACCTATGGGTAGAAGAGCGTGACTGAATGTCAAAGCTGTCATGGTCATACCCATGATATCCCCCATGAGCATAAGGTGGGATAGAGGTGGAGCTCCCCTGATCTGAACTTATGTCTATAGATGACAAGCTGCGTGTGAGAGCATCAGCCGCGGCGCGTCCGGCTTTCTTCTTCGAATGACGCTCGAACATATATCTGAGCTTTGATGCTCTCGCCCTGGATGGTGGACGAGATCCATGATCCTCGTCCTGAGTGGCATGGTCAAAGCTCTGCCCCCTCAATGAACTGGTCAACGGATCATTGGCTCTGAGCCGTCATGTACCCCCCACCATTGCCACCCCCACCCCCACTAGTACCACCTATATTAGTATCGATGCCTCCATCCCCTCCCTCATCACCGTCGTCGTCGTCGTCGTCGTCCCCAGGACCAGTGTCAAGTGGAGGTTGAGTCTCATCATCATCATCACTCACTACGACTTGCTGATGAGGAGGGGGTCATGAAGATGCTTCCTCACCCTCATTGGAACGTGCCGAACGCCTCACCAAATGATCAAAAGAGTCTGTATCCGCCTTCTATTCCTCTACTACCTGATCGACATCGATACCCAGAGCCGCTGCTCCCTCGGCTACCTGTGGAGCAGGGCCTCCCTTCACATAATCTAAATCAGCTGATTTGACCCACTCATAAAGTGGGTCCTCATCATCATCACCTATCTGTGCCATGTTACCTATAGACAATAGCTCTAATGGGTCTTGATTTTCCTCCATGTCTCAGTCTACCCGCAACTGCCTCTCTTAACTTCATATTGTAATAGCAGTAAACGAGTTCTTGTAGCTTCTCATATGCTAATCTGTTCTTCTTGCTGGTGTGTATGAGTGACCATGTGCTCCAATTCCTCTCACAAGGTGAGGAGGATACAGTCTGTGCGAGAACATGGACTGCCAATAATTGCAATGCGGGAGTGTCGACTCCGTATATCGCCCACCACTCACTTATATATATACATGAGGAGCTTGTTTTAGTTTGAAGTTTAAACGAAAAATGCAATTACCAAATTATATTACCATACTCACACGGCATCATCGTTTCGGTCGATGCTTTTACTAGTACGGATGAGAACGTACCCCTCGCATCCCTAAACCACAACTGTAAACACGGATTCACATGTCATTATTTTTAATCAACCATATTTCTAGAGGCTATAAGGAAGAAATTTTATCGCATTACCCGGTTACCGAAATCTGCTTGCGCTGTTGATTCTGGGAACAATCGTTCGAACTCCTCGTGGACGGACATCGTCAAATCTTGATTCTCATGGAGTCGACGTTTATAATGAAATTTGGAATTTAAGTAGTATGCTGAAACCCAAATATTAGTTACTCAGTTGTATTAACATGCAAATAGAAGTGATACTTAAAAGTACTCAGTTGGTGGAGTGAATGCTCGAGTCCCAGTCCATCAACGATCGATGATATTGATCACCCACTGATACGAAGTGGGGATTGTAGTCATTATCCCGTCTCATAATTCTCATAAGCTCATACATTGACCCCATCGAAGGCCACATCTCATTATCTACGGCTCGTAGGACCTTGTACATCAGATGTAGGAAGGAAACGACGTTGTGAACTTTTTCCCAGAAGGTATCGGAAAGCACTATATTCGAACAGGTCTTTACACCCTCAGTCTTCTTCTGATTCCACTCCATGTATCTCTCAGATCTGAACAAATTTCTGAGACCCACGTGGTGCCTATATAAGCTATCGAGTGCAATGAAGTTCGTGGCGAATCGTGTCGCGCTTGGTCTAACGATGTCCCCTCCACAACACTCACACATTGTAGACAACAACCATGAGTAATTGTATATAAAGTTTGTCACTTTCCTCGCATCCTGGATGGTTTTCCTAACAGAATCCCTCTGGCCCATCTCCTCGAGCATTAAATCAATACAGTGTGTCGCACACAGGGTCCAATAGAGATTGAACTTCTTCATCAATTTCTTTCCCGCCTTAACGAACGCATTGCCATTGTCCGTCACAACTTGGACAACATTCTGGGACCCAACATCTCTAATCACTCCTTTCAGGAGAGCATATATGTATTCATGATCTTTTATTCGGGCCGATGCATCAATAGATTTGAGAAAAACCGGTTGTCCTCTACAGTACACCATGAAATTGATAATGGATAATTTCGTGGGTCCTGTCCACCCATCACACATGATTGTTACCCCATATTATTTCCAGTTCGACTTGAGTCCACTTACCCAAGCCTGCATCTCCTCATGCTCCCGATCGAGGTAGATACTAAGAATCTCCTGTGGCGTGGGAGGCTTCACGCCGGGCTCGGCACGTTGTACCTCCTCAATCATATTTTTGAAGTGAGGATTGACTGCTGCATTTGCTGGTACATGGCTCGAGATGAACCACCTAGATATAGTGCCACCCACTTTCTCCCTGAGCCCCTTGCTCCACACATTTTTTAATCTTTTTTTATTAACGCCTGTGATGGGTGCATCTAGGACACGAGCGCTTTGTGTGCGTTGTAGACCATGCTCGCTGCCTCCCTTAAATCGTCTGCTGCTCCCACCAGCCTCATGTCAAGACGTCCCAAACGGCGGCCAACTCTCATCAATCCGTCTTTTTTGCTCCCCATCCCACTCTGAAGCCCGAGACTCACGAATCAGTTATCTAAAATCACTCCTTTCTCGAGTTGTAACACAGTTATCGGGGTACATGATCCCCTCATCGTCGTCATCATCGTATTCGTCGATAGCACCTATGCCCCGTCCAGTGCCTCGTAGCTCCTCCCTTATATCCCTCTCCCAACCCTTTTGCTGCAGCTTACGTGACTTCGCTTCATTTGACACTCTTTTCATCTCCTCTCTCACTGGCCTCGTTACCCTTGGACAGTCTTTCACATTCTTGTATCCCCCTGCCAAATTTTCCTTTAGCCTAGACACTCCCCCACTCCATATCACTAGGCCACAATAGTTGCATATGGCTCCATATTTATTACCCTCTACTGGCCGTCCATGTTTCCACCCAATGTCCTTTGCTCCTCCTTTTCCTGATCCAGATGACATTTTGCTCCCTAGTAGTATACAAATTTGTGATAATGGACAAAAAAAAATAAAAATGCATCAGCTTGTATTCAGTGTAACAAGCCCAAATTATTTCAAGGGCTAAGATGTTAGATCAAATTAAATTTTCATATAAATTACAACTGAAGAAAGAGTCTGTAGATTGCATACTGAGTAAACTTTATGGGGCCTACTATGATTTATATATACAATATGATGGGTCCATGTAAATAAATGGTGGACGTTATCTCCCAACTTATTCCCTCTGGTGTAGCCCATTAATGAATGAGATGGATCTAAAGTTAAAGTGGATCAACCACAGAAAACCGTGGGAGCAATCACACCCACCGTTGAAATATGTAAAGGGTCCACTATGATGTATTTTTGAGATCCAACCTATTCATAAGTTAACATCGAGATAAATGAAGTGAAAATAAAAATATCAGCTTGATCGGAAACTTCAGTGGCCCCTAAAAAGTTTTGAACGCTGGACATCACTGTCCCCACTGTTTTCTATGGTGGGGTCCACTTGAACCTTAGATCTATCTCATTCTTTTTCTCATGACATAAAAATCTCTCCAAATTAATGGATGGTATGGATACAATACATGCATCATGGTTGGGTCCACATAGCTCAGTGACGTAGCCACCCCACTAGGATCGATGTCATGTGTTAACACGGGACGCGGATTGCGTATTGATAGCGTCAGTAGCAATGTGGCTACTGACAATACTCTGTTGGCCCCGCATGGTGTATTTTGGTTTTATCCAAGCCGTCCATTTATTTTTACAGATCATTATAGAGCATTATACTGAAAGTGAGAGATATTAATATCTCCAGTTGACCACACCACAAGAAAACAGTGGAGATTGAATGCTCACCATTAAAAACTTTCTAGTGCTCACTGTAATGTTTATTTGTCATCCAACCGGTTGATTAGCTCACGCACACATGGTAGAAGAGAAAAAAACAAATATAATCTTAATCTAAGACTTTAGTGGCCTTTAAGAAGTTTTTAATGGTAAGTGTTCAATCACCACTCTTTCCTGTGCTGTGGTCATATGAGATTTTGATCTGCCTCATTTATGGTCTTATAGCATAAAATAGTCTGAAAAAATAGATGAATGGCATGGATAGGTCACATACATCATTATGGGCCCCACATAACACTATCAGTAGCCACCTCGCTACTGACGCTGTACGCAATCCGCGTCCGTTGAAACGAGGTATTCGTATCTCCACTCAGTCTGCGAGTTGAGCTATGGTTCTGTGTGTCGTTGGCTACAGCTTTTGTCAATAGCCAATCCATAAATCGGATTACCTACTGAATTACTTAGTAAGCTCTAACTTGGGCCCACTGTGAATTTATGTGGTTTATCCACACCTTCCATCCGTTTTTTCATATCATTTTAGGCGTTGAGCCCAAAATTGAAGCTTATACAAGTCTCAAGTGGACCATACCACAGGAAACAGTGGAAATAATGATTTCCACCCTGGAAACCTTTCCACCCCATGCAGCGCAGGAAGGAGGTGGGGCCCTCTGTTTGTGAAACATCCTCACCGTTCATCAGTTTTGTGAGTTCATTTTATGACATAATGCCAAAAACGAATTGTATCTAAAGCTCAATTGAGCCTAAAAAGTGATAATTAAACGTCTACAGTTGAAATATTTGTGGGGCCACAGAAGTTTTGATTCATGCCAATTTATTTTTTTTTCCAGTTCATCTCAATATTAATGACGTTATTAACGGTACAGATGGCATGTAAACATCACTGTTGAACCAGGAAGGTTTCAACGGTTGGAATTTCCCAAACCACATTTTTCCTTTAGTACGGCTCACTTGAGCAGGTGAACGTGAACCAAGGAGGTTTCAACTGTGGGGTCCACTGTAATTTATGTATTTTGTCCACTCCGTCCATCCATTTTAGCAGATAATTTTAGGCCTTGAGCCTAAAAACGAACTATATCCAAACCTCAATTGGACCACACCGTAGTCAACAATATGAATTGAAATCTACCATTGAAAATTTCTTGGGGGCCACAGAAGATTTGGATCAAGCTGATATTTGTGTTTTCCATTCATCAATGTCTGTATGATCTTATGAACAAGTTGGATGAGAAATAAACATCACTGTGGGCCCTAGAAAGTTTTTAATGGTGGAAATCATTATTCCAACTGTTTCTAATGGTATGGTCCACTCGATCTTTAGGTCTGCTTAAATTTTGGTCTCAAGCCATAAAATAAGATGGAAAAACGGATGGACCGCATGGATCGACCAGATACATTCTCGGTGGGCCCAGAAGAATGTGCTTGGTACGTTAATAACGTATGGAACCACGTACGCAATCCCTTTTACGCCCGCCCGATCCCCATTTACGCCCGCCTGATCCCCAAATTCCGATAATCCCTCTCAAATTTCAAATTTCCATCTACTTCCCACCGATTTCTCCAAAATTTCAACCGAAAATCCCTCCCTCATCCCAAATAAGAAAAAAAAAAAAAAAAAACCCTCAAGATCTCTCCCTGCAAGCGGATTCGAGAAGTTGCAGGATTTTTTGACGGAAAAAAGAAAAATTTTAGGGTTGAATCTTACCGGATATTGCCGATCTGCACTCAAGGCTTTGAATTCAGTCTTCCTCCAGATCCGGGAGAAAAAACAGGTAATTTTTCGATGTTTTTACATTGTTTCGTCGACAATTACGCCTTTTATCGACAAAGGGGGTTGTTGGCTACAGTTCCCATCCGTGGTTGGTGGGAATAGTGAAATATCGATGATATTTTGGAAAATACTGATAATCCGGCGAGATTATCGGAGCGAATTGAAAAAATGGGGTTTCGGTGTCGCATAGCCGGCGACACCGATATTATCGGCAATATTTCGATAATATCGCTGATATTTTATACACTGGTTGAGATGGATGAGTGGTAAGATGGGAAGGATAGAATTAGAAATGAATGCATTTGAGGTAACTTAGGAGTAATACTAATAGGTAATAAGATGAGGGAAAGTAGACTGGGAAAGTTTGGTCATGTGCAACAAAGACCAAGAACCATGCCGGTTAGGATTGAGTTGGTTGAAGACTCTAAATGGGCAAGGGGAAGGCCCAAATGCCGGTGGATGGAGGTAGTAAGAAAAGACTTGACGGCATGTGGTGTGATTGAAGATCTGGCCCTTGATAGAGTGGAATGGCGGAATAGGATTCGTGTAGCCAACCCCAGTTAATTGATATAAGGCTTTGATGATGATGATAGGTAGCCTAGGACATCAGTGTTGAAATGTAGGCTTTCTACCCCTAAACTATGCACTCGAACCCAATTCCCTGAGCGATTTTGAAGCCTTGCCTTGTCTCACTCTAGGCAAATTTCTAAGGCTTTGTCAAA
Organism: Magnolia kwangsiensis; assembly: GCA_037074715.1. Lineage (NCBI taxonomy): Eukaryota > Viridiplantae > Streptophyta > Magnoliopsida > Magnoliales > Magnoliaceae > Magnolia > Magnolia kwangsiensis. Next base: position 100,797,758 of record CM073578.1, read on the forward strand.
ACTGTCCCTTATTATCTTTACTTGAAAGTATTTGTATTTTTTTTAACTGTGCATCATTTTCATTTTGTAGCAGTAAAGAAAATACTTTTGTTCAGTAGGAACCCCTTCAGGCCCAAAGCATGTACCTCATAAATAAAATCCTTCCATTTGTCAAAAATCTGCATGCCCATGAATAATAAAGACTTGATGTGTAATCAAGCATATTTCTTGTCCAGCTGATTGATATAATCTCCATAGCATTAGAGTTCTACCAAAAATAATTCTAATCCTCCAAAAATGCAAGATCAATATCCCAATTGAGAAGGAAAAGTGGAATATCAGGTTGAAAAATAAAAAAAAAATAAATAAGTAATAATGGGAGACCAATATATATTGGACAGGTACTTACAACTTTCCCATCGTAGAACTTGAGAAGGTCCCACTGCCCACGATCTACCTGATTTTTGAAAAACCAAATCACCAATCATAGGTTTGCAAAATAGCACTAATATACTATCAATAAGATCTTAGCAAGAAGAACATAGCAATACCTTTTCTAACCGATACAAACGGCCTTTTCTTGTTATTAGCCTTGTAGCAAAATCAAAGTCTGTCCGAGAAGAAAATTGCAAAATCCTGGTTGCAATAAATTGGAATCAATCGAATTGATAAAAATTATAAAACATCAGAGTTTTCTCCTTCCAAGATGAAGTAGATGCCTTGAAGAGACAAATTTAAATAAGACACAACATAATGGACTAGAAAGCAACTGGAAACTGGTAATTCACAAACTACCAGTACCAACTAAAGGGAAAGCCAAATTGGAGGGCTTTGACATCAACTCCAAAGTCTATGAGAAAATCACTTATATTTAAGGAAACAACTTAAGGCATCTGAGCAATTTTGTAGTTTAGGGTGCATTTGGTTGCACTGAATACCATGAAACATCATGAAATTTCACACTAAATTAGACTGAAATATAATGAAACTTCATGATATTTGGTGCAACCAAATGCACCCTTGGCTATTTTGGAAAATTTAAAAATGGTGTTCTCTTGAACAAAGCATGTCTTATTAGGGCAAAGTTGTAATATTGTATTCGTGCCTTCAACCCAAGCATTCTGAGGAAGAAAAGAATCACTACCTAAGGCCCAAAAGTAACATAGAGACTCTTGCCAAACCCAAAAGGCATAAGACAAGTAACATCCATATAATTGGTTACAACCTGCCCTCTGGTAGCCAATGTTGCAATGACATGGATATGAATCCAGGATTCAATACTAGCATGGAGTGTTAGATTCGCCAAACACCAAAAAGAAGAAAGGAAAAATAGAAAAACAAAAAGATTTGTTGATCTAATACTACATTTTAATCAATTTAGAAATGAAAATGAGAAATGTTCCAGTCTCTAAGAGCATTATTGGTGCTCCTAGTTGCATCGGCCCACCTGGACAGACCCATCAATTGATCTGAACTGTCTATTAAGTCCAGAACACATTTCATGGACTACCATGAAAAATCACACTGATCAGATTATCAAACCTATCTTTGATTTGGCTTTCTTTCCTACAGCCATTGTTTTTCGAAACTATGGATGAGATTGCTACAATTGCCTAACAAAAATGATCTTTAGAATCATAAGCAATCCATGATGGGTCCTAACAAACAGATGGATTATTATTGATTTGGCCTATTTTTGCATATTTGGATACGCGTTTTGGGATGTATTGTATCGTATTAGAAGTTATGATTTGACGTTTACCATGTTTGGATTGGAGTGAATAGGAGTTGAATCCCATGCGTGTGAATACAAACTCCAGCCAAATTTTCAAACCGACAGTAGAGTATTGTCAGTGGGTTCTGTTGCCGTCACTACTTCGTATTCATTGCGCTGTATTCGGCAGCGGATGAAAGTTTGAAATTCGTACGATTACAAGATATCTGGTACCTATGCAGTGTAAGATCGGGACCGTTCATTTGGTACATTTCAACGTGAAAATCATCTGGGTTAGAAATCAGAAAGTTCCATACGTCAAACAGGCCACCCGACCCAATTAAGATTGTACAATACATAGACATAATACGTCCTATCCAAACATTGATCAGTATAATGTATTGTATACTATGGCAAACAATGCCTCCTATCCAAACATTGATTAATATCTTATTGATTTGGATGTATTCTGAAAACCGTCCAATGTATGCATGAACAGTACCCAAATACAATACAATACTATACGCGAATCCAAACAGGCCCTAAATGATCTTGACCACCCATTAAACACCATTGATCAAATGGTTAATATTTTTCAAATAGTGTTATGCTTGCCTGGTAGCCTATGAAATGTGTGGTAGACCTAATGAACAGCCTAGATCAATGGATTGGACCATCAAAGCATCCAAATGCAACCAGAAGTGCTATAATTTAAGAGTGCTCTGAGAACACTAGAGCATTCCTCAAAACAAGTTACTGATGAAAATAAATATGGAACACTTCCAATCGAGTATAGCATAAGTCCTCATTAACAAATCTGCATTTTTAACAAAGAATTACATGATGCATGGGTTATTCCCTGTTTGTAATTGTTCCATATTCACTTCATTCGTGAGAAATACCTGGACGAAGAAATAACAATTTTTCACGCTGCCTCACAAAATCAAATGGCAAATATAATTATTAAGGCAATTGGTCATGCTCGACAAAATATCTTGTGGACTATCTGTTGCTGATTACTCAACCTCAATTTTAGAGGGTGTAAAGAGAGTAAGACACATATGGATCCTACATTATCCAAAGATGGTATGCATATATTTTTCCTTTTTTATTCTTTTTTTATTTTTTTGAAGGTTAATGAAATTTTATTAAAAGAACAGACAAAAAGGTGAAAATATACAACTATAGTCCATAGCCCAGATAACTCAAACCACTCACAATGGTTGGAACCTTTAATACAATTTACCCAATCTAAACATCGAACTTCACCATTTTAAAGACAACTATGGTTAACCTGCTTTCACACAGCCCAGATCACCACCAACAAGACTAACCTCCACAACACCCTATGCCCCCCTACTCCTCCCCCATGCCACACAAGGAAGAGACCCTCAATGGAACCCAGCATCATCCAAGGAATATTGAAGAAAGTAACAAATCTCTCCCGCACCTTCTGAGCGAATGTAGAATTGATGAATAAATGGTTCACCAACTCCACATCCAGCATAAACATGATGCAGCAATTTGGAATCACTATCAATCTTTTTGGCAGGTTGTCTATGGTGAGCACTCTATTCGTTCCCACTAAGTGAAAATTGCCACCTTGGGAGGAGCCCATAGGACCAGACTCTGGAGGTTTAACCAAACATCACATCAGTAGCGTTATCAGTCGTCTCATGGAAAACTTTGACAGAGAACCAACCCGATTTGACCATCATCCATAACATCGAGTCTCTCTCACCCAAAGATGGCTTGAAATGATGAAGTCTTGCCAAGAGCCGAATGAGTTCCTCCGCTTCCACATCCATGTCCAGCTTGTACAAGTGGTGCATAGCTTATATGCCACAAAGTCGTAGGCTACATTTATATTGCATACAAAAAAGGGCTCGCTTGGGAGCTTGTAAATAGAGGTAAATGGGAAATGGAAAGGTAAATGAATTGGGAGTAAATGGCTTACTCGTTTGTGTTTGGATGGGAGTAAATGAAATGCATTTGAAATCCAAATATTCTGTTTGGATGGGAGTAAATGGGAGGAATTGGAATGTATTGGAATTTTTCAATATATTCATAGTAACATGTGATATCCCAAATTAGCTTTGATATCTCAATTTAGTGTACATATATGATATTTAACAGAATGATTGTAATAAGCTCATTGAAATATATGCTTTAGCCAAAATTGAGAAAATTTTGAGCCTCGAGTGGGCTACGAATGTAAGGATCACAAACAAGCAACTTGCCAACGCTATTTAACCATGCATTTAGGGGCCGTTTGGATGGAAGTAAATGGGGGGAATTGGGAGTAAATGTATTAAATGGTATTTGAGGTGTGGTTGGATGGAAGTAAATGCATGGAAATGAAATGAAATGGGAGTAAATGTGCATGTAAATGAAATCCTCTCTACGAGAGAGGATTTGGAAGTAAATGGGGCAAAATGCCTTTTTGAGCTCCCTTGGAGAGTTGCATGAGTAAAAAAAAATGGTGCTACACACATGTCCACCATACACATGGCATGCTAATGATACTCCCAAACAATTCAATTATCGGCCACATCACTAAAATCACACCAATAAAATGATCCAAACTGACCAATGGTTGGCCATCTAAGGGGGTGTTTGATTTTTCATTTCCACCTGTGAATGGTAGTAAATAAGCAATTATGATAATTTACACATGTTTGATAGAAAGTGAAATACTAGTTCAAATACACCTCGAAAAATGCAATTGCATGCAAGAATTTGAACTGAAATTGGGCACACGTCGTCTCTATGAGACCCACCATGATGTATGTATTGGATCCATGCCATCCATCTGTTTTATCAGCTCATTTTAGGGCATGAGACAAAAAATAAAGCAGATTCTAAGCTTTAGTGGACTAGACAAAAGGAAACAATGCATAAAATGGCGTCCATTGTTAAATGTTAGATCCTTCTTGGTGCCCACAGGGATGTGTATTTGTCATCCAACCTGTTCATAAGAGGTCACACAGTCATGGATAAAGGGAGTACGCAAACATTAGCTTCATACAAAACTTTTGTTGACCCCCAAGAAGTTTCCAAAGGTAAGCATTCATTTCCCTCTGTTTCCTGTGATGTGGTCCATTTGTGCTTTAGATTTGCTTCATTTTTGGGCTCATGCCCTAATATAAGCAGGTAAAACAAATGGGCAGTGTGGATCATACATATACATAATAGTGGACCCCCACAGTTTTTGTTCTCAATTCATTTTCCGCCTCAGTTTTTTGTGATGGTTTCCACCCAAACATACTCTCCATCAACATCAACTTTGATATTGGTAAGTAATGATAGCCTATTTACACGTATTTACACATGTAATTGAAAAATCAAACACCCCCTAAAGAAAAAAAAAGAAGAAGAAGAGCTAGGTGCGATATATTGCAATAACTGTGATACATTGCGATATTTTGAACAAAACTGGATTTCAAATACTCTGAGAGTGTATCGTATTGCTGGTCTGCGATAACAATAATATCGGCTGATATTAGTGATATTGCAAACACTACTCTCCCTCACTTTTGCCTACTTGTAGAAATCTCTCTCCATTTCTAGTGCTTAACTAACATAAAATTTATCATACACTCTACTCAGCCTTACTGTGTTCTTTGATTTCTTTTATTGCTTTAATATGCTTTGAGAAGTTCCACAGTTTTACTTTCTTCCACCCTTTATAACGGTACCTATTATTGCTACTTACCATTGTGCATCTTTTTGTAGTCATTATTAATATTTTATTTAAAAGTGATGGTTAAGATTAGAAAAAAAAAGGAGTGGTTAGGACAAGATTAGGGTATTTGTTTTGTGAAAAGTACATATACATGAAAGACCCTTTAGATTACTTTTGGGGTGTGGAAAACTATCAGTGGTGCAATTCAACCAGAAGTTCCAGGTTTTCTCTGAATACAACCATGAAACCTCAATCAAGTGCAAGTTGTGTTGCTTCGATTCACCTGTCCTACATGTTAAGGAACAGGTAGGTGCCCAGTATCCCAAAGAGCATGTGATTTTCTTTCTAATAGTTAACTTCAAAGTGTAAAATCCCTTTCCCCAAAAAGAAAACCACATACATCTACTTTCCCTGAAAAGAAAACCACATACATTTACTTTCCCTGAAAAGAAAACTACATCTACTTTGGTGCACAGATTACAAATTCACACCACAAAAAGCAACAAGAATCAAAACGCAAAAACTGTATAGTAGACCTAACAAAGGCTAGTTACAGAAACCACATCAAAAGATTTTCTTTCAAGTTGTTTCTCGCGAGCTGTTCCTCATAGACGCAAATACAGGGAACTGTATGTACAAGTAGAAGTTCTTACAATCAGCATTCAAAATTTAAGGAAAGCTATGGCGGTGATGAAGGCATCTATCCACACTAAACACATGATGGTTTTTGAGGAGGAATAGAAAGCAGAGCAAACATACATGCCTAATGAAGCATAAGTCCTGTTGTAATCAACTTTAATATCCTGCGTAGTCAACCCACACCCCTCAAAAAAATGGATAACATCAGTCTTCAGCGTATTTTTTCCAATGCCAGTCAGCCTTCCATAGATCAAACCTGAAAATGATCACAACATAACCAAAGTGTAACCGGGTGTTCACATGAACTGCACAACATAGAGGGAAAAAGCCAACATTTTCCAGGTTATTAAAAAAAAAAAAAAAAAGTGAAGACCTAATTTTATGTTATTGTGATGCCCCTCAGGCATTTGAATATCTAGTATCCAAGAGCCCCAAATGCAAAATAACAAACCCTAATTGGAGACCAGGATTTCCAGGAATCCAAATGTCACCCTTTGTATCGTTTGAATTGATGAACACAAGAAAGTAAATTGAGGAAATGAAATCAACTTCCTTCAATGTGACAGTTCCCCCCCCCCCCCCCCCCCCCCCCCCCCCCCCTGTGCACTCCTCTCTCTCTCTCTCTCTCTCTCTCTCTCTCTCTCTCTATATATATATGGGGGCCTGACCGACCGTTGTCCATGGCAGCCCGGCTCGGTGTCAATTAATTTTAAAATATCTTATATATATTATATTATATATAATAAATTACATGCATACATACATTATTAGTTTCTTGTTAAATTGTTAAACTGCGAAATATTGTGAATCATGTTTGATGTTTATTGTTAAATTGTTAGAATTAATGTGAATTAGAATAAATGTTACATTGTTAATCAAGCGAATTAGAATTAATATGAAGTAGAATTAATGTCAATCATGGTTTTTTGTTAAATTGTTAGATTTTTAAATTATTAGTTAGATTGTTAATTATTAAATTTTCATCAATTGTTTAATTAGTCAGATTGGTTTTTTTTTGTTTTTTTTGTTGTAGTATAGGATAATCAGTTGCCCGTTTGAGGATTTCCATATTGTCAGGCATGGATACAATATATTTTTTAAGGCATAAAAATCCTCAAATTGTCCCATTTTTGGACGGCTAAATGTTGAATAGATTAAAATGTTTTCATTTATTCTAATTTAAATGCATACACTTGTTCCGTCACATCTCTCCGTTTTTCTCTGGATATATTTCTTACATTTATTTCTGGCATCAAACATTCACACTGTGTGGATACTTGACATGGGAATCAAATGCAAGATTAATATTTCTGAAGAGGTAAGAGGAGATGCTGCCGGAATTTTAGCATGACATTTAAATTGAAAAATGAATACATTATAATCTATTCAACCTTGAATGGGTGATTGATTTAGACAGTTAAGCAAGTCTAGAAAATTTGGAGGGGTATTTAAGTAGACACTACTTTGTGTTGATAAATGCCTCAAAGTTAATTTCCTATCTTTATATTTATATATGACTAGTGAGGAAGTCCCAACTACCCCCAGTGTCGATGCGTCAGCTACATATCTCCTCTTATTGTGGAGGGAAAAGTATCTTCAGCTTCAACTGAATGAAAGAAAAGATCAGTAGTGTGGGATGACTTTGAATAAGTCGTAGTTGCTGGTGTAGTGAATATTAGATGTACACATTACAAATCATTATACAATAAGAATCCTAAGGGGTCAACTACTCATTTAAACAGACATAAGCAAAGTTGTTCAAAGAGACCAAAAATTTTAATTTCATGCCAACAGTTGCTTTCATTTACCAAGTCTGAAGGGGACGACTTTCAAGGTAAATTTTTTACTCATAAGTTTGACAAAGAGAAGCCGAAAAAGTGATATGCAAGACTAATGATCGTTGAAGAAAAGTCATTTAGAATGATAAAGAGCAAAGTTTTCATGTCTTTCTCTAAATTCATTAACCCTTAAGTTGAGAAGGTTTCCCATGTTATTGTGAAGAGAGAGTGCATGAAGATATATGTAAACAAGAAGATAACACTGAAAGCAGTTTTGGCATTAGTCCCCAGAATAAGTTTGACTTCTGATTTGTGGACGGTGTCCAGTCAAAGAAAGTAATACATTTCATTAGCCGCACACTATTTTGATCAGATTAGAAACGTTACAAGAGAATTTTAAACCTCCTCCTCATACTAGTTAAGTAATTTAATATTGCATCTACAGTTATCGACGAGACCAGGGCATTGAAAATAAACTCTTTTCGATAACTTTATATAATGATTCAACAAATGGTAGTGTAATTTCATTCTTATGCAACCAGTTTAAGGCAACCGGAAATTTATTTTATGAGGAAAAAATATTCCAGGTTAAGTGTTGTGTTCACATACTTACTAAACTTGATTGTACAAGAAGGGTTGAAAGTAATTAACCCCACCATAAAGAACAAAGAAGGTGTAAAATACATAAGGGGGTCACCTTCAAGATTGAGTATATTGAGTGATATATTCAAACGTCAAAAAACATTGAAGTTAGATATATGCACACGCTGGAATTCGATTTTTGAAATGTTACATTCGGCTATGAAATTAGAGGTTGCATTTCCTAAATATGTGATGCGTGATAAAACATATACTTAGTTGCTTACTAAAGATGATTGGAACAAAGCAAAACAAATTCACAAGTTTCTCAAAGTTTTTTATTATTACACGAAGATTATTTTTTTTTGGAAATAAGTATTCCACTGCAAGTATGCTTCTTCTGTCTTTTTAGAAGATTAAGGAAGAACTTAAAAAAAATGTCGGTGAAGGTCCAAATTTTCTACAACTAATAGCACTTGATATGCAAAGAAAGTTCGATAAGTACTGGGAGAAATACCATTTGTTAATAGCCTTAGCCATTATTCTTAATCCTCGATGCAATATAAGCTTTGTTAAGTTCATTTTTATGAAGATTTATTCTGATGAAATGGCGGTAACTGAAACCTCCATGGTTCGTGACACAATCGAAGTATTGTACACTTCGTATGTTTTTCTACTTTTACCCACAGCCACAGCCATAGCCAAGGTATTCCAAAACGGTAATGGTGGCCGTGACGGCCACCACTGTTACCGCTATGATACGGGCCGTAACAGCCATTACGGCCCCCGTATCGGCCGTTTTTTATTTTTTGAAAAAACTGTTATTGGACCATTACGGCCCGTTTTTCTGTAACGGACGTTACAGTCGTTTCGACCGCGTAACACGTAACGGTTATGACCGTTACCATTACGTAACGGCCGTTATGTAACCGATTTTGAATACCTTGCCACAGCAAATAAATTTTTTTTTAAAAAAAAGTTAAAGCTCTAGATGTTTCTACAAGCGATGACAACGTACTTAATGAGTACAAATCTTTCTTAATATAAGAAGAAACAGATGATCAAACAAAGGAATCAGAGTTAGACTTGTATCACAAAAAGCCAATCATAAGGCGCCCGAACTCAGACTTTCATGTTTTAGGGTGGTGAAAACTGAGTCTGTGAAGCAAAATACCCTACACTATCGGTGATGGCACGGGACATATTGTCAATTCCAATTTTAACAATGGCATCATAATCCGCTTTTGGCATGGGGAGTAGGGTCATGAGCAAGCATTGAAGCTCTCTTTCACCAAAAACAGTTGAAGCGTTAATTTGTACACAAGATTGGTTGTGTCCAGTTTAAGGAGATGATAGTTTTGATATTAAGGAGTATGAGGAGGAGATCGAGTCTCAAGACAAGACTGCACTTGCAACAACATCAACATGAAGGAGGTTATAAATTATTGTTAATATGTTGAAACTTGAAAGTGGTGTAGTGTGCATTTGAATGTAATGTTGAAAGAGGTTACAAATGCAATGACTTTTATTTCATTTTCATATTATGTTTTTGTTTATCATATTTCATTATTGTTTTTATTTATCATATTTCATTATACCGAAATACTAAATTTTCCAATACATTGAGTGTACATGTCGTCAACTGACCCATCGACCGACGTTTGGGACTACGGTTCCTTAGTCAACTCCCTTAAGTCTGAAAAAATGAAGATTTTGCGTCATTTGTGTAGGGCGAAGTTTGTTAACAAAACTAATCGGCTCAGGTTATACCTATCATGTCAAGGTGGAAATGCAAAACTATGTCCTAAAGCCCCAAAGGAGTTTCAACATTTTTAGGCCATTCTAAATTTAAATAAGAAACCCTCCACGTCATCCAAACATTCTACAAGAGTTGTAATTGGCGAAAGTTCTAATAAACGAATAGTAGAGAGAACTAGTAAGGAAGAAGAAGACGAGAAAGCTAGATTATTAGCATTGGAAGAATAGCAATTATAACTCGCATTGAAACGTAGTACGGAAGAGGCTTCTAAACATCAACGATATCCTCCAAGACAACATGATGCCGAAGCAGGATCAACTCGAGCACGAGCAAAAATAAGAAGAGTAACAAACCATCCAAGTTTCTCTCATGTCTCAGTGCATTTTATAAGGTGTTGGGTACTATATATAAATCTACTAAAAAAGAAAGCTTAAACAATATAATTCAAACTATACAAGAGCACAATGGAAAACTCTCTCTCCACCTTCCGATTCATGAGAAGTGAACGAGTACCTATATAAAGAATTAGATAATACCTTGAGCTCGGCAAATAAATCTCCTCTCATGTAGATTGCAGTAAATAACGATAGAAACGCATCTAATGTTGTGAACACAGTAAGTTTGTAATATTTTTACTTTTCCGTTTGTAAGTTATCTTCGATTTTCACTTCTGCTGTAGAATGGATTGGATTTTATGTACAACCTCGAACTCGAATCCAAACTCAACTCGACAGCTCGAACTCGAACTCAACTCAAAAGCTCAAGCTCGAACTCGGCTCAAGCTGGCCCTAGTTGTTGATGAATCGAGCCAAGCTGGACAATCAGGCTCAAGAATCGAGCCAAGCCAAACTCAAGCTAGGGTTGGCTACTGGCCGAGCCGAACTCAAGCTGGCTTTGGCTCCTAGTTGAACCGAGCCGAGCCAAACTCAAGCTGGGGTTGGCTACTGGTCGAATCGAGCCGAGCTTTGCAAGCTCAAGTCAATTCGACTCGGTGTCCAAATCTACGTAGTTATAAAGAAGCTAGTCATGCGCAAGTGCAGGTAAAGAAGCCAGTCCAAGAGAATAGGATTTATTTTGTTACATGCAAGAATAGGATTTATTTTGCCACATGCAATGTTGGAATTTCGACAAGTATGAGTATGAAGCTAGTGGATACGATGAAAGAAAGAAGAGTTAACATAGCTTGTATATATGAGACCAAGAGCAAATGCACAACAATTAAGAAATTTGATAGATGTACACTTTGTTATATAATAAAGCCAACAATAGAAATGGAGTATGGATACTGTAAACAAAGCTTCAAATAATAAAATTACATGTTGAGAGAGAGTGGTGGGTTTTTATTAAGAACACTTACGCTGGGAGAGGAGAGGATTAATGTTATTGATGCATATGCATTGCAGGCAAAATTAGAGGATAGAATTAAGAGGAATGTTCACCCTTGAGTTTTTATAAGGCCCACCGTGATATGTATGTGAAATCCACTCAGACCATCAGATGTGTCTAGGTTTTGGGACAAAAAATAGGCTAATCCGTGATTCAGGTGGGCCACACTAGAGGAAATACTTCTTGATCATGTGGTCCATCCAAATGATGGATGGGCCTAATTTTTAGACCCTTGATCTAACATTAGGTGACACATCCAACTGTTGGTGTGGATGTCACATAGACATCAAGGAGGGGCCCACACGAAGCCTACCCAATTTTGCTCACGCCTAAGTCCCCTATGGCACAGCTAGTAAGGGAGCGGGAATATACATGCCTATGTATAGAAATATGTGTGTATTGAGAGAGAGACACTCAAGTGCTCTCAGAGAACTATAAGGTGCAGTGCTCCTAGTTGTATTGGTGCACTTAGAAAATTCATTCCATCAATCTAAATTGTCCATTAAGTCCAAAACACATTTCATAAGATATTGTATATAATTTTATTTTTTAAAAAAAAAAAACTTATTGTCAGATAATCCAATCCATCTTTAGTCTGACCTTATTTTCTATAGCATAGTAGACCATGAAATGTGCTCTAAGAGCATTGGAGCATGCCCTCCGCGCCTCTCTCTCTCTCTCTCTCTCTCTCTCTCTCTCTCACACACACACACATATAGATCCATGAATATATATATATATATATATATATATATATATATATATATATATATATATATATATAGCTAAAGGTGGGATATATAGCTAAAGTCCCCATGAAGACGTTAGCAACATCCCCAAACCTTTTAAATGGCACATGGGTGACCTATTGTCGATCTCAACCGTTCATTTATTCATAGCAAAATCAAGGCAATCAGATGATCCTAAGCTTCCGATCAATAACATGAAAATGGACAGTCAAGACTGACTAGAGAAATATGAAATAGGTCTAATCATCATCTTAAACATCTATTAGATAGATATCACTTTGTATTTCTTATGATTTTAAATTAAGACTTTGATTCAATGATTGTAACCATGTAATTTGTGACTCGTTACAATGGATGGTTGTAACAAATTGGCACCAATCAAAGGGTTAAGGTCATCCGATCTACATGATTCTTGCACCATAGCTTGCTTCCAGTTGTATGAATGAATGAACGGTTTAGATTGGTGATAGTTCTTCCCATGTGCCATTTAAAAGGTTTTGGGACATTGGCAACCTCCCCATGAAGGTGGGGACATTAGCAAAACCCTATAGATAAATGTATGTGTGTGTCCCTGTGTGGAACTCAGATTGCCTAGTGTAGAACACAGCACCGAGGTTGGTACTTTGTTGACATGGCAAATCTCTATGGGCCCTACTATGGTGTATTTGTTATATCCACACTGTCCATCCATTTTGCTAGATCATTTTAGGGCATGAACCCAAAAATGAGGCAGATCCAAAGCTCAAGTGGACCACACCACAGAAAGTAGTGGGGACAATGATGCCCACCATTGAAACCTTCTTAGGGCCCACCATGATGTTTATTTGCAATCCAAGCTGTTGATAAGGTCACACAGACTTGGATGAAGGGAATATACAAATATCAGCTTGATCCAAAACTTCTGTGGCCCCCAAGAAGTCTTTAATGATAAGCGTTCAATCCCCACTGTTTCCTGTGATGTGATCCACTTGAGCTTTGAATCTGCCTCATTTTTTGGCTAATTCCCTAAAATGATCTGGCAAAATAGATGGACGGTGTGGATATAACACATACATCATTGTGGGGCCCACAGAGATTTGCCACATCAACACAGTGCCAACCTCGGTGCTGTTTCTACACTGCGCAATCAGAGTCCCCGTGTCTGTAACCCCAATGCATTGACAATACAATCTGATACAATGGCATTTGCATCAGAAGGTCCTCAGACGCAAAGAAATACAAATGATGCAGAAATTTGTATGATACCATGACAGGACGAATTTCGCGATAATTCACGATACGGTATGATATTTTTGAACACTGTCAAGACTGAACACTAACCCGGGTGGTAGACTCCTTGGAGTTTCAACACCGGGTCAAGACTCCTTGGAGTTTCAACACCGGGTCAAGGGTTCGAGTACCCATGGTGGTGAAATCCCACGGTGTGTGTGCGTGTGGCGTGAGTGTGTGGGGGTGTGTGTGCGTGTGTTAAAAAAATAAAAAAATTTTAAAAAAAGAAAAAAAAGAGAGAGAGACTGAACACTAACCCTAACCCTAGATTTCAAAAAGAAATTATTAAAGATTTGGGGCTACCGGCAAACTACCTTTGGTTGGAGGCTGAAGAAACGGATCGGATGAAGGCTCTTTGGATTCCGTACCAACATCGGTCGAGAGATTTCTCGGCAGCTGACGCAGCGAAGGAAGAAACCCTTGATTCGGTCTAGGGAATCGGGAGCCGTTGGATTTCAGCACGTTACCAAGCAAACTCAGCTGCCTCTGCATTGTCAAATCGGAGAAAAGCCGAAATTGAGTGAAAGAAGGGGAGAAGGTTTTCAAGTGTTCAAAAACAAGACAGTCGCGGAGTGCAGTGGAGCATGTGTGGATTTAGGGTAACAACTGGGCCCTGTAGAATTGGTCCAAGCCCAAGCCATACCAGGTCCGACAAGTGGGACCCACCTGTGGGGATGGAATTGGGTACACTGTATCTAACGGGTCATTTTGAGAAAACCTGAATAACGGACCTGGGTCTACCTGAAACTGGACCACTTGGCCCAAGGGTTCATTTTGAAAGGAACTGCATAATGTTTCTCGATCTGCAAGTGGATAAAGCCGACCCAAAGGAACATAAATATGGAGATTGGATCTGAAACTGGACCGTCTAGCCTGGCCAAATCCAACACACCACCCTAGACCTGTTGTTAACTCAACTATGAGGCCCACCTTGATGTATGTGTTGTATATCCACCTTGTCCACCAGTTTTTCCAAATCATTATAGGGCATGAGCCCAAAAATTAAGCAAATGCAAATCTCAAGTGGACCACACCATGAAGCAATAGTGATTGACCGTTAAATACATCCAGGGGTTATTAAAGTTGTGAATCAAGATGATATTTGTGTTTTCTTTCATCCAGGTCTATCTATGTGAGCTTATCAATAGTTTGGATGGAAAATAAACATTCTGATTGGCCCTAAGAAGTTTTTAATTGTGGGTGTTTAGTGACAAGTGTTTCTCATGGTATGGTCTGCTTAAGATTTTTGTCTGCTTCATTTCACGGAACCACGCCCTAAAATGCATGGACAGCGTGAATATAAAATACCTACATAATGCAGTCTTATGATTTAAAAAACATTCCCTATGGTGTTACTCGGGTAACAACCGATCATCTCCTAACCTCTCAAGCTTGACGCAACGGGCCCATGGTCACCTAGTTGTTAAATGTGAAGGATTGAGACCAACCAAAATGAACATAAACACAGATATGATGGACTTGATACAGATGTGATATTCCAAAAACTTTCAATAAAATAAGAGATAAAGGCAAAATTCCCTCTTGAGTTAGCTTTCTAGACAGTCTTATTTCACTGCAAAGCACCTTTATTTATGAAATTCTCCCTCAGCAACCTTCATGTAAAATAGAAATGCTTGCTACATGTATAGCATTTATAGAAACATCAAGGTGGACCCACGTGGAAGAGTTATACACTGAGCTTTAAATCTATTTTCCTTTTCATGACATCTTGAGACCAAATCCAATTATTATATGGGCCACCGAGTAAATTTGGAGGTCTTTAGGTGGTTGCCCATTAGTTTATGTGATATTCTGCACCTAATGATTGTACAGGCCTATTTTCAATAAATCGCATCATCATGGTGGACATCACTTGGTGCATAGCTTGGATAACATAAAAAATAATGCAAGCCCACACTATAAAAAACAATGGACAACCAATCTAAAAAAGTAATTAACGCCCATGTGATGGTTGAATTGACCCAAGGCATCCCAATACAGTGAGGCAAAAAGGATTTCTTGAAAACATAAAATGAGTTCACGAAAGAGTTTCAGGATAATATTTAAATAATGTATTTTTGTTTTCAAGGCATTTGTATGACTAAATTACCCTTTGCCAATTGCCCTAGCTAAAATACCATCACACATAACCATTTTATAGAATCTATAGAATATTATTTGGAGGGAGATTGTTTTCATCCGTGGTATAAACTTACTACTACTAAAAACATTGTATAAAGCCACCATAGTATATGTATGGCATTAAATGCGCCTAAAAAGGTTCCCCACCTATGAAAGTGGTATGCCATAAAGATTAAACAAACTAAACCATTACATGAGCCACTATATGAATTTAGAGATTTTTAGATGGTTGTCTATTGTTTTTTATGGTCTGGCTTAATAATTATATAAGCCCATTTTTATAAAAATCCCATGATCATGATGGGGACCACTTTATGCTCAACTTTGATTGCATAAAAAAACATATTGGGCCATGTTGTAGAAAATAATGGACAACCACCCAAAACCTCTAAATTATGTGGTGGCCTACATGATGGTTGGATCAACTTGATTTTTTAGGCTTACCAATTTTGTGATGTGGTGACCCCTTTGAACAAACTCGATGCCAAAGAAATATCAAGATGGGCCCCACACAAGCTGTAGAATAAGCTTATTTACAAAATTGGATAGGATTTAATTATAAATTTGGCACTTGGGACTATCGGACCCTGATCTTGTACATGAGAGAATGACCTATATTTTATACATTTACATTTCATAACTAACACATACATCATCATGACATTCTCATTCCTAGGATATAATTATCTTAAAACTAAATAAATAAACATCAATAAGAAAAAATTAAAACAATCACATTCCAACTATTAAAATTCATCACTATATTTATATCTCGACACATCCAATCACCACCATAATTTACATTCTTACTATATCTATTACAATGAATTTAAAAGACTTAAAAGAATTAGACATATAACTAAATATAAAAGCAACTCTCTCTTAATACACCTCTTTAATATCCTATTCTTGAAATTTAAAATCCCAAAAAGGATAAGTTGCAAAGGCTAGTGAGTAAATCTCATCATAATTTTTGAAGAATAAACATGACTAATCCTGATAAAATGTATTATTTATTCAAAATAAAATAAAACCTTATGCAAGCTTGAAAAGCAATGACCAAATAATCGGGATCCAACATCAATGTGCATGGAATAAAGTATGAATGATAATAGGATATGCAATAGTGTTTACACACATTTTGGGTGCATGATGTGGACTAATATGAGGATACCATGTGGAGATACTACATGTTTGGTATATGCAGAATTCTTTCTCGTACTCGATGAGATTTACGCCCAAAGACACTATATGAAGCATCAAGGCGGAAGATAATAGGTAAGAGTGCCTTGGTAAATCTAGCCTTCGACCATTTAGATTACAAAACAACCCACCTCTAGATGAATCATCCCATAAGTAAACATTTGATTCATTTAATTCAAGCCTTAAAACCTTTTTATGAACATGTTTAGTTAGGCTTTAAAAAGGTGCAAAATCACTATGAATTGCATTGCCCAAACAATAGTTTTCGAGTGAAGTTCGATCCCATCGACAGATTGTTCATATGTCATGAGTAGAGCTTTGATTGATCGAGCTCCAGGCTCAATCAATCGAAGGTGGAAAAAAAATTTCAACAATAATTGTATGAAATTCTAAACTTTCTTGATCCCATTGAGGGACCTTCGATCTCATTAAAGGGTCACTCGATCAATTGAAGGTATCACTTGATCGATTGAAGTTGTTGTTTTCTGCTAATTTTTTTAATCATTGGAACTTGGTTCCTTTATAAATGGCACTTGGACCTTGGGCAAAATGATAGTTTTTAAGTGATTTAGAAGCCCTACTATATGTTAATATTTCCTAACACTTCTACGTTCTCACCCAAAGAGATCCAAGTCATCTTGCATGTGATTAATCACTCTCGGGAGCATTCCAAGATCCTTATGAAGATAATCTTGTTTCCTTGCATTCTTTAGAGGATAAACACTAATCTAATAGGCAAACTTTTGTCTTTTAAACCTCTAAATACTCATCTAAGTGAATCTTAATTTGAAAACTAATTAAGCCTTTAGTTGTAGGAGATTCAACCAAACACATCTCATTACCTTGGTAGTCTTATTGGAGTATCAAGTGTAAGGTAGTCAATTCAATGAAGTGGAAAAAAACTAAATTCAAATATCGAATGATCACAAGAGAAGCTGATTAAAGCACGGGAGATCATTGATCAAGCATTTCAAGGAAGGTGTATCGACGAAGCTCAATCCAATAAGTTGTCATTATAGAGTCTACATACACTCATTCCTTGTGTATGATTGAGGGTGACCTAAACTTGATAGGTTCTTGTATAAGACATAGGCTCTTGTGTAGGGCTGAATTCATCATATATGGGTGTATACGTGTTAGTCTCTGTGGGAGCCTTCGGCGAGAGCAAAACGTACGTAGGCCCTTAGATTAAGACACGTAGTGGTTGTTGATTAGCCGATAAACAACCAACTTAGTCTTCGCGAGAGCCACCAATATGTGTGAAAACATGTTCCATCGACAAGGGAGTGTACATGCATTAGGTCCTTATGTAAGGCTATAAAGGTCAGGGGTGAACCTATTGAAAACTATTAAGATGTGAATATAGGTACACTCAAGGAGAGTGCATCCACCGAGAGTAAGGTAGGGAAATCGAACCGCTATACATGTTTATGTTTACAATTATCATTTGAGCATAATTTTATTCATGCTTATGTATTTAATTAGTTAAATCATATGAATGCTTGAATTAGGTTGTATGTTAGGCACTTAACTTATAAATCATATAGAAGTTCACTAGCTCTTATAGACTAGTTGTTTGATTGGTATATCATTTGTAGTATATATGATTGGACTTACTTTGGCTTGAAAGCCGTAGTGTTAATTTGTCTTATTAGTTTTAATTGATAAATTATTTTAATTAGGCAAAAATTATAAATTGATCCAATTCACCCCCCCCCCCCCGGTTATGACTTAGTAGAAATTATATAATTCTGTTAAGCTTTCGCACGCATCGTGATAGACAATCCACGTAATTTCAATTGATGTTAGAGCGAGTTGCTCTTCAAGGAATTAACCGTCTAGATTAAGATCCAAAAATGAGCTTTAAAATCATGTTTAACAATAGAGGGAGATGTGACATGGAGAGTTCATCTTTTAACTCTATGTATATAGATAGATCTTTTAAAAATTGAAGAAAACCATTGTTAGATTTACAAAGGTTAAGGTCATGCTACCTCCTCATGTCCAAACATATTGAAAATCAAAGGAATGAATACGACAACAAAAGGGGATGAGGTTCTGGATTTTAAATCTAAAATTTAAAAAATTGTAAAGTAGTGGAGACCTTAGATTAATGCGCACCTTAATGGTCTTCAACACCTCTACCCTCCCTCTAACTAATGACATGAGAGAATTATCTGACCATAACTCCTTCGACGAAGAAGAGACATCCTCCTCTAATAGTGAAGAAGATAATGAGGATGGAGATGTCAATTTGTAAGATGCCTATGATTAACTTTTCAAGAAAAATATAAAAATGATAAAAATATTGGGGTTATTAAAAGCTAAAAAGATTCAATTATCTAACTAATTAGAACAAGTTGAATATGAAAATCCCTTACTAATTCAAATACATGAAAATCTTAAGTCTGACCTTGATGAGACTTTAGGGAGATGTTCGGGTCTTTAATTAGAACTTGATACAGTAAAAATTTAAAAATCAAAATCTGAAACTTCAAATTAGCCAACTTAAATAATATAATATAAATGCTAAGGTTACCCAAAATGAATATATAAGTAAATATTTTGATATGGGTAAACCCTTTGGGGACAATAAAGGTCTTAAAAATAATAGAAATATTTATATTATAACATCTGTCCCAGTGGTAAACCAAAAGGACTCTATAGCTTTAGGGAGTAAATTTAAATCATCTCACATGTGTCATTCTTATAGAGAAACAGACCACATGAGGTTTGAATGCCTAATTAATAAAAATTTGGCAACTCACCTCAATCCCGAACCGTATAGGTAAATTTACTCGAACCGAGAAAATGACACACTTTAAGAAGAGTCCTTTTAGACTATCATTAGAAAAGAAGAAGAAGTTCACATCCCCTCCAAATATGAATATCCATATGAGTGAGTTGATGAAACATGTTGCCCTTTTAAACGAGACAATTAGGAAAATCATTAGTTAACGCAACATCTATAAGGGTCAAAAACAAAGAAGAATATCTCCTACCAAATATAAATTTCCTAATAGAAATGCACCTAGGAGAGTAGAATCTAGGAAAAAAAATATTTCTCTCGAAATTGATATAGGTCCTAGGAAATTCACACTCATGTGAGTGGTGAAAAGGGATAGGTGATCTATAGAGATTTATATGGGCTTATAGCTAAATATGAAAAATTGAGCCCTATTTCATGTATTTATAAGTAAATCAGAAGAACTTAGCCTCATTTTGTGTGTAATAGATAAATTCGAAGATTATACCCTTATTTACATTTTGATAGTTTATCTTTAAAGTTGCTTAAGTTTAAGCATCATATGTTTATTGCTAGACTATCATTGGTCATTGATGTTTAAAATGGTATATCCTTAAATGACCATAATAAGAATGCTCCATGTTTTTAATGATATATGCACTCTATTATCTTGTTAGTATGTGCTTCTTAGTAAATTCATGATTCATAGATCTTTTCATTTTTTATGTGCTTAATTCATATATCTATAGAATTGTCTCTTTGTAAAATAATGACAAAAAGTGGGAGCATATCGAATTGTCCCACTAAAACAAGTTGAATTTTGTTTTATAGGTTCTATTTGTTGTTGTAAGAAATTGATAAAGATATGAGAAGCATTCGAGGGGGTGTAATGCATTAATTTATGTCTTGTTGTATTTGAGTTATAAATCTTTATAATTTGACACTAAATATTTTTTATTTTTTATTTTTGGATTGTTATTGGTATGGATCATGACAAAGTTTAATTTAATTTTTGTCATGTAATTGACAAAGGGGGAGACTGTTAATGCCTCGGTTTTGTCTATGAAGTGATATAGGGCGTCTTTAGTCGATTGAGCCTTCATATGAAGATATTGAAGACCAAAGACTTAAAGACTTGATGCGTCATGGACAAAGACAACAGATAAATAATAAGGTGCCTTGGTTAACCTAGCCTTAGACCATTTAGATTCCAAAACAACCCACCTCTAGATGAATCATCCCATAGGTAAACATTTGACTCATATAATCCAGGCTTTAAAACCTTTTATAAACATGTTTAGTTAGGCTTTAGAGAGGTGCAAAGCTGTTGTAAATTGCAATATCTAAATAATATTTTTTTAGTAAAGTTCGATCCCATCGACAGACCATTGATGTGTCTCGAGTGGAGCTTCGATTGATCGAAGCTCAAGGCTCAATCAATCGAATGTGGCAAAAAATGTCCAGCAACAACTATTTGAAAATTTAGAAATTTTTTATCTCATCAAATGGTCGCTTAATCGATCGAAAGCATTGGTCAATCGATCGAAGGTGTCATTTTTTGCCCATTTTTTAACTATTAGAACTTGGTTCCTTTATAAAGGGCACTCATACCTTGAGAAAAATGATAGTTTTTTAGTAAATTAGAAGCCTTGGTGTACCTCAATACTTACCAACACGTATAAGCTCACTCCCAAAGGGATCCAAGTCATCTTTTATGTGATTAATCACTCTTATGAGCATTCCACGCGCCTTAAGAAGATAATCTTATTTCTTTACATTCTTTGAAAGATGGAGACTAATCCTGTTAGTGCACTTATTTACACACATGTTTGTTAATCACGTGACTAGTTGTGTCTTGTCGTCGGATGAGTTCTTGACAAATGAAGACCAGCGATGCAAATGGATCAGAAGCATCGATGACACATTAAAGACAAAGAATTGCTTTTATGATCTTAACCTTGCAAATAGATGATCCCAACCCAAATAAGAAAACTTACTTAGGTCATCTATTTAAAGCCAATTCCGAGTTCATATTTTCTATCATTTAGTCTTGATTTTAGCAAATCTTAAGTTGATGAATGATTAAATGGACAAATAGAAAAATATGTACTTTTGGTAAGTAGAAGGTGCCACCAAATAACAATTTTGGTATCACCGAAGATACCTTTGGTGTTATCGAATAGGCTCAAAACAGTCCATCAAGATTACAACATTAATTCGGTATCAACAACTGGATATTTCTATGACATTGACTGCCACCGACGAACAAAGTTCGGTGCCACTAAAAGGGACCTTTTTCATTCAACAACTTGTAGAATTAATTCGATACTACTGAAGGATATTTCGGTACCATAGAAGCAAGTTCGGTAATACCAAAGTTGGCTTCGGTAGCACCGTAAACTAGCCGTTTTCTATCCGTTGAAACTTTTTATCTATAAAAGCGACCTATAGAATCTTACAAAATCAATGAAAATAGGCATCGTAGAGTCTCTAGTGTATCCCAAGCTTATCCTAGCCCATTTAGACTCTATCCATTCGAGTTTCATGCTCTCTTAATTGTGATCTTTCACTTCTATGAGCATTCAAACTTGTGCCTTTTCTAGAGTACAAAGACCAAACCAATAGGAAAATCCTTAGTCTTTTGATACACTAGAGCATCCATAAGTTGAATCCCTTAGGAAATTCACTCATTATCCTAGATAGGAGATTCAACCAACTCCCATTACCTTGGTCACCTTTATAGGTACATCTTATGTAAGGTTCTTAATCATGAAGCCAAAACAATAGATAAATCCAAGCTATGCAATTGGGGGAGCACCAAGAAACTGATTCAAGCACGAGAGCGTGAGGTCGAATCCACAAGAACTAAACCTTGTACATAATCTGAAAGCAACTCGAACTAGAACTAGGTAAAGTTGTAATCTAAATCAGGAGAATTAAGGAAATAACGGTGAAATATAAAATTAAAACTTATAAATTCAAAGGTGGGAAACTAGGGATTCAGAGGATCCTGTTGTAGAGATTAGGGAGATCTATGCTTAATTCATGAACTCAACTGGACTTCGAGTCTCATCTTCATCCAGTTAGAAGATATATTATTAAAACTCAATCTGAACTTCCTTTGATCTAGTTTTTAAGAGATGAGAAAGATGTGAATTAGAATTGATTCTATCACAAAACTATGCCCATGAGACAAAGCAAAAAAAAAAAAAAAAAGCCAATCCACAACCAATCTAAGAGAGTTATGAATGTTAGGAAGGATTCCGTCATCTAACCATGCCTAGGAGACGATGGTGAACAACAGGATTCCTAAATTCATAAACCCTATAATGCTAAGAACATGCTCAAAGCTATCGTAGATCCATTGTAATTTAAGTTACAACAAACTATTAAAAACTAAAAGCATTCATATTAATCAAACTTGAATAAAAAAAGAGTTCAATTAAAACATAAATCCAAGTCATAAGCAAACCCATCACGCTACAAGCTTCACCTCTTAGCCCTAGCTAAGAGGTTTAGCCAGACATGATCAGGATAAAGACTCAGAAAGACATGAAAAGAAAGAAGAAACTAAAGAAGAAAAGAAGGAGGAAGACTCCTCTCATGTCGGCCATGATCTCGCCCTCTCTCTTGTGCTCCCATGCTCCATGGACCAAAAAGATCCTCCCTCGTCCTCTCTCTCTCTATTTTATATACAACAAGGTGAAGGGTCAGTAGAGAACGTGTGTAAGGAGAGGCGGTCAGATTTACGAGTAACAGGTGCTAGGCAGTAGAAAACATAAGAAGTTTAGCATTTGGACTGAAATTTTAGACGATCGATGGCCTATCCTTGGAGTCTGGCTTCATAGGAAGGGTTAAGACCCCCTTCTTCATCATTTGAATGGTCTGGATCATTGATCTGACCTTGATCAGAGTCACACAATGGCACACGGAGGGTCGGTCGTGCAAACACACGTCCTCGCAGAAAATAGGGACACTGAGATGCTCGGTGGGCCCCACATTAGTGTTTTCTGAGAAATTTGACCCGTTCATTGGATTCCTGGCGAGATTTCAGTCGGGAAGGAGTGGTTTTTATCAAGTTTTGGTGTGGTCCACTTTATAAAATCAATTCACTGTTCATCCTGTATTTTTCGACGATCCACATTTGCATGTGTGCATGTCACGCCCCAAACCCGGGAATCGGATTCATAAGAATCCTGATTACCGAATCTGGTGCCGACAGCCTCCGTAGTACCCGATTCTCGGCTCCTAGCATTCATATGCTAGATTCCGATCCTAGGATCCTACAAGGAGGATTTTTTTTTGTACATATAACTAGTAATAAGCATAATCACAAGATTACCCAATTCACAAAGGCAACATCATCATCACATATCCACTAATATAATCGTTTGAGTACAATACTGAAAGGGAAATACATAAATAAAAATCAAGCTCCAGAAGACCACTGCACGCTCCAAGCTCAACACTGCTGCAACCTAACATCACCTGCACGCATCTATCGTGCATAAGCTTATAAAAATCTTAGAGGGTGGTGTAAGTGTGTGCACAAGGTAAGTGCCAAGTATTCAATACAATGCTATAATCATACAATACCGAAAAAATTGGTAATCCACAAACCATACAATGCCTAAATAAGCAGAAACACTAACAAGAGCAGGAATTATCAGAGTAAGCAGAAATACTGACAAGATATAAATCATACGATAACAGAGTAAGCGGAAGTATGGACAAGTCTATAAGTTAATTAATATCAGAATACGCAATATATAACAACTATGCGATGCGTATGAAATAATCATGCTGGAGTACGAAGTCGGGATGATAGTACATAGTATCGCAGGCTATGGGGTCCACCACAAGGGACTTCTATCCAAACCAGTCCCATACCTAAATTTGGATAGTCAGACTCAACGTGGTTAACTCCTGATCTCAGGTTAGTCGCACGCCTAACCGAAATCCATGCCATAACGAAGGTACACAACAATTAGTTGCGTACCACCAGCCCGAGTGGATAGTGAATGGATGAATGAATGAGCATGCATCTCCTACTCAGTAAGTCCACATATCAGTACGGTTCCTTTCTGGGAAATCACCGGTGTCTATTACACTCCAAACCACATTGCTGCCCCATCGCACGCAACAAGGTGAGTGGAAGAGACCTCACTATCCGCCTGCCAATAATTGGGCCCGGCTCGTCGATAGCGGACCCATTCCTCGAGCTGGTCAGACTCAGCCTAGCATTGCCCCCTCCTCTCAGACAGGTAAGGCCGCACCCCCTTCCAACCGACCACGATACAGTAGAGAGCGCAGCCATCTGGTAATCGGCACTCAACGGTCATCTACCCACTCGGTCTAGACGTTAGAGCAACCTCTGGAACCAAAAGGGTTTAGGGACTTTCACCCAGGGATATCTATAGCACCTCATGTAGAATAAATTTTTGGTGTCCCATCTGGCCATCCACGAAATGCCTGTGGAAGCTATGACCCTGATGTCGCTAGGGCGTACAGTACAACACAATGCAATGCAAGGTGCATGAGTCATGTAATCCAGTCATGCATCAATCATGCGCATATCGTGCGCTCATGTGAGACAATCTCCACCTATCAGGGAGTCTCATAACAATCAACACTATGATATATGCAATGGTCAATCATATCTCATAACAGACATGCAGATGATGCGTATGGGCATGTATCATGATACTATGCAGTCACATACTCATAATCGGTATCAATAGCAAGCATTGACAATTGACATCGACAATGTGGACATTTAACCAACATTGTCCCCCAACGAACGGCCCACATAAAGCCTAACATATAGTGGATTATAGCCGCACACAAGGGCCAACTATACAACACCATGGGCCTCACTCAAGAGTTTAAAACACATCACGATGGGCCTAACATACATTAATGCATCACAGTGGGCCTCATCACATAAGCCTCACATACATCACATTGGGCCTTAAACGCGGGATGGATGCACATCACAACGGGCCTCAAATACGGCTCGCATATACATCACATTGGGCCTCGATAATCAGAATCGGCGATCAGCCACGACAATCAGCCACGATAATTGTCCTCGATCGATAATCAGCCAATCAGCCACGATCGGTAATCGGTCAAGATAATCAGCCTCGATCGGTAATCGGTCAATCAGCCACGATCGGTAATTGGTCTCGATCGGTAATCGGTCACGATAAACGGCCTAAGGGAAGGTCACAATGAGGACATCTAACCATCATTGCACATCAATGTAGACATCTAACCAACATTGCTCCCAAGGAGCGGCCTACATATTCATACACAATGTAACGGTCACCCATACATCACATTGAGCCTCATTCATGGGCTTCTCATATATAGCGTTGGGCTTCCTACGAGGGCCTCAAACATATCACAATGGGCAACGTCCCATGGGCCTCATAAAATCTCAAGGAGCCACTTATACATGACATTAGGCCTTGACCCCAGGCCTCAAATAAATCACATTGGGCCTTGACCTATGGGCCTCAAATACATCAGATGGGCCTCAATCCATAGGCCCTAATAAATCACAATGGGCCTTAACCCGTGGGCCCTAATACATCACAATGGGCCTCGAATATACAATAGATGGGCCCTGCATATGTGTTTAATCTACATAACAGGTGGTCCCTGCACATAAGCCTCATTTATATATCAAGTGGACAACATGGACATGAAACACATACATCAGGTGAGTCACATGACCCATGGACGGTGTGGATAAAAACATACATCATGTGGAGTTCATGTCCCGTGGACGACATAGATGGAATACATACAACATGGTGGGCCTTGCGATTACACAACAGGTGGGTCCTGCACGGTCAGCAGGAGGGCCTACACCTTTCAAATGGGTCCATTGAATGAATCAACATGGATGAAGGACATATCTCATGGTAGGGCCTACCGTCTAGGTCATGGTGAGCCACGTCAAATGGATGGACATTTGGATGGTGCAGATTACGACATATATATCATGGTGTGGCCCACCATCCAGCCATCTGGATAGTGGGGACCCAAGCACATACATCACGGTGGGGTGCACATATATGGACGGTGTGAATAAAACCCACAACACTGGCGCCAATACAGCAGCCCCGAGTTGTTCACCCAGTAGATGGTGTGGATCACCAGACCCATATCACTTGCTAACATCATCAGCTAGGGCCCACCATCCCTTTGGATGGTCTGGATACAACATTACCTTATGGTGGACCCCACAGAGCTTGCTGACATTAATCCAGTAGCTATGTTGCTGCTGGACAGACGGCATAAGTAAACACATATATCACAGTGGCCCCACCGTCCCAATCCAGTGGACGGTGTGGATATAAAATAATTACATCAAGGTGGGTCCCACCTTCCCACATGTGTGGGTGGGTCCCACACTTCCATTGAAAATGGAGGGATGGTTTGAATAGAATACATGCATCAAAGTGCAATCCACATCACCGTCCAGCGCCTTGGACGGTGCAGATAAAACATAAACATTAAGTAGGGCACCACACGTGTGGATGCTTGCATCCAACAAGGTGGGCTTCACGTCCGTGCATGGATGGGGTGGATATCAACATCACGGTGAAGTCCCATCGTTGGACGGTCTGGATGATTCAACCAAGTGGGGTCCCACGTCCAAGGGTGAGCCACATGGCTAAAACATTTACATCAAGGTGGGTCCCACCCCCACACATGCTGCAATGATGGAGATGACACAAACATCGAGGTGGTCCTGCAACACTTACTACGTCAACACAGCACTGCATCAATACAACAGCTATTGCTGCTGGGCAGCAATGGATGGACGGTGTAATTGGGTGGGTTCACACGCGTGGACACCCGGTATCATCAAGGTGGGTCCCACCCATCTAGCAAATGGATGGCATGGAGGTGACCCACATAACACGGTATGCCCTAGACAGCAGCACAACAGAAGGACGGCTGGGTGTGCGCCACATCAATACAAGGAGGGCCCCACATGTTGCAATAGTGAGGTCCACGTCAGGGAGCTAGATGGTCGGCGTGCATAAGGCACATATATAATGGTGGGTTCCAACGTCCAGCACAGCAAGATGGATGGACGGTTGAGATTATTACATGCTTCATGATTGGGCCTCAAACTACTGAGTACAGCAGATCTACTGTGGGTGAGAGACATCCCAGCCAAATAGTTCCCACAGAGGTGGGTCCCACGTGGGGCCCACCGTAATGTTTGTATACCATCTAATCTGTTGATAAGGTCACGTAGACCCAAATGAAGAGGAAAAATAAATTTTTAATGATCCAAAGCTTGCGTGTTAACCCAAAAAGGTTTCAAGGGCACCCGTTCAATCCCACTGTTTCACGCGATGTGGGCCACCTGAAAGTCATATCGGCCTGATGTTTTGAGAGGGCCCACCTCAGGAGGTGTCCCAACAAATGAACGGTGCAGATACATAGCATACATCATGATGGGGCCCACGGCTGGGACCGTGAGTCCTTTCTTGTCTGCTCGTCCGCCAGCGCAGGACGCTGGGATGTCCTTTGGTTTTGGTTGTTGGCAACAGCAGCACCTGCTGCTATTGTTTGATTTTATATATATATTTAAAAAAGATGTTTCTCTGTGGTTTTTCATAAACGGGGCCCGCATCAAGTGGATCCACTCCACCCATTGGATTCCTTAGCCCGAGACGGACTAAACAAGTCCACTATCCAATATTTGTTTTGATGTATAGAACATCAGAAGTGTATTTCAACAGTAAAAATGTTGTTTGCTATGTTATGGCCCACCAGAAAATTGGATTAACCCCATATTTTGGCTCAACGCCTAAAATAAGTTGGCAGATGGAATGGACGATGTGGATCCGATTCACGCATCAAGGTGTGGCCTACATGAGTAACCCACTCAAAAGTTTTAAAATCAAGTTTATTTATTTATTTATTTTATTCTTCTCTACTACTCCAGTTAGCCTCGTCCAGCGTCTAGGGACGCTGGACGGTCCCCATGTAAAACATATCAAGGTGGGCCCCACCTACTAAATGGCTTGGGAAAAATGTTTACTTCATGGTGGGGTCCATTTAGGTGGGACACATAGCTATATCATCACTTAAAAATGAGAAAGAAAGGGGCAAGAGGTAAGCACCCACCTTATGATCTTCTTCTCCTTCTTTCACCAAAGAATCCTAGAGCTTCAATAGACGAACTTCAACGGTGGAGATTGGATCATGGACGGTGGAGACGGGAGTAAGGAAGGTGGGCCACACAAAGCACTCCTCTCCTTGGAAGCCATGGACGTCCTCTCTCCCTTGGGGTTGCTTGGGAGAATGAAAGAGAGAGATGAGAGAGAGAGGTGTAAGAGAGAGAGAGAGATGGGTGTGATGGGTGTGAGTGATGGGTGTACTTGACTAGGTATAGGTGGAGAGAGAGAGAGAGTTGACTTAGGGTTGCTTGTACTTGACATGTGAAGTGATTGATGGAATTGATTGATGTGATATTTCGTAGAGATTCCTTCGATACAAGCAACGCGCGGCGTTTTCTCGAACTAAACGTGGGCCCACATCTCCTGGCCTGGGTATCGCCTCGGCGCACGAGACGCGGCATCGGAACTGCGGCGACGGTGCGGTCGTCAAGGTACAAGTCTCGAGTTGAGTCGACTCGGGTTAACGGCGTGTGAATCCGGGTCGCGCGTAAATGCTGGTTAAGGGTCGAGGTTGTTGAGATTTGACCGGGAAGACTACGGAAGTCTACCGAATGATACGGTTTAGGATACGGGTCTTACAGTGCATGGGGCCAAACGACCACCTAGGTAAGGGTCACGCCCCCCCTCTAGATCGAATGGATGGTCCGGATCATCAAGATGTATGAGGGGTGGGCCCCACTAGCCAAAAAGGCAATTGGTGGTGAAGGTGTTGTGAAATTAGAAATTTCTTTAAAGAAATATCGGTTAGCGCACGCTGACCAATTTCTTGAGTTATGGTGTGCATCCAGCCATATACACACCGTAAACACATGTCACGCGTCTGGATCTCAAGGTGATGCATGTGTGAAATCTGCTCCGTTCATCTGTTTTGTCACATCATTTAAGGCGTTGAGTCCAAAATTGAGGCATATTCAGAGATCAGGTGGGCCCAAAATCACCTGTTCACGGGCTGATCTGTCCATTGGGCCACTTCCACAGGGATCCAAGAGCTGAAATTTGACATGTATAGTTAATTTATGGTCCTTAGGCTATATATAAAGTTTCAAGCCAATCGAATGGTGAGAACCCTGTGATCTTGCATCTGGATAATTTTCAGGCCTCTTTAATGTGATTAACTTGATTTTCTTAGATATCTGGTGTGTAAATTTTTCGATCTCGATCCCATAGGGTCCGTCCCTTGCCTTGGTGATTTATGAGCGTTAAATCCATGCTTTTAGTACCATTTTCTAGTCCAGGGTCCTAAATATACCTTGCATTACAAACACGATTGAAATATGGCATTAAACGACATCATGCTAGCAAAATTAGGTAATAACTGGGTCTAATATGCAATATTTGACCCTCAACATCAAGCATCTCAAAGCAAGCTATAAAAGAGAATTCTATCCAATAAGTAAGTGTCATACTTAAGAGTTCAAAGTTTAGTCTCTTTCCTCGTGTAGGATTGAGGCTAAGAGTTTGCTATCAATAAACTCGATTAGGTTCCTTGTGTGGAACCTTGGTCAGTGGGCCTAAACGTAGCTGCCTTGTGTGGGACCTTAGCCGGTGGGCTTAATTGTAGGTGCCTTCTATGGGACCTTTGTCACATCCTAAACCCGAAAATCGAATTCATAGGAATTTCGATCGCCGAATCCGGTGCCGACAGCCTCCGTAGTACCCCATTCTCGGCTCCCAACGCTCATACGTCAGATTCCGATCCTGGGATCCTACAAGGAAGATTTTCAACATGAATTTGTCTTATAAGAAGCATAACCACAAGTATACCCAAATCATAAGAACAACTTCATTACCATATATCCATTAATACAATCATTTGAGTATAATACTAAAAAGGAAATACTTATGTCAAAATCAAAGCTCCAGAAGTCAGTTACATGCTCCGAGCTCTAGGTTGTTGTAACCTAACATTACCTTCATGCATCTATCATGCATAAGCTTATAGAAAGCTTAGAGGGTGTGTAAGTGTGTGCATAAGATAAGTGTCAAGTATTCAATACAATGTCGTAATCATACAATGTCGAATGTACTAGCAAGATCATGAATCATATGATATCAGAATAAACGAAAATACTGATAAGTCCATGAGTCAAATAATATCAGAGTACGTAATAAAGATCAGCTATACAAAATGAGGAGTCATAAAGAACCAAATATTAGATGCTGTATGTACGACCCGTATCTTGGTCCGTACCTTTCCGTAGACTTCCGCGGTCTTACCGGTCAAATTTCGGCAACCTTCGAACCTTAACCAATATCGACGCGCGACCCTTATTCATATGCCGACAACCCGAGTTGACTCAACCCAAGACCACTACCATAGCGACCGCGCCGACGGCGCACTTCCAATGCCGCGACTCGCGCGTTGAGGCGATACCTTGGTCAAGAGATGTGGGCCAACGTTCGGTGCGAGAAAACGCCACGCGTTGCGAAATCCAAGGGAATCTCTATGATGTGTCACATCAATCACATCAATCTCATCAATTAATCAATCCATCAATCCATCACATGTCAAGTACACATCACTTTCACCCCTTTTCCTAAGCAACCACAAATGTCTTCCTAACCCATACCTTTCTTACACAAAAGGCCATAAAAGTCTTCACCTCCCATACCTCTCTTACACAAAAGGCCATAAAGTCAAAGATTTCTTACACAACCATCACTCACCACATCCATCCATCACACTCTCTCTCTCTCTCTCTCTCTCTCTCTCTCTCTCTCTCCCTTTACAACTCCTCTCTTTCTCATTTCAAATCTCCAAGCAACAAAAATTTCCAAGCTTCATACGTATGGAACTTCTCCAAGCTTCCTAAACTCCAAGTGTGGCCCACCTCTTCACCCCATGATCTCCCCATCTCAACCTTTCATTCTTCATCTCATCCATTGAAGTTGGAGCTAAGGTGCCAAGGAACCCCTAGGAGCAAGAAGATCGGACGGTGGGTGCCTCCTTAGGGTAGTTTCTTTCTTGTTTTTATGATGGGCCAAATGAGACCCACCGATCAATGGTGTGGATCTCGCTTGGGACCCTAAGATAAGGCCGATGGCCCACTTGGATCACCATGATCATTCCATGATGGGGCCATTCTCCATGGACCCCATCATGATGTTTACTCCATTGCATTTGAGAGGTCATCTAGACCGTCCATATCGGTGGGGAATGGATCACCACCGTTGATTTTTATTTTCGATGGTCCCATGTACAAAAGGGATCTGTTTATTGTATAGTTTCTTACAAGGGAGGGCTCATAGTGGCGGAGTGCTCCATCTCAAAGCGTGTCCCACTCTCCATGTCTCTCTCCCTTCTTATTTCTTATTTTATTTTATTTTATTTTATCTTATGCAATAGGATTGTGAGGCCTACTTGAATGGATCCCACCTTGTGATTTATTTTGTTCAAATTTTTATTCAAGTGGGGCCCACCATATACGTTGTACCCACTTCACCCATCAGTGGTGGCCCACTTCATCAGGGCCCACCATATACGTTACATTTTTTTTTTAAGGAACCAAAACCGTTCAGCATCTGGGACGCTGGACGTTTCAAAAAAAAAAGAAAGAGAAAAGGGAAAGAAGAAAAGGAAGCCTTTGGTGGTCCACTTGCTTAGGCCCCACCGTGATGTATTTAAACAATTCAAGCCGTCCATCCTCTTACCTACAGCAATTTAGCCGTTGGGTAGATGTTTGGGGCTGATTGGAAGACCTGGTGGGCCATGGCATCGAAGAACGCATCATTACCATTCAAGGATCCTTTTCTGATTTTTTCATTTTCTAATCATAAAAAAATTCAAATTTCGGACTCATTTCGACTGTTACGGGCTACTGAACGCAATGGCCGGGACGGATTTTGGTGAAGCGGGGCCCATGTGCGAAAAACCACCGGAAATCATTTTTTCCCTACCTTCTCTGCCTTCTCTGTCAGCGGGCCCCAGAGCCTCTGCCTTCTCTGTCAGCGGGCAGCAGCTGCACGCTGCTGCGTGCAGCCGTTGTGATGGGCGAACGGACGCAGGGGCCCACGGCCCTCCGTGTGGGCCCCACCATAATGTTTATTTATTATCCAACCCGCTCATGAGGTGGGCCACCCCAGTGGTGGGCCCCCCTCCAAAAATGAGACCGATCCAAAACTCAGGTGGCCCACACCACTTGAAACAGTGGAATTAAAAATCTACCATTAAAATCTTGTTTGGGGCCCACAGAAGCGTTGGATCAAGCTGAAATTTATGTTTTCCCTTCATCCAGGTCCGAGTGACCTTATGAACGGGTTGGATGGCATCTAAGCATTACAGTGGGCCCCACATGGGACCTACAATGTTGTATGTGTTTCAAGACCACCGTCCAGGCGGACGGTGGCACCCACCACGGTGGGCCCACCTCTTGTATGTGCTGCCTCGTGATGTATGTGCTCTATCCGCACTGTCCACTGGACAGTGGGACCCGCCATGATGCATGTGATGCATTCTGACCGTCCATCCACTTGGTGAGATCATTTTTGGCTTGAGTGATGATTGGGTGGGCCACCTACGTTTGGGAAAGGCCCATTTAATGTATTTGAAGGCCTATGGGTTGGACCCAGTTTAATTATTGTAAGCTCATGGGTTAGGCCCATTTAATTTGTTTAAGGCCTAGGTATTTAGGCCCATTTGACTCATATAAGGCCCTATGGGTTGAGGCCCATTTGATGTACATGTGGGGGTCCAATGGGTGTGGCCAATTTGTTATATTAAACTTATGAGGCTAGGCCCAATTGATGCAATCCAAGGCCCACGGGTTTTGACCCATTGCAATTCACTTAAGACCCATTGGTGTGGCCCATTGATGTGACCCATTGATGAATAAAAGGCCCATATAATAGAGCCCATTTGATGTATTTAAGGTCCAATGGGATGTACCTAAGGTCCATTGCAATGTGTGAGCCCAACATGGATTATGTAGCGATATTTGCGACGATCGTGCCTTGGGAGCAATGTTGGTTTGACGTCCACATTGTGAGTGTAATGTTGGTTGGATGTCCACATTACGACTCTCCTTAGGGCCCATTACTGGGCCGTACTTACTGTGTATAGGCCGTCTAGGCCCATCCGCGTTGTATGAATGATTCATCACTCATTTACATGTTTAGTATAGTTTCATGACTCATGATCATACACATCATATGTATGCTTGATATGTGGATTGTCTGATCATAGCATATGCCTTCGGGCAGGTTGTTATGGGCTCCTGGTTAGGCGGTGTTGCCCTACA
Organism: Magnolia kwangsiensis; assembly: GCA_037074715.1. Taxonomy (NCBI): domain Eukaryota; kingdom Viridiplantae; phylum Streptophyta; class Magnoliopsida; order Magnoliales; family Magnoliaceae; genus Magnolia; species Magnolia kwangsiensis. Next base: position 100,831,835 of record CM073578.1, read on the forward strand.
TGAGCGTATGATATGCGCAGGATTTGTTGCATGATTGGATAGCGTGAATCATGCATTTCGCATTTGCATGACATGGTTATTGTACGCCCTAGCAACATCAGGGCCGTAACCTCCACAGACGCATCGTGGTTGGCAGGATTGGATACCAAAAATCTTATTCTACATGGGGTACTATAGATATCCCTGGGTGAAAGTTCCTAAAACCTTATGGTACCAAGAGGTTGCTCCAACGTCTAGACCGAGTGGGTAGATGAGCGTTGAGTGCCGATTACCAGACGGTTGCGCTCTCCACTGTGTCGTGGTCAGTTGGAAGGGGGTGCAGCCTTACCCGCCCGAGTGTAGGGGGCAATGCTAGGCTGAGTCTGACCAGCTCGAGGAATGGGTCTGCTATCGACGAGTCGCGCCCGATATTGGCAGACAGATAGTGAGGTCTTTTTCACTTTCCTTATTGCGCGCGATGTGACGGCAATCTGGTTTAGAGTGTACTAGACCCCGGTGATATTCCATATTTGAGCTGTATAGATGTGTGGACATAGATGAGGACCTGTATGCTTGAGTTGCATTGCACATAGTATGGCCTTGGGATGGCCGATACCATTCATGTCTTGCATCGCATAGCCTTGGTATGACTCATGATGTTATGGATCCATCTGCATATTCCACATTACTCTGACATTGCATGTTCATATTACTACCTTGTGCACACACTTTCACCACCCTCTAAGCTTTCTTTAAGTTTATGCACGACCGTTGCGTGCAGGTAACGTTGGATCGCAGCAGCGCTGAGGCAGGAGCACGTTGCAGATCGTTTTGGAGTTTTTGTTCTTTACCATTGTATTTTCCTTTATGCTCATTGTACTTATAAAGTTTTGATCATAGTGGAAATGTAATGGAGCTCTTGGTTGTTGTTTGTGGGTTATGTCATTGGTTATGCTTATTACGAATCAAACTGACGTTGAAAATCCTCCTTGTAGCATCTCAGGATAGGAACATGGCGAATGGGAGCTAGGAGCCGAGAATAGGGTTCTACGGAGGCTATCGGTACCGGATTCGGCGATCGAGAATTTTATGAGCCCGATTTTTGAGTTTGGGGCGTGACAGAAGTTGGTATCAAAGCATAACTTGGGAATAACCGAGAACAACATTACATGTCTGCTATGAGTATGGAATGACTAAGTCCTGAAGTTCGGATAGCTTCGCGACCTTCCGTTACAGACCGTTAACGTGCGTACCTTTGAGAGTTTTGAAGTTGATAGGCGCCTTCGCTCTTTCCTGTAGGACATGGCGCCTGGGACGATCGACTCCTACACCACGACCTGAGAATTCCGCTTCACTACCTGAGGCTCTAGTTTTACCACCTGCGCCTCCCGTTCCACCCTCAGAGATCCTTGCTCCCTTCCCTGAGGATGACATTCCTCCACCTGAGGCCGATGTGGAGCCGACCGTGACTGTGACTGCCTCTCAGTTACAGCAGATGTTACAGGCTGTGACAGCCGCACTCCAGGGACAGGGCAGACGCCCAGTTGTTTCACCCGCTCAGGCAGAGCAGGAGCGCGCGAGCGCCTTACTTCGTGAGTTCAGACGGCTTGATCCCCCACGTTTCCAAGGTGAGCCAGATCCGACTACAGCAGAGAGATGACGCTTTGATGTGGAGAAGATTTTCGACACCATGTCATGTACGACCGAGCAGCGCGTCCGGTTAGCACTATTTCTCTTCCAGGGAGAGGCCAAGCATTGGTGGACCTCTGTTACCCGTGTTGCCGGACCTGATTATGTCTGGACATGGGAGGACTTTGTTGACCGATTCGAGGAGTAGTACTTCCCCGACCATATCCGTCGTCAGCGAGCCTTAGAGTTCGAGACTCTGGTGTAGGGAGACATGACTGTGGCCCAGTACGCGGCCCGTTTTGTGGCACTATTGAGATTTGCACCGTATATGGTTGATGACGAGGGGTGGAAGGCCCGCCGTTTCTAGCACGGCTTACGTTACGGCCTTCGAGGTCATGTTATTAGGCATGAGCTCCCTACTTTCCAGGCAGTGGTGCAGAGAGCTCAGATTTATGAGACTGAGTGGGCCGGTTCTCAGTCTGATCGTGGTCAGAGGAGAGACCGAAAGAGGTAGGCTTCTTCCAGTGATTCCCAGCAGCGTCGACCACAGCAGCAGAGGCGCCTATGTCGCCCATCCTTCCGAGCACCATCAGCACCAGCAGCACCTCCACCACCACCTCAGAGGCAGTTCACCGGCACTTGCTTCAGGTGCGGTGCGACGGGACACCGTTCATGGGAGTGTCCCAGCCCCCAGCAGCAGCAGAGAGGTCCACAGCAGCAGAGGGCTCCCCAACAGCCTCCACCGCAGCAGCAGAGACCCCAACAGCAGCAGCGACAGTAGCCTCCACCACTGAGGCCACCTCAGCAGCAGTATCAGCATTAGCACCAGCCTCAGAGGCCACAGCAGCAGAGGCAGCAGTTTCGACCGCCTCAGCGAGGGGACAGGCACCTACCCAGCCAGCTCAGGCTAGATTCTATGCGGCTCAGCAGGATCCGCAGTCATCCGGAGGAGTCGTTGAGGGTATACTTCCATTTTCTGCATGCATTGCACGTGTGCTGTTTGATTCTGGTGCATCGCACTCTTTTGTGGCCGAGAGCTTCTGTCGATCTGCTGGCTTACCGTTGGAGTCTGCTGGTGAGAGCCTATCAGTATCGACTTCCTTGGGAAGGACAGTAGTGTTGGGACGATTTTGTTCGTCCTGCCCCGTTCTAGTTGGGGATACCTTTCTGCCTGCCTATCTGTTCATTTTTTCGATGTCTGAGTTCGACGTCATCCTAGGCATGGATTGGCTCGCTGAGTATTATGTCATTTTGGACTGTGCCGCGAGGACCGTCACGTTTTGTATACCCGGCGTGCCGCAGTTCAAGTTCGTTGTAGAGGCCAGAGGAGAGCGGTTGTCTTGTTTGATGTCTTGTGCCATAGAGGAGCCTGTTGCCGCTTGCATCGACCATTTACCCATAGTATGTGATTTTCCTGATGTGTTACAGGAGATTCTGGGATTACCGCCTCGTCGACTCACCGAGTTCCAGATTGATCTCGTGCCCGGTACCGCGCCTATTTTGAAGATCCCGTATTGTATGGCACCGTTAGAGTTACGGGAACTACAGAAGCAGTTGGACGAGTTGCGAGAGTTAGGTTTTATCCGTCCGAGCAGTTCGCCGTGGGGAGCGCCGGTACTCTTCGTGAAGAAGAAGGATGGCTCGTTGAGGCTCTGCGTTGACTACCGCGAGCTCAACAAAGTCACGATCAAGAACAAGTACCCGCTCCCTAGGATTGATGATTTGTTTGACCAGCTGCAGGGTGCACAGTTCTTTTCGAAGATTGACCTGCATTCCGGTTATCATTAGATTCGGGTCCGAGATGAGGATATTCCGAACACGGTATTCAGGACGCGTTACGGTCATTTTGAGTTTCAGGTCATGTCCTTCGGACTGACCAATGCACCCGCGGTCTTCATGCAGCTGATGAACGAGGTCTTTCGCCCATATTTGGATCAGTTTGTTGTAGTCTTCATCGACGACATTCTAATATACTCGAGGACCCGTAAGGAGCATGAGCAGCACTTGGAGATTACCTTGCAGACCCTCCGCGTACACCAGCTTTATGCGAAGCTGGAGAAGTGCGAGTTCTGGCAGGAGGAGGTGAAGTTCCTCGGTCATGTGGTGACTAGGGAGGGTGTCGCAGTGGACCCCTCGAAGGTCGAGGCAGTGTGTCTGTGGGGCTAGCCCACGACTGCGACTGAGATCCGTAGTTTCCTTGGTCTAGCGGGCTATTATCGACGTTTCATTGAGGGCTTCTCTCGTATTGCAGCCCCGCTGACCAGGTTGACCCGGAAGGGCGCAGAGTTTATTTGGAGTGATGCCTGCGAGCGAGCATTTACGGAGTTAAAGGACCGTCTGACGTCCGCTCCTGTCCTCACTCTTCCCTCTGGGAGTGACGGATTTATTGTATTCACCGATGCATCGCATATTAGTTTGGGTGCTGTCCTGATGCAGCATGGGAGACCAGTGGCCTTTGCGTCTCGTCAGCTCAAGGTCCATGAGCTGAACTATCCTACGCATGACTTAGAGCTGGCTGCAGTTGTCTTCGCACTGAAGGTGTAGAGGCACTATCTTTATGGGGTTAGGTTCGAGCTCTTCTCTAATCATAAGAGCTTGAAGTACCTCTTCTCGCAGTCTGAGTTGAATATGAGACAGAGGCGCTGGATGGAGCTCTTGAAAGATTATGATTTTGATCTCCAGTACCACCCGGGCAAGGCGAACGTGGTGGCAGATGCCCTCAGCCGTCAACCACGAGGCTTAGTGGCATATATGTTGATTCAGGAGTGGCGGATGCTTGAGGATATCGCAGTGTATGATTTTGAGTTTAGCCTGCAGTCTTCCATTGTATAGTTATCGAGCTTGTCGATTCAACCCTCTCTTGTCGCTAGGGTGATCGAGGCTCAGCAGGCTGATGAGTCGTTGCAGAGTTACATGGTTGAGGCTACATCTGAGAGTCAGACAGATTGACAGATTGGTATAGACGGTGGACTTCGCTTCAGAGGTCGATTATGTGTCCCGGATATTCCAGAGTTGCACAGAGATCTTATGACCAAGGCACATCGATCGTGATTTTCTATCCATCCGGGCTCGACGAAGATATACCGTGACATGAGGCGACAGTATTTTTAGGTGGGGATGAAGCGCCAGATCGCCAGTTTTGTGGCCGAGTGTGACACGTGCCAGCATGTCAAGGCCGATCATCAGAGACCTCCTAGTCTATTGCAGCCGTTGAGTGTCCCGATGTGGAAGTGGGAGCACGTGTCGACTGATTTCATTATGGGCTTGCCGAGGACTCAGCGCGGTCATGACGCCATTTGAGTTGTTGTGGATCGTCTGACGAAGTCGGCACATTTCCTTGCGATGCGTGCGACTTAGTCTATGGACCGGTTTGTGAGATTATTTATTGAGGAGATTGTGAGATTGCATGGCGTTCTAGTCTCGATCGTTTCTAACCGAGACTCGAGGTTCACGTCTCAGTTTTGGAGAAGCTTCCAGCGAGCGATGAGGACTGATTTGCAGCTCAGCACCGCGTACCATCCGTAGACCGATGGCCAGACCGAGAGGGTCAATCAGGTACTTGAGGATATGCTTCGGGCCTGCGCGATTGACTTCGGGAGTAGCTGAGATGAGCATCTGCGATTGGCTGAGTTTAAGTACAATAATAGCTATCAGGTGACCATCGGCATGACTCCTTTTGAGGCACTATATGGCAGACCATGCAATCACCGAGTTGTTGGACCGAGGTTGGAGAGCGTCGTCTCCTAGGTCCCGAGCTTGTGCAGGAGACTTCAGAGGCTATGGACATCATCAGGCAGAGGATGCGCACTGCTCAGAGCCGACAGAAGAGTTCTGCTGATCGTTGGCGTCGTCCCTTGGAGTTTGATGTAGGGGACCATGTGTATCTCAAGGTCTCGCCCATGAAGGGCGTAGTTCGATTTGGAGCGAAGGGCAAGCTTGCCCCGAGATTCATAGGACCTTTTGATATCACTGGGCGCGTCGGCGCCGTGGCCTATCGGCTTGCCTTGCCATCACAGTTGTCTGGCGTCCACGACGTTTTTCATGTCTCCATGTTAAGGAAGTGTGGGTCAGACATGGTTCTCGTTATTGATTGGCAGCCGTTGGAGGTTCGTGAGGACGCTTCTTACATTGAGCAGCCAGTCTGTATCCTTGATCGGAAGGAGCAGGTCCTCAGAACCAAGGTCATTCCGTTGGTGAAGGTGCAGTGGGGTCACTATTCTGTAGAGGAGGCTTCTTAGGAGCGTGAGGCTGAGATTCGAGAGCGTTATCCTCATCTCTTTGATGATTGATCTTGTATTGTATTTTGTATGCTGCCCCTGATTCTATAAGATGATGTTATATCGCTTCTTTTTCATGAGTAATGCTTAGTTGCGATGCTTATGTAAATTTCGAGGATGAAATTTTTTATAAGGAGGGGAGAGCTGTAAGACCCGTATCTTGATCCATACCATTCCGTAGAATTCTGTGGTCTTACTGGTTGAATTCCGGCAACTTTCGACCCTTAACCAATATCGACGCGTGACTCTGATTCATATGCCGACAACCCGAGTCGAGTCAACCCAAGACCACTACCATAGCGACCGCGCCGTTGCCGCGGTTCCATTGCCGCGACTCGCGCGTCGAGACGATACCCTGGTCAAGAGATGTGGGCCAATGTTCGGTGCGAGAAAATGCCACGCGTTGCGAAACCCAAGGGAATCTCTACGATGTGTCACATCAATCACATCAATCCCATCAATCAATCATTCCATCATTCCATCACATGTTAAGTACACATCACTTTCACCCCTTTTCCTAAGTAACCACAAAAGTCTTCCTAACCCATACCTTTATTACACAAAAGGCCACAAAAGTCTTCACCTCTCTTACTTCTCTTACACAAAAGGCCACAAAGTTAAAGATTTCTTACACAACCATCACTCACCACATCCATCCATCACTCTCTCTCTCTCTCTCTCTCTCCCTTTACAACTCCTCTCTTTCTCATTTCAAATCTCCAAGCAATAAAAATTTCCAAGCTCCATATGTATGGAACTTCTCCAAGCTTCTTAAACTCCAAGTGTGGCCCACCTCTTCACCCCAATGATCTCCCCATCTCAACCTTCCATTCTTCATCTCATCCATTGAAGTTGGAACTAAGGTGCTAAGGAACCCCTAGGAGCAAGAAGATCGGACGGTGGGTGCCTCCTTAGGGTAGTTTCTTTCTTGTTTTTATGATGGGCCAAGTGAGACCCACCGATCAATGGTGTGGATCTCGCTTGGGACCCTAAGATAAGGCCGATGGCCCACTTGGATCACCATGATCATTCCATGATGGGGCCATTCTCCATGGACCCCATCATGCTGTTTACTCCATTGCATTTGAGAGGTCATCTAGACCGTCCATATCGGTGGGGAATGGATCACCACCGTTGATTTTCATTTTCGATGGTCCCATGTACAGAAGGGATCTGTTTATTGTATAGTTTCTTACAAGGGAGGGCTCATAGTGGCGGAGCGCTCCATCTCAAAGCGTGTCCCACTCTCCATGTCTCTCTCCCTTCTTATTTCTTTTTTTATTTTATTTTATTTTATTTTATTTTATCTTATGCAATAGGATTGTGAGGCCCACTTGAATGGATCCCACCTTGTGATTTATTTTGTTCAAATTTTTATTCAAGTGGGGCCCACCATATACATTGTACCTACTTCACCTATCAGTGGTGGCCCACTTCATCAGGGCCCACCATATACGGTACATTTTTTTTTTAAGGAACCAAAACCGTTCAGCGTCTGGGACGCTGGACGTTTCAAAAAAAAAAAGAAAGAGAAAAGGGAAAGAAGAAAAGGAAGCCTTTGGTGGTACACTTGCTTAGGCCCCATCGTGATGTATTTAAACAATTCAAGCCGTCCATCCTCTTACCTACAACAATTTAGCCGTTGGGTAGATGTTTGGGGCTGATTGGAAGACCTGGTGTGCCATGGCATCGAAGAACGCATCATTACCATTCAAGGATCCTTTTCTGATTTTTTTCATTCTCTAATCATAAAAAAATTCAAACTTCGGACTCATTTCGACTGTTACGGGCTACTGAACGCAATGGCCGGGACGGATTTTGGTGAAGCGGGCCCCATGTGTGAAAAACCACCGGAAAACCGTTTTTTCCCTGCCTTCTCTGTCAGCGGGCCCCAGAGCCTCTGCCTTCTCTGTCAGCGGGCAGCAGCTGCACGCTGTTGCGTGCAGCCGTTGTGACGGGCGGACGGACGCAGGGGCCCACGGTCCTGCGTGTGGGCCCCACCATAATGTTTATTTGTTATCCAACCCGCTCATGAGGTGGGCCACCCCAGTGGTGGGCCCCCCTCCAAAAATGTGACCGATCCAAAACTTAGGTGGCCCACACCAATTGAAACAGTGGAATTAAAAGTCTACCATTGAAATATTTTTTGGGGCCCACAGAAGCGTTGGATCAAGATGAAATTTATGTTTTCCCTTCATCCAGGTCCGAGTGACCTTATGAACGGGTTGGATGGCATCTAAGCATTACAGTGGGCCCCACATGGGACCCACAATGTTGTATGTGTTTCAAGACCACCGTCCAGGCGGATGGTGGCACTCACCACGGTGGCGCCCACCTAATGTATGTGCTGCCTCGTGATGTATGTGCTCTATCCGCACTGTCCACTGGACAGTGGGACCCGCCATGATGCATGTGATGCATTCGACCGTCCATCCACTTGGTGAGATCATTTTTGGCTTGAGTGATAATTGGGTGGGCCACCTACGTTTGGGAAAGGCCCATTTAATCTATTTGAAGGCCTAAGGGTTGGACCCATTTTAATTATTGCAAGCTCATGGGTTAGGCCCATTTGATTTGTTTAAGGCCTAGGTATTTAGGCCCATTTGACTCATATAAAGCCTATGGGTTGAGGCCCATTTGATGTACATGTGGGGATCCAATGGGTGTGGCCAATTTGTTATATATTAAACTTATGAGGCTAGGCGCAATTGATGCAATCCAAGGCCCACAGGTTTTGACCCATTGCAATGCACTTAAGACCCATTGGTGTGGCCCATTGATGTGTCCCATTGATGAATAAAAGGCCCATATAATAGAGCCCATTTGATGTATTTAAGGTCCAATGGGATGTACCTAAGGTCCATTGCAATGTGTGAGCCCAACATGGATTATGTAGCGATATTTGCAACAATCGTGCCTTGGGAGCAATGTTGGTTTGACGTCCACATTACGAGTGTAATGTTGGTTGGATGTCCACGTTACGACTCTCCTTAGGGCCCATTACTGGGCCGTACTTGCTGTGTATAGGCCGTCTAGACCCATCCGCGTTGTATGAACGATTCATCACTCATTTACATGTTTAGTATAGTTTCATGACTCATGATCATACACATCATATGTATGCTTGATATGAGGATTGTCTGATCATAGCATATGCCTTCGCGCAGGTTGTTATGGGCTCCTGGTTAGGCGGTGTTGCCCTACATGAGCACATGATATGCGGAGGATTTGTTGCATGACTGGATAGCGTGAATCATATATTTCACATTTGCGTGACATGATTATTGTACGCCCTAGCAACATCAGGGCCGTAGCCTCCACAGACGCATCGTGGTTGGCAGGATTGGATACTGAAAATCTTATTCTACATGGATTACTATAGATATCCCTGGGTGAAAGTCTCTAAACCCTTATGGTACCAAGAGGTTGCTCCAACGTCTAGACCGAGTGGGTAGATGAGCGTTGAGTGCCGATTACCAGACGGTTGCACTCTCCACTGTGTCGTAGTCGGTTGGAAGGGGGTGCAGCCTTACCCGCTTGAGTGTAGGGGGCAATGTTAGGTTGGGTCTGACCAGCTCGAGGAATGGGTCCGCTATCGACGAGTCACGCTCGATATTGGCAGACGGATAGTGAGGTCTTTTTCACTTACCTTATTGCGCGCGATGTGGCGGCAATCTGGTTTAGAGTGTACTAGACCCCGATGATATTTCATATTTGAGCTGTATTGATGTGTGGACATAGATGAGGACTTGTATGCTTGAGTTGCATTACACATAGCATGGCCTTGGGATGACCGATACCATTCATGTCTTGCATCGCATAGCCTTGGTACGACTCATGATATTATGGATCCATCTGCATATTCCACATTACTCTAACATTGCATGTTCATATTACTACCTTGTGCACACACTTTCACCACCCTCTAAGCTTTCTTTAAGCTTATGCAAGACCATTGCGTGCAGGTGACGTTGGATCGCAGCAGCGCTGAGGCAGGAGCACGTTGCAGATCGTTTTGGAGTTTTTGTTCTTTACCATTGTATTTCCCTTTATGCTCATTGTACTTGTAAAGTTTTGATCGTAGTGGAAATGTAATTGAGTTCTTGGTTGCTGTTTGTGGGTTATGCCATTGGTTATGCTTATTACGAATCAAACTGACATTGAAAATCCTCCTCGTAGCATCACAGGATAGGAACCTGGTGAATGGGAGCTAGGAGCCGAGAATGGGGTTCTACGGAGGCTGTCGGTGTCGGATTCGGTGATCGGGAATTTTGTGAACTCGGTTTTCGAGTTTGGGGCGTGACACCGTATCTCAACCATAGAAATGCAGAAACATTATAACCCAAAATAACATATGCTGTGGATGTAATGCAATATGCGGTGCGAATGGAATGACCATCCTTGAGTGTGAGTCGAGATGATAGTATGTAGTATCGCAGGCTACGGGGTCCACCACATGGGACTTCTATCTAAACCAGTCCCATACCTAAATTTGGATAGTCAGACTCAACGTGGTAAACTCCTGATCTCAGCTCAGTCGTGCGCCCAACCAATATCCTTACCATATGAAGGTACACAACTATTAGTTGTGTACCACCAGTCCGAGTGGATAGTGAATGAATGAATGAATGAATGAGCATGCAACTCCTACTCAATAAGTCCACATATCAGTATAATTCCTCTTTGGGATCATCACCGGGGTTTAGTACACTCCAATGACATTATCTCTCTCCCAGCAACACAGTCCAAGTGAGCGTGAGAAACCTCACTATCCGCCTGGCCAATAGTCTGCTAATACTTATCTGGCACGTCGATAGCGGACCCATTCACGAGCTGGTCAAACTCAGCCTAGTATTGCCCCCTACCCTCGGGCAAGTAAAGCCATACTCCTTTCCAACCGACTACGACATAGTGAGAGACGTAACCTCCTGGTATTCGGCCCTCGTGCACTCATATATCCACTCGGTCTTGACGTTGGAGTCATCTCCTGGCCACGGATGTTTAGAAATTTTTATCCAGGGACATCTATGGCGCCCGTATGCTAGAACCAAACATTTTCAGTGTCCCGTCTAGCCATCCACGATATGCCTGTGGAGGCTACGATCCTGATGTCGCTAAAGGGCATATAACACACAATGCAAGATGCATGAGTTATACAATCCAGTCATGCATCAATCCTGTGCATGTCGTGCGCTCATGTGAGATAACCTCCGCCTATCAGGGAATCTCATATCAACATGCTCAATAACATATGCAATGATCAACCACATCTCATAATAAACATGCAGATGATGCATATGGGCATGTATCATGATGCTATGCTGTCACATACTCATAATCGGTATCAACAATCGACCTTGACAATGTGGACATTTAACCCACATTGCCACCAAGGAATGGCCCGCATAGAATCAAACATATAATGGGCCTATGGCCTCACACAAAGGCCTAATATACGACACATTGGGCATTACTCAAGTGCCACATATACACAATAGGTGGGCCCTGCTCATGTGCCTCAAATACATGACATGTGGGCCTTACACATGGGTCTTGAATACATCAAATAGGCTATGCATCATGGGCCTAATATACATCACAATGGGCCTTACCCATGGGCCATAAATACATCATAATGGGCTTTGTCCATGGACCTTAAATACATCACAATGGGCCTTGCCCATAGACCTCAAATACATCACAATGGGCCTTGCCCATAGGCCTCATATACATCACAATGGGCCTTGCCCATAGCCCCTAAATACATCACAATGGGCCTTGCCCAAAGGCCCCAAATACATCATAATGAGCCTCATCGCGTAGGCCTCATATACATCACAATGGGCCTTTCCCATAGGCTCCAAATACATCACAATGGGCCTAATCACATAGGCCTTATATACATCACATTGGGCCTTAAACACGGGCTAAATACATATCACAGCGGACCTCAAATACGGGCTGCATATACATCATATTGGGCCTCGACAATTGGCAATCAGACACGACAATCGGAATCGACAATCGACCACGATAATTGGCCTTGATAATCGGAATTAGAATCAGCAATCAGCCATGATAATCAAAATCCGCAATCAGCCACGACAAGCAGAATGGGCAATCGGCCACGTTAATCGACAATCGGCCATGATAATCGACCTCGACAATCAAAATCGGTAATCAGTTACGATAATTGGCCACGTCAATCGATAATCGGCCACGATAATCGGCCTTGATAATCGAAATTGGTAATCGGTCATGATAATCGACCTCGATCGGTAAACGGTCAATCGGCCACAACAATTAGAGTCAGCAATCGGTCACGTTAAGCAGAATCGACAATTGGTCACATCAATCAATAATCGGCCACGATAATCTGCCTCGACAATCGGAATCGGCCTCAATAAATGGAATCGACCTCGATGATCGACCGAACAAGGCCTAAGGGAAGGTCACAATGTGGACATTAAACCATCATTGCCCATCAATGTGGTCATTTAACCAACATCGCTCCCAAGTAGTGGCCCACATAGAGCCAAACATATAATGGGCACACGGCCTCATACAAAGGCCTAATATACAACACAATGAGCCTTACTCAAGGGCCACATACACACAAAGATGAGCCCTGCACATGGGCCTCAGATACATTATACGGGCCACAACCCATGGGCCTTAAATACAACAAGTGGGTCGCATTAATGGGCTGCACCAATGGGCCTCGTATACACAACAGGTGGGGGTACAACATACATCGCAGTGGGCCGCATAAGTGGACGGCATAGATGAAACACACACAGCACGGTGGGTCTGTACGGTGTAGGCAGACCCAACACATGCAGCAAGTGGACCTTGCGCCATTAAAATGGGTAAATAGTGCAGATATGAAATACATACATCGAGGTGAGCCCCACCATCCAGTATAGATCTACAATACATGCATCATGGTGGGGCCACGTCAATCATGTGATGGACGATGTGAATATACAACACATTTTCAAAGTGGACCCCACCCAACAAATGGACAGTAAGCATGGATGAAACGCATACATTATGGAGTGGCTCATGCAACACATATATCAAGGAGGGCCCCACCCAACAAAACGTCCAGATGGACGGCTGGGCAGAATACATACATCAGATGACCCACAGAACTTGCGGACATCACTACAGGTGGGATCCTTGCGTCAAGATGGCATGGATGAAATACATACATTAAAGGTGGGTCCATACGTGGCCACCCCACACATCGTGGATAAAACACATGAATCATGGTGGGGTTCGTGTCCCCTTACTGGACGGGCGAAGTGGATAAAACATCATGGTGGGCTGACACCACAAATGGACAGATAGTGTGAATATAGTACATACATCACGATGGAATCCATAATCTAGACGGCCCATCAAGGCAGGCCCCACACGACAGATACAAAATGGGGGGTTTTCACATGTGTGTGGGGCCACGCTGCAAGGCAGCATGAATGAAACATAAATATCATGTTGGCGTCCCTCACCACCTGTCCATATGGACGCTTTGAGTACAACACATTATCAAGGCAGGGCCCACCATAACATTATTTTCCACCCAATCTAATCATAAAGTCACAAATACCTGAATTAAGTGGAAAACAAATATCATATTGACCCAAAGCTACTGTGCGCCTAAGGAGAGTTTCAAGGGTAGCCGTTCAATCCCCACTGTTTACTGTAGTGTGGTCCACTTGATACCAGGATTTACCTCATTTTTAGTCTCAAGCCTTAAAGCGAGTTCACCAAATGAATGGACGGTTTGGATGGAACATGTCCATCATGGTGGGGCTACTGGAGATGGCTGGACGGTATGGATATACCTTATCATGATGGGATCCCCACAGCCTGTCCAAATGGACGGCGTGGAATACAAAACATACATCACAGTGGTGGCCCATGTAGCACCGTCCAGATGGACGGTGTGCACACAAAACACGTGAATCAAGGGGGTCCCTATAACATCCCGAAAATCAGGGGGCGAGCAAAAACTCCACTCCCGAGTTTCAGAACATCATTTATGCAATATTTTCAATGATGGATGAATGTTGTTCATATTAGTGCAGAAAACATGAGTGGGATTAGACCAAAATAGCATATCATACTCCAGAGACAATTAAATTAGCAAGCAAAAGAATGTAATAGATATAAAGTATATGAACTATTGTGGGTCTCCAGAGTGTGAACATATTACCAGGTTAAACATATACATGTATACTCCAAAAATGATAAAAAGAATATACATGGGTGTGTAAGAAAAAGGAAAAATTTCAAGTATATTGGCATCTAATCAATAACCCTGTAACCCCGTCAATCAGAACATGCATATAGGAGGGATCCTCCTCAACATCATCAAGTCCGGCTATGCTTCGCAAGAATCGTCATCATCTGCAATTAAAATGGAAACTGTTTGGTGTGTGCAACACCGTCCCGTAACGTGGGAGTGAGTAATTAACTCAGTGGAATCATAGAGCAAAGATTAGCATGTTCTCAAATCAATCATGCGATAATAGTAAAAAAATTAATCAAACATTCCTAGATACTGTTGTTAATGCAATATGACATGACATGATGGATGCCCTCACCGACATTCTCCCTCATACGGCACCATCTGCGTCCGCGGCATGCTTGCGTACCACTCAGTGCTCCACATCTTCTAGGCACACGCAATGTGATGTTGATATGATTACCGAGTTATTATTAGTCCTTTTCATACAGCAATATTGGGAAACTAAGGTACTTTGCTTATATCAATCCCAACACAGATCCTGTCTAGGGTCGTCACTCCTAGTAATCTCATATGATGTTATATTTGTAGGTCGCTGCAAGGGCTGTTGCTCGCACTCGTTGCACCGCTCCCCCATCACCTTATACAGGCCTAAGTATCCTTAAGACTGCATCAGGACTCGTCGTCCCCATGCGATGTCAGGATAAACTCAAGGTCACTACAAAGGGCTCGTCACCAATCAGTGCAGGCCGACAGCAAGAATATAGTCTCCCATACCACCATAATATGCTCAGAGTAGGGTGTTCACTAGTCACTATAAGGAGGTTTGTGGCCCTAGCGTAGGCCGACAGCTCGACCACGGTGTCCCATACCACCATGCCCGGTTCATGAGTCTTATTGGATCAAGGTACCATGGTTAACAGGATTTTCAATGGTAAGTTCAGTACCCTAGGTTCAAGCGGTTATGACTTATACATGGTGAACATACAATGGCCAGTCGGGTTACGTGACGGGCTCGACTAGCACGATCGCATTTCAAGCTGAACGACATGAAGTGCATGAAACACCTCGTGTGGCCTAACCACTGTCGCCAACCCAAAACACGACTCGCGTTCATCGATGCGTCCTTTGTGGTACCTAGAAACCAACCATGAATTTGATCCATTATCGATTGCCTGGACTAGGTCATAGCCCCAAGCATTAGTGCATCAACATCAATAAGCATAGGTGAGTAATAGAAATGAAGTACAACATTGTAAGCATGTTGACACATGTTATAATATACAACTTAAGCAAATCATCCCACACATGCATTTCATGTATATAATGAAATCAATACATATAGCCAACATGATGGAAATTATTTACATCAGCATATTACTTGAGAATTCAATCTCAAAACTCCTACACAACACCATTTACTCAATACATACTAACACAAACATTTATACAAACACTTAGACTACACACTTTAGTCTACATAGCGTATGTCAACTCAAAGCGCGCTTAAGGGCGAATCTCTTCGCCAAACCAATCATGCACGCATTCCTAATATTCTAACACGATAAATAGCCATGGCAAAAATTTTATCAAAATATGGACGTAAACAGTATTTTCTAAAAATGACTAAAATACCCTAAATCTCATATTTACCATACGTTTACGAAACGAAAAACGGACAGCATGTTGTACATGTCAAATGGCGTTGCCATTGATAATCTACTATTAAACGACATTGAAAGCTTTGAAATCAGTCAATCTAAGCGTCTAAAATCCTCACCTTTTTACCCCAGATGTGTATCGTTTCGAACGGAGCGTATACGCTTCGTGAACGGCGTAAAGGGGACCTAAGGTACAAGATACATAAGCTACATTGCTAATGAATCGAAGGAAACCCCAAAAAAACAAGTGGTTAGGGTTTTCCTTACCTAGAAGTGCGTTGGAATCGCCGAAAAAGTGATTGGAGTGCGTTGCTTTAGCACGTGTAGCAGCAGCAGCAAGTGGCGGGAAGATCTCTCCCACACTCTCTCACAATCTCTCACTTTTTTTCTCTCTCTAGCTAGGGTTTCTAGCAAATTCGGATGGGAGGATTGTGAGAGGATTTAAAGCCCTTTTATAGCCTAAAACCTTCCCAAATTAGGCTTGGGAACAAAGCTCACTTGAGGTATAACCAAATCGGGGCTGTTTTGGTCCAAAGAAGCACTTGTGGAGGTCCCCTGGCCGAATGCGGTCGGACTTATGCTCATGGATACTGGATCCTTCTCACACCCAGTTTTCAGTCTGGCAGAGTTCGCAGATTGCACGTGGCGGTCCAGTTTTAGTTCCGCGGTCATCGCACCTAGATCAGGTCTACAAGTCTCGTGATATGAAAGAGAAATTTTTCCTGATCCGAGGGTGTAATTTGGCTGAATTCTGATGGTCAGAATGCTTAATAATAACGCGCCAAGTCACTTGCCAGATTTGAATTAAAATTTTCAAATCTAACCCTTTTCTCACTCTCTTCACTCCAGACTCAATGAAATAGCCTCTGAACGTCGTTTGGCCTTAATTTTCGAAACGATTGTCAAGTCCAGCCAAGCAGTCATAACGGTCTAAGATGGTAGATATCGAACTTTCGACGCGCGGTCTAGATCCAATAGAAAGTTTCACAAGGTTCCCGAGAACAAACCGGTTTAGAGTTTGATCCTAGGTTTCAGGGTATTATAGCACCATTGATTTTATAAGTTTTGGGTCTTGTAGAATGTATTTAAAGCAATCAGGTATAATTTCACAGCTACTCCAGCATAGCGCTAGCTAACTTACGCTTAGTTTCTAAAGGAATTAATCGTAAGTGATTTCTTTGGCAATGGAATTGGGTTCTGAGCGCTTACCAAGGTGTTTTGGTTGATCCATTACCTAAGGACGTCTAATCCCAGGTTGAAAAAAATACAGGGTGTTACAGTCCCATGCATCAGCGTCCAGATGGGCAGCGTGGAATAAACATAAGTGGGTGGGTCCCACGTGGTGTGGCCCACATAAGATATATCTAATATATTTATATTATATATTTATATGTTTTATTTATTATTTTTTTTATAACAGCAACCAACGTCCAGACAGATGGATGCTAGATGAAATTATTGACGTGGCTCACCGTCTAAAACATGGACGGTGTGGATATTAAATAAATAAACACATCCAGGTGGGTCCCATCCCACACGTGTAGCACGTGTGGGGTGGGCCCCACACTCTACCAAAGGATGGATGGACAACATGTTTAAAATACATACATCGTGGCTGCCATCACACGTCCGAATCCAGTGGACGGTTTGGGTGTATCACATGCAGCACTGTGGTCCCACGTGGGTGTGGGCCACATGTGTCATCAATGATGAGCCTCACATGCATAATATGGACGACATGAATAAATACATCGAAGGTGGGTCCTCGTGGTGGCCCACCACGGTTTAATATCAAGTAGATATTTGTGTTTATCTTTCATCTAGATAGCCTGCAGCAAGGAGGTCGTCATTGCTGGTCAGTGGGCGGCCCACTGCTGCACAGTGTGTAGGCCACCGGATGGACAACAAGGATCATGCACACCTACAGTGGGGTCCACACCAATGACTACAAAGTTAGGATCCAGCTGATGTTTGGTTTTTTTTCCCTTCATTAAATACGTGATCATTGGACATCCAACAACATGGACAACAAGGGCATCCGTGTTGCTGGACGGTCCAGATCTCCCTCACACCTCATCGAGTGGGCCATGAAATATGAGAAAGAGAGAGAGAGAGAGAGAGAGAGAGAGAGAGAGAGAGAGAGAGAGAGAGAGAGAGAGAGAGCAAAAGAAACGAGTGGAGGGGAGGGCTCCGCCACTATTAGCCCTCCCTTGCATGATACAAAGCATACATTATGATGGGTCCCACCACAAGTGGGCCCTCAAATCATCAAATTAAAAAAAATACAATTCAAATTCTAGAAAACACCCACCTTTGATCTTCTTGGACCTCTTCTTCCATCAATACATCCTAGAGCTCCGAAGGATGCTTCCCAATGGTGGAGATGATCATTGGATGGTGGAGATGGGAGATAGGAAGGTGGGCCACACTAGCCTCTCCATGGGAGGCTTGGATGTTAAGTTGCTTGGGAGGAAAAAATGAGAGAGAAATGAGAGAGAGAGGTGTAAGAGAGAGAGGGATGGGTGTGGGTGATGGAGTGATGGGGAGTGAGTGATGGGTGATGGGCATGTACTTGATATGTAAGAGAGAGTTGACTTTAAGTGAGAGAGGGATGGGTGTTAGTACTTGATTTGATTGATTGATGTGACATTTCGTAGAGATTCTCTCAGAATTGCAACGCGTAGCGTTTTTCTCGAACTGAACACGGGCCCACATCTCCTAGCCTGAGTACCGCATCGGCGTGCAAGATGTGGCATCAGAACCGTGGCGATGGTGCGATCACTCTGGTACAAGTCTCGGGTCGAGCCGACTCTGGAATACGGGACATGTCTCAGAATTTTATGTAAATGCCGATAACAGATCCCAGGTCACCAAAATTCGACCGAGAGGACCGCGGAGGCATACAGAACAGTACGGGCTAGGATACGAGTCTTACAACTTTGGCCAGTGGGCCTAATTGTAGGTGCCTTATGTGGGAACCTTGGCCGGTGGGCCTAAATGGAGGTGCCTAGTATGAGACCTTGGCCGATGGGCCTAAATGTGCGTTCTTAGTGTATGACATTTCCTCATGTGGAGAGTATAAATTAGTGTCCTTAGTGTGGACTGTAAAGGTTATTGGTGAACCTATTTTAAAACCATTAATAGTGAAATCTGGTGCACTCTTGGATTGAGTGTGGATGCCAGGAGTGGAGTAGGCACGTAGCTGAAGCACTATAAATGCTTATGTTTGGAATTGTCATTTACACATCTGTTTAATCATGCTTATACATGCTTGAACATTTTTAACTTCTTATACATGATTGAATGATTGCTATGAATTGATAGGAAGCACATTCCACACACAAGCTCGCAATACTAGGTTAGTTGTTGTATTTGCATATCTTTAATACCCTTTGTGATTGGAACCTCTAACTAGCTTGGACCCGTTAGAGTTATATTGCCTTGCTTTAAACTGAATGATTATTTAAGTTAGGCAATCAAGACTTTAAATAGAAAAAAATATTTGAAAAGTCCTATTCAGCCCCCTTTAGGACTTTGCCTCATATTTATTCTTCAGTATCATCGATATAAAACGCAATTTCAATTGGTATCAGAGCTTAGGTTCCTCTTGAAGCGTTTAACAGCCTAAAGGAAGATCTTGACAAAAATGGAAGATATGGATACTAAAAAAATAATTGAATATCAAATCAATGAGGAAAAAGAAGAAGAAGAAAAAGAGAGTATGCATGATGCCTATGATCAACACTACATATATGACATTAGTATTCTCAGAAAACTTGGTATTTTAGTAAATAAAAATAAACAATTGCAAAAAGATCTAGATGAAAAATTAGAAATAAATACACAAATGATAAATGATCTTTAGCAATATCATATTGAAAATGACAAGCTTGAAAGAACTTTAATACACTTGAATCTAAAAATCAAAAACTAAATAAACTGATCGAAATTTTAGAATTAGAAAATGAGGGACTCAAAAATGAAAACTACAAACTAACATTCGATTTAGAAAAGTCTAAACGGTCTATTGAACTTAATTACAAATTTTCACAAAGCAGTGAAAAACTGGATAGACTACTAGGGATGGGAAGAAGCCATAAAAATAAAAGAAGGTTAGGCTATGAATCTAGAAATTTAGGCCCGGTCTCTACACCACCTGTGATTAAGAAAATTGTTGCATTTGGGAGCAACATAAAAAACCACTCCAATCTGTCACTCATGTGGAGATTTAGGACACTACAAGTTTGAGTGTCTTGCACCTAGTAGGCCTTATCTCACTTCTAGGCTGAACCATATAGAAAAATCTAAATCAACAGGAAGATTAGCTCAAAAAACTAAAAGTCCTTCAAAAATATATATCAAATAAAGGTTGAAAATACCCAACTCCACCCAAAATGACTGAAAGGATGGTGGAACTGATAAATCAAATGGATCAACTGAATCGGAAAACCAGGGAATTGATGATTCAAGGAAATCTGGTACAATTGTCTAAAAAATCTAAATAACTCCCAAATGAAGATAAAGTGACATCTCTCAAGAAATCTGTCACTAAGTGGGTTGTAAAGAACAGGAACAACTTCCTTGTAAGTCACACTACATTTAAGGCAAGGCAGGCAGTAGTTCTAAGTGGTATCTTGATAGTGGATGCTTCAGACATATGATAGATGATCAGACCCATTTTTTTGAGTATTCAGAATTTCATGACGGGTCAGTCACTTTTGGTGATGGAAGCTCGGCCAAAATTATTGGATGAGGGACAGTAGTTGGGCATGACTTGCCCAAGATTAAAAATGTTCTTTGCGTAGACGACTAAAACACAATCTCCTAAGCATTTCCCAAATTTGTGACAAAGAACATTCTTTGACTTTCTGTAAAAATGTGTGCAAGATCTTAGATTGTATAAGCAAACTTGTCACGAAAGGTCTTCGCACAAGAGAAAATTGCTATGTAATTGAGAGCAATGGATAAAGTGTCCCATCCACAAAATGCCACATGGCCCTAAACAATGAATCTAAGATGTGGCATCAAAGACTAGGGCATGTCCACTACCAGAATTTGGCAAAGTTAAGCTCAAGAAACTTGGTGAGAGGTCTCCCTATGATAAGGAAACTTGGTGAGAGAAAGAATGAACAAACAAATGAGAGTGAGAAGTGTTCAAGTTTTCAAGCTTCTATCCTTCTAGCCTCCTTAGCCATCTCTTGACTTACTCACCTCTGTCTGAGTTAAACTTCCTAGCCATAGCATACCGAAACATCCAAGCCTGTGCAAGTCAAAAGTCCTACAAATCATCTTAGTTCTTATTGCATCATTACTTCCCTTCTTAACCCCCTTGCTCCTTTAGACTATCACTAAACGTATGCTCTGTGACTTGCCAGAACCCTAAATCCTGTCACATCAGAAACTCATGGTAGCTTAGTCCATATTCATCATCATCATCCATCTAAAAACCCTTCTATACACTCTTGGGATGTATGCTCTGTGACTTGCTGGATTTCTGGACCTTACCACATCAAAAAGCTGAGTCTACCTAGTCTTATCTGATTTATCATCCCATCCATTAAGAATATTTTACCACACGAAGTAGAGATCGTACATCTTTACAGGCAGAGAGGGTGCTTAACACCTTCCCTCTTTGCAATTGAGGTCCCTTACTTAGAATCTACAAATCGCAGATCAGGAGTCAATCTAAAGTAAGAGAGTCTTCGGATTCTCTAGCTTTATGTATTTTATAGGTTCTAGCCGACGGCGGGATTTCGAGATAAGTGGCTAGTGGCGACCCCAAGTTTACTTCACATCAACAATCCAAATCAGTTCAATAACCCCTATCACTGCCAAGGGAAACATCAAAACCAGCAAAATCTGCGCGAGCATCAGTTTCCTAACGTTCATAGAATGGCGACTCCACTGGAAATTTGCTAGATTGCACTAGCTGAGACCCGACTCAAAAACGTGAGGTAATCCAATCTTAAGGGATATTCTTCAAACATTCACATCTATAAAAAAAATCGATCTTCAGTTTGTATTTTCTTAAGCATCAACTCTAGCTATGACTACTCGATCTCGTGTAGCAATGGATAGCCAATAAGAAGAACCGACAACCTTGCCAGCTCCCAATGTACTGACATCAACACCAGTACCAACACCTCCAGTAAATCCCACAGACTCGCCAACTACTGTAACCATGAACGAGATGGCTCAAAATCTCAAGGTAATGAAGGAACTACTACTTCACTTAGAATCAGGAATCATACCAAGCATGCAGGCACCACAGCTTAATGCTCAGAAAAGTTTAATCCTACAACTTCCTCTTACCTTCTCCCTTCCTCCGGCAATAAATCCAATTTTATCTTTCCCTACTGAATTAGCACAAGATATCAACATTCCCCCACAAACAGTAACAACCTTCCCACATATATTCCAGCATATCTTCCAGTACATTTTTCAGCACATTTCTCCGGAAACGGAAATCCCAATCGGATCACAACACAAGCTCCCCCTAATAGGAGTCACAGACAAGAATTGACGAATGCCCATGAAGGGGGCTAATTTTGAGTCTAACATACTCCCGCTAATGGGAGTTACAATCAGGATATGTCAGATACCCTAGGCGAGAGCCATTTCCGAA
This sequence comes from Magnolia kwangsiensis, assembly GCA_037074715.1. Lineage (NCBI taxonomy): Eukaryota > Viridiplantae > Streptophyta > Magnoliopsida > Magnoliales > Magnoliaceae > Magnolia > Magnolia kwangsiensis. Next base: position 100,854,260 of record CM073578.1, read on the forward strand.
CATCACACCCTCCATGAAAAGGGAGTGAAGTTCAATTCCAACTACCTCCCGTAACTGGGAGTCCATTCTCTTTTCAACAACCACACATCACTTATGCAACATAGAGAATGATGATTTAATGTTGTCTGTATTAGTGCCTTAAACATGAGTGAGATTATATCAAAACAACATATCATACTCCAGAGACAGTTAAATTTTACAAGCGGAAGACTGTAATAAATATATAAGGTATATAGACATGTTTCCCAATCTCAAGAGTATGATGACATTACTAAGCTGAATAAATACATATTTGTTCCAAAGATACAAAATGACAAAATGTGAATTTCTAACTAATCATATATCCCTATAATCTCGTCGATCAGGATGGCCTACATAAACCCGCCTGATAGCTGCATGTATGAGAATTCCTCATCATCGTAGAATTCTGGCTCCGCCTCATACATCACGCCAGTATCTGCATCTAACACAGGTCTGGTTGGTGTTTAAAACACCGTCCCAGAACATGGGAGTGAGTGATCAACTCAGTGGAGCTATGAAGCAAAGGTTAACATGTTATCAATTTAGTCAAGTAATAATGATAAAGCAATACAAGAATCAGGTCCTAAGTACTCTTATTAAATTCAAGGATGGTATGAGATAATGATACATGCCCTTGCCTACACTCCCTCTGCGACATCATCTTACGATCGCGGCATGCACCCCTTCCTTTATCCACTTCCTCGCCAAAGCACTGTGCAATGCGATGCATGGTCATGTTAGCCAAGTTCTTAATTAGACATATTCATACAATAGGATTTGAAAGCTAATGTACCTCTCCTTTATATCATTTACCCAACATTGATCCATCTAGGGTCGTCAATCCTATTATCACATACGATAGGAAGTTTCCAAGTCGCAACGGAGAGGCTCGTCACCTCAGCGTAGGCCTAGTTTATACTCTAGTTTACTATGAAAAGGCTCATTACCTCAATGTAGTCCTAGTGTATACTCGAGGTCACTACGAGCTCGTCACCTGATCATAGGCCAATAGCTCGAATACAGTGTCTCATACCTCCGTATTCGGCTCACGAGTCTGGATTACTTAATGGACACTACGGGGAGGCTCGTCACCCAAGCATAGGCCGTAGCTTGACCATGGTATCCCATACCACCATGTCCGGCTCATGAGTCTTAGCGGATCGTGGTACCAAGGTTAAACAGGCCTGACACTAGTAGGTTGATACCTTAGATTCAAACAGTAGCATCCATACATGGTGAACATACATTAGGCCAATCGGATTGCTTAATAAGCTCGACTAGTACGAGCGTACGTTGAGTTGATCGACATGGAGTGCGCAAGAATTTCGCGTGGCCTAACCACTATCGACAAGTAGCGTACAACTCGGATTCCTCGAACCTAACTAGTGTCGCGAAACGACCTCAGCCACTACCTCAAAAATCGTTATCGATTGCCTGGACTATGTCGTAACCCTAAACAGACTCCAAGTAATAGTATACACATGTAGTAGCCAAAGATAGCATGTGATAACTAACATTAAATATAAATCTTACTTGAGAAAATCGACGAAACACATATTACACATGTTACCATACTTAGACATTTCATCCGTAAATCACACAGTAATGAGATAGGGTACATGAAGAAAACTGTAACCATAGATAAGGGGATTGAGAATCCTATCTCAACACCCTCATTTCATACATTTAAACAAGCATCTTCTCATTCAGGCATTTTATCAAACACTTGGACTATACATATCATATACATGTAATAAAGTAGTTATAACGGGTATTGTAGCAAAATCCTTTACAAAGGATTCACCATACGTATGACAATCATGTATTCTCAGACAATGAACATAACAAGCTTAAATCATAATTTCATACTCATTCAAACGTTTCAACAAACACGTGAAATGCATTAAAATCAACATACTCTACATATATATATATATGTAATATAAGGACAACGTCATATCTACACACATGTGACGACAATCAAGTCAGTCATAAATCATTATTGACATTGAAAGCCTTGAAAACCATAACCTTAACATTTGTAGTCCGCACCTTTCGCCGCTAGACTCGTAACAAACTCAGTTTAAACACTAAGTCTTTGTCTACAACACAACGACAACCTATAGTATAAAATAGGTTAGCTATTTCATCATTTCCTCTATTTGGATATCTAAAAAAGATTAGGGTTAAGATTTCTTATCTAACAATAGGATTGGAATTGGCGGTATAGCGACACGGAAGCGGTGATTCAACCTGTGGAGTGGTGGGATCGAATCCCAGGGACAACTCTAACTCTCTCTCTCTCACTTTCTCTCACTTTCCTTCTCTCTTTGCTCTCTTCTCTCTTCTAGGGTTGCAAATTTATATGTGAAGGGAGAGAGAGGGTTTAAGGCCCTTATATAGGCCCATAACTGATGGGAATGGCCTCGGGGCCATGGTATACTTAGTATAGCCAAAGCTGGTTATTTTGGTCCAACAGAACTGATTTGGAGGCCCCTTTTCTGCATGAGGTTGGGGTTAAGCTCCCTGACATTAGATCTAGGTCAGATTAATATCTTGGCTCGATCAGATCAGTGGATCGACCGCGAGGGACTTGCTTTAGTTCAACGGTCACCGATACTCGATTGGGGGCACAAGTACACTGACATGTGTTGGACATTTTTCCTAATTCGAGGGTATAATTGGGTCAAATTCTGATGGTCTGAATCCTTAGATTTGACATACAAGCGAACGACTCAATTCACTTAAGTTTCATTTCATTTTCTAAAGATATTCGTGTTTCTCACACACTTTGCTTCGGGCTCAAGTTATGCGTTTCCGGATACCTTTAGGACTTGATTTCTGAGATGGTTGTCAAGTCCAACAAGGCGGTCATAATCATATAGTTTTGTGATAATCAGAATTTCGACGCACGGTCCAGGTCTAATACGGAGTTTCACGGTGCTCCCGAGAGCAAATGGGTTTTGGGATGGATCCTAAGTTTTTAGGTAATGTAGTGCTAATAGTTATACTCGTTTTGGATCTTACAGATCGTATTTAAAGTGATTAGTGCTAATTTCATAGATAATCTAGTTTAACACTTAGTTAATTTACGTCTAATTTCTAAAGGATTTGGTCCTTAGTGAGTTTTGCCTGAGGTGGTACTCAGGTCTTTGTACGAATTTTTTTCGGATGTTACAATCTACCCCCCTTAAAAAAATTTAATCCTCAAAATTAGTACCTCTTCGTACTCCTCAAGAATCTGAGGGTAGTTCTTTTAGACCTCGGCTTCTGTTTCCCAAGTAGCCTCCCAAGTAGCCTCTTCCTCAGTGTGGTGCGTCCACAGTACCTTCACAAGTGGAATCACCTTACTGCGCAACACTTGCTCCTTCCTATCCAGAATATGCGTCGGTCGCAGTATATAAGTAGCATCTTCACTCAACTGTACCTGCTCCCATCTGATAATATGGGAAGGGTCAGGACCGTAATTCTTCAATATCAACACATGAAGTGCGTTGTGTACGCCTACGAGTGGTGTGGGCAAAGCCAGGCGGTATGATACGACCCCCACTCGATCCAATATCTGGAATGGGCCAATAAATTTCAGCGTGAGCTTTCCTTTCTTTCCAAACTGGAGGACTCCCTTCATTAGGGAAACCTTCAGGAATACATAGTCCCCAACCTCGAACTCTAGCTGTTGCCGCCTCGTATCGGCGTTGCTCTTTTGTCTGCTCTGTGCTGCTAGAAGTCGACGCCTGATAATGTCGATCTTCTTTGAAGTCACCTGAACTAACTCTGGGCCAATCAAGCACTTTTTATCAATCTCTACCCAAGAATGCGATGCTTGACAGGGATGCCCATACAAGGCCTCATAGGGAGATATACCAATACTCGCTTAAAAGCTGTTGTTGTAAGCGAACTCTTCATAAGGAAGATGGTCATCCCAACTGTCCTTGAAATTAAGTACACATGCTCGCAGCATATCTTCTAATACCTGATTTACCTGTTCCGTCTGCCCATTAGTTTGTGGGTGGAACGCGGTACTGAACTTCAGTTTCACACCTATTGCTTCCTGGATACGAGTCTAGAAGATAAATGTGAATCACGTGTCTCGGTCTGACACGATCTCCATATGAACTCCATACAGATGTACAATTTCCTTGATGTACAACTTGGCCAACTCGTCTGCTGAGTTCAAAACTCTAATCGGTAGAAAATGAGCCGATTTCGTCAACTGGTCCACGATCACCTAGATGGAGTCATGTCCCTTCCTCATCTTCGGTAGCCCTAAGATAATATCCATAGAGATGAAGTCCCATTTCCATTCAGCTATGGGCATGGCTGAAGCAGTCCAGGAGGTTGGCAATGCTTTGCCTTGACCTACTGGCATGTGAGACAATGAGACACATAATCTGCTATGTGGGCCTTCATGTTGTCCCACTAGTATGAGCGCTTTATGTTTCGATACATCTTTATACTGCTAGGATGCATTGCCGTCCTCGAATTGTGAGCAGCCTTGAGAACTTCCTTCCTTAGGTCATGAAGATTTGAGACGCATAGCCGGCCTCGATAACGTAAACCCCCATCCTTACCAACTCTCCATTTTGAGTTTTTACTGTCACTAACCTGCTCTTTCATTTTGGCCAATAATTCATCGTCTCCCTGGGCCACGATAATCCTGTCATCTATGAGTGACTGCACTCGTATATGTGCGACGCTCTCAAACAGCACCTCTACCGTAATTTTCTGCTCAAAGTCTCGCACAAACTCTACCATATCCCACTCAGCTATCATCGGCGGAGCCGCAAATGCTATCGTCTTCTTGCGGATCAATGTGTCTGCCACAAGGTTGGCCTTGCCAGGATGGTAGGAGATCTCGAACTTAAAGTCCTTCAAGGTTTCTATCCATCACCGCTACCTCATATTCAGGTCCCTTTGCGTGAATATGTATCTGAGGCTCTTATGGTCGTAAAAGAGCTTAAACTCCTCTCTATAGTGGTAATGTCTCCAAAGCTTCAATGCAAAGATGACGGCTGTTAACTCCAGGTCATGTGTAGGGTAGTTTTCCTTGTGTTTCCTCAACTATCATGATGCATAGGCAATAAACATATCCTTTTGCATCAGAACGCAACCCAAACCAACACGAGATGTATCAGTGTATATCATATACTTGACCCCTTGCTGTGGCAATACTAGCACAGGGGTGGACGTCAACTTGTCCTTCAGTTCCTAAAAAGCTGCTTCGGCCTTCTTAGTCCAGGAAAACTTGAGATCTTTTCGAGTTAGTTGAGACAACGGTCTGGCTATCTTAGAAAAATCTCTGATGAACCGACAGAAGCAGCCTTCCAAGCTAAGGAAACTCCTAACTTCAGTAACTGAACCGGGCTGCTCCTAGTCCAGAATTGCGGGTACCTTAGCAAGGTCCACATCTATCCCTTCCTTGGACACCATATGTCCTAGGAACTTGACTTCTTCCTTTTAAAAGTTACATTTCTTGTACTGTGTAAACAATTGGTTCTTCTTGAAAGTATTTAAGACTGCTCACAGGTATTCCTCGTGTTCCTCTCGACTCTTGGAGTATATCAGGATGTCATCTATAAATACGATGATGAATCAGAATAGATACACCCAAAACACCCGGTTTATCAAGTCCATGAACACAGCCGGTGTATTTGGAAGTCCAAAAGACATCACAAGGAACTCATAGTGCCTAAAACTGGTCCTGAAAGCTGTCTTCTACACGTCCTCATCTCTGACGCGCAACTGATGATACCCTGACTATAAGTCGATCTTCATGAAATACTGTGCTCCCTTTAACTGATCAAACAAGTCATCTATCTTGGGCAAAGGATACTTGTTGTTCCCGTCACTTAGTTCAACCTGCGATAATCAATACACAACCACAGAGATCCATCCTTCTTCTTCACAAACAACACAGGTGCTCCCCATGGAGACACGCTAAGTTGTAGAAGCCTACATCTAATAGATCATCAATTTTTTTTCTCAGTTCCTCTATCTCACATGAAGGCATGCGATATGTTAGCAGTAAAATGGGTGTTGCACCAGGCGCTAGGTCGATGGAAAAATTAATCTCGCGCTGAGGAGGTAGTCCAGGTATCTTACTGAACACGTCCTCAAAATCATGAACTACTGGCATGTTCCCAAGCGTCAGACCATCAATACTTTCCAACAGAGAAGCGTAACAACTCAAACGGGAAGGGTGACTGACCTGAACGGGGAAAGTAAAAGTTGTGCCCTCAGGTCCATGGGCTGTCACCACCCTAGCTTCGTAATCGATCTCTGCCCTAATCTCAGTGAGCTAGTCCATATCAAGGATAACATCGTAATGATACAGGGAGGCAACAATCAGGTTAACTAGTACCGTCCTGCTTCCTAAATCTATTGAGCAACCCTCACAAATCCTGGTAATGTCAGAAAAAGTCCTTGTGGCGGTAAGGATTCTCACCCCCTTTGTAGGAGCTGTACCCAATGCTAGTCGCTTGATCGCTCCGCATGATATGATAGAGGTCGTAGACCTAGTGTCCACCAATAAGAAGACTGAAATACCTTGGATTTGTGTCGTGACCTCAAAAGCCATCGGTGCCATGTCTACTGTCTCGGATGACTCTGCTGTAAGTGAATGCACACGAGTCTGTTGAGAATGGTTTGGCTGTGGTAGCATAGGACATTGAGGTGGCCTAAAATGAGGTGCAGGCGGTCGAAATGATGGATGTACTGGTGCTAACCATAGAGGTGGAGCTACAATCGCCTGAGGAAGCTGACGGTTGATTCTCTGAGGCAGCGAGAAGCTGTTGTCCCTCATATTGGTGAAATAGTAGGTATCTGCATGGCTCGACCTCTTGCAGTAAGTGCACCACAAGTCTGGTCGCCTCATAGGTGTTGGTGGAGCTGCAAGTTTAGGAGACGAGTCTGTACGGGGCCTCTCGCCGAGGAACGGCCTGCTCGGTAAATCTGGTCATGGCCTAGGAACCATAGGCATGCGCGTGTAGGACAATCTATCCCCATCCTACTCAGCTCACAGAGACATGCCCACTAGCTCAACATAGGTAGAAATGCTAGCGCAACACATGTTCAAGCGTATCTTAGGCTACAGGCCCTCAGAAAACTGCCGCATCCACATCCGCATTGATTGATTAGCTAATATCAATGGAGCATACCTATCCATCTCCATGAACCTATTTTAGTACTCTGTCACTGTCATTCCTCCCTGATGGAGGCGAATAAACTCACTCTCCTTCTCATGCCGATACGTGAGGGGAAAGTATTTCTCATGGAAACGCGTCTCGAAGGCCTCCCACGTCCATACGTATCCGACAACAATGGTCCGAAGGACACTGTCCCACTAGAGGCTAGCCTCCTTCTTGAACATATAAGTGACTAGCTCCACTTACTCTGCCTTAGTACAGTGCAGCGGCTTTAGCATCTTAGAGATGCGGTCTAGCCAATACTCAGCCTCCTTGGGTTTGAGTACCCATAAAGGTAGGAGGTCAGAAGCGCTAGAATCTCTCAAATAGGTTGCTAACACTCATATTCCCAGTGGGCTGTACAAGTGGTGCAGGTGGAACCACACCCATGCTCTGGGTAATGACCCCTGCAATAGTGGTAAAAAACTGTTGCTGCTAGTGCTGCTGTTGTTGTTGCTGCATCAGGAGCATCATCTGCTCCAACCTATCAGTAGGAGGAGCAGATTGAGTCACGTGCGGTGTCGAAGTAGACTTACAGTTCTGCTCAAGAACCGATGGTGCAACAGGTGTCGACCCATTAGTGGGGCCAGTAGCCGGCTGAGAATTTGGCATAGTATCGTGAGTTGGGCCCGAACTGGGGTCTGTATGGCTATCGCTTAGGGGAGGTGCCCCGTCAATCGAATCACTAAGAGTGAGACATGCCATACTCCGTGTGGCCTTAGGTGGCATTCTCTATATATAACATAAGGTGCAACCCAAGTCAGATTCAACATGCTCACAAATTCAGCTACAAAGCATTCACATTATGACTCAAAGAAAATTTATGCATTTCATTTAACAAAATTGTCACAATACATAAGATGCAGCATTACATGGATCATGACAGAAGATGCGTGTGAGCTAATCTAAGCAAGGCTTCAAAAATTAAAATATGCTAACCACTCTACCACATTACTAAGCCTATCAAGGGTGTACATAGAAACAAGAAGAGAATAAGTAATAAGACAAAGCAAAAGATGACTACATGTATGACTAGTCGTCAGAATCAGGTGACAGTGGAGATGCATCCTTGTCCTGCAGACAACACAAGATGGCTCTCAAGGTGCGAGACACCTTCATGAATTTTCGTTTCATGAAGGCCTCATTCTCTTCAAGTTTTTTCCTTACATCGGCCAGGGTCTCCTAGATTTACTATCTCGGGGTGACTCGGCTCTCCTCAAGTCGAGCCAAGCGAGCTTCCACAACAGCCCGATCACTATCGCACCCCTGTGTAGCGGGAGGAGAGCCCTCATTAGAGCCCTGGGCCTCCTCCTCTTCTTCCTCACTCTCTCATTCTTCACCTCTTTCCTTTGACTCATCTTCCTCTTCACTTTCTGTCTCATCCCTATACGCGTCAAGTCGGGCTTGACATTGTCGAGGGCCAATCTTCATGTTGTTGAGCATAGTCTCATCAATTTAGTGGATTGGCGCAAGGTCATCCATGTTAAGTCTGTAGGCGAACTCACGAGAAATTTTACATACAAGTTGACCAAATGAAAGTAAGACGTCATTCCTAGGAGAACGTGCAGTCTAGACTATTTGTAGTAGGATGAAGGTGGGTAGACACAACTTGTCTCCCTGCCCAGCTCTATACAGAAAATCCACCATCAATCGAGTGCATTCGGTACTGTTGCCCCACCTAGGGTACATGTTATACGTGAATATGTGATGAAGCATGCGAAAATCATCTATCAATTCCGTCGACGGGAGGCTCTTGCCTTCTTTCCAGTGAGCTAGTTGGCCACAGAGGTAGCGCGTGCGGCGATCTCTTTCTCGCATGTTCTTAAGATTCTTATCGCTAGTGTCCACCTCTCAACGCAATATTCCCATGATCTGAGATACCAAATTTATGTTAACTGTTGCTTCCCGCCTTCCCACGGGAATCTTGAATTATAGAGGCTCTAATGATGGGTCCCGTATATGTGTGTAGAAGGCTCGAACTATGTTCTCACATGCGTGAGACTTGCCCTCAAATATGGGCTCCACCCGACGTCCACCAAGTAGTCTATCATTGGATACAGCCCAGATAGCTTTTCGTCTATATGAGCTTCAAGCACAACCCTACGATGACCAAAATGCTCCTGTTCGAAGCCCACTGGTAGAACTCTCTCAAGTGGGAGTTAGGGATTGAGATCCTGCTTCGACCTTCACTTTTGGGTGGCACTTGTGCTAGCTTCGGCATCCACTTTCTTCCTTGGACGGGTAGGGCTGCTAGGCTTGACTTCATCCGTAGGAGCTCTCTTCTTCCCCATGAGAGAAAGAAGTGTGAAAAAAGATAAAATTACCGACATAAGCTCGAGAAGAGCCATGAAAGTGAAATGAAATGGAGGGATGGGATGTGTTGTGACACCTTGAGATCCATGAGGTAAAAAATAGGGTTTGTGTGCTCAAATGGAAAGGAAACGAAGGATATGGAAGATGGATTTGAGGGATAAGGTGGAGAATGGGTTTGTGGTAAAGAAGATGAAGAAGATGTGATAATGGAGGGGAGATTTGAGAGAGAAAAATGAACTTCTTGGAGGTTTGGAAAGCTTGGAGGGATAGGAATGAAGAAAGGAGAGCAAATGGGAAAGATATATGGGTCCCCACATGATTTGGTGGGCCCCATAGCCTCCCACATGAGTCAGCCTGACCGGCCCATGCCGACCCGACAGGCCCAGGCGAACCCGGGCGTGGCACCACTATGGTCCGCTGGACCCAAGCTTGGTGCCACCGCTGTTGGCACGGCCCCGCAATGGTCCGCTTGACTTAGTGCCGTTCCGTCATGGTTGGGTGGTGGCCACCCCCCTCCCGGGGTGTTGTATGTGTGCGGGGTCCGCTTTAGATCCCCTCGTTTTATACCATTTGGGCCCCCTAATCAGTTTGAGTCGTTTCAAGTCCCATCTCGCATATATTCATGCGTTTTGGGTTGTTTGAGTGTGGAACTTGTCAATTTATCATCTAAACCCGTCGATTGATGGTCTAGGAAAGATCTGGGGTCACCACGCATGATCACAGATGCGTATATGCCATGATTCTAAGGGTCAATTCTGTCGATTGGAGAAATTGGGGATCCTACGACTGTTTTTACATTTTGTCGCTCCCTTCTAAGTCAAAGTATGTCAGTATGCATTGTGTGACCATATCCCAGGTCCAGTTTAATCCAAATCATTCTCTGATACCAACTTGTAATGCCTTGAAAATAAGGGGGTGAGCAGGAGCCCAACTCCCAAGTTTCAAAATATCACTTATGCAACATAAAGAATATTGATTTAATGTTGTCTGTATTAGTGCCTTAAACATGAGTGAGATTATACCAAAACAATATATCATACTCCAAAGACAGTTAAATTTTACAAGCGGAAGAGTGTAATAGATATATAAGGTACATAGACGTGTTTCCCAACCTCCAGAGTATGATGGCATTATTGAGCTGAATAAATATATATTTGTTCCAAAGATACAAAATGATAAAATGTGAACGTCCAACTAATCATATATCCCTGTAATCCCATCGATCAGGGCGGCCTATATAAACCCGCTTGAAAACTGCATGTATGAGAACTCCTCATCATTGTAGAAATCTAGCTCGGCCTCATACATCGCGCCAGTATTTGCATCTAACACAGAGTCAGGTTGGTGTTTAAAACACCATCCTAGAACGTGGGAGTGAGTGATCAACTCAGTGGAGCTATGAAGCAAAGGTTAACATGTTATTAATTTAGTCAAGTAATAATACTAAAGTAATACAATAATCGGGTCCTAAGTACTCTTATTAAATGCAAGGATGATATTTAATAATGATGCATGCCCTTTCCTACACTCCCTCTGCGACATCATCTTATGATCGCGGCATGCACCTCTTCCTCCGTGCACTTCCTCGCCAAAGCACCGTGCAGTGCAATGCATGGTCGTGTTAGCTAAGTTCTTAATTAGACATATTTATATAGCAGGATTTAGAAGCTAAGTTACCTCCCCTTTATATCATTTACCCAACATTGATCCATCTTGGGTCGTCAATCCTAGTAGTCACATATGATAGGCAGTTTCTAAGTTGCTATGGAGAGGCTCGTCACCTCAGCGTAGGCTTGGCTTATACTCTAGTTTACTATGAAAAGGCTCGTCACCTCAACGTAGTCCTAGTGTACACTCGAGGTCACTACGGGCTCGTCACCTTATCATAAGCCTACAACTTAAATATAGTGTCCTATACCACCGTATTTGTCTCACGAGTCTAAGTTGTTCACTGGACACTATGGGGAGGCTCGTCACCCCAGCATAGGCTGACAACTTGACCACAGTGTCCCATACCACCATGCTCGGCTCATGAGTCTTAGCGGATTGTGATACCAAGGTTAAACGGGCTTGACATTGGTAAGTTGGTACCTTAGATTCAAACAGTAGCGTTCATACATGGTGAACATACATTAGGCCAATCGGGTTGCTTAACTAGCTCGACTAGTACGAGCGTACGACGAGTTGATCGACATGGAGCACACAAGCACTCCGCGTGGCCTAACCACTGTCTACAAGTAGCGTACAACTTAAATTCCTCGAACCTATCTGGTGTGGTGAAATGACCTTGGCCACTAATTCAAAAATCGTTACCGATCACCTGGACTATGTCGTAGCCCTAAACACACTCCAAGTAATAGTATACGCATGTAGTAGCCAAAGACCGCATGTGATAACTAACATCAAATATAAATCTTACTTAAGTAATTCGACGAAACACATACTATACATGTTACCATACTTAGACATTTCATCCATAAATCACATAGTAATGAGATAGGTTACATGAAGAAAACTGTAACCATAGATAAGGAGAATGAGAATCCTTTCTCAACACTCTCATTTCATACATTTAAACAAGCATCTTCTCATTCAGGCATTTTATCAAACACTTGGACTACACATATCATATACATGTTATAAAGTAGTTATAACGGGTATTATAGCAAATCCCTTTATAAAGGATTTACCATACATGTAACAATCAAGTATTCTTAGTCAATGAACATATCAAGCATAAATCATAATTCCATACTCATTCAAACATTTCAACAAACACGTGGAATGCATTAAAATCAACATACTCCACATATATATGTAATATAGGGACAATGTCGTATCTACGCACATGTGATAGTAATCAAGTCAGTCATAAATCATTACTAACATTGAAAGCCTTGAAAATCATAACCTAAATATTTATAGTCCGCACCTTTCACCGATAGACTTGTAACGAACTCAGTTTAAAAACTAAGTCTTTGTATACAGCACAAAGGCAACCTATAGTATGAAATAGGTTAGTTATTTCATCATTTCTTCTATTTAGATATCTAAAACAGATTAAGATTAGGATTCTTACCCAACAAAAAGATCAAAATTGCTAGTATAGTGACATGGAAGTGGTGATTCAACCCGTGGAATGGTGGGATCGAATCCTAGGGACAACTCCAACTCTCTCTTTCACTTTCTCTCTCTTTCCTTCTCTCTTTACTCTCTTCTCTCTCCTAGGGTTGCAAATTCATGTGTGAAGGGAGAGAGAGAGTTTAAGGCCCTTATATAGGTCCAAAACTGATTGGAATGGCCCCAGAGCCATGATATACTTAGGTTATAGCCAAAAGTTGGTTGTTTCGGTCCAACGGAGCTGATCTGGAGGCCCCTTTTTTCATGTGGTCAGGGTTAAGCTCTTTGACATTGGATCTATATCAGGTTAATATCTTGGCCCGATCAGATCAGTGGATCAGTCGCGAGGGACTTGCTTCAGTTCAACGGTCACCGATACTCGATTGAGGCCATAAGTACACATACATGTGTTAGATATTTTTCTTGATCCGAGGGTGTAATTGGGTTAGATTCTAACGGTCTGAATCCTTAGATTTATTCGGCAAGCGAACGACTCAATTCACTTAAGTTTCAGTTCATTTCTTAAAGATATTCGTGTTTCTCATACACTTCGCTTCGGGCTCAAGTTGTGCATTTCTGGATACCTTTAGGACTTAATTTTTGAGATGGTTGTCAAGTCTAATAAGGTGGTCATAACTGTATAGTATCCCGATAATTAAACTTTTGACGTGCGGTCTAGGTCTGATATGGAGTTTCACGGTGCTCCCGAGAGCAACTGGGTTTTCAGATGGATCTTAAGTTTTTTGGTAATATAGCACTAACGGTTCTACTCGTTTTGGGCCTTACAGATCATATTTAAAGTGATTAGTGCTAATTTCATAGATAATCTAGTTTAACACTTAGTTAATTTATGTCTAATTTCTAAAGGATTTGGTCCTTAGTGATTTCTGCTTGTGGTGGTACTCGGGTCTTTATACGGATTTTTCTGAGACGTTACACATATGGTCAAAGAAATTAACCCTTATGATGAAGATGTAGCCCAAGCTATGCAGTAAGGGGAAAGGTACCCTCAAGCAAATTGGTTAGAAATCGAAGAACTATGTGAACAACTCCAACTGATGCAAAATCAGTTGCAAAGGCAACATTGAGAGTCCATCCACTAAATTTAAGGATTTATGTCCCTTTCCAGATGCCAGGGTTCCTCAAAACTTTGAGGTATCGGAGTTCAAAAGATACGATGGTAGTGGGTGCCCCACCATACATTTAAAATCTTTTTATGAGGAACTTAATGCGATTGCAAGGAATGATGGAGCACTAATACGACTTTTTCAGAAATCCCTCAAGGGTGATGCTTTGGATTGGTATATGTCACTCGATAGCCATCAGATTCGAACTTGGGAACGACTTTCCCAAGCCTTTATCAATCGATTTTCTTACAATCTGAACATGGCTCTAAGAAGAGCAGACTTGGCTGCCTTGAGGCAAAAAAACTGATGAATCATTATCCGCGTATGTGGGATGTTGGCAGGCCATGGCCGCAAGAATGAGAAGCCCCATCGATGATGAGAAACAAATTTTCATGATTGTTCATTCTGTAAATCCTAATATATATCTCCAGAGACCTGATCTCGTACCTCTACATAAACTTCTCCTAGCTTATCCGGGCCAGAGAACAGGTAGAGGCTAGGATAAGAGCCGAAACCATCTCCCTATGGGCACATCAGGCCTCTTCAATCAAGAGAAACAAAATTGAGGGGAAACCCATCGGGTATGAGAATGGAAATGACACTGCTCCCATACAACGTACCATAGAAGTGAACAACATTGTGGTAGCCAATCAAGGCAATCAATATGCTCCTTAACAAGAGCAACATCGAAACCAACAATACCATCCACAACAAACCCAACAGGGATATCAGTCATAACCACCCCAACAACAACAACAATAGCTAAGGGGGAATATATAAAACTCATACCAGAACAAGCAAGCAATGTTGGCCAAGAAGTTCACTCCATTAGTACAAACATAAAGTCAGATCATGATAACGTTATTGCAAAAATAACTTCTCACACCACACCAACCTTGACATCCACCAAACCCCTTATTGCCTAGCTACAATGAAAATAAGTACTGTGCATATCATCAATCTTGAGGCCATTTTAAGGACCACTACTTCACCTTAAAACACATGGTCCAAGACTTGATTGAAAACTAGAAGATCATGATCACCCCTCAGGCTAACATTCTCCAAAATCTCTTGCCATCACATCAAGAAGGGCCTAGTTCATCATGCATCTTTACCATCAATAACATCGAGGAAGGACGTCCTTCGTACTTCTTTCCTCATAATCCATACATGCGATCGTGTCCGACCCAACAAATTGGTCATGGGGGTACTAATAGACACCCCCACCTGAACTATAGATATTTCTGGAAGCAGCTCCAGTAGCAGAGCCTCTCATCTTCCAAGGGGCACCCCTAACATCAAATTCCACATCTCAAAACTCAAGCTGGTTAAACTCTGAACCTCTCATCTTGCAAGGAGGACTCCTAAATCTTGCTCCATCGGTCTTACAAGGGGCACCTTTAGTCAAATAGCAATCTCTTAGTTTTCTCTTCTTAACCCATAAATTAGCACATGCCAAAAGGACCCCTCCCCCACAAAACACACTCAAAGAGGAGAGGAGGGTCCTGTCATGGAACAACCAAAACCCCAAGAAAATTTAGTTGTGTTCCAAGGAAAGACACCTTATCCACCACAAAACATACCAAAATCAACAACTCCACCTCTATCTCAAGATCATGTATTCCTGGAAGTAAGATCAATTCCTCCATATGACACGAAAGTAGTCCCATGACATTACCTCGAGTGCCTCGAGGTCGGCAACGTGAATCCTAACGGGAGGTGCTTCTAGAGAGACAATCAGAATCGGAATGAAGCCTGAGGAACTTTGTCAGGAACGACCAATAAGACTGAAGCCACCTACGATGTAGCAACTCAACTTAAAACCATTCCTGCATAAATCTCCATTTAAAAACTATTGTGTACGTCAAGGTCACACCGAGAAATATTTGCAAAGACCTTAAACAATGCACACATCTCTCCAGACATACCACTTGAAATGATTGCACACATTATAGGGCAGCTCCTCGCACTATAGGCGATCACATTTACTAACGACGAGTTGCCACCAGAAGGCCACAAACATGGATGCTCGCTCAACATAGCTATCCGTTATAGGGATCTCAAGGTCCCCTTTGTCCTTATTGATAATGGGTCAAGCTTGTACATCTACCCCATGAGGACTGCTGACCATCTTGAGATCGAATCATCCTCCTTTAGGCCTAATAACATGAGCGTCAGAGCCTTTGACAATTCCCAAAGGCAAGTAGAGGAAGAAATAGACATAAATATACAAATCGGACCAGACTTGTCTATTATCACTTTCCAGGTTCTTGATATATCTACCTCGTTTAACCTCTTGCTGGGATGACCCTTGGCTCCATGCCGTTGGGACCATCCCATCAACTCTCCACTAAAGGGTTAAATTTCCTTCTGAGAATAGAATCATCTTTGTATTGGCTGAACCTGAGATCATCCTGCCCATAACAATTGTTGCCACAGAACCTGATATGCCAGCAATTGATATTTAGCACACAGAGGGTGACATATCGTATCTAAGTTTCGAGTTTGAAATTATGAATTCCATCACCAACCCCCACCCACTCGCACCAGAATATGTCATCCCTCCTGCTGAATGTCAAATCCTTAATTATTGTACCGAATTCCATGAAAAATGTACGATAATGAGACAAGTCATGGAAAATGAACAAAGATAAGACAAGGGTATCAACCCTCGCCAGAAGAGTAAGCCGCAAGGCCTAAGAAGAGGCAACCTTTCAAATGCACACCCATTCGATTTGTCAAATTCGAGATGGTTTGGGGGGACAGGGTGTCTACCCTTGAAAAATAATTCCGAGGGTTGAATTTATTCGAAAATCACAACCAGGAATCCATCTGGCCATCAATATGATGGGATAAGATCGTTAACACCCTAAAAGAGCATCAAATGTAAGAGGCAAAACTACCTGAACCATCAAATATAATTAGCGGCATGAAAGCGGGATCACCTGCAAAAGACCACAACCGAGGGTAAGAGGTGTGCCCTTTACAGGACCAATAAACAAGGATGGGGAGTCACCTATCCCCATCATCAGTTAGGAAGAAAACCTTCCATCAACTACTTAGAGAAATAAGGGGCAAAAGCAACCCATCCATTGGACCGAAAAAGGGAAGTGGCCTTCCCTTGACTGGATAGACATCAAGATCCCACAAGAATGTGGATTGGAAGAGCCAGAAGAACTCCAACTTCTGAGTGAAGAAAATGGGTCAGACATGTAGTCATTGAGATATATGCTCTCAAGACATATGTTCTGTGACTTGCTAGATTTCTGGACCTTACCACATCAAAAATCTGAGTCTACCTAGTCCTATCTGATTTATCATCCCATCCCTTAAGAATATCCTATCTGATTTATCATCCCATCCCTTAAAAATATTTTACAACATAAAGTAGAGGCCGTACATCTATATAGGTAGAGAGGGTGCTGAACACCTTCCCTCTTGTTAATTGAGGTCCCTTACTTAGAATCTCCAAACTGCAGATTAGGAGTCAATTTAAAGTAAAAGAGTCTTCGAATTCTCTAACTTTATGTATTCCACAGTTTCTAGCCAACTGCGGGATGTTCAGATAAGTGGCTAGTTGCAACTCCAAGTCTACTTCACATCAACAATCCAAATTAGTTCAATAACCCCTATCACTACCAAGGGAAACATCTAAACCAACAAAATCTGCATGGGCATTGGTTTCCCAGTGTTCATAGGATGAGACCCTATTTTGTCCTTTAAAGGGGACGTTGATGTCAACCTAGTTAAGGCTTTTATGTCTTATTATACACAACCAGATGACCATGACTCCCTGGTTTTTGTTGTTAACTATTAAGAGAACCTACCATGTCACTCTGGCCATGATAGCCTCTCTCACCAAAATCCCTCTTTGCAATGACCAAGCATCGGAACTAGATATGACTGCTGGGGAAAAATGCATAGTTTGGACCAAGTTTCTCTGCAACGGTCACAATGTTGAGTGGCACAAGGGAAATGCCCTCCAAGCAACTGAAATGGTTCATGATCACCACATCCTCCATATTATATTTGTTGTAAATGTCTATCCTCAAGGAGGTTACACCATCGAGCTTACCCCATTTATGGTCAAAACATTATACAAACTTGAAATGGGTGAACCAATGTGTCTCCCTACCATGATCTATGATCAACTCGTGTCTGCCTTTGAGTTAAATTCTAGTGCAATACCATTTGGTAGGTTAATATGTTGGTTAGCAAATCTATTTGGCATAAAGGGAGAGTAGGGGGCAATTCTTCTAGCTCTCCCATTCACAACTATTAGCCTAATCCGACTGCAACTTACCTCTGGACAAGGGACAAGTACTCACACTAAAGAGGAAGAAGCTCCAGAAGAAATTATTATACCTTTAGATGAGGCTGCAACTGCACCTCCTACCTCCTCCACCTTATTGGATGCCACTCTCTTCAATCTTAGAGAGTAGTAGCAGGAGCTCATCGAACACTAGTCCCGACTGGAGAGAATATTTCATTCTATCCAGCGGACAATGTAACGCATTGCAGCCCATCTGTCATGTCGCTAGGATAACTCTGCAGATGCTATGAAGCCCAGTCCTCCTTAATTTTTTTCCTCCATGTTTGTGTAATGAAGACTTAACCCTTACAGCCTGACCTTTTGTTTCTAATTTAGGCTGTATGCTACTAATCTAATTTTTTTTGTTGGTTTTGATATGCCCTTAAGGGCCTTACGTTTTTGGATGATGGATGGACCTACCCAATCTTGGGGTAGTCATTTTGATGCGTTTCTTGTAATATCTATTCTATTTTTGTTAAATATTCCTTCCTTTTATGGTTTGACTGCTTATAATGATATATTTCACTATTTGGATGATGATTTTCATGCTTATATCATGATTTTTTTCCCTTTGGATTATCATCTCTATGTTATTAGATTACTTCTTAGTAAATCCTTTGCCAATAACTGATAAAAAGGGGGAGAAGAAATCTACCCACCAAAACAATGTTTATTTTTACAGAAATTGCTTTTCCCATTGTTACAGGTTATTCTTGGTAGACACTAAAGGGGAGCAACATTATTTTGTATTTCATGTCAAGTCTTGAGTTGTAAATTTTTATGTTTGATATGTAATTCTTATTGTTTTGGTATGTCATTGGTATGGACCATGACTCGGTCATAGGTTAGGTTATTTTTATTTTTATCACGTAATTGACAAAATGGAGAGATTGTTAGTGCACTTATTTGTACACATGTTTGTCAATCACGTGACTAGTTATGTCTTGTAGTTGGATGAGTTCTTGGTAAATGAAGACCAGTGATGCAACTAGATCAGAAGCATTGAAGCCACATTGACGATAAAGAACTGCTTCTACAATCTTAACCTTACAAATAGATGATCCCAATCCAAATAGGAAAACTTACTTAGGTCATCTATTTAAAGCCAATTCCGAGTTCATATTTTTTATCCTTTAGTCTTGGCTTTAACAAGTCCCAAGTTAGTGAATGATTAAATGGAAAAACAGGAAAATCTCTCCACTTTTAGCAGGAAGAAGGCACCACCGAATAACACCTTTGGTATCGCCCAAGATACCTTTAGTGTTACCGAAAGGGATCAAAACAATCCAGCAAGATTACAACGTTAATTCGTTATCACCAACTGGATATTTTAGTGACACCGACTATCACTAATGAATAAAGTTCAGTGCCATTAAAATTGACCCTTTTCATTTAGCAACTTGTGGAATTAATTCAGTACTACCGAAAGATATTTTGATATCATCGAAGAAAATTGAATAATACCTAAGTTTTCTTTGGTAGCACCATAAACTAACTATTTTCTATTTGTTGGAACTTTTTATCTATAAAAATGACCTGTAGAGACTTGCAAAATCAATGAAAATAGGCATCATAAAGTCTCCAGTGTATCCCAAGCTTACCCTAGTCCATCTAGACTCTAAACATTTGAGTTTCATGCTCTCTTCATTGTGAAGCATTCAAAGCTCTATTAATGAAGAACATGAACTCGTACCTTCTCTAGAGTACAAAGACCAAACCAATAGAAAAATATTTTATCTTTTAATACTTTAGAGTATCCATAGGTTGAATCCCATAGAAAATTCACTCATTATCCTAGATAGGAGATTTAACCAACTTACATTACATTGGTCACCTTTATTGTTACATCTTATACAAGGTTCTTAATCGCGAAGGCAAACCAACAGGTAAATCCAAGCTAGGTGATTAGGGGAGTACCGGGAAGCTAATTCAAGCATGAGACCGCGAAGATCAAGCATCCTAAGACGAGCTACAAAAGAGAACTCTATCTAACAAATAATGTGTCATAGTTAAGAATTTAAAGTTTAGTCTCTTTTCTTGTGTAGGATTTGAAATAGCGGTGAAGACCGCTTGAGTTGAAGTAGGAATATGCCAATATGTCCTAGAGGGGGGTGAATAGGACTTTTTAAAGATTTATGAGTTATATCAAAAATCCTATCACTCTAATCCTAATAGGTATGCAATTTTCAGGATTACTCAAATGTAACTCTACTTGCTTCCAAGCCCAGTAGAGGATCCAATCACAAAACTATTCAATTTAATAAGCATGAAGCAGTTATAGTCTATGATGGATGTGACTGTGTGTGTGAAGTGTGAGCAGATATAAATTCAATTAACATAATCACACAAATGATCAAGCACGAGAATCAATCACAGACACAATCATTTTTATAGTGGTTCGACTACTTGTCTACTCCACTCCCGGCTGTCACACTCAACCCTTGAGTGTAACAGATTTCACTAAGGAGATTTTCCATGGTTCACCTCAAACCTAAGGTTTTAAATCAGGTTCACCTTCAACCTTTACACAGAGGTTTCTACTCGGTTCACCTCTAACCCTGGAGTTTTGCTGGCGTACTCCTAACCAGATGTTTATGCCCACACAGAGCAAGGGTCCGTACAATGCACCCACATGTACACTCCCGCCGGAGGCCTCCTTTGAGGACTTCAAAGGGTGAGCAAAACTTAAGACACAATCCTAAAAAGGAATGATCACAAGTGTCTTCTGGACTCTAGGTACTTACAGATAAGTTGATGAATCCATTTTAGCGCAGTGATGAAGATCTCCTTCTTGTTGATGAAGAGTCTTCAGCTCCCTTGATCCGCAATACAAAAGATGTACCAATATCCGGCTTTGGTCGGGTGAAGGTTATGATGGAATTCTACTCTTTAAAGATTTTCCTATTAGGAAGATAGAGTGATTCTAATCATTTATGCATTCAAGGTATCCCAGCTTAATGATTTACCATTAAGGTAATAGCCGGAGGATCCTTGAATGTGAAAGTTCATTCCCCAATCCACTCTATTGAATATCAATGATGAGGGTGGATTGGAGGATGAACTTCCTGAGAGAAAGGGCTTAAGATAAATAATATGGAGTTTAAAACACTCAGAAGCACTCTCTTCTTTCTCTACCAGCAATAAAGACAAGCTTCTCTTTAAATAGATAAAAGGTTCCAACGGATATAAAACGGTCATATTTATGAGAGAGTTAGATATCATCGAGCAAGAGTCGATATGATTGAGCGTATACTCTCGATTGTATCGATGATCCGCTCGAAGGCACAACTTCATGTCATTCACTTTTGAAACCTTTTGTCAGCTTATCGAGTAGATTGATATGAGTGTCGATGTTATCGGATTTTGAACTCCGATTCCATCGATACTGGGATCGAGCTATCGATATTTGAAGCTTGAGAGAGACTAGCTTAGAAATATTTTAAGTTTCTAAGGTATGATCGGGGAACAGCCGATGTCATCAGAATTTGTATATCGATGATATCGGAGTCCATGTCGATGGGATCGATAAATCGTATAGATTTACGTATAAGCTTACTGGACGGTTTATGTCTGGTCTCGAACCAATTGATCAGGCCTCAATATGATCGACATATGAATATCAATTTCTCGACTGGACCCCTGATCAAAGTTTAAAACGCCTTAAAAT
The DNA here is from genome assembly GCA_037074715.1 of Magnolia kwangsiensis. Classification (NCBI taxonomy): domain Eukaryota; kingdom Viridiplantae; phylum Streptophyta; class Magnoliopsida; order Magnoliales; family Magnoliaceae; genus Magnolia; species Magnolia kwangsiensis. Next base: position 100,876,004 of record CM073578.1, read on the forward strand.
ATTTACTGGAGGAAACATGCGCCCACTATCGATATGATCGAATGACTTCCTATATGATCGATATTTGAATTCAGACTAAATCGGACAGTCATTGATATATCGAAGCTCATAGTAGTTTTCTTTAAAAAAATAGGGGCACCGAAAAACTGTCTGTCGATATTATCGATCCACTTTCGATGGGATCGATATTTGAATATCGATGATATCGATTGAAACTTCGATATATCGATAAATTGTCTAGATGAATGTTTGGTTGCTGAACACTTTTTGTCCTCACTCGATTATATCGATTGAGATGCCAAGGACATTGACAGAGTAGGTCAATTGTATCGAAAGGTGAATCAATATAATCGACAGGGTAAGAAAACTTGAAGATTTTTCTGTTTGGTAAAAAGTTTTCTTACAATAAAACCCTTAGATGTTCTACTTAATTTTAAGGGTTTTAATCACTTGGTGTTTTGGGACATGGGATGTGAGGCTATGATTTACCTATGGCGAGCTTCCACACATCCAGTTGAGGCAGATACTTGAATTGATCTTCCTGTTAGGTGCTGTTGTCCGACTGACTCAACTTACACCGTAATTAACAAAACAGGGCACTAGTAGGTGCACTTTCATTCTCCCCCTTTCTCAATTACATGACAAAATATCCAAAACACCCAAGGAAAATATCTAGACAAATACATCCTAAATTGTGTATACATGTGATTACACAATTTTACAAATTCTAATCCATTCATGTACACACCCAGAATTTACTCCCCCCTACTGTAAAAACCCCTTTCTTGGTGCAGCTGCTCCCCTTTACACCTGCAACATATAAGAGCACAAATATCCAATTTTTCACACGGGTGTTTATAATTTTTCTTCCTCTTTTTGTTAGTCACTGGTAAAGGCATAATAAGTGATATTGACTGAAGAGTTTAAGCATATGGGAGAACCACAGTCAGATGTATATAGATATTCAACAGTGATAAGCACACATTAATGAAGGCAGGAAGCAAAATGGATGAAGCAATCAGCACAGTCATCGTATAAGCAACAGGAATGGTAATAAAATAAGAATTATATGCAGCCATATCCAATCCGTATCCCTAAAAATATACTGCCACAGACAGCAGTAGAATGAGATTTGTCAAAAATAAAATACATAACACAACAGCTGATGCATTAGATATTCAAAGGAAAACATTACTGATGCTTAATGTCTTCAAGGAAGATCATCCGTGAGCAAGTCTACCATTTGCTGAGTAGTTTCTTGGAGGACATCGAGCTTCTCTTCAATGATAGTGAGACGCCCTTCACAATTGTTTAGACGGTCCTCTATACCAACCATCCCATTGTGTAGGTGACGTTCGAGGTGATGAGCTGGGCGATTTGTAATTGACTCAGGACTGACCAATGGCGTGCGATTTGATCCTCCATGTGTAGGCCGCATTGTTGGTGGAGCATGTTGGACGGCCCTTGTTATAGAAAGACTATGCCGGGAGGGAAACAAGGAAGGACAAAATCGTTGTGCCGCCAGTGATGCATCACTATCAAACCATGCTTCAGGATGCACTTCATCAGATGTCGCAGGAATTCCTGCATGATGTACGAGTTTGCATATGAGCACGGGAAAGGGTAGTGTCTCCCCATGATGTCCTTGAATTACATGAATGATTTGCTTAAGGAGGAGAGTTGGCAGGCACACTTGATTCTCTTGATATACATCATAGAGTACATTGATCATAGATGGAGAAAGATGATCACCATTTACATCGCAGGGATACACATTTGACCAAAAAATGCTATGAAGAATTTTGAAGGTGGGTCCAAGATGGTTGATATGCAGTAAATTTTTGTCATTTAGCGGAACCGTAGTCCCTTGACACAATGCACGAGTTATTTCTCCCCATACCCCCAACCCATTGAGATTTCGGTTGGTTACTGGAATTCTAGTGACCTTCAGATCGAGGAGTTTCACCAAGGTGACTGGAGTGATAAGCTTTGAGTAATGTGCAAGAACAATTTGAATGCTGGGGGGATCTTCATAAATGACATGGCAATGTTTGAAGAATTCATGGATCACACCCAGTTGGTACGATCCTCCAAGATTTAGAATATTTTGCCAACCGATTACTTCTAGAAGGAGGTCAACTCCAAAAGGTTCAATGGCACTATTGAGCACTAATTGTTCAATGATGACAGACGGACAACCTTCCTTTGAGTAGGTTGATGCCTACTGGAATTTGATTGCATACTTTTCTCCTCTAAAGATTGAAAGTACGCCTTACCTTTCCCTTTGATCATGTTTTGAAGAGGTGAGATGCTGATAGGGACTGGAAGAGGTATTTAGAGAAGGAAAGGATATGAGTTCGAGTGCGCCCTTCTCTTTATATAACAGACTTATCGATTATATCGATCAGTTATCGATAGCGTCGTCATGACTTTCACCAAAAGTTGCGCTGACGGTTATTGGAAAACATAATTCGATGGAGTGCAGTTCAAGGAACCGTCGATTGCATCGTTGTACCATCTCGATGAAATCGATTATAAAATCAAAACTGCACAGATATTATCGAGGTTGTAAGAATTTTGACATTTGTTCATCATCAACATGACCATGAATATCTCAGACCTTAAGATTTTCAGTGTGTACCATAGTTCCTAAGATATTATTAATGTGAACAAACGCCAATTGACTTTTGGAGGTCACAGAACCTGTTTGTGTTAAGAGGCTTTGTAAAAATATCAGCAAGCTCTTTTTCAGTAGTTACATAATCCAACACAATGGTCTTTTCTTCGACTAGTTCTCGGATAAAATGATGACGAATGTCAATATGCTTGATCCGAGAGTGCTGAGATGGATTCATCAAGATATTTATAGCACTAGTATTGTCGCAGAAGAAACTCATTGTGGATTGTGCGATCCCATAGTCAAATAGCATTTGTTTCATCCAAAGGAGTTGAGCACAACAGCTACCTGCGGCTATATATTTAGCCTCCGCAGTGGATAACGAGATTGAGTTTTGTTTCTTGCTTTGCCAGGAAACCAAACAATTTCTAATATAAAAGCATCCACCACTTGTTGATTTTCGATCATCCAAATTTTTAGCCCAATCAGCATCTGAATATCCTATAATAATGGTGGAGGTTTCATATGGATACCATAGTCCAAAGGTGGTAGTCCCTGCAACATACTTGATAATCCTTTTAACTGCTGTTAGGTGAGATTCCTTAGGATTCTCCTGATAATGAGCACACACACCAACGTTAAAAGATATATCTGGACGACTGGCAGAGAGATATAGTAGACTTCCGATCATGCTTCGATAGAGATGTTGGTCCACACTTTTGCCGTTAGTATCTTTTGAAAGTTTTAGAGTAGTACTCATAGGCGTGTGATAAGTGTGACCAGACTTAAGCCTAAATCTTTTCACTAAGTCTTTTGCATACTTGGTTTGATTTATGAAAATTCCATTATCTAATTGCTTGACCTGTAACCCTAAGAAGAGGTTCAATTCGCCAACCATGCTCATTTCAAATTCTGATTTCATGAGGTTGACGAATTTGGATGCCTCATCTCCACATGTTGATCCAAACACTATGTCATCCACATAAATTTTCACAATAAGCAATGAGTTCTTTGTTCTTTGGGTGAACAGTGTCTTGTCTACACTTCCTCTGCGGAATTCGTGGTCTAAAAGAAACTTTGTTAATCGTTCATACCAAGCACGTGGTTCTTGTTTGAGACCATACAGAACTTTGTCCAAACGATAAACATGATGGGGATGCTTAGGATCTGAAAATCCTTTTGGTTGTTCCACATATACTTCTTCGGCAAGATCCCCATTAAGAAAGACACTCTTAACATCCATTTGAAATAATTTGAATTTTAGTGCGCATGTAATGAACATAAGAATTCTAATGGACTCTAGACGTGTGACAGGGGCAAATGTTTCATCAAAATCAATTCCTTCAATCTGTGAGTATCCCTGAGCAACCAATCTTACTTTGTTTCTAATTACATTTCCTGATTCGTCAGATTTATTTTTGAAGACCCATTTTGTTCCAATGACATTAGTATCAGTTGATCTAGGAACCAGTTTCCACATATCATTTCTTTGGAATTGTTGAAGTTCTTCTTGCATGGCATTTATCTAGTATTCATCTTGAAGAACTTCTACAATATTCTTGGGTTTAATCTTTGAGGTAAAACAAAAATGACTATAAACATTGTCTATCTGCCGTCTAGTCCTTACACCGTCATTAGGGTCTCCAATAATTTGCTCTCGAGTGTGATTCTTAATAACAGGTATGTCAGATGATTGCTGAGGTTCATTCAATAATGAAGATTTGTCATCTGATTTTTCGGGTATACATGAATCTACATCATCTTCTATCTCATTTTCAGGGGAATTTACATCTTGAGGATGATCATCAATTATCACATTCACAGATTCTTGAATAGTAAGAGTTCTTAAGTTGTATACTCTATAAGCACGACTATTCATGGCATACCCCAGAAAAATTCCTTCATCACCCCTCAAAATGTAGCATTTACTACCAAAGATCCGAAAGTATTTCACATTTGGTAGCTTCCCATACCATAGTTCATATGGAGTTTTGTTTAGACCTGCTCTAAGATATACTCTGTTTATGATGTAGCAGGTGGTATTAACAGCTTCTCCCCAAAAACTCTTTGCCATATCCTTTCCAGTCATCATAACCGACCCCATTTCCTGTAATACTCGATTTTTCCTCTCAGCAACTCCATTTTGCTGTGGGGTTTTTGGGATTAAAAATTCATGATGAATTCCTCTATCATTACAATATTTTTTAAATTCATCACTTTTAAATTCACCACCATGATCAGGTCTTAGTGTTTTATGTCATATCCTTTCTCATTTTGAATTTTTTTGCCAAGACTACGAATTTTCCAAAGGCATCAGATTTTTCTTGAAGAAATGCAACCCAAGTAAATCTAGTATAGTCATCTACTACCACCAGAAAGTATCTTTTCTTGCCATGACTTTCCACTTTAGTAGAACCTACTAGATCCATATGCAATAGATCCAAGGGCTTTGTTGTTGCTATGGTGGTTGTCTTTTTATGTCCAACTTTTATCTGTTTTCCTTTTAGACATTCCACACATACTACTTTTTCTTCTTTTCTAATTTTGGGAAGACCTCTAACCAAGTTTTTTAAGCTAAGTTTAGCTAAATTTCGGTAATGAACATGTCCCAACGTTTGATGCCATAACTTGAATTCATTCTTTACCGCCATATTACACTTTGTAGACAACTCATTTTCGTTGGTACTTTCAATGATATAATAGTTATCACTAGTGCGTAAACCTTTTATGAGAGATTTTTCTGTATGATCTAAAATTCTACACACATCCTTTGAGAAGGTGACCAGATGTTCCTTGTCACAGATTTGGGAGATACTGAGGAGATTATGTCAGAGAACATCTTTAATTTTTTGAAGACCTGGTACTGTTATTGTTCCTTGTCCAATGATTTTGGCTGAGCTACCATCTCCAAATGTGATGGATCCACCATCGAAGTTTGAATATTTACAAAAGTGAGTACGATCACTAGTCATGTGTTTGGAACATCCATTATCAAGATACCACTTCGAACTATTGTCAGCTTTGAGAGCGGTATGGATTACAAGGCAATTATTTTGATCTGTCACATCCTCTGGGACTTTCTTGATCATGATTCCAACTTCAGTCAAGATCACTCTCTAGGCGGTGAAGCTCTTAAAGAGAGACCCACTCTGTTACCCATTGAAATAGTGGTGAAGACTGCTTGAGTTGAAGTAGTAATATGCCAATATATCCTAGAGGGGGGTGAATAGAACTTTTTAAAGATTTATGAGTTATATCAAAAATCCTATCACTCTAATCCTAACAGGTATGCAATTTTCAGGATTACTTAAATGTAACTCTACTTGCTTCCAAGCCCAGTAGAGGATCCAATCACAAAACTATTCAATTTAATAAGCATGAAGCAGTTATAGTCTATGATGGATATGACTGTTTGTGTGAAGTGTGAGTAGATATGAATTCAATTAACATAATCACACAAATGATCAAACACGAGAATCAATCACAGACACAATCATTTTTATAGTGGTTCAACTACTTGTCTACTCCACTCCCGGCTGCCACACTCAACCCTTGAGTGTACCGGATTTTACTAAGAAGGTTTCCCATGGTTCACCTCAAACTTAAGGTTTTAAATTAGGTTCACCTTCAACCTTTACACGGAGGTTTCTGTTCGGTTCACCTCTAACCCTGGAGTTTTGCTGGCGTACTCCTAACCAGATGTTTATGCCCATACAGAGCAAGGGTCCACACAACGCACTCAGATGTTTATGCCCACACAGAGCAAGGGTTCATACAACGCATCCACATGTACACTCCCACCGGAGGCCTCCTTTGAGGACTTCAAAGGGTGAACAACACTTAAGACCCAATCCTAGAAAGGAATGATCACAAGTGTCCTCTGGACTCTAGGCACTTACAGATAAGTGGATGAGTCTATTTTAGCGCAGTGATGAAGATATCCTTCTTGTTGATGAAGAGTCTTCAGTTCCCTTGATCTGCAACATAAAAGATGTACCAATATCCGGCTTTGGTCGGGTCAAGGTTATGATGGAATTCTACTCTCTAAAGATTTTCCTATTAGGAAGATAGAGTGATTCTAATCATCTATGCATTCAAGGCATCCCAGCGTAATGATTTGCCATTAAGGTAGTAGCTGGAGGATCCTTGAATGCGAAAGTTCATTCCCCAATCCACTCTATTGAATATAAATGATGAGGGTGAATTGGAGGATGAACTCCCTGAGAGAAATGACTTAAGATAAATAATATGGAGTAATAGAAGCACTCTCTTCTTTCTCTACCAGCAATAAAGATAAGTCTCTCTTTAAATAGACAAAAGGTTTCAACGAATATAAAATGTTCATATTTATGACAGAGTTAGATATCATCGAGCAAGAGTCGATATGATCGAGCGTATACTCTCGATTGTATCGATGATCCGCTCGATGGCATAACTTCATGTCATTCACTTTTGAAACCTTTTACCGGCTTATCGAGTGGATTGATACGGGTGTCGATGTTATTGGATTTCAAACTCTGATTCCATCGATACTGGGATCGAGCTATCGACATTTGAAGCATGAGAGAGACTAGCTTAAAAATATTTTAGATTTCTAAGGTATGATCAGGGAACAGCCGATGTCATCGGAATTTGTATATCGATGATATCGGAGTCTGTCTCGATGGGATCGATAAATCGTATAGATTTATCTATAAGTTTACTGGACGGTTTGTGTCTGGTCTCGATACAATCGACCAGGCCTCGATATGATCGACATATGAATATCAATTTCTCGACTGGCCCCCCAATCAAAGTTTAAAACGCCCTGAAATATTTGCTAGAGGAAACATGTGCCCACTATCAATATGATCGAATGACTTATGATCGATATTTGAATTTAGATTAAATCGGACAGTCATTGATATATCGAAGCTTATAGTAGTTTTCTTTAGAAAAATAGGAGCACTGGAAAACTGTATGTCGATATTATTGATCCACTTTCGATGGGATCGATATTTGAATATCGATGATATCGATTGAAACTTCGATATATCGATAAATCGTCCAGATGAATGTTTGGTTGCTGGACACTTTTTGTCCTCACTCGATTGTATCGATTGAGATGCCCAGGATATCGATAGAGCAGGTCGATTGTATCGAAAGGTGAATCGATATAATCGACAGGGTAAGAAAACTTGAAGATTTTTCTGTTTGGTAAAAAGTTTTCTTACAGTAAAATCCTAAGATGTTTTACTTAGTTTTAAGGGTTTTAATTATCTGGTGTTTTGGGACATGGGATGTGAGGTTATGATTTACCTATGGTGAGCTTCCTCACATCCAGTTGAGGCAGACACTTGAATTGATCTTCCTGTTAGGCGCTGTTGTCCGACTGACTCAACTTATACCGTAATTGACAAACTAGGGCACTAGTAAGTGCACTTTCAGGATTGAGGCTAAGAGTTTATTATCAACAAACTCGTTTAGGTTGCTTGTGTGGAACCTTGGACAGTGGGCCTAAACGTAGGTACCTTGTGTGGGACCTTGGCCGGTTGGCCTAAATGTAGGTGTTTTGTGTGGGACCTTGGCCGGTGGGCCTAAACAAAGGTGCCTAATGTGGGACCTTGGCCGGTGGGCCTAAACAAAGGTGCCTAATGTGGGACCTTGGCCAGTGGGCCTAAACGTGGGTTCGTAGTGTAGGACCTTTATTCTTGTGGAGAGCATAAATTGATGTTCTTAGTGTAGGAATGTAAAGGTTATTGGTGAACTTATTTTAAAACCATTAATAGTAAAATCTGGTGCACTCTGGGATTGAGTGTGGATGTCGAGAATGGAGTAGGCATGTAACCGAACCACTATAAATGCTTGTGTTTGGAATTGTCATTTGCGCATCTATTTAATCATGCTTATATATGCTTGAACATTTTTAACTTCGCATACATGAATGAATGAATGAATGCTATGAATTGATAGGAAGCATATTCCACACACAAGCTCCTAACACCAGGGTAGTTGTTGTATCTGCATATCTTTAATAGGTTTTGTGATTGGAACCTCTAACTGGCTTGAAAGCCATTAGATTTATATTGCCTTATTTGCTTTAAACTGAATGATTATTTAAGTTAGGCAATCAGGATTTTAAATAGGTAAAAATATTTGAAAAGTCTTATTTACTCCCCTTGAGGATATTGCCTCATATTCATTCTTTAGTATCAACGATATAAACCATAATTTCAAATCTAATAGACGAACCCTTTTATCTTTTAAACATCTAGAATACCTATTTAGGTGAATCCTCATTTTTTTCCCTTTTAGTTGTAGGAGATTCAACTAAACCCCTCCCATTATGTTGGTAGCTTCATTGGATCATCTAGTGTAAGGTAGCCGATTTAAGGAAGAGAAAGAAGACCGATTTCAAAGATTCGGGGAGCACAAGTGTAACACCCTGGATTTTTACCAACCTAGAGTTAGACGTTCTTAGGCAATAGGTCAACCATATCACTCTTAGAGCTCAATCCCAAAGTCTAAAAATCATTTTTTCAACCCATTTCCTTCAAAATCTCACCTTTCACCACCTCATTCTTCAAATTTCTCCAAGTACTTTCATATTAGACATAAAACCTAAAGTTTAAAAGGTGAAGAACTATACTTAAACTAAAATTTACTATAAATGGTTCATATATGCATAAAATGGGATTTTTACTATAGAATTCTTAGAATCTCATAATGTAAATAGGTTATTTGGTTAGATTAGCTTCTCATACCCCAAAATCATATATTTTATGTCATGTAACTCATTTCAGTTTGCAAATGAGACTCGATAAATACCTCGACGGACTCATGGGCCCAAACGGCTCAATTCGGGAGGACCCGAGGTGGGTCCCACATGTTTTCGGCATCTCGGGGGGGGGGGGGGGGGGGGGGGGGGGGGAGGACCTCGCCCCTGGGGTGAGCCCTCACCAAATTGGTCAGTGACCGGCAAGGCCTCGTCCGTACCGCGGTCAGGCAGCTTATTTTCTGTGCTTTTTATCCAAGTTTGAAAAATCATATCTCCTTCATTATAACTCCGATTTAGGTGATTTAAAAATTATATTGAAGATAATGAGTCTAGTTTTATATAAAAATATTTAAAAAATATAATAAAATATTTAATATAGTTTAAAGTAGGTCGTTGTGACAATTATCCGAAAATCACTAGTTGGACAGCTGCGGCTTCTGGAATTTTTAGAATTTTTCTACAACTTGAAATCTTATGAAATTTGGTGGAGACGGGGTAAACTTGATGGTTAACTAATAAAAAAATAATTAAAATAATATGATAACTATATGTTCATAAAATGAGGCATAGAATGGCCCTATGACCGTATTCTACCATATTAGGGTATAATTTGGTTAAGTACCAAACTGAATACTCAGTAGAATTAACTTGAACCACTTTAAATATGAACTACAACACCCAAAATGAGTAGGACCGATAATATTACGTTATCTACAAACCTAAGATCAATCTCTAAACCCAATTGCTCTTAAGAGCATCGTGAAACTTTGTATCGGACCTTGACCGCACGTCGAAAGTCTGATAGTGATGAACTTAGACAATTATGACTGCGTAGTTGGACTTGACAATCACCATGAAAATCACATCCAAACGATGTCCTGAGACCATTTTCTTGAGTCTAGAGTAAAGAGAGTGAGAAAGTAAAGATTTTTAAGAAATTAAATATAATTTTAAGAAATATGAGTCGTGTCGCTTGCGTGTTATTTCTAAGAATTCCGACCGTTAGATTTTGACCCAAATTCACCTTCGAATCAGGATAGGTGGCCCATACATGTCATAACACTTGTGGCTCTGATCGAATTTCAGTGACTGCTGAACTGAAACTGGTCCAGCACGGTCGATCTGAAAACCCGACCGGACTGAAAACTTAGCTTGACCTAGATTCAATATTAGAGAACTTGAGTCTGACCGCATTTAGTAACAGGACCTCCAGAAGTGATCTGTTGGATCGGAACAGACACGATTTGGTTATAACCTAAGTATACCATAGCCATAAGGCTATTCCCATCGATTTAGAGCCTATATAAGAGGCTTAAACCCCCTCTCTCATATCCCATACGAATATTCTAAACCTAAGGGAGAGAGAAGAAAGAAAGAGAAGGAAAGAGAGAGAGAAAGTGAGGGAGAGTGTGAGGATAGTTCTTGGCAATTGTTCCTGTCATTTTTCGTGCACATCTACAGTATTTGGATCGTTATGCCAACGATTCTGGAGTCATTCTTAGGTAAGAAAAACCTAACCCTAGCTTGTTTTAGGGTTTTCATTGATGCTAGTAGCTAGATAGCTAACCTAGCTTGTATTATAGGTTGATATTCCACGTATACGAAGACTTAGAGTTTCTAACGTGTTCGTTACGCTTCTACGACGAAAGGTGCGGACTTTAGACGTTTAGGTTGTCATTTTTCAAAGCTTTCAATATCGGATAATGATAGATTCCTGACGTGGATGCTATTTCACATGTAGAACATGTTATCGATTTTTTGTTTCGGTTAAATATGAAGAATATGGAATTTTGTGTATTCTTTATATTCGTAGAAAATACCGTATATGTACAAAATATGAAAGTGTGTTTGCCATGATTAAATGCCGTCTATGTATGTTAGATGTATGTATAACAAATCTTGGGCTAAGGGTTTAACCCAAATACATGATATATCAACATACGTTTCGTATATTATATTGTGTAGTCTAAGTGTTTGTGAAAATGACTGAATGAGTATAGAATTCACTTTCGTGCTTGCCATGACTAACGATCATGGATATATGATTGTTGTATAGGCGATAATCCTTTGACGAAAGGATTTGTCCTAATACGTATGTTAACTAATACATAATATGTATGATGGAATGTGTAGGCTAAGTGTTTGTAAAAATGTTTGAATGAGTTAGTAGTTAGTAAGGTATACCTGTATGCAGGTTGAGATATGCTTCTTAACTACCTTGTCTAAGTATATGATTTCCTCCATGAATTGTGTAGCCTAGATTATTCATGTTAACTGTGTGTATGACTTCCTCCATGCATTTCATATTTCATATGTATGGATTCATGTTTAAGTCGTATTCCATTACATTCAGAAACAAAGCCGTGAAGGGTGATGGGGGAGTGGTATAATGATTACGTGCAACAGCCCTGACAGCCCTAAAGTAGACAATATCGGACCTTTGATTGTATAATTTGATATATGATCCATTTACTCCTTTGACTATATCATTGGATAAAATGGCATAATTGAATGATGTTGGGCTTATTGTATAGTCCAGGCAATTGGTAATACGCCTTGAGTTCGTGGCCAAGCCTATTCACCACGTAGGACGTGTTTGACGAACCCGAACCATACGTTGCTTGTCGACAATAGTTAGGCCACACGCGGTGCTCATGCACTTCATGTCGATCAACTCAACGGGCGCTCATACTAGTCGAACTCGTCAAGTAACCCGATTAGCCCGATCTATATTAACCATGTATGGACGCTACTGCTTGAATCTAAAGTACTAAACTTACCAGTGGAAATCCCGTTAACCTTGGTACCTCGATCCGATAAGACTCGTGAGCTAAGCATGGTGGTATGGGACACCGTGGTCGAGCTGTCAGCCTACACCGGGGCGACGAGTCCACCCGTAGTGACCAGTGAGCAACCAGCCTCGTGAGCCGAATACGGTGGTATGAGACACTGTATTTGAGCTGTCGGCCTACACTGATAAGGTGATGGGGGAGTGGTGTAATGAGTGTGTGTAACAGCCCTGACAGCCCTTTGTAGTGACTTCGGGCGTACTCTGAGTCTACGTGGAGGCGACGACCCTTCCGTAGTAACAAGAGTACAAACTAGGCCTGTATTGATAAGGTGATAGGGGAGTGGTGTAACGATTGCGAGTAACAGCCTTGACAGCCCTTGCAGTGACCTAGAACCGCACTTTGTATGAGATATGCTAGGACTGACGACCCTAGACTGGATCATTGTTAGGAATTGATATAGGGGAGGTACCTTAGCTTCCTAATCCTGCTGTATGAAAAGGACTAATAACAACTCAGTAATCATGTTCATATCGTACTGCATGTGCCTGAAAGATGTGGAGCACTGAGGGATGAAAGCATGCTGCGAACGTGAGATGGTGTCGCATGAGGGAGTATGTAGGCAATGACATGCATCATTATTGCATCTCATCCTTGCATTAATTACAGTATTTAGGAATGTTTGATTTGCTTGCTTTATCATTACTGCTTGATTGATTTGATAACATGTTAATCTTTACTCTATTGTTCCACTGAGTTAGCTACTCACTCCCACGTTACGGGACGGTGTTTGTAACACTAACCAGTCCCTGTTTTAGTTTCAGATGATGGCGTTGCTTGCGAAGCAGAGCCGGACTTTATGATGATGAGGAGGATTTCTCCTACATGCGGGTTCTGATTGACGAGGTTATCGGGTTACTGATTAGATGTCATTACACTTGTCATCTTGCATTTTTAAAATATCCATGTATATTCTTTTTGTTCATTTTTGGAGTATACATGTATATAGTTAACCTGGTAACATGTTCACACTCCAGAGACTTATAATAAATTATACATTTTATATATTTATCACAGTCTTCTGCTTGTAAAATTTAACTGTCTTTAGAGTATGATATGCTGTTTTGGCTTAATCCACTTCATGTTTTATACACTAAAACAGCCGACATTCATCCATCACTGAAAAATGTTGCATAAGTGATGTTCTGGAACTCGGGAGTGGAGTTTATGCTCGACCCTCGATTTTCAGGATGTTACAAATGGTATTAGAGCATGATTTGGATTAAACTGGACTTGGGTTATGGTAACACAACGCACACTGACGCACTCTGACTTAGGAAGGGGGTGATGGAATATAGAAACCACATTAGAATCCCAAGTGTCGCCGATGGATGAGATTAACTATTGTTGAATATCCCATACGTAACCGAGATCATGTAAAATGATCTCATATCCCCACTTCTATTCACTCAAGCTTCCATCTTCTTCTACATCTTACACCCATCCATCACTATTCTTTACAACTCTTCACCTTCCTTATACCCTCTCATATGGGCACAAAACTCATATTTTTGTGTCTCATAACCTGCACAACTTCCAAATGATGGGACATTTAGGGCCGTTCGACCAACTGCATTAGGTGAGATTGTGACGGATGGAAATGTAAAAGTAACAATAAATGTATGTGTAATGTATTGTCCCTAAATTGGGTGTATCCCATGGTTTCTAATGCCATGGTTGGAATGTATGCAATTAATAGTAAATCCCATGATTTCCTTTCAAATTACACTTGGACATTCATCATCATGAGATTTGAAAATCCCATCTCACACTTTTCGACACAAGGCTCATTTTTCAAAGCCTATGAAATTGATTTTAATCACATCCCACCCTCCTTCCAAACATGTCATTCCCACTCCCGAGGTGGGATTAACGATGAAATCCATTTAATACAACTTTATACCACTAGCCAAATAGGCCCTTAGAGTTTTGGACCTAGAGTTGGTATTCCTAGATTTAGAAAGATCTGACAGTATAAGGGATCCGATAAAGTGATAACATGAACCCTATAACCTCCTTAGCTAGTATGGACATGTGTGTAGTGCTCGAGGGAAATTAAATTCGAATTCGGGTAATAGATAGTTAGGAATTAGATCCTGAATCACAGACCATTCTGGCTTACATATGGACTTAGAAAGTTAGTTTGCCCGTTTACATATTTTATGTCCAAATGCATTACGTACTAATAATGTATAGATTATCTTATAGTATTAAACTGTACATGATTAAAGAGGGTAAGTCAGGACCCTAGTAAGAGTCCTTTGGTAGAATTAGGCATCTTGCCACCAAGTCACACCCGTCCCTAAAATCAACCACAACCCCCATCTTTTTTGCTCCTTTATATAATTATAGGTACCAATGCCATAATACGCATCATTAACGAAGGAAGACCAATGTATTGGGAGATTGTATCCCATATCATGTCAAAGATAGGTCCTAAATTATACCTTGTTCTGACATACGGATCAGGACAAAGATTCTTGAGCCTTGAGAGTAGAAATAAATTTTTAAGGAGGTTAGAACATTATAAGCCCAATCTAGTTAGGTCAGCTAATACAACTGTTAGATCAAAGTGGCGTCGCGGAAGCGTGGTTGGCCCCTTCCCCACTGGCCCATGATCGAAGGAAATTGATTCAGGTTATATGTAAGGTTAGGTCATTAAATTAGGATCTGAATCTTCCTTAAAATGTCAATAGCGAAGTCTTTATAGGGAAATAATTAGGGCTTAAGTGTTGAACCCATTCATATTAAATCATAGGCCTAACAGTGGCAGCGAGCGAAGGTTAGTGTATCCATAAACCTACTCGTTAAATACGAACATAATAGAAGCCTTGGCCAACTCTATACGATTAGAAATCCTTTCAGGATGATCTATTAGGGTGCATATTAACCCCTACCTTGGACATAGATTCAGACGAGGACTCCCTTAGACCAAGACCCAAAAAGCAACCTTATAAATGGGAAATTGGAACCTTTCAATGATGGACATTCCCTAAGATTTGGAGTAATCGGATTATACAGAGTTACTGAAATATACAATAGTAAAACATTCGCGGCTTAACCCATTTCTCAATCCTGGGAGACTACCAATGGACTCACTGCTTTGACCGAGCAGAAGATCAGGATCTACTTGGACTAAGAAGGGATACGATGAACCTTCTATCCTGGTCAGGTAGATGATCAACGTATCAGGATCAAGCCCACTACAACCGTCTCTCCGTACTAGTTAAGCATTGAAAAAATATATCTTACTCTAAGTAGATGGGACTCATCGTCAAGACTCCAAATAGATAAAGAAATTAATTGTAGCCAACCATCAACGTATG
Source organism: Magnolia kwangsiensis (assembly GCA_037074715.1). Classification (NCBI taxonomy): domain Eukaryota; kingdom Viridiplantae; phylum Streptophyta; class Magnoliopsida; order Magnoliales; family Magnoliaceae; genus Magnolia; species Magnolia kwangsiensis. The sequence goes on from CM073578.1 coordinate 100,891,553, forward strand.
AACAAGAGAAAAAGAGTAAATTTTTAAGGAGGATAGACGAAAATGCGCCAGACTAGTATAGATGTAGATACCCCACCACGCATATAAACTTAAAATCAGTACAGTGTAGGCAAAAGGAATAATAGAATCTTTACTCATTACCCTTAGCTAATTTCGGGGATGAAATTATTTTTTAAGGGGGGTAGATTGTAACACCCTAGATTTTTTTCCAACCTGGAGTTAGACGTTCTTAGGTAATGAGTCAACCATATCACTCTTACAGCTCAATCCCAAAGTCTAAAAATCATTTTTTCAACTCATTTCCTTCAAAATCTCACCTTTCACCACCTCATTCTTCAAATTTCTCCAAGTACTTTCATATTAGACATAAAACCTAAAGTTTAAAAGGTGAAGAACTATACTTAAACTAAAACTTACTATAAATGGTTTATACATGCATAAAATGGGATTTTGACTATGAAATTCTTAGAATCTCATGATATAGATAGCTTATTTGGTTATATTAGCTTCTCCTACCCTAAAATCATATGTTATATGTCATGTAACTCATTCCGGTTTGCAAATAAGACTCGATAAACGCCTCGACGGACTCGTGGGCCCAAACGGCTCAATTTGGGGGGATCAGAGGTGGGTCCCACATGTTTCTAACATCCCCAGGGTGGGAGGGGGGGGGGGGGGGGGGGGGGGGGGGGGATGGGGAGGACCTTGCCATTGGGGTGAGCCCTCACCAAATTGGTCAGTGACCGGCGAGGTCCTCGCCGAGTTGGCGAGGCCTCGTCTGTACAGCGGTCAGACAACTCATTTTCTACGCCTTTTATGCAAGTTTGAAAAATTATATCTCCTTCGTTATAATTCCGATTTAGGTGATTCAAAAACAAAATTGAAGATAAATGAGTTTAGTTTTATATAAAAATATTTAAAAATTATAATAAAATATTTAATATAGTTTAAAGTTGGTCGTTGTGACAACTGTCCGAAAATCACTAGTTGGACAGCTGCTGCTTGTAGAATTTTTAAAATTTTTCTACAGCTTGAAATATTATGAAATTTGGTGTAGACGGGTTAAAATTGATGAGGAACTATTAGAAAAATAATTAAAATAATATAATAACTAGAAGTTTCCAAAATGGGGTATAGAATGGCCCTAGGACCGTATTCTGTCATAATTAGGGTAGAATTTGGTTAAGTACCAAACTGAATACTTAGTAGAATTAACTTGAACTACTTTAAATATGAACTACAAGACCCAAAATGATTATGATCACTAATTCTACGTTACCTACAAACCTAAGATCAATCTCTAAACCCAGTTGCTCTGGGGAGCATCGTGAAACTTTGTATCAGACCTGGACCGCACGTTGAAAGTCTGATAGCGGTGAACTTAGAAAATTATGACCGCGTATTTGGACTTGAAAATCACCATAAAAATCACATCCAAACGATGTCCTGAGACCATTTCCTTAAGTCCAGAGTAAAGAGAGTGAGAAAGCGAAGATTTTTAAGAAATTAAGTATAATTTTAAGAAATATGAGTCGTGTCACTTGTGCATTATTTCTAAGCATTCTGACCATTATATTTTGACCCAAATTCACCCTCGGATTAGGATAGGTGGCCCATACATGTCATAGCACTTGTAGCTCTGATCAACTTTCGGTGACCGCTGAACCGAAACTGGTCCGGCACGGTCAATCTGGAAACCCGACCAGACTGAAAACTTAGCATGACTTAGATCCAATATTAGAGAGCTTAAGTCCGACCGCATTTAGTAACAGGACCTCTAGAAGTGCTTCGTTGGATCGGAACAGACCCGTTTTGGTTATAACCTAAGTATAACTTAGCCATAAGGCTATTCCTGTCAATTTAGAGACTATATAAGAGGCTTAAACCCCCTCTCTCATATCCCATACAAATTTTATAAACCTAAGGGAGAGAGAAGAAAGAAAGAGAAGGAAAGAGAGAGAAAAAGTGAGGGAGAGTGTGAGGATTGTTCTTGGTAGTTGTTCCTATCATTCTTCGTGCACATCTACCGTATTTGGATCGTTATGCCAATGATTCTGACATCGTTCTTAGGTAAGAAAAATCTAACCCTAGCTTGTTTTAGGGTTTCTATTGATGCTAGTGGCTAGATAGCTAACCTAGCTTGTATTACAGGTTGATATTCCACGTATACGAAGACTTAGAGTTTCTAACGTGTTCGTTATGCTTCTACGGCGTAAGGTGCAGACTTTAGACATTTAGGTTGTCATTTTTCAAAGCTTTCAATATCGGATAATGATAGATTCCTGACGTGGATGCTATTTCACATGTAAAACATGTTATCCATTTTTTGTTTCGGTTAAATATGAAGAATATGGAATTTTGTGTATTCTTTATATTCGTAGAAAATATCGTATATGTACAAAATATGAAAGTGTGTTTGCCATGATTAACTGCCGTCTATGTATGCTAGATGTATGTGTAACAAATCTTGGGCTAAGGGTTTAGCCCAAATACATGATATATCAACATACGTTTCGTATATTATATTGTGTAGTCTAAGTGTTTGTGAAAATGACTGAATGAGTATGGAATTCGCTTTCGTGCTCGCCATGACTAACGGTCATGGATATATGATTATTGTATAGGTGATAATCCTTTGACGAAAGGATTTGTCCTAATACGTATGTTAACTAATACACAATATGTATGATGGAATGTGTAGGCTAAGTGTTTGTAAAAATGTTTGAATGAGTTAGTAGTTAGTAAGGTGTACCTGTATGCAGGTTGAGATATGCTTCTCAACTACCTTGTCTAAGTGTATGATTTCCTCCATGAATTGTGTAGCCTAGATTATTCATGTTAACTGTATGTATGACTTTCTCTATGCATTTCATATTGCATATGTGTGGATTCATGTTTAAGTCGTATTCCATAACAATCAGAAACAAAGTCGTGAAGGGTGATGGGGGAGTGGTGTAACAATTCCGTGTAACAGCCCTGACAGTCCTAAAGCAGACAATATCGGACCTTTGATTGTATAATTTGATATATGATTCATTTACTACTTTAACTATATCATTGGATAACATGTCACAATTGAATGAGGTTGGAGTTATTGTATAGTCCAGGAAATCGGTAATACACCTTGAGTTCGTGGCCGAGACCTATTCACCACGTAGGACGTGTTTGACGAACCCGAGCCGTGCGTTGCTTGTCGACAATGGTTTGGTCACACGTGGTGCTCATGCACTTCATGTCGATCAACTCAACGAGCGCTCGTACTAGTCGAACTCGTCAAATAACCCGATTAGCCCGATGTATGTTAACCATGTATGGATGCTACTGCTTGAATCTAAGGTACCAAACTTACCAGTGGAAATCCCGTTAACCTTGGTACCTCAATCCGCTAAGACTCATGAGCCGGGCATGGTGGTATGGGACACCGTGGTCGAGCTGTCGGCCTACACCAGGGCGACGAGCCCACCCGTAGTGACCAGTGAGCAACCAGAATCGTGAGCCGAATACGGTGGTATGAGACACTGTATTCGAGCTGTCAGCCTACACTAATAAGGTGATGGGGGAGTGGTGTAACGAGTGCGTGTAACAGCCCTGACAGCCCTTTATAATGACCTCGAGTGTACTCTGAGTCTATGTGGAGGCGACGACCCTTCCGTAGCAACAAGAGTACAAACTAGGCCTGTATTGATAATGTGATGGGGGAGTGGTGTAACGATTGCGTGTAACAACCCTCACACCCTTACAGCGATTTAGAACCGTACTTCGTATGAGATATGCTAGGACTGACGACCCTAGACTAGATCATTGTTGGAAATTGATATAGGGGAGGTACCTTAGCTTCTCAATCCTGCTATATGAAAAGGATTAATAATAACTCGGTAATCATGTTCATATCGTACTGCATGTGCCTGGAAGATGTGGAGCACTGAGGGATGAAAGCATGCCGCGAACGTGAGATGGTGTCGCATGAGGGAGTATGTAGGCAAGGGCATGCATCATTATTGCATCTCATCCTTGCATTAATTACAGTATTTAGGAATGTTTGATTTACTTGCTTTATCATTACTGCTTGACTGATTTGATAACATGTTAATCTTTACTCTATTGTTCCACTGTGTACTGCTTATCTCTTATAGACTAGTTACTTGACTGGTATATCATTTGTTGTGTATGTGATTTGACATATTTTGGCTTAGAAGCCTTAGTGTAAATTTTTTTTTATTAGTTTTAATTGATAAATTATTTAATTGAGAAAATAATTTTAAAGTGGTCATATTCACCTCCTATAGGACTTAGCCTAATTCTATAGCTCTACCAAACTTCTACACGCATTGTGGTGGAGAATTTACCTAATTTCAGTATTAGAGTAAGCAAAAATGATGGAGGGCTATACTGTCAAGTACATGATTGTCATCAAACATACCAAGGCTATGCAATGCATATACCTACAAGGCCAAGTGTTATATGTGATAGATGCAACACAAACATGCAATCCTTATCTAATCCACATATCAGAATAGTTCCTAACTAGAACATTTCTGAGGTCTAGTACACAGGCATTGAACAACATCATGCGAATACACAAGAGACCTCACTATTCACCGCGTCAATAGTATCCATTGCCCACCTAGCTCGTTAGTAGTAAACCTATTTCCAAGCTAGTCAGACTTAGTCTCAATCATCACTACACTTTAAGCAGGTGAAATCGTACCTCATTCTAACCAACCATGACATAAAGGAGACATAACCTACTGGTATTCAGCACACGAGTGCTCATGGATCAACTAGGTCTAGGCATTGGAGCATCCTACACTACTGATAATGATTTAGAGATTTTCATCCAGGGATATATATAACATTTAATAAATGTAATCAAATTTCTAGTGTTTGTACCTACCAACCATGATGTTTGTGGTGGTCATAACCCAGAAGCCACTAGGGTGTGTATGAAAATGTAAAATACATAATGTGTAATGCATGAATCATATTATCTAAGTCATGCCCCAAATGTGCACATACTGCATGATCATGTGGAGTGACCCTATTTTGTACAGGTCCCCTCAGTATCTTAAAGCCATAAGGCATAAAGTTGTAAGTTTGCCATGTATTAGGCAACTAAATACAATAATACGAGTACCAACATATCCCCACGGCCAGGCATACATTATCATGATTAATCAAAATCCATAGATAGGGATACATATAATGTGTATGAACATATGAATGGCTATAATATTCATAACACTAAGCATATTAGTTATGTCACGTCATTAGGGCATGTTCTCACCTATAAAGAAGGCATGGGCCTAGGTAGGGTCCCCTTAGATCCATCCTAATGGGTCCAACATGCCCTTACCTAGGTCGGCCTTACAAGCTAAGGGCCCACTCGTAGAAAACCATGTGGATACATCAAGGGTCCAATTAGGACTCTAACCTAGCATCTAATCCAATAGTCTAATCATGATCTTAGGCTTGAGATAATGACCCATGTTTAAACCAAACACGGCATAATGAATGGGCTTAAACAATGAATCCTTGGTAGCCCCACATGCCGGACCACAATAGATAATAAGGTGGTCTATAGGAACGCACAGGGTGGGATCCCCACTGCATCTTGGGGTGTGTGTCATGTGAAAATGGATCCCGTACTAGGTTATAAAGTGTATACAATGTGGGGTCCATGATTAATCTTAGTTGGCCCTATAAGGGTTTTAATGTGGGCCCTATAAATATCCCAAAGCTAGGCCATATGTGTCATGGCCCACTTGAGGCCTGTGTCTACCCTTGAATCGTGCTCATGCACTAAAATGATATAGTAAATGGATGTACAACGAGTATAAAACATATACATCAAGGTGGGGAACCACGACAACCCCAATGAATTTCAGAAAGTAACATGTTTTGCCGACGATTCTAGTCATCAGTATTTATTTTATCATTGTCGATGAAGTCATATTTTATCAGGAAAAGCCTTTAGCCACGGTCTTATTACGACGATCTTTCCAATGACAGATTTCATCAATAATAATCATTATCAATGAAAAAAGATAAAATAACGACGAATTATGTAGTCGTTAAAAGAGCAATTTCTTGTAGTGTCCCTAAAGGGGGGCCCACACATTGGACAATTTGAGCAACACCGTACTGTCTTAAATGTGGCCCACCTAGGCTAAGGATCTGCCTCAATTATTGCGTCCATGCTCTAAAATAAGATTTTATAACAAATAAATGACATGTATGTAACACCCTAAACTTTTCAATACTCGGGTATTAGAAGTCCTCGGGTATTACCATGAAAAGTTTGATTTAACATATATGTGTGTGAGGATATACATAACTTACGTTTGAAATCTTGAAAACCTAATTATAGAATTTCAAACGCGATGGAACTTCAAATAATATCATGTTAGATTAGTTAAGTTGTACAAATTCAAATTTAGTTCCTAAGTCATAAAATCTAGCGTTCATTGGGTCCACAACATATCGTTAGACGATCCAATACAAGATGACACAAATTTACTCTCTGATATTTAAATCCAACTATTAAATTTCACCTAAACAATCTTAAGGTCTCTTAGGACTGTCGATGGATGGTTTTGAAATAATATTGTGAGATTGTTAATAATAATAATCTAACTGTTAAATTTTAAGTTTGACCATCGAATTTACAGATTGTTAAATTAAGATATTGTGAGACCCGACCCGAGTTTACATGTGTGCATGTGTGAGTGTGAGTACGCATTTCGTTTATTTTGGTCCCGTGATCATACTGGTCAAATTCTGGTGACTCGCGACCCTCGGATAGCGTTTGCGGTCATCCTTGAGTTCAGCCACATAGACCCGACTTGAATTGACACGAGACCTATGCCATTGTGACCATATCATTGCCATAGTTTCAATGCTGCATTTCGTGCATAAATCCAATATGTCCATCAAAAGTTATGGGCCACACATCATTTGGACCGTTGATCGCATTTTAGTGGGACTCACATGATTTACACGTTTCCCCTTGTGCATATTTGCCAATGATGATGACATCACTATTTCCATGATGACCTATGGCCTAGTCTATGGACCTATAGCCACCAAGCAAGCATGAGATTTCCTTCTCTAATAAATAGTCATGAGTTATGTTTTTTTCAAGGCAATTATGACTCACCACCCCATGAGCAATGAGTAGTTTGCTCTTCTCAAAATCCATCATTTCTTTTAAATAATCATTTCCTCCCATGGCTACAACTCTCCCATCTCTTTACCTCTTTCTTCACCTTGTTAAGCTTTGGACGTCGACCATTGTTAAAATTTTTATCCCTCTTTCCTCTCTTTTTCCCCTTAATCCAACCCTCTAAATCACATCATCACCATAGAATCTTCTTCCTTGAAGCTTGTGGAGTATGGTAGTTGAAGAATCTTGAAGATCCATCATGTGGGTGAACATGTATAATAGATTACAATGATTTTATTTATAGATCTTTTGCTGTTTCATATGGAGGGTGTAGGACTCACCACATCAATGGTGGAGGTCCTACACCACTCCTTGGATGTGGTCTTTAGCCACCACTTGTATGCATGTGATCTTGATGGAGCCATTCTCCATGGACCCCATCTTGATGAGATTTCCTTTCATCTATGCATCATGAGTCATCTAAACCTTAGATTCCTAGCTGTAAGGCCCATGCATGTATGAGATCCTCTTAGATCTTGTATATACATGTTGTTTCCTTCATTGTGGAGGGATCGTAGTAGCGGAGCCCTCCTATGGCCGGCATATTTTCTTTCTTCTTCTCTTTTTCTCCTTCTGTGGTTTGGATGTGATGATTGTGTGGCCCGCCTGATGTGCCATGCAACCAGGATTTTCAGATTTTTGGGACTTCCAGGCCCAAGTTGCTAGATGCCCAAGCCCAACTATGTTGCCTAGTTTTGTTGCTTGATTTGGAAGGCCTTTGGGCATGATTTCTTGGATTATCTTGGAAGGGACTTGGGCCTGAGAGTTGTGTGATACATCAGGGTGGACCCCACCTTGTGAAATCTGTGATTTAGTTCCCATTTATTAATTTTATGGGCTGATATAGACTGTCTTGATTACTAGAATTTTTTTTATGCTGTAATGTATGGGTTGTAAGCCTTGTTTGTGGCTTCTTTTTCCTTAATTTCCTAAACTCTTCTTTGAGGTGTGGACCCCACCTGAAAGTATGTTAAACCTCACCTTTAAATCTGGACCATCCACCTACACTATTTGTTGGAAAAACATAAATATCAGCCTGATCTTGAAATGGTGGGCCACCTTTGTGGACCTCACCTTGTTGTATACTTGTATAGGGAGGTTGGCCTTACATTTTTCTAAATTTACATAGACTTGGGCCCACTCAAATGGGGTGCAAAAGTCAGGGACAGCAGTATTGCTGCAGTAGAAAAATAAAATCTGGACCTTGCTGTCCATTTGTACAAAAATTTATTTAAAATATTTATGGCCTTCCCCTTCACCCATTTTGTGGCCCACCTTATGGGGGTCCATATCAGGTGCATGGGGGCCACCTAGACCATCAGATTTTGAGGGTTTTTGGGCCCACCTTGGTGCTGAAATGGGCTAGCTATCCCACCCTTGGGATGCCCAAGGATGGGCTGGTCGTCCCATGTGTGTGGCCCACCTTGATGTATGTGTTTTCCATGACCGTCCTCCATTACATGGCCCCCCTTAGATGTGGTCCACCTCCTTTGAGGGACGCCCATAAGTGGGGCCCACCATAAGGTTGTAAAGGGGCAATCATCCAGGCCCCTCAGGATGCCTAGGCCCACTTGGGACGTCCAGGATTTTTGGGTGTTGCTGGACTTTCCATCCAACAGTAGGCCCACCTTGATATATGTATTACATTTACTCCATTCATCTGGTGGGACCCATTGTGATATGTGTGGATCACCATGGGTTAGTAATTGTCACACCCCAAACTCAAAAATCGGGCTCACAAAATTCCAGATCGCCGAATCCGACGCCGACAGCCTCCTTAGAACCCCATTCTCGGCTCCTATCGCCCATTCGCCAGGCGCCAGGTTTCGATCCTGGGATGCTACGAGGAGGATTTTTAACGTCAGTTTGATTCGTAATAAGCATAACCAAAGTCATAACCCACAAAAAATAACCAAGAATTCCATTACATTTCCACTATGATCAAAAACTTTACAAGTACAATGAGCATGAAGGGAAAATACAATGGTAAAGAATAAAAACTCCAAAGTAGTCTGCAAAGCACTCCTGCCTCAACGCTGCTACGAGCCAACGTCACCTACACGCAACGGTCATGCATAAGCTTATAGAAAGCTTAGAGGGTGGTGACAATGTGTGCGCATGGTAGTAATATGATCATGCAATATCAGAGTAATGCGGAATATGCAGATGGATCCATAAATATTATGAGCCGTACCAAAGCAAATACGATGCAAGACATGAATGATATCGGCCATCCCAAGGCCATGTGATGTGAAATGCAACTCAAGCACACAAATCCTCATCTATGTCCACACATCAATGCAACTCGAATCTGGGATATCACCGGGGTCTAGTACACTCTAAACCAGATCGCCTCCACATCGTGCACAATAAGGTAAGTGAAAGAGACCTCACTATCCGTCTGTCAATATCGGACACGACTCATCGATAGCGGACCCATTCCTCGAGCTGGTCAAACTCAGCTTAGCATTGCCCCCTACACTCGGGCGGATAAGGCCGCACCCCCTTCCAACCGACCATGACACAGTGGAGAGCGCAACCATCTAGTAATCGGCACTCAACGCTCATCTACCCACTCGGTCTAGACGTTGGAGAAACCTCTTGGTACCGTAAGGGTTTAGGGACTTTCACCCAGGGATATCTATAGCACCCCATGTAGAACGAGATTTTTTGTATCCAATCTTGCCAACCACGATCGGTCTGTGGAGGCTACGACCCTGATGTCGCTAGGGCGTACAGTAACCATATCATACAATGCGAGATGCATGAATCACACTATCCAATCATGCAGCACATCCTTGCACGTAATGAGCGCTCATATAGGGAAACACCGCCTAATCGGGAGCCCATAAACAACCTGCCCGAAGGCATATGCTATGATCAGTCACCTCTCATATCAAGCATACATATAATGCGTATGATCATGAGTCATGAAACTATAGTAAACATGTTATAAAATAATGCACTATCCTTTCAAAGTAGATGGGCCTAGACGGCCTATATACAACAAGTACAGACCTATTAATGGGCCCTAGGGAGAGTTGTAATGCGGACATTTAATCAACATTAAACTTGTAATGTGGACGTCAAACTAACATTACTCACAAGGTGTTACCCGTAGCGAATATCATGAACTAGGTTGGGATCACATATTGCAATGGGCCTCAGGTATATCCCATTGGGCCTTAAATACATCAAATGGGCCATATCATATGGGCCTTCCATTCGTCAAGCGGGCCACATCAATGGGCCTTAAGTGCATTGCAGTGGGTCATAACCCGTTGGGCCTTGAATGCATCAATTGGGCTTAAACCCGTAGGCCTTATATAAATCAAATGGGCCTAACCCATAGGGCTTATATAAATCAAATGGGCCTAACCCATAGGCCTTATACAAATCAAATGGGCCTATACTTATAGGCCTTATACAAATCAAATGGGCCTATACTCACAGGCCTTATATAAATCAAATGGGCCTAACCCATAGGCCTTATATAAATCAAATGGGCCTGACCCATACATATGTGGCCCACTTGATCATTGATTGGCTCATTCTTCAACTCATGCCTTAAAATGATATTTCCAAGTGGATGGACGGTCTGGATGCATCACATGCATCATGGCGGGGTCCACTGAGGTTGGACAGTGCATATGCATCACCGTGGGGCCCAGCACCACTGTCCGCTGGACGGATAAAACACAAGAATCATGGTGGGCTTCCACCGTCCACCTGGACGATGGATATAAAACACTTACATCACTGTGGGTCCCGTGTGGGGCCCACTGTAATGTTTAGATGCCAGCCAAACCGTTGATAAGGTCACTTGGACCTGGGTGAAGGTACAACACAAATTTCATCTTGATCCAAAACTCCCATGGCCCAGAAGAAAGGTTTCAAGGGCAGATGTTCAATCACACTGTTTCGTGTGGTGTGGACCACCTGAGTTTTGGATGCAGCTGATCTTTGGAGGGGGCCCACGTCTGGGAGTGGCCCACCTCAAGAACAGGTTGTATTTTAAAAATACATCATGGTGGGGCCCACAGCAGGGGCCGTGGATGGTTGTCCTCCCACCCGTGCGTCAACCTCAGGCGCGCTGCCTACACTGGCAGCAGCAGTAGCGCTGCTGCAAAATCCTTTTTTTTTGAAAAAACACTGATCTCGAGGTTTTTCGCAGGTGGGGTCCGCATCAGAGAAATTCATACCATCCATTAGATTCCACGACTCGAATCAGGCTAGACGAGATCAATGTTCGAAATATTTAGGGCGTATAAACACATTAGGAGAGTTTTCAAGGGTAAAACATATTATTTGCTAGACTATGGCCCGCTTGAGAGTCAGATTGACCTCATTTTTTGGCTCAACGCCTAATATGGTCCGCTGAATGGGATGGATGGCATGGATTGGATATATATATATCAAGGTGGGGCCTACATGAGCCGGCCACCAAAAAATTTTCTTTTCTCTCTTCATTACTGAAAGGGCCTAGCTATATGCCCTAGAGGGGGGGTGAATAGGGCAATGCCAAATAAAACTTATAATAGCGGAATAATAAAAGATATAAAGCACAATGCTGAATATAAAACAATCACAATAGTCTAAAATAAAGAGATTGATACTTTATCAGTTCTAAGGACAACCTTACACCAAAAACCAGAGGTTTAAGGTAGGACAACCTTATTTTTAGAACGTCCTTGTATCACAAACCAAAGAGGAATAATAAGTAATGAAATCAAAATAACTTGGGGAAAATAAATCCTAAGTTATTACAACATTCATCCACACTTGCTTGAAGTGATTACAACATTCATCCATAAACACAAACCACAAAACTGAATGAATAAAGAAATGAAAGAATGAAGCACATCCACAACACAACGATATATAGTGGTTCGCCTGTGTGTACACCAACTGTTATCCAACAGCCACACAGATTGCTACTCCACTCCTAATATCCTCACACAGGGGATATTAGCATGCACTATCAAAACAGGTTTCGCAGGTTCACCTAAAACCTTCACAATTGTGTCTTTAATCTCGGGCTTACACAATCCAAAAACCCTACAATCTGAGTTTTCTGGCTCTCCTCAGATAACCAATACAATGAGATTTTTCTGGCAAATCTCAAACAAAAATCAGAGAAAGTAAATTACAAAACATGTAAAATACCTGAATCACCTTTTGAAGAAGCCCGGTAGAACCAATCGGAGTAGAAGTTCGATTCGACGTTCAAAGTCCAATACTCACTTAAAGAATGGTTTTAAGTCTAATTGATTTTAGATCAAGCGGGCTAGATCTATTTGATTTTGAATCCAAGAAGAAGGAATATCAAAAATTCCCCTTTTCTAATAAGATTGGAATGTGGATCAAAATCAAATAAGAATAAGCTAGAAAAAGGAATATTAAATAAGAACAATGTAGCTTAAAATAAACACACACTTATCTCAGAGAATAGTCTAAAGAATGCTTGAATAGAATTGATTTGAAGTGCTAAAACTCTGAAGTTCGTGCTCAATTTATAACCTGAAAAATCCTGTCTACGACTGGTCTTAGAATCCTATGACTGGTTGTAGCCTCAAATATTTTCGAAAGATTTCCGCAGGATAAGATTTTCTGTTCCACGACCGGTTCTAGGTGGTCTACGACCGGTCGTGGGTCACCTACGACTGGTAGTGAGACACCTACGACCGGTCGTAGGACTCCAAAAATGGTTGCTGGAGTTTGAGTCGTAGGGCTACGACCGATCGAAGGATGAGTCGTAGAACTCACAGGACTGGTCGTATGATGTCCAAGACTGGTCGTAGGACAGCTAGAAAGATTCAAAAATCTTCAACTACCTAGGACTGGTCCTGAAAAACTTAAGACTGGTTATAGCAAAGTTAGGACTGGTCTTGAAGTCCCTAAGACTGGTCTTAGAACACTCCAAATAAGCATATAAAAATATATGAGTTATGTATCCGGAATGACCTACAGTAAAGCCCATCCTAAGGTCAATCTAAGGTCAAACAAACCTTAAAAGTGAGATGGACATTGAAAGTTTGTTCTCTCAGATGACCCTTAAGAGAAGCTTGTGAATATACAAAACTTGTAGTAGGCCTTCATGAGCTTGATCTTGACTTGACAAAGTCTTCTAGTAAACTTGAACTTGATCAAATCTTGAACATGCAACCTTGAAAACTTCTATTCTTGATTTCTTCATCCAAGACTTAAAAACTTTCTTCTTTTAAGATCTTGTCTTGAAATGCGATGTCTTCATATGTCTTGATTGCAATGAATAGACTTCAAACATAAAACACAAGACATACAATACATAGATACAGGTTTTGACACTACAAAATTTGACAACTAAAGGGATATGAAATCATAGCACTTACAATTACTGATGTGAGTATACCCACGTCAGTACACATACTCCATGCTAGCCACCCCACAGGGATCCATACCAGGACCCCAGATTTGAAACGGGGGTATCTTTCACTCGGTCGGCCACTTGAGCTATGGATCAGGGTGTAGGGCCCCACATGCACACCTGGGTGGGCCACCTCCTGGTGAGGATGGACGATTGGGATACCATATAAACATCATGATGTGTCCCATATGGATGGGATCCACCAATAGATGGCTTGGATGTAAACATCATCGTGGTCACACATCTTATCATCATCACAACCATACAAGAGGAAAAGATAGAGGAAAAAAGAGAGATTGGATGGTGGTGGAGGGACCTCGCCACTATGGGCCCTCCATGATCATAATACAAACATAAAAAAAAGGGTCCCATCACAAGTGGACCTTGAAATAGCAAATCAACGGTGGATCACCCACCTTAGATCTTTTCTTCTTGGCTCCAATGGCTTCTTTGCTCCTTGGCTTCATTCCTAACGGAGGAGATGAGAAATGAATGGCTAGGATGGGAGATCTTGGGATGGAGAGGTGGGAAGGTGGGCCACACTTGTAGTTTGAGAGAAATGGGGAGAGGCTTGGAAGTATGGATTTTTGTTGCTTGGAATGGGTTTGAAAAAAAATGAGAAAGAGAGTAGTAAAGAGAGAGAGAGAGAGAGAGAGAGAGAGAGAGAGAGAGAGAGAGAGAGAGAGAGAGAGAGAGAGAGAGAGGTGATGGATGTGGTGAGTGATGGGTGTATGTAACATCCCGAATTCTGGGGGTCGAGTAAAAACTCCACTCCCGAGTTCCCGAACATCACTTATGCAACATAAATGTATATGATTGAATGTTGTCTGTGTTAATGTATTAAACATGAGTGGGATTAAGCCAGAACAGCATATCATACTCTAGAGATAGTTAAATTTACAAGCGGAAGACTGTGATAGTATGTATAACATATATAAACTGTTGTATGTCTCCAGAGTGTGAACATGTTACCAGGTTATATACATACATGTATACTTCAAAAGTAAACAAAAAGAATATACTTGAGTGCTCTAAAAATATAAAATGACAAGTGTCAAGGTATCTAATCAACCTCCCTGTAATCCCGTCAATCAGAACACACATAAAGGAGGGATCCTCCTCATCATCATCAAGTCCAGCTCCGCCTCGCAGGCCGCGCCATCATCTGCAATCACAATAGGGACTGGTGGGTGTCCGGAAACACCATCCCGTAACGTGGGAGTGAGTAGCTAACTTAGTGGAATAATAGAGCAAGGATTAACATGTTCTCAAATCAATCATACGATAATAGTAAAGCAGTAAATCAAACAATCCTAATACTATTGTTAATGCAATATGGCATGACGTGATGGATGCCCTCACTGACGTTCTCCCTCATACGGTACTATCTTACGCCCGCGGCATGCTTGCGTACCGCTCAGTGCTCCACATCTTCCAAGCACATGCAATGTGATGGTGATATGATTGCTGAGTTATTATTAGTCCATTCAAACAGCAGGATTGGGAAACTAAAGTACTTCTCTTATATCAATCCCAACACAGATCCTGTCTAGGGTCGTCACTCCTAGTAATCTCATACGATGTATATTTTGTAGGTCGTTGTAAGGGCTGTCAGGGCTGTTGCCGCACTCGTTGCACCGCTCCCCCATCACCTTATCAATACAGGCCTACTGTACTCTCACTGCTACGGAAGGGTCGTCGCCTCCCGTAGACTCAGAATACGCTCGCGGTCACTATAAAGGACTCGTCGCCTGATCAATGTAGGCCGACAGCAAGAATATAGTGTCCCATACCACCATAATCTGCTCACGAGTCATAGGTGCTCACTGGTCACTACGGGGAGGTTTGTGGCCCCAGCGTAGGCCGACAGCTCGACCACGGTGTCCCATACCACCATGCCCGGTTCATGAGTCTTCGTGGTGAACATACAACCGCTAGTCGGGTTACTTGACGGGCTCGACTAGCACGAGCGCATCTCAAGTTGAACGACATGAAGTGCGTAAAACACCTCGTGTGGCCTAACCACTGCCGCCAACTCCAAAACACGGCTCGCGTTCATCGACGCGTCGTTCGTGGCAAAGATAAGCCAACCACGAATTTGCTCGGTTGCCGACTGCCTGGACTAAGCATAGTCCCAAACAATTATAGATTTACATCAGCCATCATGTAAGAGTAATGGAAATGAAATACAACCATGTGAGCATGTTAACACATGTTATAACATACAACTTAAGTAAATCATCAAGCACATGCATTTCATACATATAATGAAATCATGCATATAGCTAACATGTAGGAAATCATTTACATCAGCATATTAATTGAGAAATCAATCTCAAACTAATTCATATCACCATTTAATTCAATACATACTAATACAAGCATTTATACAAACACTTAAACTACACACTTAAGTCTACATATAGTATGTCGACTCAAAGTGTGCATTTAGGCGAATCTCTTCGTCAAACTAATTATGCACGTATTCCTAATATCCTAATGCGACAAGAAGCCATGTCAATCACATCAGCAAAATATGGATGAAAACAGTATTTCCTACAAATGACTAAAATGCCCTAAATCTCATAATTTTCGTCTGCTTACGAAATAGGAAACGGACAACATGTTGTACATGTCAAACGGGGTTTTCGTCGATAATCTACTATTAAACGATATTGAAAGTGTTGAAAACAGTCAATCAAAGCGTCTAAAATCCGCACCTTTTCTCCTACAGGTGTATTAATTCAAACGGAGCGTATACACTTTGTCTACGGTGAATCGGGAACATAATACACAAGATGCATCAGCTACTTCGCTATGGAAACTAAGGAACCTCAAATCAGCAACTATTTAGGATATTTTCTTACCTAGAAATGCGGTGTAATCACCGGAAAAGTGATTGAGTCGCGTGGCTTAAGCACGTGCAACACGTGGCACAAGCAGCAGGAAAAACTCTCCCACTCTCTCTCACAATCTCTCACCTTTTCTCTCTCTCAACCTAGGGATTTTTTTCAAATTCGTATGGGAGAGATATGAGAGGGTTTCAAGCCCTTTTATAAGCCCAAACATGCCCAAAACAGGCTTGGGAACAAAGTTTACTTGATGTCTAACCAAATCGGGGCTGTTTCGGTCCAAAAGGACATTTCTGGCGGTCCCCTGGCCGAACGCGATCGGAATTAAGTTCATACATGTCGGATGTCGCTCTCATCCCATTTTCAGACTAGTAGTATTCGTAGATCGCACGTGGTAGTCCAGTTTTAGTTCAGCGGTCACCGCACGTAGATCAGGTCTACAAGTCTCATGATATGAAATAGAAATTTTTCCTGATCCGAGGGTGTAATTTTACTGAATTCTGACGGTCATAACGCTTAATAATAACACGTCAAGTCGTGTGCCAGATTTGAATTTCAAATTTCAAATCTAACCCTATTCTCACTCTCTTCAGTCCAGACTCAATGAAATAGCCTGCGAATGTCGGTTGGACTTGATTTTTGAAATGATTGTCAAGTCCAGCTAGGCGGTTATAACAGTCTAAGATTGTAGGTATCGGACTTTCGACGAGCGGTCTAGATCCAATACAAAGTTTCAAAGAGGTCCAGAGAACAAACCGGTTTAGAGTTTGATCCGAGGTTTCAGAGTATTATAGCACCATTGATTCTACAAGTTTTGGGTCTTGTAGAACGTATTTAAAGTGATCAGGGACTATTTTCCAATTACTCTAGCGTTGCACTAGCTAACTTATGCTTAGTTTCTAAAGGAATTAATCCTAAGTGATTTCTTTGGCTATGGAATTGGGTTCTGAGCGATTTTCCAGGTGTTTTAGTTGACCCAGTGCCTAAGGACATCTAATCCTAAGTTGGCCAAAATCCGGGGTGTTACAGTGTAAGAGACCCTTTTTGACTTTGGTGGCATTTGTGTAAGAAAGGCATGGCATTGTGTAAGCATTTCTTGACTTTTGAGGCATTTGTGTAAGAAAAGTATGGGCATGGAAGAACTTTTAAAATTTTTTGGCTTGCTTGGGAAAGGGTGAAAGTGATGTGTACTTGACATGTGTTGTGATGAGATTGATTGATTGATGGGATTGATGTGACATCTCGTAGAGATTCTCTTGGGTTTCGCAACGCGCGGCGTTTTCCTCGCACTGAACGTTAGCGCACATCTCTTGACTAGGGTATCGCCTCGGCGCACAAGTCGAGGCATCAGAACAGCAGCGATGACGCAGTCGCTATGGTAATGGTCTTGGGTTAAGTCGATACAGGTTGACGGCATATGAATCCGGATCGTGCGTAAATATCGGTTAAGGGTCGAAGGTCACCGGAATTCGACCGGTAAGACCGCGGAAGTCTACGGAACTGTACGGACTAAGATACGGGTCTTACAGTAACCCATCTAAATTAAATAAATTTTTGGACTCCAGCAGGCCTAGGAAATGGATGGGCTAGAATTCCATCAAGGGGCCCAAAATTTGCTACATGGTTGAATGTTTGGAACTATTGTGGCCCACCAAATTTGAGGGAGTGTTGCACACACTCCTTACTTTCCTTCCTTAGACATTTTTGGGTGTAATTTGTGCCTCTTAAGACTCATCTTTGAGGTGATAATATGGGTTAGTCTTAACTAGATTTTTGGTAGTTTTATAGGACTTTTGGGTTGAAAATCTATTCCTTGAGCCCAAGATCGTGTAGGGCCTGACTTTATTATTTTACGAGCCCAATGGGCCGTCTACAAGCTAATCATGTGTATCTACTAGCCTTGATGCCCTCATGAAATGCTTAATTATGGGCTGACTTACAAGGCCCACATAAATGCATATTGTGGAGGGCCTTGCTAAGTCTTTGGGCTAATGTGGCAAGTCCCAAACTGTCAGTTTAGGCCCTGCCCATGTGCATTTTTTTGGATTTATGGGCTGCCCTCTAGGTCTACCATAATGGATGAATTGGATGACTTTTATTTTTGGGCTATTTCCTTAAGGCCCATTATGTGATATTATATATATGCATGGTTGCCCTTTTGTGTTGGTAATTAGGCCTTGTGGAATAAGTCCTTTTGGATGAGCCCATTGGTCTTGAGCTTATACTCTCCCACATATTGTGATGGGTTTAGGGGTAAAAATATGCATAGAAGTTGGGCCCTTGGCCGCTCATTAAAATTGACCCTATACTCGGACTAAAAAGTGGAGCCCAACTCGTGTTAAAAGTGAAAATTGCCCATGTAGATGAACTACAGGGCTTCCCATAAAGACCACTACAATAAATGAGTTCATGATCCTTATGGTTGGGCCCAAAACCTCACTTGAGGGCCCACTATATGATCTATGAGATTGGGCTTGGAGTATGGCCCCCCATTAGACCATACATTGCTTAGGCCTTAGACCTTACATTATATGCATAGCGGGCTACCTTTTGAGACTCAGTTAAGATTGGATGTCCTCCTTGGTGGCCCTAAGGTAGGCCCATAGAGGCCCTTATAGGTGGTTGAAGGCCCACCTTGGGCTAGGCTAGGACTGTTCCTCTTTAGGATCATGACTCTCTTAGCTTGTGGGTCGTCCCAGATTAATGGGCCCCCACTAGAGGATTTCTCTTCTCCTTAGAATATCTGTTTACGTGCTTAGACCTTGTCCTTCCTTAGGACGGGGGATTTCATATAGGTAGCACACTTACATGATCCATACACATCATTTATATGAATTGCTTGCATTGTGTGGTGGTCATTGAAGGATGAAGTTTCTCCCCTCGTGCACATTATGTTCTTGCAGCTAGTGCATGATTTGTATGTGTGACTCATGCATTGACATCGCATTTTATGATGATACCGCCCTTGCTTCATCGGGGCCTTGCTTCCATAGGGACGTTCGTGGATGGCTGTATGTGTGGACACCGAAAATATAAATAAAGCATACCGGGTGCATAGGATGCCCATGGGTGAAATTCTCAAAACTTCCATGGTACCAAGAAAATGCCCCAATGCCGTGACCAAGTGAAAACTATAAGCACACGAGGGCCTTATATCGTTAGGCCGCGACTCCCATTGCCGTGTAGTCGGTTGGGTAAGGATGTGGCCTTCTCCACCTATGAGGGAGGGCATTATTACGCTGAGTCTGACCAGCTCACGAAATAGGTCTGCTACCACCAGGCCTTGTTGGTGATTGGTTGTCCATAAGCAGGTAATGAGGTCTCTTATGCTCGTTCAACTGAGTGGGTCTATAGAGCGACAGTCATTCAACAATGTAATGGACCCCGATGATTTCCTTATGATTGGAAATGTACTTGATATGTGGTTTGGATATGAGCACTGGCATTACTTGCATTGCATTAACATTGGCCTTATAAGCCCTTCATATATTGCCTTAGTATGGCGTCCGGTACTCATTGCTGAAAGTGCACCTACTAGTGCCCTGGTTTGTCAATTACGTTGTAAGTTGAGTCAGTCGGATAACAGCGCCTAACAGGAAGATCAACTCAAGTGTCTGCCTCAACTGGATGTGTGAAAGCTCGCTATAGGTAAATCATAGCTTCACATCCCTTGTCCCAAAATACCAGGTGATTAAAATCCTTAAAAATAAATAGAATACCTTAGGTTTTTTGTATAAGAAAACCTTTTACCAAATATGAAAATCTTCAAGTTTTTCTTACACAGTCGATTATATCGATTCATATTTCGATATGATCGACCTGCTCTGTCGATGTCCTCGGCATCTCAATCGATACAATTGAGTGAGGACAAAAAATGTCCAGCAATCAAACATTCATCTGGACGATTTATCGATATATCGACGGTTCAGTCGATATCATCAATATTCGAATATCGATCCTATCGAAAGTGGATCGATAATATCGACAGGCAGTTTTCTGGCGCCCCTATTTTTCTAAAGAAAATCACTATGAGCTTCGATCTATCGATGACTATCCGATTCAATCTGAATTCAAATATCGATCACATCGGAAGTCTGTCGATCACATAGATAGTGGGCGCATGTTTTCTCCAGCATGAATTTCAGGTTATTTTAATTGTTGATCGGGGTGCCAGTCGAGAAATCGATATTTCATATGTCGATCATATCGAGACCTGGTCAATTGGATCGAGATCGGACACAAACCGTCCAACAAGCTTATAGGTAAATCTATATGATTTATCGATCCTATCGACACGGTCTCCGATATCATCGATATACAAATTCTGATAACATTGATTGTTCCCCGATCATATCGTTAGAACCTGAAATTCTTCAAGGCTTGTCTCTCTTGTTTTCACCTATCGATAGATCGATTCATCTATCGATGGAATCAGAGTTCAAAATCCAATAACATTGATGAGTGTCTTAATCCCATCGACCAGTTCGTAAAAGGTTTCCAAAAGTAAAAATGACATTTGAGTTTGTATCATTGAGAGGTCAGTCAATACAATCGAGAGTATACGCTCGATCATATCGATTCTTACTTGATGATATCGAACTCTATCATAAATGTGACCGTTTTATATCCATTGGAACCTTTTGCCTATATATAGAGAGGTTAGTCTTTATTACTGGTAGAGAAAGAAGAGAGTGCTTTTGAGTGTTTTAAACTTCATATCCTTTATCCTAAGCCCTTTCTCTCAGGGAGTTCATCCTCCAATCTACCCTCATCATTGATATTTTAAAGAGTGGATTGGGGAATGAACTTCCACATTCAAGGATATGAAGTGCACCAGCAAAACTCCAGGGTTTGAGGTGAACCGAGTAGAAACCTCTGTAAAGGTTGAAGGTGAACCTGATTTAAAACCTTAGGTTTGAGGTGAGCCATGGGAAACCTCCTTAGTGAAATTCGGTCACTCAAGGGTTGAGTGTGGAAGCCGGTAGTGGAGTAGACAAGTAGTCGAACCACTATAAAATGACTGTGTTTGAGATTGGTATTATTTTTATGTGATTTCCTTATATGCCTTTATATCTGATCACCTGAATTCACATCTTATACACACACAGTCATATCCATCACAATCTTATCTATAAATTGTTTGTCTTTTAATAGTTTGTGATTGGATCCTCTACCAGGCTTGGAAGCCAATAGAGTTAATTTTGAGTAATCCTAATCTGTACTCTGTGATAGGATTAGTGTGATAAGCATTTTTAATAAATCATAAAAACTTTAAAAAGTCCTATTCACCCCCCTCTAGGATATATTGGCATATTCCTACTTCAACTCAAGCGGTCTTCACCGCTATTTCAATTGCATCAGATTCATGATAAGCCCTGGTAAGGCTAGTGATATTCGTATTGATCATATTTTTTTTTCTTGTACTTTTCACTATTCTTCTGTGCACCATTGTCACACACCTTTACCACCCTTTAAGCTTGTATAAGCTTATGCACGATTAATGAATGCAAGAGACTCTAGGCAAGTGTCATAGCAGCAGAGCATAGAGTAAAGTTGAGCTTCAAGACTAGCGTTACGGGCTTCTTCCTCTT
Organism: Magnolia kwangsiensis; assembly: GCA_037074715.1. Classification (NCBI taxonomy): domain Eukaryota; kingdom Viridiplantae; phylum Streptophyta; class Magnoliopsida; order Magnoliales; family Magnoliaceae; genus Magnolia; species Magnolia kwangsiensis. The sequence continues at coordinate 100,913,624 of CM073578.1, forward strand.
TTCCTATTTTCTTATGTATGACCTTTTGAACCTGATGTAAACTTGTAAAAAATTCAAATTCATGGTGGATTTTGTGATGTGTGTGTAACGCCTTGGATTTTTTTTTTAACCTGGAGTTAGACATCCTTAGGCAATGGGTCGATCCTAACACTTTATTAACTTCTCAGAACTCAATCTCAAAGTCTAAAATCCATTTTTAACCCATTTCCTTCAAAATATTACCTTTTACCACCTTATTCTTCAAAATTTTCTAAGTACTTTCATATTAAGCACTAATCTTAAAATTTAAATGATGAAGAATAATACTTAAACTAAAATTTACTATAAATAGTAAATATATAAAACATGGGTTTTTTACCATTAACTTTATGGAATCTCACAAAATCAATAAGTAATTTGGATATAGTAGCTTCTCCTACCCCAAATTCATATATGGCACGTGACGTAACTCATTTAGGATTGATTGAAAGATACGTCCGTTTCAAAATATAAGTGGTAGAACCACCGCCAGGCGGGCACAGCGGCATCGCCCAAAGTCTAGTGGACTGCCGTGCACCGCTGGTTCACCTAAAATCAGTGGACCCTCATTGTAGATTTTTTACACTATTCGATTGACTTCAAAAAGTCACATCTCCCTTGTTATAATTCCGATTTAGGTGATTTAAGAGCCAGATTGAAGGTTGATAAGTCTAGTTTTAATAAAAATAAGTGAAAAATATAATAAAATTTTTAATATAATTATATCTAGGTGTTGAGGGTCAAATATTATATATTAGACCCCAGATATTGTCTGGATTTACGAATATAATGCTGTCTAATGGCTCATTTTCTCATTCTTGTGTTGCAAGGTGATTTTATGAGCATGGATGGAAAAAGGACGTTAAAGCATGAATTTAACACTCAGATGACACCAGAAGTAAGGGACACACTCCAGGGGACCAAGATTGACAGATATACACAGTCAGGAATCCGAGAAAACTAAAAAACTAAAGCTCAAGTGGCTTGAAACGCATCCAGAACGCAAGATCACGGGGTTTCCAATATCGGTTCAGCTCGAAACTTCATACGTGGCCTGAGGACCATAAATTAACCGTACACGTCGAATTTCATCCGTTTGATCCCTGTGGAAGTGTCCCAACGGCTAGATCAGCCCCTTAATTCATTAAGTGGGGCCCGCCTGGTACCTCAGGATGCTTCAATTTTGATCTCAATGCATCAAATGATATGAAAAGGAGGATGGTCGGAGCAGATTTCCTACAGACATCACAGTGGATCCCACAGGTACACATGCGTGTACATAATCCTCATTACACCAGCCGTGCACCAGAATTGGAGAAATCGGTCAGCGTTGCTGACCGATTTTTTTTTCCTTTCTTCCTTGAACTTTCTCACGAACGCAACAGTGTTCCTTCGCCGGCCGCTGGTTTCATACAGTGGGGTCCACACATCATCATTTTAAGAGATCAGGACCGTCCATACTCTCGATAGGGGGGGCACAACCCTCACCGAGCTGTCCTTTTGATCCCATGCACATGTACGGATGTAGATCGATGGAAAACGTCAGATGGACGGCGAAACAGAATATTCCGTGGGCCAAGCCAAAATCAATCTGAAACCAGTCATTTCTTATTGAAATTCCAAGAGGAATTCGGTGGACGGATTGGATTTCTCAAGTGTCTAACGAAATGGGCCCCACAAGTGCCACAGCGGAAGAAACTTCCGTTTTCGCATCCGCGTAATGCACGGCCGCTGGCCGTTTTGCGAACGGTTGTGGGCCCCACACGTGCCTTGTAAGCTCAATCCGAACCGTCCACCGTGTAGACGGCATTGAATACTTCAAAACCATGTTGTTACTTTTCACCCATGCGGGCACACGTGTGAGATACAGAGGCTACAAAAGGGCTGCCCTGCAACGTTCAAAACTGATTCTTTTGTGATTTCTTCTCTGGGCCACGTTAATGGACGTTCAAAACCATCCATTCTTAACTGAAATTTCATTCTGAAGCTAATGGACGGGGTGGATTTTCCAGAAAATGCTTCTGTGGGGCCCACCGATCACAACAGCGAAATGGTGCGAAAGGTTTCGCACATCCGCGAAAACTGACTTTTTCAGGCAGTTTTGTTCCACCATCTTTGATCATATGGCAGATCTGAACCGTCTATCATGTAGAGAACCCAAGAAAGTACTAAGGGACGGTGTTTCTTTGGAATTTGAGCGAGGAAAGTGGCGTGTTTCGAGGCACCGAACTTGGCTGTGAAAATTGCACTCCGTGTCCTGCTACAACTCTGTCATTGACTCCAGCCTTCCAATAGCTATAAAAGGAGGTTTTGGACGTGGGGAGCATTCATTCAGGTCTAAGAAGGAAGAAGAAGAGAGACGTGGAGGCTCGGGTAGGGACGTGAAGCAGAAGAAAAAAAAGAGTATTTTCTTTTTATTTTTTTAGTTTATTTTAATTGTGGAAATTTAGCCCATCCATGTCTGGCTAAACCTCTTAGCTAGGGCTAAGAGGTGAAGCTTGTAGTGAGATGGGAGATTTGATTTTATTTTAATGCATGAATTGACGTTGATTTTAGTTAATTATTATGGGAATGTTTTAAGTTTTTAATGGTCTGTTGTGACTAAAATTACAATGGGTCTGCAATGGCTTTGAATATTTTCGTTCTCTTTAATGTTTATGATGTCAGGAAGCTCTTTTGTTCACCATAGTTTCCTGGGCATGGTTGGATGTCGATACCCTTCTTAACTTGCATACATGTGATTGGGTGGTAATTAGTTTAATTCTGTTGTTTGCCATAGTCTTTGGGCATGGTTTGGTGATGGAATCCATTCTAATTCATACACCTTTCATCTCTTTGAAAACTAGATCAATGGCAGTTCAGTAATTTCCATAATTTTTGATGCAAGCATAAGTTCTCCCTGATCTCTACAAGTGGATCCTCTGAATCCCTAGTTTCCTATCTCTGATTTATTTCCTAAGTTTTAGATTAATTATTCTACAAGTATTCCACCATTGCTAATTGATTTAGAATTCATCTTAGCCTAGTTCTAGTTCTAGTTAGTTTTAGATAACGTACAAGTTTCAATCCCTTGGGATTCGACCTCGGTCTTACCGAGTTATTACTACATCACAACCCTGCACTTAGGGAGTGAACAAGTTTTTGGCGCCGTTGCCGGGGACTGTCGGCTACGTTTTTCTAAAATTAATTAGTTTTAGGATTAGTTTAAGATTAGGTTTAGATTTTTTCGAATTTTAGAAACTAACTTATCTTCCCTGTTTTGTAGGCTTCTAAGATAGTTTCTAAATTAGTAAATTCTATCTTAAATTCTTCCTTTCTATTCTAGATTTAGATTAAGATTTATTTCTTCTTTTTAGTGAGATTCTAATTTTAATTCTTTTTAGGAATCCTAACCGTGTTTCTTGTTTTAGAATTTTTCTATAAGTTTTTGTTTAGGAACTAACCCAATTTTTCTGTTTTGTAGGAAACTTCTAATTTAGTAAGCTCTTTCTAATTCTTCTTTCTTTGGAATTTTTTCTTTTCTCTAGAAATTAATTTATTTTTAATTAGGACTTTCTATTCTTAGAAACTAATTTTTCTTTGTTTTGTTTTGCAGATTCTTAACCTAGGACTCCAACTTTGGTAACCTCTTTCCATCTTTCCTTTTTATTTTCTATATTTCTTCTTCCTTTCTCTTAAGTTTAAGTAGAATTTGAGGGCTGAGTGTGTTTTATGCCCCAGTGGGCACGCAATAACACTCGACGTCTCGTGACTGAAGGAGGATTAGTTGAGGGGTTGACTGTCCATCGCAGGACTAGGCACCACTTGAATTCTCCTGAGTTAGAGGACGTTATGGCTAAAAATCAACCTCAAGCACTACCCCAACCAAGGGTTGAGGAAGTACATGATGAGAATGAGGTGTATCAGGCACCCCCGCCTCGTACTTTATGAGATTATTTACAACCGGTGGGGGTAAGTACTCCCTCATGTATGATTTTTTCTGAGAATACAGGACATATGGACATCAAGCCAGGGGTTATCCAACTCCTTCCTAAGTTCCATGGGCTTGATTCTGAAGAACCATACTTGCATCTGAAAGAGTTCGATGAAATCATAGGCACCTTATACTTTCCTAATGTATCTGAGGATACTATTAGGCTGAAACTCTTTCCATTTTCCTTGAAAGAAAAAGCCAAGACGTGGTTACATTCACTTCGTCCTAGATCCATTGGCACATGGAATGATATGCAAAGGGAATTTATAAAGAAAATTTTCCCACATCATAAGACAATTACCCTCAGGAGAGCAATTATGAACTTTTCCCAAAGGGAAGATGAAACATTCTTCCAATGTTGGGAAAGGTTCAAGGATTTGGTTAATGCATGCCCACAACATGGCTTTGAAATATGACGCATTACAAATTTTTTCTATGATGGGCTAACATCTTCCATGCGCTAAATGGTCAAGACAATGTGTAACGGAGAATTCATCAATAAAAATGTCGACGAGGTATGGGATTAGCTCGATAGTCTTGCTGAAAAAACACGATCATGAAACTATTACCCAAGGACGAACACTACGTCTAGGCCGACTCATTCAAGGGAAAAAGGAGGAATATATCTCCTGAAAGAGGATAATGATCTTAACGCTAAGGTGGCCAATCTCACCAGAAAATTTGAGACCATGGAAGGAAAGAAGGAAAAGGTTAATGAAAGTGTTTGCGGCATCTGTGATTGCAACATTCATACTATTGAAAATTATCCTTCAATACCTGCCTTTCGAGAAGTATTGAATGAACAATCTAATGCCGTAAATAACTATCAAAGACCTTTCAATGGACCACCCTCTAATACGTACAATTCTGGTTGGAAAAATCATCCGAATTTTAGTTGGAGGAATGGACAAACTGCTACCCCTCAAGGTTTCTTCAATCAAAATCCAAATCAGGGGAAACCTCAAGAAGAATCGGTTCAAATTTCCATACAAGAGCTGGCCCGGACAATGCAAGGAATTTCATATTTTGTGCAAAAAATAGATTCACGTATGACGGCTATGGAAAAAGGGATGCTCCCTGCACAATCACTCCCTAATCCGAAACCGCAATACGAGACAGGTGATCCCAGCTCTTCAAATCAAATGGGGCACGCTAAATCCATCACCACTCTTAGGAGTGGGAAGGTTATTGATAAAACCCTTTCGGTTAGGCCCGAAAAGCTTCAAGAACCAGAAGAGGACAACAATGATGGATCTAGTGGCGCCCCACAAAAATTTGAACCGGAACCTCTAGAAAAGCCAGTTGCTCCGTTTCCCCAATGGTTGGTTGAACTAAAACGTCTATCTAACTCTCAGGATATCCTAGAGGTGTTGAAACAAGTGAAAGTCAACATTCCTCTGCTTGACGTTGTAAATCAGATTCCTTTATATGCTAAATTTCTAAAGGATTTATGCACTACCAAACGACAGAAAAGTGTTCAAAAGAAGATCACCTTGACTGAGAAAGTGAGTGCCATCTTGAAACAAGATGTGCCGCAAAAATTCAAAGATCCCAGTTGCCCAACCATATCATGTGTAATCGGGAACTATCGAATTGACCACGCACTTCTTGACTTAGGAGCAAGCGTCAATCTGATTCCCTATTCGGTATACCAACAGTTAGGTTTGGGTGAATTAAAATCCACCCGAACCACACTACAACTTGCTGATCGTTCTGTTCATGTACCAAGAGGGATCATCGAGGATGTGTTGGTCCATGTTGATAGATTTTACTACCCTGTTGATTTTATCATCTTGGACACCGAACCCATCAATGACACGAGCACTCAGATTCCCGTTATTCTTGGTCACCCATTCCTGTCCACTTCAAATGCAATTATCAATTGCAGGAATGGTGTCATGATTATATCCTTTGGAAATTTGATGTTGGAATCGAATATCTTTTTCAATAACAGCAGCAACTCAGAGGATGATGACGATTTTCACGATGTTAACATGATTGATTCTTTTGTGGAAGACAGAACGCCTCTCACCTTATCCTCTGATCTTCTAGAGACGTGTCTGGCCCACTCCCATGATCTTGATGATGATATAATTAGGGAGACATGTGTCATGCTTGATACTGCACCGGTACTTGAAGTTAACTGGTGGAGGCCACACATTGAAGAATTGCCCCAAACTGATGTAGTGCCTCTACCGTCTAACCTCAAGCCACCGAAGCTTGACCTAAAACCTTTGCCCTCTGATTTAAAATATGTCTATTTAGGTCAAGATGAGATATACCCGGTGGTGATCTCTGCCCACCTGGAGAAAGAATAGGAGAGTATGCTGATATCTACTCTCATTGAGCATAAGGGAGCTCTTGGATGGACGATAGCGGACCTCAAGGGAATTAACCCATCGATTTGTACTCACCGTATATATCTTGAGGACAATGCAAAGGCTGTTCGGAAATCACAACATAGACTAAATCCAAACATGAAGGAAGTGGTTAAGGCCGAGGTTCTCAAACTATTGGATGTGAGGATCATATACCCCATATCCGATAGTCAATGGGTGAGTCTAACTCAGGTGGTTCCTAAGAAGTCCGGGATCACCATCGTAGCTAATGCTAATAATGAACTCGTGCCGACCAGAGTTACCACTGGTTGGAGAATGTGCATTGACTACAGAAAGCTGAATACCGTCACAAGGAAAGACCACTTTCCTTTGCCCCTTCATTGATCAAATCTTGGAAAGGTTAGCTGGTCATTCCTATTATTGTTTCCTTGACGGGTATTCAGGTTATAATCAGATTGAAATCGCCCCTGAAGATCAGAAAACGACCACATTTATATGTCCCTATGGCATCTTTGCTTACAGAAGGATGCCATTCGGGTTATGTAATGCCCCTGCCACCTTTCAGCGATGCATGACGAGTATCTTTTCTGACATGGTGGGGAAATATCTAGAGGTCTTCATGGACGATTTCTCTATTTTTGGTTCATCTTTCAGCGAATGCTTAGCAAGTGTTAAATGTGTGCTGAAAAGATGTGAAGAAAAAAATTTGGTACTTAACTGGGAGAAGTGCTATTTTATGGTTCAAAAGGGAATTATCCTTGGGCATATCATCTCGTCCAAAGGAACCGAGGTAGATAAGGCAAAAATTGATCTTATCTCTAACCTACCTCCACCCAAGAATATCAGAGACGTGCGATCCTTCTTAGGACACGCAGGCTTTTACAGATGATTCATAAAGGACTTTAGTCTCCTCTCTCGTCCTTTATGTAATCTTCTTCAAAAGGATACACCATACGAGTGGACTGAGTAGTGCCAAGAAGCTTTCACTAAGCTTAAGGGCATGTTAACTACTGCACCTATCATGCAGCTACCCGACTGGAGTCTTCCTTTTGAACTTATGTGCGACGCCTCTGATTATGTTCTTGGAGCGGTTCTAGGCCAGAGAAAAGATAAGCGGCCTTACGTTATTCACTACGCAAGTAGGACTCTAAATCCTGCCCAAGTGAATTACTCGACTACAGAAAAGGAACTCTTAACCTTAGTGTTCGCTTTGGACAAATTTCGATCCTACCTGATCGGATCCAAGATCGTTATTTATACAGATCATGCGGCACTTAAGTATCTTCTTTTCAAGAATGATTCTAAGCCCCGCCTAATACGATGGATCCTTCTTCTCCAAGAATTTGATTTAGAAGTTAAAGACAAAAAGGGAGTAGAGAACGTAGTAGCTGATCACCTTTCTCGCCTTAATACCTCTGATTCCCTTGAGGCGACCTATATCAATGACATGTTCCCTGATGAACAACTTTTTAGAGTCTCCCATTCACCTTGGTTCGCTGATATTGCTAATTATCTTACTAAAGGTTCCATACCGACACATTGGACATCACAAGATAAGAAGAAATTCTTTACCAAGGAGCGTAACTTTTTCTGGGATGATCCATATTTGTTTAAATATTGTCCAGACCAAATCTTAAGGAGATGTGTGCCAGACGATGAGCATCAAAGTGTCATCTCCTTCTGTCACTCACAGGCCTGTGGTGGTCACTTTTCTGCTAAAAAGACCACGGCCAAGATTCTACAGTGTGGCTTTTACTGGCCCACTATGTTCAGGGACACTCATGAGTTTTGCAAAGCTTGTGAGCGTTGTAAAAAATTGGGAGCATTGTCCCGTCGAAATATGATGCCTTTGAATCCCATCCTTATCATTGAAGCATTTGATTGCTGGGGTATTGATTTCATGGGACCATTTCCCCAATCATTTGAAAATCTGTATATTTTGCTCACCGTAGACTATGTCACTAAATGGGTCGAAGTAATTCCGTGTCGCAAAAATGACCATCGCACGGTCATTAAATTTTTGAAAGAAAATATCCTGTCGCGTTTCGGAACGCCTTAAGCCATCATTAGTGACGGGGGCTCACACTTCTGCAATAGACCATTTGAGAGCTCAATGAAGAAATACGGTATCTCTCATAAGGTGAGCACCCCATACCATCCACAGACAAGTGGACAAGCTAAAATTTTCAATAGGGAGATCAAACATATTCTAGAGAAAACGGTTAACCATGATCGTAAGGACTGGTCAATCCGATTGACCGATGCCTTATGGGCGTACCGTACTACTTTCAAAACTCCTATTGGAACATCTCCCTTTAGACTTGTCTATGGGAGAGCCTGTCACTTGCCTGTGGAATTGGAACATAAAACATATTGGGTGATAAAAAATCTGAATTTCAATCTGGACAACGCTGGCTCGCTACGCAAACTTCAGTTGAATGAACTTGAAGAAATCCAGAACGATGTACATGAAAACTCGAGAATTTACAAGGATAGGATGAAAGCGTTTCATGATCAACATATTCTCTGAAAATCATTCACGCCAGGTCAGAAAGTCCTCTTGTATGACTCTCGACTACATCTCTTTCCGGGTAAGCTTCGATCTCGTTGGACCGGCCCTTACATTGTTGTCACTGCTTATTCTCATGGGGCCGTCGAGATAAAAGATCCCGAAAATGGCAAGGAATTTAAAGTAAATGGACATCGATTAAAGCCATTTGTCGAGACATTTGATTCAGAGGACATGTCCATGCCTCTAATTGCTCCTGTTTACCAGGACTGATCTTCTAGTCTGATGGAGGTATAGGTAGGTTTATCGCTTTCATAAGACTAGGATTGTTGCTTTATTTGTCTGGCTGAAGACGGTAAATTTAGCGCTCATGGGAGGCAACCCAGTTTTTTTATTCCTTTTCATTCTTTAGTAGATGATTCAATGTTTGTGGGTAACATTACTGTAAACCCTCACGAGACTACAACTCGTCCACTAGGGGTAACCTAGGGGTTTAAAGGCTTGTTGCATACGCTAAATGCAATTGAGAGCACCTGCGAAAGTGATATAGGTAGGATTTTATTTTCATTATTTTTGTTCTGCTTTCTCTCTCATGCTGACAAGCTTCCATGACGTGATCTATTGGAAACTCTCTTGATTCGTTATTCAGGTACTATCTTCCCATCACTTCTCATTTACTTTCGTTGTCCCATGTGCATTGTATGCTCATATCTTTTACATTGAGGACAATGTAGATTTTAGGTTGGGGGTGGGAGATTAGGTTTCCTAATCAGTATTTTCTTGGTCTTGAGCAAAAATTGTAAGTTTCCTAATCAGTATTTTCTTGGTCTTGAGCAAAAATTGTAAAATTTTTCTGAAAATTTCTACAAATTCGAAGTGATTTTGACAGATATTCCTAATTTAGATTTTCAAGATACATAATGTTAGATTTATGACTCTTGGATTCCATATCTGTTAGATTTCATAGTTAAGTGAATTATTAATCCATGATTAGAAGTTGTAACATTAACTGAGTCACGATTTCACATGTCACATCTCGCCTTCACATTAAGGTTTCAGTTGATATTGAATGGTTAATTTAGTAATCATTAAGCATGAAAGGAACTAGCCTGGAATATTTGCCTAACAGGATTGATATGAGGAAAAAAAAAAGAAGAAGAAGATATTTTTGAAAAGATTTGGGCAAATGGTCTTCACCATAGGTATGCTCCCTATAGGTGAGGATTTGACTCCCCATAGTTGATATTCGGAAAATATTAGGCGATTGGATTTCACCATAGGTTTGCTCCCTATGGGTGAGGATTTGATTCCCTTCCTTGGCATTACTTTGAATAAAAAAATCATAAGTTAATAGGATAACCTGTGAGGCAAGTTTTGGTCTAAGTCTTGGTTATCATGAATTGTTTTGTTGGTTACCAATGATATCATGAAATTGATGATTGGATCTCTTAATATTACTAAGCCAAGATTACACTATACGCTCATGGATCTTAATGTTTAGAAATTTTCTAATTAGTGGATTAATATTTTGAACTGGACTAGGAAGTTTACCGTGCGCTTGAGTCCAAGAGCAAGTAATGCCCAATATTCATGAATCGTAGAATTTTAATGCCTCGGTTATTTTTCAAAAATCATTCTGCTTTACAGAAATTTTCATATAAGTCTCAACTTATTTTTCGCATACTTTGCTCGGGACTAGCAAAATGCTGGTTGGGGGTTGTGTTGAGGGTCAAATATTGCATATTAGACCCCAGATATTGTCTGGATTTACGAATATAATGCTGTCTAATGGCTCATTTTCTCATTCTTGTGTTGCAAGGTGATTTTATGAGCATGGAAGGAAAAAGGACGTTAAAGCATGAATTTAACACTCTGATGACACCAGAAGTAAGGGACACACTCCAGGGGACCAAGATTGACAGATATACATGGTCAAGAATCCGAGAAAACTAAGAAACTGAAGCTTAAGTGGCTTGAAACGCATCCAGAACGCAAGATCACGGGGCTCCCAATATCGGTTCAGCTCAAAACTTCATACGTGGCCTGAGGACCATAAATTAACCGTACACGTCGAATTTCATCCGTTTGATCCCTGTGAAAGTGTCCCAATGGCTAGATCAGCCCCTTAATTCATTAAGTGGGGCCCGCCTGGTACCTCAGGATGCTTCAATTTTGGTCTCAATGCATCAAATGATATGAAAAGGAGGATGGTCGGAGCAGATTTCCTACGGACATCAGAGTGGATCCCACATGTACACATGCGTGTACATAATCCTCTTTACACCAGCCGTGCACCAGAATTGGAGAACGCTGACCGATTTTTTTTTCCTTTCTTCCTTGAACTTTCTCACGAACGCAACAACATTCCTTTGCCGGCCGCTAGTTTCATACAGTGGGGTCCACACATCATCATTTTAAGAGATCAGGACCGTCCATACTCTTGATAGGGGGGGCACAACCCTCACCGAGCTGTCCTTTTGATCCCATGCACATGTACGGACGTAGATCGATGGAAAATGTCAGATGGACGGCGAAGCAGAATATTCCGTGGGCCAAGCCAAAATCAATCTGAAACCAGTCATTTCTTACTGAAATTCCGAGAGGAATTCGGTGGATGGATTGGATTTCTCAAGTGTCTAACGAAATGGGCCCCATAAGTGCCACAGCGGAAGAAGCTTCCGTTTTCGCGTCCGCGTAATGCACGGCCGCTGGCCATTTTGTGAACGGTTGTGGGCCCCACACGTGCCCTGTAAGCTCAATCCGAACCGTCCACCGTGTAGACGGCATTAAATACTTTAAAATCATGTTGTTACTTTTCACCCATGCGTGCACACGTGTGAGATACAGAGGCCACAAAAGGGCTGCCCTGCAACGTTCAAAACTGATTCTTTTGTGATTTCTTCTCTGGGCCACGTCAATGGACGTTCAAAATCACCCATTCCTGACTGAAATTTCATTCTGAAGCCAATGGACGGGGTGGATTTTCTAGAAAATGCTTCTGTGGGGCCCACCGATCACAACAACAAAATGGTGCGAAAGGTTTCGCACATCTGCGAAAATCGACTTTTCCAGGCAGTTTTGGCCCACCATCTTTGATCATATGGCAGATCTGAACCGTCTATCATGTAGAGAACCCAAGAAAGTACTAAGGGACGGTGTTTCTTTAGAATTTGAGCGAGGAAAGTGGCGTGTTTCGAGGCACCAAACTTGGCTGTGAAAATTGCACTCCGTGTCCTGCTACAACTCTGTCACTGACTCCAGCCTTCCAGCAACTATAAAAGGAGGTTTTGGACATGGGGAGCATTCATTCAGGTCTAGGAAGGAAGAAGAAGAGAGACGTGGAGGCTCGGGTAGGGACGTGAAGCAGAAGAAAAAAAAGAGTATTTTCTTTTTATTTTTTTAGTTTATTTCAATTGTGGAGATTTAGCCCATCCATGTCTGGATAAACCTCTTAGCTAGGGCTAAGAGGTGAAGCTTGTAGTGAGATGAGAGATTTGATTTTATTTTAATGCATGAATTGACGTTGATTTTAGTTAATTATTATGGGAATGTTTTAGGCTTTTAATGGTCTGTTGTGACTGAAATTACAATGGGTCTGCAATGGCTTTGAATATTTTCGTTCTCTTTAATGTTTATGATGTCAGGAAGCCCTGTTGTTCACCATAGTCTCCTGGGCATGGTTGGATGTCGGTACCCTTCCTAACTTGCATACATGTGATTGGGTGGTAATTAGTTTGATTCTGTTGTTTGTCATAGTCTTTGGGCATGGTTTGGTGATGGAATCCATTCTAATTCATACACCTTTCATCTCTTTGAAAACTAGATCAACGGCAGTTCAGTAATTTTCATAATTTTTGATGCAAGCATAAGTTCTCCCTGATCTCTACAAGTGGATCCTCTGAATCCCTAGTTTCCTATCTCTGATTTGTTTCCTAAGTTTTAGATTAATTATTCTACAAGTATTCCACCATTGCTAATTGATTTAGAATTCATCTTAGCTTAGTTCTAGTTCTAGTTAGTTTTAGATAACGTACAAGTTTCAGTCCCTTGGGATTCGACCTCGGTCTTACCGAGTTATTACTACATCACAACCCTGCACTTGGGGAGTGAACACTAGGTTGAGGTGATAACTGTTAGTTATATCTAGGTTAAGGTGACAACTGTCCAAAACTTATTAGTTCGGACAACTGCTACTTCTAGAATTTTTAGAATTTTTTTACATTATAAAATCTCATAAAATTTGGTAGAGATGAAGTAAACTTGATGACTAACTACTAGAAAAATAATTAAAATAATATACTAACTGAAAGTGCTAAAAAGTAGCATAGACCTGCCCTCGGACCTTATTTTGTCGTAATTAGGGCAGAATTTGGTTAAGTACTAAACTAAACAATCGATGGATTTAGATTGAACCACTTTCTATATAAAATACAAGACCTAAAACCATTAGAATCGCTAGCCCAATATTACCTAGAAATCTAGGATCAATCTCAAAACCCAGCTGCTCTTGGGAGCATCTTGAAACTCTGTATTGGACCTGGACCGTGCATCGAAAGTTTGATTATCGCAAAACTATATGGTTATGACCGCCTTACTGGGCTTGACAACCATCTTAGAAATCAAATTCAAATAGTGTCCAGAAACGCACAACTTGAGCCCGGAGCAAAGTATGTGAGAAACGCAAATATCTTTAGAAAATGGACTGAAACTTAAGTGAATTAAGCCATTCGCTTACAGGACAAATTTAATATTTTAGACCATTAGATTCTGACCCGACTACACCCTCGAATTAGGAAATTTTTTTAACACATGTGGCCCTGATCGAGTATCAATGACCATTGAACTGAAACAAGCTAGATGAGCCTAACCTAGATCGAAATATTAACCTAACCTAGATCCGATGTCAGGAAATTTTTTCCAGACCATATGCAGGAAATGGGCCTCCAGATGAGCCCCATTGGCCCGAAATATCTGACTTTTGGCTATAAGCTAAGTATACCATAGCTCTGGGGTCATTACCATCAGTTCTGGGCCTATATAAGGGCCTAAACCCACTCCATTTCTATTCCATACGTTTTTTCTAACCCTTGGAGAGAGAAGAGAGAAAACAGGAGGAGAAAGTGAGGAGAAGTGAGAGAGATCTGGAGTTAGTTGTCAGGATTCGTTCCCACAGCTCCACGTATCGAATCATCTCTTCTGTATCGCTACACCGTCGCTTTCGACTCCATTTTTGGGTAAGAAATCCTAAGCCTAGTCTGTTTTAGGTATCCAAATATATAGATCGACGAAATTGCTAACCTATTTTGTGATTTGGGTAGCCGTTGTGTCGTAGACAAAGACGTAGTGTTCAAACTGAGCTCGGTACGGGTTTACCAGTGAAAGGTGCGGACTATAAATGTTTAGTTTATGGTTTTCATGGCTTTCAATGTTAGTAATGGTTTATGACTAACTTGATTGCCACCATATACCCTTAGATATGATGTTTTTCATATATCACATGTGTATAAACTATGTTTATTAACTATACATTTCATGTGTTTGTTGAAATGTTTAAATGAATATAGAATTTCAATCTGTGCTTGCCCTGATTAATAATGTAGGATACGTAATTGTTATAGGTATGACAACTCCTATGTGAGAGGATTTGCCCTAATATATGTTATAGCTAAGTTATATCATGTATGTTGAAATGTGTAGCCTAAGTGTTTGATAAAATGTCTGAATGAGTAAGTGTTTGATGAATTGTACTTTACAAGGGTGTTGAGATAAGATTCTCAACTACCTTAGCTATATGAATAAAATTTCTTCATGTAAATTAAATCTAACTATGTGATTTATGTATGAGATGTATATGTATGATGATATGTTCATTCCGTGTTTCATAAAAATGCTCAAATGACTGAAACGTTTGAATTGCTTTCTCAATATTGTTATGACTATCACATGTAATTACCTACTGCATTTGATTGTGATTGGGACTACTACTTAGTCCAGTAATGGTAATGGTTCCCGATTGAGTGGTCGAACTAGTCTCGCAACATTGGATAAGTTTAATGAATCCGAGTCATACGATGATTGTGGACAGTGGTTAGGCCACGCAGAGTGCTTACGCACTCTATGTCAATTAATTCAATGCACGCTCATACCAGTCAAGCTTGTTAGGAAATTCGATTGGCCAATTGTATGTTCACCATGTATGGACACTATTACTTGAATCTAAGGTACCAACTTACTAGCGAAAATCCCATTTAACCTTGGTACCACGATCCACTAAGACTCATGAGCCGGACATGGTGGTGCATGAGACACCGTCGCCGAACCGTCAGCTTATGTTGGGGTGACAAGCCTCCCCATAGTAACCAGTGAGCAACCCAAACTCATGAGCTGAATATGGTGGTGTATGGGACACTGTCTTCGAGTTGTTGACCTACGATCAGGTGATGAGCCCGTAGTGACCTCGAGTATACATTAGGACTACATTAAGGTGACGAGCCTTTCCGCAGTGACCTCGAGTATAAACTAGGCTTGCGCTGAGGTGATGAGCCGCTCCGTAGTGACCTGAAACTGTTCTTTGTATGTGATTAACTATGATTGACGACCCTAGATGGATCATTGTTTGAGTAGTGATATAAAGGGAGGTGTCTTAGCTTCTCGAACCTTCTATATGAATAAACGTAATTAAGAACTTAGCTAACACGACCATGCATCGTATCGCATGGTGCTTTGGTGAGGAAGTGCACATTTACCGGGAGTATCGCATGCGTGATCGTAAAAGGATGGTGCTGAGGGAGTGCAGGCGAGGGCATACATCATTATTGCATCTCATTCTTACATTAACAAGAGTAATTAGAACATGATTGTTGTACTGCTTTATCATTACTGCTTGACTGAATTGATAACATGTTAACCTTTATAGTTCCACTGAATTAGCTACTCATTCCTAACTGGGACGGTGTTTTAAAACATCACCCAGACTCTGTTGTAGATGCAAGTGGCGACGACATCCATGCTGCTGATTGGGATTTTCATAGAAGAGGAGAAAGAATTCTCCTATGTTCAGCTATCAGGCTGGTCTACGTAGACCATGTACTGATCGATGAGATTCCAGGGATATATGATTTAGTCGAACACTTTACATTTTGACATTTTGTATAATTTGGAACAAATTATGTATATATTCAGCCTGGTAGCATGTTTATACTTTGGAGTTTATGAAACACGTATATACTCTATATATTTACCTCAGTCTTCCGCTTGCTTAATAACATTAACTCTGGAGTATGATATACTGTTTTAGTATAATCTCACTCATGTTTAATGCACTAATATGGACAACATTCAAATATCATTATTTATGTTGCATAAGTGATGTGTTGGAACTTGGGAGTTGAGCTTCTGCTCGACCCCCGATTTTCAGGGCGTTACAGTGTGCCTTAGTTATTCTCAGATATACCTGTTGTGATCTTGGGCATGCTCGTATTGAAATGATTATACTGTTATGAAAATTCTTCTTGTAGGGTCCAAAGATCAGAACCTGCCTCAGTAGCCGAGAGTGAGGTACTACGGAGGTTGTTGCGGACAGAATCGGTCATCGGGTTCTTTGTGAGTTCGGTTACTAAGTTTGGGGTGTGACAGATATGAACCACCTGATCAATAGATTGATCCTTAAAACCATCTTTTATGGGTCGTGGAGTGCCCTAACCATTGATCTTCCCACAACTTAGAAGCAAACTTGTCCACGTGTGCACTGGTGCAAGTGCGCACACACACTAACATGAATTTGAAATTATAGTTTCCTTTCAAGGGAAAACTCGTTTAAAAATGAGTGATTATAGTCAGTTTCAGTTATGGTTAGGAGTCAACCCAACTATAATTAAAGAGGCCCACCCTTGGATGATTAGGACTGTCCATATTAGAGAGCCCAACGAACCGAATAAGATAATAAGGTTTGCAAGAATGCATGTGCATGTGCATGTGCATGTGCAAAATCATAACAACGTCTTTCTAATGTGTGAAAACATTGTTGAAAATGAAAGTTCCCATTTTTAGTTTCCATTTCGACTTTTGATTACTTTGCAATCCAAGAAATCAATCTCTCCTTTATTCCCAACTGTTCATGTAATGGAATTCTAACTCTTTAAGGTGAAATCCCGTGGATCGTGAGCTAACGACAAACCTTCTTCCTCACAGTATGTTATGATCCATTTTAGAAATTTTAAATTCAATAAACTAATCTAGACCGTTCATTGGCCTTAAGAGAACCTCTGAATTTCATTGGAAATCTTGGAGAGCTTCGAACAACCTAACAAAATTCCATTTTTCACGTGTTATTCTGACAATATAAAAAACAGCCGAAACTGTCTTCATGTGAACGCACCATGTAAACCCTTCCAAACCTTCAATTTTATGGTCCATGAAGCTTTAGTTGATCAATCCAGGTCGTCTGGAAATAACAATACGAGAAAAGATTGCCCAGTCATGAATTTTCCATTAAAGGCAAGTTTTCTTCTTCATTTTAAAGTTGAACTGCATGATTATTAGTGGGTCTTGATTTTTAATAAAAAATTATCATTAGATAGACTATTGAACTAGTAATGCATCAATGTGGTTTTCTTGAAAATCACATAATGCAATTGGAGGAAAACAACGAGTGTTGTTGCAAACTAGATCAGGTTTCGCACGCGGTTTGTGCCTGACTTACCAACTATACTAACTTGACATGTAAATAGCCTATGGAGACCTCTAAAATCTCTCATTTCCCGAGAGATGCAAACACAACTTAAGAAAATAAATCAAGATCGGGGGAGAGAGAGAGAGAGAGAGAGAGAGAGAGAGAGAGAGAGAGAGAGAGAGAGAGAGAGAGAGTTGTCTAACTGAGAGACTGGTATCGAGCAACACTGCGTCATTGGTGAGTCGACTCACCCAGGTTCGCTTAGTTAGATCTTGATTGTGTTGAATCTAATCCAACAGCTTGGGAGGATCTCATTGGAAGAATCTGAAGATCTTATGAGTTAAGGGGAGATCGGTTCAAAATTGGGTCGTAAGCAGGTTACCACCAAGTTGCTGAATTGAGTCATTCCATCAAGTCCAGCAATGAGTCAAGCTGACTTTAGTCCAGCTACACCAGAGGATTTCTGTTGGGTTGTGTATGTTCAGCATGCTGAAGGAAGAACGTGGGTAGAATTTGAGTTTTCACATAGTCGAGTTTGAGATATTCGAGGTGAGTCGATTTCTATGATTAGATTCGATTAATTAATGTTGATTTAAGTTTTATTTTGTGACATGGGAATTAGAATCTTCAAAACTAACCCCAAATCTAGACCGTAGATCAAATATCCTAAAATTTCTTGATTAAAACCCTGACATTGATCTTAACCATACAAATCTTATAAATTATAGTAGGACTCAATTCTAAAGCATGTATATGCATTCTAACGAAACTAGAACGTGATTCAGCTCAAGAGATGAGAGCATCTCTTCAAGCTTTCTACCAAAATTCATAGAATAGTTATAGTTTTTATGCATTTATCATTATTCATGGAATTTCTTATATAATATGTTTAGATCATATGTTTAGTACATTCCACATGTTATGACAAATCCCAGCATGCTTAATTTCATTTATATATGAATTTAGATTTTCCTTAAATCGAATTATGCATTATTGATCATCTATGTGCATAGTTTGCTTTTACGATGGGAAATTTAGAATGATCCATGATAAAGGAGTTAATTATCTTATAATATGATTTATATGACTTGGGATGTGTGGTTTAGTTGAGATACAATCCTTGTAGAGGATGTGTATGAAAATCATTGAGGGAAAGTATGTGTTGAATTATTGTGAACGCACCTCTTTGGACTATACCTTGAAACTTAGTTTGCCTATGTTGTTTATGAATTTGATACCATGATGTTTGATGATATTACCATCACTTTTGTGACATGTTTAGTGCTTTAAGTGATACAGGTGGCTAACCCTTTATTTGGTGTCCATGAATAGACTTGTGTTTACAATAATTATTTTATTAATCATGGGTTGATGATTTAAAGGGCCACTAAGTGCAAATGGATTCTATAATTAGTTGTTTGTAAATTAGATTAATAAATGATTGACTAATCATGCACTAATAACTCGTTTGGATCTTCGTCGACATCGATGTATGTCCTTTGTGATTTTCGGGCTGTGATGCCAATGTATGTCCCTTGTGACTTCCGTGTCATTATGTAGTAGTTCATTTGCATTGTGGGGTTTACTCACATGTTCCAACTAGATGTGCATCCATAGGCTGATGTAAATTCATACATCCATTCATTAATCAAGATTTTCATTACGAAATAATTATTATATTTTCTTTGTTTATATTTGTAAATTATACTAGACTGATGAATGTTTAATCTTAAGGGGAAAGCTTTCACTGAGAAGGTCACTTATGCTTTTATGTGTATGTACATATATACCAACAGACGATATAGGACCAGTGGAGTATGAAGACACACTTAAGGAATCAAGTGAGGATCTTGTGGATGAGGTGCCATATATGAGTACGGTGGAACATTTCAAACTTAACCAATAGCAGGTCTGTGTTACACTCAATAGGACTATTAAAGACTTGATAAACAATTTTAGTTTTTAACAAGTTCCCAACTACGAGGACAAGTTAATAAGTTGATGTTATAATTGGAACTCAAATTTCAAAGTTCAGTTTATCTTGTTTCTATTTGATGCGTATCATGTAAATGCGAATGTGAATGATACCAAATATATGAAAGTATACATGTGTACTTTTTCTAACACTCAAAATTTTGGAATAAGAGTATTATACTTGAGCTTCAAAATCTTGGGCATTACAGTGTCCATATAATATATACATTAAGATGGGCTCCACAATGGGCCCCACTTGTTAGGCAACGTGGGTAAAACACATACAACATGGTGTCCCCCACTAAGGATGACATGGATAGAATACATAGGGCATGGTGGGGTCCACAATAGGCCCCACAGACAGCTTGGATGACAAATAAACATTATAATGCGCCTTAGAAAGGTTTAAGTGGTATGCGTTTAATTAACATGTTTTCCTTGGTGGCGTCCACCCAAAATCAGGCCCCACACCTAAAATAAGCTATCGATATGGATGAACAATGTGGATAAAACAAATACATCAAGGTGAGACCCCCATAACGGGGCCCATAATGTGGTACAATACACTCGACAACAACATTGCCCAACAGGTGTAGTCCACCAAAGATTTAGGTTTGCTGCATGGTTGGATGACCCACAAGGGCCCACGACCCACTAAATTAACAAACAGATGGACGAGTATAGGGAAATTTTCTACAATATGGAGGGAGTTCACAATGGACCCCACTTCATTCAAATTGGATGACAAACAAACATTACATTGGGTCCACTGCACTGCAGCCCCAAAGGTGCAACTCACTTGCATTTGGATCTACCTTGTTTTTGGTACGCCCACAAATGCTTGTGTTCCTTTTTCCTTGGCCAGGTTGGGTGGGCTACCTAGGAAAGACACATACATTAATGTGGGACTCCATGGTAGGTCCCTCAGCCCCCGATTGGGCATGGAACAACATTATAGTGAGCCAAAAAAGGTTTCAAAGGTGTATGTTAATGCCCATTGTTTCCCCTGGTATGGTTTAATTAAATTTTTATCTATTTTATTTTTGGGCCCATAGCCTAAAATGATCTGACAAAGTGGATGGACGGTGTGGATGGAACACATACACCATGTTGGGGCCAACAGTGGGCCCCACCTCGTGACCCCCTTACAAAAGTAGTGCCAGTTGCTAGCATCAGCTCTCTCTCTCTCTCTCTCTCTCTCTCTCTCTCTCTCTCTCTCTCTCTCTCTCTCTCTCTCTCTCTCTCTCTCTCTCTCTCTCTCTCTCTCTCTCTCTCTCTATATATATATATATATATATATATATATATATATATATATAAAGCATGTAAGTGGGGTCCATCTAAAGAAATCCACTCTATCCATTGGCCTGGCCAGGTCGAGGTGGTACCTAAAAGGCTATGGATCAAGCTGATCTTTGTATTTTACCCCTATTTAGGTTTGACTAACCTTATCAATGGGTTACATAGAAAATAAACATCATGCTGAGATGATGCTATTTAGATAGCATATAGTCCACCCTGGGTGGATCCCATTGGGTCATAAATGGAGGAAAATAAAGGGGGAAATGAGAGAGAGAGAGGAACGCCATATGGTGTGAGGCCCTACCACTATGAGGCCCACATCTCCATATATAATGCATACAACAAGGTGGACAGCACATTATCCATCTTAGATAGCGTCAATAGGTGGGTCTCACCTCCTTAAAATGGAAAGATGACATAGATATACAACATATATTAAGATGGTTCCCACCTTAGTGGACCTCCTATTAATTGAAAGGGAAAACGATTTTTTGATCAAGCCGAGTACTCACACTCTGACGAATGGACTGCTGGATCTCCTCAAAACAAGCCTCTTCCCATGATTTTCTCTTAATCTCTAGCAATCTCTCTTTAAATCTCTCTTTCTCCACTAATATGTCTTTCTCTTTTTCTTTCCAAATATCTCTTTTCTTTCTCTCTTTATTTTTTAATGTCTTTTCTTTTATTTCTTTCTCACTCTCTTTTCTTTTCTCTTCCTATCTACAAAATGGGATACGTATGGAGCTTGGAGTGCTTATGGGGTATTGTAGATTAGAATGGGATAAAGAGGAAAAAATATGGATGATTTCTAGCCCGGGGAGATGTGATGGCATGGGTAAGTGGAAAAGGTCATAGGGTAGGGATGTAAGTGTCAACTTTTGGGGTTTGTTTATATAGGAAAATGGAAAAAGGTAGGGGTAGAAAGGTCCTTGTAGGGGGGTGCAGGGCTACTTTATATGGGTGTTTTAGTCTTTAGGTGGTGGGTGGCGTCATGGTTGTATGAGAGAATAAAAAAGGTGATGAGAGTATTTTAAGGTTTAGAAAAAAATCGATTGAATGGGATTCACCAAGATTTCTATGGGTGGGCCCCACTCACCATGCGTACGTACCATCATAATGTGCCCCCACTTCAATTTATGCAAACATGCATATATCATTAATCAGGTATCACAATGGGGCGTGCAACCTGACATTGGAATGGCAATGTGCACGTGGTCACCAGGAAATAGGTCTCGGGTCATTACAACACTATAATAGGATGTGTGATCGATGTCCATCAATCTGGTCCATCTCAGGTGTGCTAACACGAGAAGCCAAGTGGACAGAAGGTCTTATAAGAGTATAGGTCTTGCAGTCCATTCATATTGATAGTTGCTACATGATCCTGAAAATAAAGTTTAATTATTAAATTCTTAGGTGGACCACAACATAGGAAATATTGGTGATCCTGAAAATAAAGTTTAATTATTAAATTCTTAGGTGGACCACAACATAGGAAATATTGGTGCTTGAATTCCAACCATAAAAAAAATTATTTTTGGTTACCAAACTGATTATTTCCATCAAACCGTTCTTTGTGGTTACAAATACCTGGATGAAGGGCTTACATAAATACTAGGGTCACATAAAACTTTAGCGGTATAGATTAAGTTTTTAACCACCTATCACAATTGCTTCTTGTGGTATGGTCCAACTAAGAATTGGATCTGCTTAATTTGGGATCTTCAGTTGCTAATACGGGTGGATAGTGTGGGGCATGAGGATCCACCAAGGTGGGTGGGATCCTTGACTATCGGCCTGACTTTCATGTATGTTCCTTTCATCCACATTGTCCATACTTCTTGACAACTCATTTTACGACACCATGTCTAAAATGTAGTAGATCCAAATATCAGGAGGACTTAAATACAGTAAGTAGTGGTAATCAACCATTAAAATTATTTTGTTGACCAAATAAGTTTTGTATCTGAAGTGGATATTTGCGTGATCTCTTCATTGTGGTCTTGACAACTCATTTTACGACACCATGTCTAAAATGTAGTAGATCCAAATATCAGGAGGACTTAAATACAGGAAATAGTGGTAATCAACCATTAAAATTGTTTTGTGGACCAAATAAGTTTTGTATCTGAAGTGGATATTTCCGTGATCTCTTCATTGTGGTCTTTGTCACCTTATCAACTACTTGATGGCAAATAAATATTCCGATGGGCTCCATGAAGATTTGAATGGTGGGGATTCAATCACTACTATTTTATGTGGTATGGTCCACCTAAGATTTGGATCCGCTTCATTTTTTAGATCATGCCCTAAAATGAAATTTCAAAATGGATGGACAGTGTGGATGTAAATGACATATATCAAAGTGGGCCCTACAGTTAAGCATCAATCATCGTAGGTGGATCTGGGGATCCACCTAAACTGCGCTTAACAATGTGCATGTAAGATGATATATCGCGTTGGTCCCCATAATTAGGGATCGTACCATGTTGGAAGGAGGGCCCCGTATGCTTTTAGTGGTAGGTGTTCAATTAAATCTACTTTCTGGAGTTTGGACCAAATGAGATATGTATCCTCATATTTGGGGTGTAATCTTGAGGGGAAAGCATACATCACTGTCAAGTCTTGTATGTGCATAATCTATGTGGTCATCACTAATGTTCTGAATCCTTAGACAATCACACCTATGCAAATTATCAAGGGTTTTCTTAGGACAACATAATGTACTATATTCAGCAGGTTGCACTAGAGGCATAGCAAAAAACTGTACAAAAAATAGAAGCATATAAGTCCATAGCAAAAGAAAGAAGAAGAATAATAGTATAGTTCCTCCAAATTCATATATAAAAAAAACTCATCAAAATACTTGCATATAACACTAACAAACATCCACCATCCACTCACACCCGGTCGCCCTACTAGAAGATGGTCCACTTCTGACTTAGCCCAATGATAGAACATAAATTGTATGGTCATCATAAGTAGTAGCACACCAACAACAAGTTTAAGTACACATTGTGCCATAGGCTGAACATCTTCACTGGCGATCTTGGGCATTGGTGTGTGATATGTACAAGACATCTAACTTTTATCGCTGAGGGGAATCTTCTGGCTATCAAACAACCTAGATGAGGAAGCCTCCCCTTGAACATGAGTTGGAATGCCACCATTGTCGTTGTTAGGTGAACCATCATTTACGTCATAGTCAAGAAAATTTTGAATTAGAACATTTGGGTACTTAAACTCTCTCGAGAAGGCCGCGTATCCTATAGATGCTTCTTCCATAGTACCATAAGACCTAAACTTCGAGCGGTTATAGCCTTTAAGTTGTGCACAAAATTCTTCCTAAGTGTAATAGATAGCTAGGGAACACCGATTCAAAAAAATTTAAGTAATGAATTGCAAATTAGAGGACACTTGATATTTGATAATGATTGTAACAAATGGATATAATAAATTTTTAGCATTTCAACTTCTTATAATTAAACTCGAGTACATAAATCGTGTAAATGTTTGTCCGTGAAAGTTTAGATTTGTAAACGTACATGAACTAACCATTGTACATGTAATCCCTGATATAAGAAATTGAGAAAAAAGCTGCATACTAACAACGAATGATGAATAATTGAGAAAAATAAAACTTCTAGTATATGTACATTTAAAGAGGTAGAGACTGTATTCTCATTGAATTAATATACCTAACCATGGTATATTGTATGTACCATATATCTAAAACTGCACCCTCATATGGGTGAATACAAATATTTCTTTAATGAAATGTTAACAAAAACAACAACATCATCCACATCTTGGACAAATAAAATAAGAGAATAACAATGTTGAGGGTCAAATAGTGCGTATTAGACCCCAGATATTGCCTGGATTTACGAACATAATATTGTTTAACGGCCGATTTAATCGTGTTTATGCTGCAGGTTTAATTTAGGAGCTTGAGCTGACAAAGGATGCTAAAAGCTTGGATTTAACACTCGGGCATCACCAAGGCATTGTATGAGACTTCAGGGGACCAAGATCGAGGAAAGTACACACCAAAATCTGAGGAAACTAGGCCATTCGGGTTAAGTGAGGGCCCGAAAAACGTTCAGAATGCAAGATCACAAGGTTCTCACCATTCGATCAGCTTGAAACTTCGTACATGGCTTGAGGACCATAAATGAACCCGTACACGTCAAATTTCAGCTATTGAAGATCTCTGGAAGTGGGCCAATGGACTGATCAGCCCCTTAATTCATTAAGTGGGGCCCACCTGATATCTAGAACTGCATTAAAATTCTTATCAATGGTCAAAATAATATGAGAAATAGTATGGACGGTGTAGATTTCTGGAAAACATCAAGGTGAGGCCCACTGAGGTGAGTGCATGTGCACAACACATGAACACTCACCGTGCACCAGAACTGACGCAGGCTGCTGACCCGCACCTTCCAAAAAAAAAAAAAAACAGCAAATGCTGTTTCTATCAAACGGACGCTGTTCGTTTTTACGATTGATTGTGGGCCCCACCCTTCGCATGTATGTATGATCTGCACCGTCCACCGTGCAGATAACCAGGAATACTACAAAACCTAGCTGATACTTTGTATCCGTATACGCACACGTGTAAGATATAGAGGCCACAAAAGGGCTGCCCTGCAACGTTCAAAATTGATCCTTTTGTGATATCTTCTCTGGGCCGCGTCAATGGACCTTCAAAACCACTCATTCTTGACTGAAATTTCATCCTGAATCCAATGGACAGGGTGGATTTTTCAGAAAATGCTTCTATGGGGCCCACCGATCACAGCAGCGAAATAGTGCGAAAAGTTTCGCACATCCGTGAAAACTAACTTTTTCAGGCGATTGTGGCCCACCATCTTTGATCATATGGCAGATCTGAACCATCTATCATGTAGAGGACCCAAGAAAGTCCTAAGGTATGGTATTTCGTTGGAATTTGAACGAGGAAAGTGACGATTTTTGAGGCACTGAACTTGGCTGCGAAAAGGCTTTCGCTGCGCATGCGATAGCTTTCCAAATCCGATTCAAGTCCGATTTTCACCACTCCATCAGCTATATAAGGGGGTTTTGGACGTGGGGAGAAATTGATTCAGACCTTGGGAGGAAGATCCAAGCTTGGACGGGAGGTGCAACAGAGAGAGAGAGAGAGGAGAAGTTGAAGTTTTTTTTTTTATTCCTTATTTCTTTTCTTTTTCTGTTTATTTTATAAATCCTGAGGATATTAGTCACATCATGTCTGGCTAAACCTCTTAGCTAGGGCTAAGAGGTGAAGCTTATAGTGTGATGGGAGAGCTCCATGCTTATGCCTTTTGTCTAGATTGACTGATGTTGATTATAGTTTAATTAAGAGAATATTTCTAGTCTTTAATGGTCTGTTGTGATTGAAATTACAATGGGTCTGCGATGGCTTTGAATATTTTCTTTTCCTTTTAATGTTTATGACGTCAGGAAGCCCTGTTGTTTACCATCGTCTCCTGGGCATGGTCGGATGTCGGTACCCTTTCTGACCTTCATAACAGGTTGATTGGTTGGTAATTAGTTTAATTCTGTTGTTTGCTTTGTCTTCTGGGCATGGATTGCTGATGGAATCCATTCTAATTCATATACCTTTCATCTCTTTGAAAACTAGATCAACGGCAGTTCAGTAAATTCCATAATTCTTGAAGTAGGCATAAGATCTCCCTGATCTTTACAAGTGGATCCTCTAAATCCCTAGTTACCCTTCTCTAATATCTCCTTCGTTTTGGATTAATTATTCTATAATTATTCCATCATTGCTAATTAATTTAGATTTCCTCTCATCCTAGTTCTAATTCTACTTAGTTTTAGAATTCGTACAAGTTTCAGTCCCTTGGGATTCGACCTCGGTCTCACCGAGTTATTACTACATCACAACCCTGTACTTGGGGAGTGAACAAACAACAATTTAAAACAGCCATACATACGAGTTAGTCCCAAGTACATGTCCAAAATATTACAAAATATAGAAAATAAACAAGTCTAACAGTTGGCCTATCCATCATCATTTGTCTATCGGTTAACAACCAAAAGCAAAACCCTTTTTCCAATATTCAATATCATCAATCTTCATGTCAGTGTAATAATTTAGGTAACTAAACCATTTCTCGCACATCAACATCAATATCAACACAAATTCAAATCTCCTCTCCTTTAGAAGGTTAAAAAAGATCACACCATATAACTCTCTCTTGAAAATTAACATCTTTGCATGAAGTACCATTTGTGGGGATAATTTATCTACCATCTCCAGTGCCAATATTATTTACAACATTCGTCCATACTCCTTGATCTCTTTCATGGTAATTGCAATTGCTTTTATTGTGTCGGCCATGTCGATCATATCATATCCAACAATATCACCTGAGTGTGAGACTTTGACCTTCTTTCGAGAATTGACAATATTGTTTGTATTCGTGGAGTGATTTCTTTTAGTTATAAGACTAGGATTGGAGATGTTTACACCATCTCGGCTATCATACAACCAATGAATGTTAGGTGCACTATTACTATAGTCATCCAATGATATTGGCACAATGTCATCGTTCAAGTCAACTGTATGCGATGCTTGGTCATTTGTATCCTTCATCCCCCTTGACATTATTATAAGATTAAAGTTTCCAATAGTACAACCACGCCTACTAGCATGATCATTCCCAAAGACATACTTGAGATCATCATATCTTGAACATGGCTTTCCACGAACATGTTGTGTACATGGATGTAACTATTAAGAAGAATAAAATAAAAGTTCATCATTCACAATGATGTCTTTAAATGATAAGTACTCTAATAAAGTATAAATTAAATTAAAAATCCACACTCACCTTATGTAATCCTCCCATATGGAGTTTGGAGCAATAACAATCTTTAACTCATTATTATAACAATCTTTAACTCATCATCTCAACCAAAATTACTTGTGTCATGTAGATCCTATATCATAAAGTAGTTATCTTTTTATTATTCTGAGTCAATTTATGACGTTCGTCACATTAAGAGATATTCTAAGCTTATTGAAAATGTTATTAACCACCAACTTAAATAACTCGTTTTTAAATCCATAGTCACTTTTTCAATCAAAGGCAATGATGTCCATGAGCTTGTCTATGAGATAGTTGTCCATGCTATATGACCAACGGATCATCCCACTTCAGGTGCCACTCTTTTCGATAGACTTGGTTGTGTATTTTCTCGATGCTCTCCTAAGCCTTGATGTAGGGGTTGTCCTACGCATTAATGTCAAGATTTTTTCTTCATTCTTTGTAGGTGTCAAAGGTTGTGTCCTCTTGTTTGGTGACATATCCACTATGGTAATCTATAATATGAAAAATTAAACTAAGAGGTGATGTGAAAACATGTGTACATTTTACAAAGCATAACAAGTAAAATGTGTGATTAATTTTATAAAAATTCTGGAAATATAATGATATTAATTTATTTTTTTCCATAAAATTAGTATGAAAGCTACAATATTTAATTCAAAATAGATACCACATGTGTTACACTTTAACATTTGTTCAAATTAAAATTTTAATGACTTATTAGATGAGTATTATTCCACATCATAGTGTGTTAATATCGTCAAGAAATGTGGCCCACACATCTCTCTCACATTGTGCTGCATTTAAGATGATACGATTTTCATCAATAGTTAATATTTCTACCGATGACGACATCATTGCCTCTACTCTATTCCTTGAGGCACTTTCTTCATCTACTAGGTCTTCGTCTCTAGATATGTATATGAAAGTACAATACACAACATGCGTAGATAATTTTCACTTTTGTGTGGATGGGGTACTGTGGAACTATCATTTATATTGGGAACCTTACTTTTAGGACCCGAAGCAACGCTCTATAGCATTTCACAATTGAGGGTACCTAAAGTTAAATAATTTTTTTATTCAAAGGCTTATGATCTATATGATATTTATTTAAATGGAAACATATATCGTGGTATGCTGCTAGAAACCTAGGAATATGAGTATATCTTACATCTACTATATTTTATTTACTTACATTATTATAAATAAGTAGATCACGATGTTATTTTTTGTATTACAAAAATGTTTTCTATACTTCATAAGTATGTTATCATTATTGTTTGGAATCATCAAACGATTGTGTGTTTAAGTCAATGCACTATACAATACATGTACATCGATAGCAGATTATTCCCATCCCGTGAGAACATACACAAACTTCATATCAAAATAACAAATAGTCATTACATTTTATGAGATGAACCCTTTCCTATTTTGATACACAAAATTCTCTGTGGCTAGAACATGTGCCAATATATGTGTTCCATCTATTATGCCATAGTCCTAGTTAGAAAAATGATAAACATATATGGGTGTAAATTTGTCACAATAAGTAATCACTATTAGAGTATCATCGTTCAGCTTATACGTTATCTTACATAGAAGTATGCTCCAGTTAAGATTTATGCTGATATCTGATAGTGTTTCAGACCCTGATTATTTTACGTAGTCCATATACAAAGTTAATATTGCATCCAAAACTTTGTTAAAATAACGGCTTGTAGTCTCGTTCGACCTTATAAAGCGATGCCCTATTACTCGATTACGGACATTGTGTCCTACAATATGGAGGAACATTATCAATTATTATTCCATAATTGTTTTATATTGATTAGAGAGTTTCTCTTGTTAAGAATAGAGTAAAGTTTGAAAAAATTATTTTGCTCATTCTAAATTAGAATATATAATCAAAGTTATTTGCCCTAATAATACTATCAATGATTCATTCATGTTTGTAATTTGCAAATTGTGTGGAGTTAAGAAGTAAATATTTTTTACAATAGTCCCTAGCGGTCATAACGGCTATTACTGTAGCGATCATCTTTGTAAATATTATCATTTCCTCTATCCATACCCTATAATCCATTTGAAGATGCTTATAGATTTAGATAGATAGTACAATATCAGTTATACTTTAAGGCAACATGAGAATGATTCAATTGATTATATCCAATGGTTTAAAAGTGATGTTTCTAATGAAGTAATGCGAGGTTTTGGTATAGTGAAGATAAACATATCAACTTGAAAATACATTTGGAAGTTAAAGTTAAATATCAGAATGCTATTAGAGGTCAATGTTAAGTAACAGATGAAGAAAAAATATAACGTAACATAATTAACTTAATCTAATCGGTTATATGATGTAGTAGAGGTTCAAGTAACTATTGAAACATTATTAGATAGAAGAAGGTTTAATAGTAGATTAAATTACGTAACATATGTTGTATAACATAATTCACATTGACTATAATAATGATTTATTGGCACTTACGCATTGTTAAAGTACATGCGAATTTAAATTTGTAGTAAGTAATGAACCATAAATAAGTGGGCCCCACCATTGCCTATATGCTTTATCGATGTCGTCCACCTATTATTCCATATCAGTATCGGGACCTAAAAAATAACACAAACCAACTCCTCATGTGGACCACTCTAGAGGAAGCAGAGGATAGGGCATGTAAAAGATTTTGATGAAGATAATAAAAGATAATCATATTAGTCGGTCCTAAAAAGTGGAACTTATTGAGCATTCATTCATTAATTTTTTCCATACTAAGGTCTACATTATAGTTGATAGAACAAATACTTCATGAGGGGCCCCACATGGATGGCATGGGTAGAACAAAGTGGATGCAGTTTTCCTAGTAATCCTGCCACTAAATAGGTGGCAAGCGGTTGGTTCTTTGTGGGCCTCACCATGATGTATGTGTTTCATCCACACCGTCCAAGCATTTCTATAGATTTTTTTTTTGAGGGGCCCAAAAATGAGGTAGATCTAAATCTAAAGTGGGACACATGCATTACAGGAAATAATGTTATTTAAAACGTCCACCATTAAAAGATCACTGCTGTGTTGTATGGCCTATTCAATTGGTTGGATGTGAACTAAACATTACAGTGGGCCCTAATAGGATTTTAATCTACCTCATTTTTTGGATTAAGCCCTAAAATGATATGAAAAAAAATGAATGGACAATGTGGATAAAACATATACACATATATGGTGGGCCCCATAGAGCACTGACCACTAGTGGCTTGGCTAGTGGCAATGTCATTTGCCAAACTGTGTCAAAACAAATGAGGGTGGATTGCATGTGTCCCTGGGCACAGAGATATACATGTGCTTGGAATTGTGTAGGGCCCATAAAGATGTCCATGACAATTCCACTTTGTCCATATATTTTTAAAGACCACAATAGGATAGGATTCTAAAAATTAGTCATATCCAAAACTCATGTGGGCCATACCACATGAAAAGTGGGGATTGAATGCTTGGGGCTAACAGAAGTTTTGCATTAGGATGTTATCTGTTGCTACAGTTTATCTGAGTGGTAACAAACCATGTGAATGGTTTATATGGCATATAAACATCATGGTTAGATCTAAGAATATTTCAGCTTTGGACATTTTCATTCTAACTTTTTCATTTTGAAGCACTTGAGTGTTGGATCTACTTAATTTTTAGAATCCTATCATATTGTGATCTTTAAAAGTAGATGGGCAGAGTAGATTTATCATGAACATCTCTATGGGCTTAATACAGTCCCAAGTAGAGGGTCCCAAGTAGAGGTATATCTCTACGCCCAAGGGTACATGCAATCTACTCTTAGAACAAATACATCATAGTGGGCTCCTCAGAGCACATATTAGAGATAAACTTATATCCAATTCATACTTTGAAGACCTTACAGGGTTTTCATTTAGGTCCCATTTCGTAGAAGCATCTCAAAGTCAATGCATGCATGACTTTGGTAAGATACATACATCGTAGTTGTCCCCATAGAGGCTATTCGAGGACCTTCCATGTTTTGGTATGTCTAGTGAAAAATGTATAACAATTCAAATCGTATATAGTATCGACATTAGATAAAAAAACTCACCTTATTTTTTGATTGCACCGCTTTCTTGCAACTTCTGTCAATGAAGCTGTTGGTCTTCCGCTACCATTTTTTCTTGTTACACCACTTAATGAAGAACCTATTTACAGAATAGAATGACGGTCGGTTTATCCATGATACACTTACATACCATGGTAACTTGGATCCTTTAAATATATTGAAACATAATGCAAAAGAGAAGTCTGTCATTAATGTGATGGAAGATACACATTTTTCAATACTGGTAACTATGGAAGAAAATGTTTATATGACATTATTGTGGAGAATATTTTATAAGGAAAAAATGGGGATGCATCATCAAAATGGCGGACCATCGGATCCTTATTATCTGTCTATTAGAAAGTAGGAGTCTTTACACCAAATCTTCGAATGATTTTTCATTTTTCAAATAGGAGATCTATTGGCTTCCTAAGGAAGTTGTTCTACATTTTGCATCAAGTTGATGAAAAATAAATGGTCGTAAATAAATGAAAATCAAATGCTAGTAGATGGTCATGATGACCCATTTACGACTCATTTACGAGAGATTATAAAATCAAATAAGCCCTTATTAATAAGAAATGACTGATCATACTCTTACAGTAAGTGGCCATCCTCATTGATCTTAATCCATTCAATATTATATTATGTGATGCGGTTCTCACATCTCAATGCTTGCATCAATATGAATCCCATGCACTTATTCCTTGCATGCCATCTTTGGCCCCATGCTCACTCATAAAAAGTATTTTTCACCTCACCACGTGAGGAGAGTGTGGAGCCTATTCTCTCCTATCGATGACGGTGAGTAGACCCCTACCATTAAAGACATAACTACACTGTATGTGCATTAAATGCATCACACATTATGTGCATTACGCATTACATGTATCATGCATCCACATTATCATGCATTATTATTAATAATAACTTTAACTATTTATTGTAAATTAACTACTCTGTCACCTATTATAGTCTTATAATCAATGGTTACTCTATGTAGTATAATTAAGAGCTTGTGGTACATCATGACCTAGAATGTAATAAGAACCCAATATAATAATAAAATCTCTCCAACTATATGCTCTAATCTTTTGTGTGAATGCGGTAATGTCTAGTGAATACTTATGAATAAGAATGTCCTTACCTTATTTATTGTAAGACCCGACCTGAGATTTCTTATGTGTAGGTATGCATTTCATTTCTTGTGGTCTCGCGATCCTACCGGTCGAATTTCGATGACCTATTACCCTTGGATTGTGTTTACAGTCATCCTTGAGTCTGGTTAGTAGACCCAACTCAGATCGACTCGAGACCTATGCCATCTTATTCACATTATCACCGCAGTTTTGATGCCACGTCCCGTGCGTCCATCCGATGTGTAGATCATAAGTTGTAGTTATTTCATCATTTTTGCCCTTTGATCATGATTGTGTGGCCCACCTAGAGTGTGTACACATTTCCCAAGGTGGCCCACTCTATTTACACATTTTCCAACCAACACCACCTAAACCTACATCTCTTACACTACCCACACTACCAACACCACCCACACCACCCAAACCTACCCTACCCTAGTAACATTGTTTATATCACCATAGGGTATGATGGCTTTCTCTAACCTAAGTGGAGAGAGCAATGGTGACTCTCCTATAAGTCTCCCTCTCCCTCTCTCTTTCTTCTCAGTCTCTCTCTCCCTCTCCTCTTCCTATTGCAAGCTTCCAACACTCCAGCCCCCTTTCCTCCATTTTCCCTCAATCCATCCATCAAAATCACATCTCACCCCTTCAATCTTGCTTGCTTGGAGCCTTAAAATCCTAGAGTTGGAGTTTTGGTGGAGATATTTAAGGTGAGTGGTCTTCTTGATTTCATCTCTCCTTCTTCTTCTTTCCTTTCTTCCTTTCCTTTTTGCTACATACATGGAAGCATGTAGGGCCCACCAATCCATGGTGGAGGCCCTATATGGTTCTTAGGATGAAGGCCAAGGGCCTAGATCCTTCACAATCCATTTCATGGAGTGCCATTTTTTATGGACCCACCATGATGATCTCATCTTATTTCTTGCATCTTATTGGCCACCTAGGCCTTTTCATGTATATAGGGAAGGGATCCCTACCATCCAATAATTTATTTTGATGTATCTGAGCTTGCATGTAAGTGTATGATATAGTGATGATGTAGATTTTTTTGTGGGTGGTCAATTAGTGGCGGGACCTCCCACCTATAGCCGAACTTGCTCCTTCTCTCCCTCCTTTCCCTTATCTTCTTCTATATATTATCTGATGATGTGTGGCCCACCAAAGTAGGTCAGCAACATCCCAGGCCCCCAGCAAGATGGGACATCCAAGCCTACCTTGATTGGACGTCCAGGCCCAATCATGCATACATGGTTTGGATGGCCTCTAAAATGAATTTTCATGGAGGCTTGAGAGCTCTGATGGGTCTAAAATTTTATGAACCTATTAGTGTGGACCCCACATGAGGAATCAGGTGTAAGACCCGTATCTTAGACCGTACCGTTCCGTAGACTTCTGCAGTCTTCCCGGTCAAATTCTGTCAACCTTCGACCCTTAACCGATATTTGCGCGCGACTCTGATTCGTATGCCGTCAACCCGTATCGACTCAACCCGAGGCCTTTACCATAGCGACCGCGCTGTCGCTGCGGTTCTGATGCCTTGACTCTCGCGCTGAGGTGATACCCTGGTCAGGAGATGTGAGCCAACGTTTGGTGCGAGAAAAATGCCGCGCCTTGCGAAATCCAAGAAAATCTCTACCCAATGTTCCATCAATCAATCTCGTCTCATGTCAAGTACACATCACTTTTCACTCTTCCCCAAGCAACCCCAAAGTCAACTTTCTCTTACACCCAAGTACACCTATCACCCATCACCCATCTCTCACCCTATCCATCACCCATCCCTCTCTCTCTTACACCTCTCTCTCTCTCATCTCTCTCCCTCATTTTCTTTCAAGCAAGAAATCGTCCATGAGAGCCCCATGTGAGAGAGCTTTGTATGGCCCACTACCTATCTCCCATCTCCACCCTCCAAAACCAATCGCGATCATTAAAACTGTTGGAGCTCACGGGTGCATTGATGGAAGAAGAAAGTCTAAGAAGAAGGCCGATCGGTGGGTGCTTCTCTCTCTCTCTCTCTTTATTTCTTCTTTTTTATATATTTTTCTTTTGTGTGATGATTTGGCCGTGTGGCCCACTTGAATGGAACCCATCATGAAGTAAGTATTTTACCCAAGCCATTTATGAGTGGGGTCCACCTTATGTGTGTTGTACCCATACCATTCATCATGTGGTGGCCCGCTTGAATATAGCCCACCTTTACTGTGAGGACGGTCCAGCGTCCAGGGACGCTGGACGTCTCTGTGAAAATCCAAATATTTGTTTGGTTACAAGCTTGTGGGGTGACCCACTCATACACACCCTATCTTGATGTATGTGTTAGATCCACGCCATCTATCCTATACACCAACTCATTTTAGGCGTTGAGCCAGAAAATGAGGTTGATCGGAGCATCTGATGAGCCATAACTTAGTAAATAATGGTTGTAGCTACCAGTGAAGTGTGATCTGACGTGGGCCTAGCTCCACAGCTTAGGTAGTAGACTGAGTTAAAGATACATTGTTTCAATGCTGGACCCACCCAGCTCCACAGCTTAGGTAGTAGACGGAGTGAGAGATGCCTTATTTCAACACTGAGGTCTTGGCATCCATCCCTAGTGGGGGTGGCTATCATGGACACCCAGATCCATAGCTCAACTGGTAGGCTGAGCGGAGTTATCTCATTTCAATAGTGATCTTGACATCCATTCCTAGTAGCAGTGGCAGCAGTGAAGTGTAAACTGGCACGGGGACTATGGGACCCACCCATGTCATTCATCCATTTTGGGTGGTGCTAGTGTACCTGGACAAGTTTGAAAGGTGCAGGGCTATGAGGACAATGTCTGAGTAGTGCTGGTCCTCTCTGATGTGCCATAAGCCCCATGGAATTATTGTGTATGAGGATTCATGTTATGGGTAAGAGTGGCCTGACTAAAGAGTCGGATCGGCTCGGCTCAGCCCACCTGGCCCTATTGTTAAGTCAGGTCGGCTCGGCTCAGCCCACCTGATGGTGTTGTTCAGTCAGGTCGGCTCGACTCAGCCCACCTGATGGTATTGTTTGGTCAGGTCGGCTCGACTCGGCCCCACTTGTGTGTTGTTGTCGTCCAGCTCGGCTCGGCCCACCTGTGTGTTGTTATTCGGCTGGCTCGGCTCGGCCCACCTGTGTGTTGTTGTTCGGTCAGGTCGGCTCGGCTCAGCCCATCTAATGGTTTTGTTTGGTCAGGTTAGCTCGGTTCGGCCCCACCTGTGTGTTGTTGTTCGGCCAGCTCGGCTCGGCCCACTTGTGTGTTGTTATTTGGCCGGCTCGGCTCGGCCCCACCTGTGTACTGTTGTTCTGTCGGCTCGGCTCGGCTCGGCCCCACATGTGTGTTGATGTTCGCTAGGTCATCTCGGTCGGCCCACCTGTGTATTGTTGTTTGGCCAACTCGGCTCTACCCCACCTGTGTGTTGTTGTTCGCCAGGTCAACTCGGCTCGGCCCCACTTGTGTGTTGTTGTTAGCCAGGTCAGCTCGGTTCGACCCACCTGTGTGTTGTTGTTCAGTCAGGTCGAATCGGCTTGGCCCACCTGTGTGTTGTTGTTCGGCCAACTCAGCTCGGCCCCACCTGTGTGTTGTTGTTCGCCAGGTTAGTTCAGATCGGCTCACCTGTGTGTTGTGTTCGGTCAGGTCGGATCGGCTCGGCCCACCTGTGTGTTGTTGTTCGGCCAACTCGTTTCGGCCCCACCTGTGTGTTGTTGTTCGCTAGGTCAGCTCGGCTCGACTCACCTGTGTGTTGTTGTTCGGTCAGGTCGAATTGGCTCAGCCCACCTGTGTGTTGTTGTTCGGCCATCTCGGCTCGGCCCACCTGTGTGTTGTTGTTCGGTTAGGTCGGCTCGACCCACCTATGTGTTGTTGTTTGGTCAGGTCGGCTCGGTCCACCTGTGTGCTATTGTTCGCCAGGTCAGCTCGGCTCGGCTCACCTGATGTTGTTGTTCGGTCAGGTCGGCTCGGCTCGGCCCACCTGATGTTGATTGTTTGGTCAGGTCAGGTCGGCTCGGCTCAGCTCGGCCCACCTGATGTGTTGTTCGGTCAGGTTGGCTTCCCCCTTATGGTATTGTTAGACCATGTAGTGTGGCCCATTTGTTGTATATATAAGGCCACATGTGAGACCCATTTGACTCGGCCAATTGTATCAACCATTTGACTCGGCCAAGTGATTCAACCCAATTGAATCGACCCATTTTGACTCGGCCAATTGTATCGGCCCATTGATTCGGCCAAGTGATTCAACCCAACTGATTCGGCCCATTTCAGTCGGCCAAGTGATTCAACCCATTGACTCGGCCAATTGTATCGGCCCATTTGATTAGCCCAATTGACTTTGCCCATTTGAGTCAGCCCCTTTGACTCGGCCCATTTGTATCAGTCTATTTGATCGGCCCAATTGATTTGACTCCTTTGTACCGGCCCTTTTGATTTGCTCTATTTTGTTTGACCCGTTGATACGGCCGACGTTATGTACGTTGGCCCATGAGTGAGGTCTAATGTGATGTGTATATGCCCTGTGAGTGAGGCCCATGATGATGTGTTTTAAACCCTTGTATAAGACCGTTGATCTATTATACAATTGACCTTATGAGCGTCATTCCTTAAGAGCAATGTGGTTAAACATCCACATTGTTGGGCAATGATGGTTGGATGTCCACATTGTGACTTTTCCTTAAGCCTTGTATGAGGCCCACCTTGATGTGTATGAGGCCCGTTGTTGAGGCCCACCTTAAATATATATGAGTTCCATGTTACAAGGCCCATTGTGATGTATGCAAGGCCCATGGGTCATGGCCCATTGCAATGTATGTAAGGCCCAATTGGTGCAGCCTATTCGATATATTTATGAGGTCCATGTCATTAGGCCCATCCTGTTGTATTGGTGACCCGTCCATTGAGGCTCACCCGTGGTATATATTTGAGGCCCATGTGTAGGGCCCACCTATTGTGTATTTAAAGCCCATGGGTTGTGGCTATAGTGATGTATATTAGGCCTATGTGATTTAGTCCATATTGATATGTATTAGACTCAGGTATGTGGCCCACCCGCAAAGTATATTTGAGGCCCACTTACGATGTATTCGAGGCCCATGGGTGAGGCCCAATGTGATGTATTCGAGGCTCAGGAGCAAGGCTTGATGTGATGTATATGTGGCTCATTGAGATTGTATGAGGCCAATGGACAGGGCCCATTGTGATATATATTAGGCCCATGAGCAGGGCCTACCTGTTGTGTATATTTGACCCTTGTGTGAGGCCATATGCCCGTTATATGTTTACCTCTATGTGGGTCAGTCCTTGGGGAACAATGTTGGTTAAATGTCCACATTGTCAATGTCGATTGTCAATGCCGGTTATTGATACCGATTATGAGCATGTGACTGCAGAGCATCATGATACATGCCCATACGCATCATCTGCATGTTTGTTATGAGATGTGATTGACCATTGCATATGTCATTGGGCAGGATGATATGAGACTCCCTGATAGGCGGAGGTTATCTCACATGAGTGCACGGCATGCGTAGGATTGATGCATGATTGGATTGTATGACTCATGCATCTTGCTTTGTGTTGTGATTACTGTACGCCCTAGTAACATCAGGGTCGTAGCCTCCACGGGTATATCGTAGATGGCTAGATGGGACACCAGAAATTTGTTCGAGCATCGGGCTGCCATAGATGGCCCTGGGTGAAAATTCCTAAACACCTTCTTGGTACCAGAGGACGCCCCAACGTCGGGACCGAGTGAATACATGAGCGCCCGAGTGCCGAATACCAGGAGGCCGCATCTCCCACTGTGAGATGGTCAGTTGGGAGGGGGTGTGGCCTTACCCGCCCGAGCGCAGGGGACATTACTAGGATGAGTTTGACCAGCTTGAGGAATGGGTCCGCTATCGACGTGCCGGATAGGTATTGGAAGACTATTGGTCAGGCGGATAGTGAGGTTTCTTACACTCACTTGGACTGTGCGGCTAGGGAGAGCGACAGTTTCATTTGGACTGTAATAGACCCCGGTGATTTTCCAGAAAGGAACTGTACTGATATGTGGACTTATTGAGTAGGAGTTGCATGCTCATTCATTCATTCATTCACTATCCACTCGGGCTGGTAGTGCACAACTAATTGTTATGTACCTTCGTTATGGCTAGGATTTCGGTTGGGCGTGCGACTAACCTGAGATCAGGAGTCTACGACATTGAGTCT
Organism: Magnolia kwangsiensis; assembly: GCA_037074715.1. Taxonomy (NCBI): domain Eukaryota; kingdom Viridiplantae; phylum Streptophyta; class Magnoliopsida; order Magnoliales; family Magnoliaceae; genus Magnolia; species Magnolia kwangsiensis. Next base: position 100,952,720 of record CM073578.1, read on the forward strand.
GACTATCTAAATTTAGGTATAGGACTGGTTTGGATAGAAGTCCCTTGTGATAGACCACATAACCTGCGATACTACATACTATCATCCCGACATCACACCGGCTTGGTCATTTCATTCGCACCGCATATTATGTTGCATCTGCAGTATTTAGTATTTTGGGTTGCCATGTTTCTACATTGATATGGCCGATAGTACTCATGCCTTGCATCACATCGCCTTAGTACGGCTGATCACACTCATAGACTTGTCAGTATATTTCTGCTTATTTCGATATTTTATGATTTATGGCATTGTATCCTCGGCATCTAATATTTGGCTCGCTTTGACTCATTTGCATAACCGATTTTCACTGCCTACCCTGATATTGTATGACTCATGGACTTGTCAGTACTTCCGCTTACTCTGATTACTCTGATATTGCTTACTTGATACTTACCTTATGCATACACTTTCACCACCCTCTAAGCTTTCTATAAGCTTATACACGATAGATGCGTGCAGGTGATGTTAGGTTGCAGCAGTGTTGAGCTTGGAGCGTGCGGTGGTCTTCTGTCGCTTGATTTTCTATTTATGTATTTTTCTTTCAATGTTGTACTCCAATGATTATATTAGTGGATATGTGATGATGATGTTACCTTTGTGAATTGGGTAATCTTGTGGTTATGCTTATTACTATTTAAATGTATAAACAAAAATCCTCCTTATAGGATCCCAGGATCGGAATCTGGCATATGAATGCTAGGAGCCAAAAATGGGGTACTACCTAGGCTGTCGGCACCGAATTCGGCGATCGGGATTCCTGTGAATCCGATTTTTAGATTTGGAGTGTGACATCAGGGCTATGACTCCCTTGATTTATTTGTATGGGCTGAAATATGGACAACCTATGTTGTTGTCTAGATTCCAGGCCCAGTTGGAGCATGCGTTTTGAGCTACTGTTTAGACCTATTGCGGGCCTTTTTATCTTAAATTTATTTAGGAATTTTGTAGTGTGTGGACCCCACTTTGATGTGGTATAGGGCCCACATCCTACCTCCCATGTTTGAGGTCCATGGGTTGGGCCAAAGATGACTAATTGTCTAGAAATTTCTGGATAGTTCAGCAATACAATATGGAAGAAAATACTATATTCATCTAACTTCCTGGAAGAAGTGGACCCCACTTGTTATCCAGATGTAGGGTCACTTTTACCCCCAATTTTTTAAGGGTTTGGGTGGGTCTAAGCCCACTCCATGTGGTCCCAAACATAGGGACATTTATAATTCCAGTAACATTTCACCCGGGAGAGATTGTAATTTCAAATTTAATTAAAATACTTTTGGGCATCCAAAAATTATGAAAATTTACATAGGGGTGGCCCACCCATGATAGGATTCACCTAAAATTTTTTGAGGCTAATGGACCCCTGTGCATACCATGGAAAGGGCTGGATTGACCCACCATGTTGGGACATCCAGATCAGACAGAATTTTCTGGAAAAATTATTTTCTTTAAATTAATTAAAATAATTATAGTTATCTAAAAATTGTAAAATTTTGTGGAGGTGTGACCCAACCATGTAAGGACCACCTTAAAAAATTTCAGGGCCATCGGGCCCCTGTACAGACTGTGGTGCGCCCTAAAGTGGCCCACCAACGGCCGACCAGGCCACTTCATGGGCCCACCTTACTGTATTTTATATCCCACCATTCATCCATGTAGGGTCCATAGGGGCAGTGATCATCCTCCCTCTGTAGTTTTTCATTTTTGAGGCCCATTGGGTGAGTTTTTGGGCCAAATACCCAAGCCTATATGACTGCCTACACATGTGATGCTCAACCCATTAGGCTATTGCTGGACGTCCGGTCCAGCAGCATGGCCCATCTGATTTATGTGTTTCATCCACTCCCTTCATCTGATGGACCCCCCTGTCATATGAACGGGTCACCAGTAACTAAAATAAACATATAATTTAATTAAAACTTGAATTTTCAGCAATGCCAGATTGTGGGTGGGCTGGAATTCGAACAATAGGCCCATGGTTACTGCCCATAAATGGAAGTGGGGCAGCATGGTCCACCAAATTTAGAGATATTTTTACACATATCTTGCCCCATTTTAATTCGATTTTTGGGCTTAATTAGTGTATATTTAAAGGCCCATTCCAATTGGATTCTTATTGGACTAGTCTTCTAGTTAATTGTTGGGCCTTATAGCCTTGGTTGGGCTCGAACTTCTGGTAGGCCCATTAGACCCTTAGGGCCTATATTTATCATGCTATTGTGTTGGGTTTTATGGGCCAAATACTCAAGTAGTGGGGCCCTTGCCCACTAAAATAAATCCATGCTTGGGCCGAGATGTGAGGCCCAACTTACTTGTGTTAACTATAAGGATCACCCATATGTTGGAATAATGGGTTGCCCATTAGGCACACCACAATGAGTGGACCCATGACCTTTATGGTTGGGCCCAAACCTTGCTTGAGGCCCACCATGTTGCTTATAAATTGGGCTTAGTGTATGGCCCACTAGGCCATGGATTGCTTGGGCCTTGGACTTTACTTTTATGCATAACAGGCTACCTTTTGGGACCCATTTGAGGTGGGATGTCCTCCTTGGTGGCCCTAAGGTAGGCCCATAGGGTTCCTATAGGTTATTGAAAGTCCACTTTGGGCCCTTGATTAGGACCGCTTCTTCCTTGAAATTATGACTCTCTTAGCTTGTGGGTCATCCCAAAGTATTGGGCCCCCACTAAAGGACTTCACTTCTCCTTAGAGTACCTGTCTAGGTATCTAGACCTTGTCCCTCCTTGAGAAGGAGGAATATATATTCTACAAGTAGCACACTTACTTCATTGTGACTCATATGCATTATTTGTGTGAATTGATTGCATTGTGTGATGGTCATAGAGGGATGGAGTTTCTCCCCTGGTGCACATTGAGTGCTTGAAGCTTGTGCATGATTTGTATGTGTGACTCATGCATTGGCATCACATTTCTTGATGATACTGCCCTTGCTTGTACATGATCTTGCCTCCATAGGGACGTTCGTAGATGGCCGTATGTGTGGACACCGAAAATATTACTTAAGCATACTGGGTGCATAGGATGCCCATGGATGAAATTCTCAAAACTTTCATTGTACCAAAGATCTGCCCCGACGCTGTGACCGAGTGAAAACTATGAGCGCACGAGGGCCTTTTACCGTTAGGTTGGACTCCCACTATCGTGTAGTTGGTTAGGTAGGGGTGTGGCCTTACTCGCTTGATATAAGGAGGCATTACTAGGCTAAGTCTGACTAGCTCATAAATGGGTCTGCTACCATCAGGCCTTGCTGGTGATTGACTGTTCACAGGCGGGTAGTGAGGTCTCATGTGCTAGTTTAACTATGAGGGGTCTATAGAGCGACAATCATCTAATAGTGTAATGGACCCCTGTGATTTTTTTATGATTGGAAATGTACTTAATATGTGGATTGGTCATGAGCATTGGTATTACTTTGCATCGCATTTGCATCGGCTGCATGATCCCTTCATGCATTGCCTTGGTATGACACCCAGTACTCATTGTATTGGATTCATGATAAGCCTGGGTAAGGCTAGTGATATTGTCATTGAGTATGTTTCTCTTCCTGTACCTCCTACTATTCTTTTGTGCACTATTGTCACATACTTTCACCACCCTTTAAGCTTCTATAAGTTTATGCACGATTGATGCATGCAGGAGATCTTAGGCAGGCGTTGTAGCGACAGAGCTTGGAGTAGAGTTGAGCTTGAGTACCCCAGTATTGCAGACTTTTCTCTCCTTCTTTTATTATCTTATGCATGTTCTTTTGGACCTTATGAAAGCTTGTAAAAGTTCAAATTCTTAGTGGATTTTGTGATGTATACCTTTGTTATTCTCGGATATACTTGATGTGATCTTGGGTATGCTCATATTGGAAATGATTATACTATTATGAAAATCCTCCTTGTAAGTTCTCAGGATCGAAACCTATCTCATGAGATGAGAATGAGGTACTATGGAGGTTGTTGTGGTCAGAACTGGCCATCGGGTTCCTTGTGAGTCCTGTTACAGAGTCTGAGGCGTGACATTTATTTTCTTGATATAAAAACCAACACTATTAATTATTTAAAAATATGGGTCATTATATAAAGTGAGCCATGAAACAAGATCACCATGATGTGTTTATGGATCCACTATGTTCATCATTTTCACTACTTATGTTAAAACATGAGTAAAAAAAAATCAGACTAATCTAAAAGTCGAAAGGGTAATTTATAAGGAATATAAGAAGGTGGATAATAAATAGAATTACACGGTTTGAAAAGGAGCCTTTTCATACTAATTAGTGTTTAAGGTACATATATTTATTTATTTAAAAAATTATCTTAGGTGTCAAATTTTATGAAAATAGAGTATAATAGGTAAAATGCTAAAAATTAGGGTTTATGAGAATCAATTAATCTTTGATTAACATAATCTTGAGATATGCTATTACGACCACTCAAGTTCACGGGACGAGGGCTAATAGTTAACTTGGTACTAAATTGATGTAGAGCGGGTCGTGGATAGTTTCTGTCATGCCCCAGACTCAGAAATCGGGCTCACAAAATTCTTGATTGCTGAATCTATCGCCAACAGCCTCCGCAGTACCCCATTCTTGGCTCCCGGAACTCATACACCAGGTTTCGATCGTAGGATCCTACAAGGAGGATTTTTAATATCAATCTGATTTGTAATGAGCATAACCATAAGCATAACCCATGAACAATAACCACAAAAACACCATCATAAAATCCACTATGATAAAAAATATTGAGTACAATGCGTATGAAAGGGAAATACAAGATAATGAAAATAACAGAAAACTCCAGAAGCTCGACTACTCACTCCAACTGCGGCGAGGTTATGGCTATGTCCTGGCATCACCTGCATGCATCAATCGTGCATATGCTTATAGAAAGCTTAGAAGGTGGTGTAAGTGTGTGTGCAATATGAGCGTGCTCAGAATACAAGGTCAGAGTAATGCGGAATCATGCTGATTAGTACATGAATGCAAGAAGTCATACCAAGGCTATGCGATGCAAGATATGAATGCTATCGGCCATATCAAGACCATGCAATGCGAGATGCAACTCAAGTATGCCAATCCTCATCCACATATCAATGCAGCTTCTCACTAGAGCATCAAATATCAGTACGGTTCTCAGTCTAGATAATCATTGGGGTTTAGTACACTCCAAATGGCATTGTCGCTCTCCCAGCCGCACAGTCCAAGTGAGCATAAGAAATCTCACTATTTGCCTGGCCAATAGTTTACCAATACCTATCAGGCATGTCGAAAGCGGAACCATTCACAAGCTGGTCAAACTCAGCCTAGTAATGACCCTACACTCAGGTGAGTAAGGTCACACCCCTTTCCAACCGACCATAACATAGTGGGAGATGCGGCCTCCTAATATTTGGCCCTCATGCGCTCATATATTCACTCGGTATCGACGTTGGAGTCATCCTCAGATACCATCGGGTTTAGAGATTTTCACTCAGGGACATCTATGATGCCCCGATGCTTCGTAACAATATTTTCGGTGTCCGATCCTGCCATCCACGATGTGCCGTGGAGTTCATAGCCCTGATGTTACTAGGGCACATAGTAATCACAATCACACAAATGCAAAGTGTATGAATCACGCAGTCCAATCATGCATCAGTCCTGTGCATACCATGAACTCATGTGGGATAACTCTACCTATCAGGGAGTCCCATAAACAATCTGCTCGAAAACATATGCTATGATTAGTCACTCCTCATATTAAGCATACATATGATGCGTATGTGCATGAAACATGGATTAATAGTAAAAATGTTATATGGTGGACTCTGATCATAACGAAGATGGGCCTAGAAAGCCTACACACTACAAGTATGGGCCTAACAATGGGCCCTAGAGAGAGTTATAATGTGGACATTTAACCAACATTATTTTTTACAGTGTGGACATTAAACCATCATTGCTCCTAAGGCACGACTTGCCATGAATATTATTACATAAACCATAGTGGAATCTCACATAGCAATGGGCCTCATATACATCACACTTGGCCCACACATAGGCCTTACATATATCTCATTAGGCCTCTATAACCATGGGCCTCTACCCATGGGCTCCATATACATCACAATGGGCCTCTACCCAAGGGCCCCAAATCAGTCATATTGGGCCTCTCAAATACAACAAGTGGGCCCCCACTATTTGGGTCGCACCATTCATCCATCTATAGAGATCATTTTAGAGCATTACCTAATAATGAATTAGATTAAAAGATCATCTAAACCATACCATAATTGGCAATGGTGATAATAATTCCATTATTAAATTCTAGTGGGCCCACCACAGTACTCATTTTCCATCCAGTTCATAGGGTCACAAAGACCTAGATAGGGGAAGAAACAAATATCATATTAATTCAAAAACTTTTGTAAACCCAAAAATGGGATTTTAATGGTAGGTGTTTAACTTCACTGCTTTCTGTAGTGTGGTCCACAAGATATTAGATTTGTTTCATTGTCTCAAGCCTTAAGATGAGTTACCAAATGGTTGGACGGCTTGGATGCAACACATGCATCATGGTGGGTCCCACCGTCCAGTGATGTGGACGGTGTGGATAGAACACATATATCATTGGGTCCCACGTGGGGCTCACCATTATGTTTATTTTTCACCCAACCTGTGGATAAGGTCACACAGACTTAAGGCCCACCAAATGTTTAATTTCCACCCAACCTATTGATGGGGTCACAGGGACCTGGGCCCACCATAATGTTCATTTTCCACCCAATCCGTTGGTGAGGTCACACGGACCTAGGCGAAGAGAAAAAAAAATTTCATATATGATCTAAAACTTCTACAACCCAAGAATGGGTTTCAATGGCAGACGTTTAATCCTCACTGTTTCTTATGACGTAAGCCATCTGAGTTTCACTTACGGCTAATTTTCTTGGGGTGGCCCACAACTAGAAGGGGCCCAACAGTGCACAGTGTTGATGTTTTACACACACCACGGTGCACCTACGGTTGTGGGTCCCAGCCCATCTCTAATGCTGCACTGTTGCTGACGCCAGCAGCAGCAACGTTGTTGCTTATATTTTATTATTTTATTATTTTTTTGGGGTTTCTCCTAGATGGGTCCCACATCAACAAAATCCGCCCCACCCATTAATTTTTATTACTCAAGACGGACTTATCAAGCCCAATATTTGATGGGTTTTGGTGGAAAGAAACATCAGGGGGTATTTCAATAGTAACAGTACTATTCTCTATGTTATGGCCCTCCAGGAGGTCGGATTGGCGTCATTTTTTGGCTCAACGCCTAAAATGGGCAAGAGATTGGGATGGACGGCGTGGATTAGGCTCATACGTTAAGGTGGGGCCTGCATGAGCAGCCCACCCCCAAATGTTTTTTTTATTAGCTCGTTGGTACACACCCATGTCAGTACACGCACCCCATGTCAATTCACACTTCAGTTGGACCCACGTCCAACATCCCTGGATACTGGACAACGGATACAATACAAGCATCATATTGGGTCCCACAGGGACGTGGCCCACCATGCATGTATATATATATATGTATGTATGTATATCTACATATATATATATAATATTAACATAGTATAATATATTATATACCATCTCACCTGAAATGTGGTGGGCCACACCATTTGATGGATGGAGTAGATTTAACATGAATTGGTGGGGCCCACTTCATTCTAGGGGAAGGATAAAGAGAGAGAAAGAGAGAAAGAGAAGATGACACGAGAAGGGGAGGGACCCCGCCACTATTGGGCCCTCCTAAATACAATATAAATATCAAGTGGGTCCCACAATACGTGGGCCCAAGAAAAAAGAATTCAATGGTCGATCACCCACCTATTAGCCTCCTTCTTGCACTCTTAGGCTTGTATACCCCTTGCCTTCAACTTTGATGAAGGTTGATAGACTTTTGATGGCGAGGATGAGAGATGAGAGGGTAGGAAAAGTGGGCCACACTTGGCTTTGGGGAAGAGAGGGCTTGGACGTGTGGTGCTTGGGAGGTTTAAGAAATGAGAGAGAGAGAAAAAGAGAGAGAGAGAGAGAGAGAGAGAGAGAGAGAGAGAGAGAGAGAGAGAGAGAGAGAGGATGGGATGATATGGATGGGTGGAGTGGTTGTTGTAAGGTGAGGTATGAGTTGGGTTGACAAGGGGAGAGAGAGAGTTGACTTGTGAAAAAGGAGGGATGGGTTATTGTACTTAGGGTATGACTTGTACTTGATTGATTGATTGATGGGACATGTCGTAGAGATTCCCTCAAAATTTATAATGCGTGATGTTTTTCTCAAAATGAATGTGGGCCCACATCTGCTGGTATGGGTATCGGTTCAGTGTGCGAGTCATGGTGTTGGAACCTTGGCGACGGCGCGGTCGCTAAGGTACATGTTTCGGGTTGAGTCGACTTCAGTATACGGGACTCGGCTTAGGATCGTGCAAAAATATTGGACACATGTTGAGGGTTGCCAAAATTCGACCGGGAGGACCGCAGAAGCATACAGAATGGTATGGTCTAGGATACAGGTCTTACAACTCTCCCCTCCAAATAAAAATTTTATCCTTAAAATTTACACAATCATTGTAAGTAAACATAACTCATAATAGAAGGGAAAATAAGGCATCGTCGTATTAAATCGAAGACAACATACATGATATATCATATAATTAATCATCAAAGAGATGGGGATAGTGCTCTCTAATCTCAGCCTCGTGCTCCCAAGATGCCTCATCAATAGAATGGTGACCCCACTGAACCTTCACCAAAGGAATGACCTTAGTCCAGAGGACCTGCTCCTTCCGATCAAGGATACGTACTGACTGCTTAATGTAAGAAGCGTCCTCATGAACCTCCAACCATTGTCAATCGATAACAGAAACTACGTCTGACCTATACTTCCTCAACATAGAGACGTGGAAAATATTATGGACAATAGACAGCTGAGATGGTCAGGCAAGCTAATAGGCCACGACGCCAATGCGCTCAGTGATCTCAAAAGGTCTTATGAATCTCAGGGCAAGCTTGCCCTTCGCTCCAAATCAGGCGAGACCTTGAGATACACTCAGTCCCCTACTGCGAACTCCAATGGACGATGCCAATAATCAATAAAACTCTTCTGCCGGCTCTGAGATGTGTGCATCCTCTGCCTGATAATATTGATAGCCTCTGATGTCTGCTACGCAAGCTTGGGACCTAGGAGACATCGCTCCCCGACCTCGGTCCAACAACTTGGAGATCTGTATGGTCTACCGTACAATGCATTAAAAGGAGTCATGCCAATGGTCTCTTGATAGCTGTTGTTGTATGTGAACTCAGCCAATCACAGATGCTCATCCCAGCTACCCCCGAAATCAATCGCGCAGGCCCGAAGCATATCCTCAAGGATCTGATTGACCCTCTCGGTCTGGCCATCAGTCTGTGGATGATACGCGGTGCTGAGCTACAAATCAGTGCCCATCGCTCTCTAAAAGCTCCTCCAAAACTAAGACGTGAACCTCAGGTCCTGGTTAAAAATGATCGAGACTGGAACGCCTTGCAGTCTCACAATCTCCTCGATGAATAACCTCGCAAGCCGGTTCAAAAGCCAAGTTGTACGAATCGCAAGAAAATGTGTCAATTTTTTCAGATGATCAGTGATGACCCAAATGGTGTCGTAATCGTGCTGAGTCCTTGGAAAGCCCATGATAAAATCTGTCGACATGTGCTTCCACTTCCACATTAGGACACTCAACAACTGCAATAGACTAGGGGTTCTTTGATGATCGGCCTTGACATGCTGGCATGTGTCTCACTCGGCCGCAAAACTGACGATTTGGCACTTTATCTCCTCCCAAAAATATTATCCCTCATATCATGATACATCTTCGTCGAGCCAGGGTGGATATAAAATCGCGATCAATATACTTCAGTCATAAGATCTCTGCACAACTCAGGAATATCTAGGACACACAATCGGCCTAAAAAGCGAAATCCACCATCAGAACTAATTTGTCAATCTGTTTGACTCTCAGATGTTGCCTCTGCTCAATAATCCTGTAATGACTCATCTATCTGCTAAGCCTCGATCACCCTTACGACAAGAGAGGGTTGAATCGACAAGCTCAAGAGCTGAACAATAGAAGACTGCAGATGAGTCATACTCTGTTATATCCTTGAGCATCCTCCATTCCTGAATCATCATGTGTGCCACCAGGCCTTATGGTTGATGGCTGAGGGCATCCGTCACCACATTCACCTTACTTGGGTAGTACTGGAGATCAAAATTATAGTCCTTCAGGAGCTCCATTTAACGCTTTTGCCTCATGTTCAGCTCGGACTAAGAGAATAGATACTTCAAACTCTTGTGGTCAGAGAAGAGCTCGAACCTGACCCCATAGAGATAGTGTCTCCACACCTTTAGTGTGAAGACGATTACTACCAGCTCCAAATCATGCGTGGGGTAGTTCAACTCATGGACCTTGAGCTGACGAGACACGTAGGCCATACTGGCTTGACGTACTGCATCAGGACAGCACCTAAACCAATATGTGAGGCATCAGTAAATACAACAAATCCATCACTCCCAGAGGGAAGAGTGAGGACAAGAGCAGATGCCAAATGGTCCTTTAGCTCCACGAATGCCCGCTCACATGCGTCAGTCCAAGAAAAATCTGCACCCTTTCGAGTCAACCTGGTCAATGAGGCTGCAATATAGAAAAAACTCTTAATGAAACGCCGATAGTATCTTGCTAAACCAAGGAAACTGTGGATCTCAGACGCAGTCGTGGGCTGGCCTCACTAACGCACTGCCTCAACCTTCGAGGGGTCCACTATGACACCCTCCCTCATCACCACGTGACCAAGGAACTTCACCTCCTCTTGTCAAAACCCACACTTCTCCAGCTTCGTATACAGCTAGTGGGCACGGAGGGTCTATAACGCAATCTCTAGATGCTGCATATGGTCCTCATGGGTCCTTGAATATATCAGAATGTCGTCGATGAAGACCACAATAAACTAATCGAGATATGGATGAAAGACCTCATCCATCAACTGCATGAAGATCGTAGGTGCATTAGTCAGTCCGAAGGACATGACCTGAAACTCAAAATGACCATAACGAGTCCTAAAAGTCATCTTCGGGATGTCCTCCTCTCGGACTCTGATGATAACCAGTACCTAGGTCAATCTTCGAAAAGAGTTGTGCACCTTGTAGCTAATCAAACAAATCATCTAACCTCGAGAGTAGGTACTTGTTCCTGATTGTGACCCGGTTGAGCTCGCGGTAGTCCACGTAGAGCCTCAACGAGCCATCCTTCTTCCTAACGAAGAGTACTTGCGCCCCCCACAGAGAACTACTAGGACGGATGAATCCCAACTCTCACAACTCATCTAACTCTTGCCGTAACTCACGCAACTCCATTGGTGTCATACGGTATGGGGGCTTCGAGATGGGCACGGTACCAGGCAAGAGATCAATCTAGAACTTAATATGATGGCACGATGACAATTCTGGAGTACAAAGCACCAGAATCAAATAATACTCGGGCGATGCATAAAGAGATAAGAAGTATACCATCAACGACTCCTCCAGAGGTCTGTAGGTCCTGCTCAGTCCCATAAAATCTAGCCTGAGCTGGCTGAGGAGGTGTCTGTCCCCTTTGAGGTCCCTGGTGCTATTGTTGCCTCTGCAGTGTCCTGTACTGCTATCTCTGTTACTGTTGGGGTCTCGGCGGCTAAGGTGGTTGCTGTCGTTGAAGGTGCTGCTGCGGTCGCTGCTGTATTAGAGGCTACTCTGGCCCTCTTGGCTGATGCAGATGAGGGCAGGGGCACTCAGAAACGCAATGCCCTATCCCACCACATCCAAAATAGGTCCCTAAAAATGGTTGTTGGGGTGGCGTTGGAGGTGCTGCTGGGCTATTGGTGCTCTAGCAGGTGAGTGGCTCATATATCTCTATGACCGTCGATGCTGCTGGAAACTACTGAAGGGGCCTGCCTCTTTCGGCATTTCCTCTGATCTCGATCGGTCTGTGAGCTGGCCTACTCAGTCTTGTATATCCGAGCCCTTCGTACTACCACCTGAAAGGTTGGAAGCTCATGCCCAATAACATCGCCGCGAAGACCATAATGTATGCCATTTTCAAAACGGTGGGCCTTTCACCCATCGTCATCAATCAAATATGGTACAAATCTTGATAATGCCACAAAATGGACAGCATACTATGCCACGGTCATGTCCCCTTGCACCAAGGTCTCGACTCTAATGCTCATTGGCGATGAATGTGGTCGGGGAAATATTGCTGCTCGAATCGATTAACAAAATATTCCCATGTCCATATAAAATCTAGCCTTGCAACACATGTAATAGAGGTCCACTAGTGCTTGGCCTCACCCTGTAGAAGAAATACTGCCAACCGGACCCATTGTTGGGTCGTACACGCCATAATATCAAAAAACTTCTTCAAATCGGAGCGCCACCTCTCAGCTGCAGTCGGATCTGCCTCGCCCTAGAAATGTGAAGGGTCGAGCTGTCTGAACTCTTGAAGAAGGGCACTCGTACGCTTATGCTCTGCCTGATCTGGCGAAACAACTGGCACCTGCCCTGTCTCTGAAGCACAGCTGTCATAGCCTACAACATTTGCTGTAACTAAGAGGCACTCACAGGTATGGTTAGATCCGCACCGGTCTCAGGTGGTGGAACAACATCCTCAGGATGGGGAGCAGGGATCTCTACGGGAGGAATGGGAGTCGCAGATGGTAAAGCTGAACCCTCATGTGGTGGAGCAGGAGACCATTGGGCCACTCTCCTGCGCGGCATGTCCTATTGGAAGGAACAAAGATGCTTATCAATCCTTGAAAACTCTTGAAGGTACGTTAGGGGACTAAATCGGAAGGTTACGCACTTGGAACCTGATCGACCTAAAATCATAGCAAACATGTGATTTGTTCTCAGTTATTCCCAAGTTATGCTCTAATACCACTTCTGTCACGCCCTAAACTAGGAAACCGGGCTCACAAAATTCTTGATTTCTGAATCCGATGCCAGTAGCCTCCCAGTACCCCATTCTCGGCTCTCGGTACCCATACACCAAGTTTCGATCCTTGGATTCTACAAGGAGGATTTTTAACATCAATCTGATTCGTAATAAGCATAACCACAAGCATAACCCATGAACAATAACCACAAGAACACCATCACAAAATCCACTATGATAAAAAACTTTAAGTACAATGCGTATAAAAGGGAAATACATGATAATGAAAATAACAGAAAACTTTAGAAGCTCGACTGCTCACTCCAACAACGGCGAGGCTATGGATACGTCCTGACATCACTTACACACATCAATTGTGCATAAGCTTATAAAAAGCTTAGAAGGTGGTGTAAGTGTGTGCGCAATATGAGTGTGCTCAGAATACATGGTCAGAGTAATGCAGAATCATGCTGATGAGTACATGAATGTAAGTAGCCATACCAAGGCTATGCGGTGCAAGATATGAATGCTATCGGCCATATAAAGACCATGCAATGCGAGATGCAACTCAAGCATGCTAATCCTCATCCACATATCAATGTAGCTTCTCACTAGACCATCAAAAATCAGTACGATTCTCAATCTAGATAATCACCAGGGTTTAGTACACTCCAAATGGTACTGCCGCTCTCCCAGCCACAGAGTCCAAGTGAGCGTAAGAAACCTCACTATCCGCTTGGGCAATAGTTTTCCAATACCTATCCGACATGTCGATAGTGGACTCATTCACGAGTTGGTCAAACTCAGCCTAGTAATGCCTCCTACCCTTGGGCGAGTAAGGCCACACCCCTTTCCAACCGACCATGACATAGTGAGAGACACGGCCTCTTAGTATTCGGTCCTTGTGTGCTCATATATCCACTCAGTCTCAACGTTGGAGTCATCCTTTGATACCATCGGGTTTAGAAATTTTCACCCAGGGACATATATGGCTCCCCGATGCTTAGTAACAATATTTTCGGTGTTCGATCCTACCATCCATGATGTTCCTGTGGAGGTCATAACCCTGATGTTGCTAGGGCACATAATAATCATACTCACACAAATGCAAAGTGTATGAATCACGTAGTCCAATCATGCATCAATCCTATGCATACCATTCGCTCATGTGGGATAACTCCGCCTATTAGGGAGTCCCATAAACAATCTGTCCGAAGACATATGCTATGATCAGTCACTCCTCATATCAAGCATACATATGATGTGTATGAGCATGAAACATGGATCAATACTAAACATGTTATATGGTGTTGGACTCTGATCATAACGAAGATGGGCCTAGACGGCCTACACACTACAGGAATAGGCCTAACAATGGGCCTTAGGGAGAGTTATAATGCAGACATTTAACTAACATTATTGTTTACAATGTGGACATCAAACCCTCATTGCTCCTAAGGCATGACCTGCCATGAACATTATTACATAAACCATAGTGGGATCTTATATAGCAATGAGTCTCATATACATCACACTTGGCCCACACATAAGCCTTGCATATATCTCGTTGGGCCTCATATACAACAAATGAGCCGATTAAATGGGCCTAATATATCACCATGGGCCTCTACCCATGGGATCTATATACATCACAATGGGCCTCTATCTATGGGCCCCAAATTAGTCATATTGGGCCTCTCAAATATAATAAGTGGGCCCCCACTATTTGGGTCGCACCATTAATCCATCTATAGTGATCATTTTAGAGCATTACCCAACAATGAATTAGATTAAAAGATCATCTAGACCATACCACAATTGACACTCATTTTCCATCCAGTTCCCAGGGTCACAAAGACCTGGATAGGGGAAGAAATAAATTTCATATTAATTCAAAAACTTCTGTAACCCCAAAAATGGGATTTCAATGGTAGGCGTTCAACTTCACTGCTTTCTGTATTACGGTCCAGATGATATTAGATTTATTTCATTTTTGTCTCAAGCCTTAAGATGAGTTACCAAATGGAAGGACAGCTTGGATGCAACACACGCATCATGGTGGGTCCCACCATCCAGTGATGTGGACGGTGCAGATAGAACACATATATCATTGGGTCCCACGTGTGGCTCACCATTATGTTTATTCACCCAACCTGTGGATAAGGTCACACAGACCTAGGGCCCACCATAATGTTTAACTTCCACCTAACCTGTTGATGAGGTCACAGGGACTTGGGCCCACCATAATGTTCATTTTCCACCCAACCTGTTGATGAGGTCACATGGACCTGGATGAAGAGTAAAAATAAATTTCATATATGATCCAAAACTTCTGCAACACAGGAATGGGTTTCAATGGCAGACATTTAATCCTCACTATTTCTTATGACGTAGGCCACCTGAGTTTCACTTACGACTGATTTTCTTGGGGTGGCCCAAAACTGGAAGGGGCCCAACAATGCACGGTGTTGATGTTCTGCACACATAATAGTGAGGCCTACGGCTGTGGGTCCCGGTCCAACTCTAACACAGCACGATGCTGCTGCTGACGCCAGCAGCAGCAACATTGCTGCTTATATATTTCTTTTTTTTTATTTTATTATTTTCTTGGGGTTTCTCCTAGGTGGGGCCCACATCAACAAAATTCACCCCACCCATTGATTTTTACTGCTCAAGATGGACCTATCAAGCCCAATATTTGATAGGTTTTGGTGTACAGAAAGATTAGGGGGTATTTCAGTGATAACAATACTATTCTCTAAGTTATGGTCCGCCAGGAGGTCGGATTGGCGTCATTTTCACCTCATTGACTAAAATGGGTAGGAGATTGGGATGGACAGTGTGGATTAGGCTCATACGTCAAGGCATGCAGGCCACCCCCAAATGTTTTTTTTTTAATTAACCCATTGGTACACACCCATATCAGTACATACATGCACCCCATGTCATTTCACACTTCAATTGGACCCACGTTCAGTGTCCTTAGACATTGGACAGTGGATACAATACAAGCATCATGGTGGGTCCGACAGGGACGTGGCCCACCATGCATGTGTATATATATATGCATATCTATGTATATATATACATATAATATTAACATAATATAATATATTATATACCATCTCACCTGAAATGTGGTGGGCCGCACCATTTGATGGTTGGAGTAGATTTAACATGAATTGGTGGGGCCCACTTTATTTTAGGGGAAGGATAAAGAGAGAGAAAGAGAGAAAGAGAAGATGACATGAGAAGGGGAGGGACCCTGCCACTATTGGGCCCTCCTAAATATAATACAAATATCAAGTGGGTCCCACAACACGTGGGCCCATAAAAAAAGGAATTCAACAGTCGATCACCCACCTATTGGCCTCCTCCTCTCTTAGGCTTGCATACCCCTTGCCTTCAACTTTGATGAAGGTTGATGAACATTTGATGGTGAGGATGAGCGACCAGAGGGTAGGGAAAGTGGGCCACACTTGGCTTTGGGGAAGAGAGGGCTTGGACGTGTGGTGCTTGGGAGGTTTGAGAAATGAGAGAGAGAGAGAGAGGGGATGGGATGATATGAATGGGGGGAGTGGTCGTTGTAAGTTGAGGTATGGGTTAGGTTAAAAATTTATAAATGATGGATGGGTAGGGGAGAGAGAGAGAATTAACTGGTGAAAAATGAGGGATGGGTTGTTGTACTTAGGGTATCACTTGTACTTGACTTGATTGATTGATTGATTGATGGGACATGTCGTAGAAATTCCCTCAAAATTCGTAACGGGCGGCGTTTTTCTCAAAATGAACATGGACCCACATCTTCTGGTATGGGTATCGGTTTGGTGCGTGAGTCATAACATTGGAAACACGGCAACGACGAGGTCGGTAAGGTACAAGTTTCGGGTCGAGTCGACTTCGGTATGCGGAACTCGGCTTAAGATCGCACGCAAACGTTGGACACATGTCGAGGGTTGCTGGAATTCGACCGGGATGACCGCGGAACCATCATGAACGATACAGTCTAGGATACAGGTCTTACAACTCTCCCCTCCAAATAAAAATTTCTTCTTCAAAATTTTACACAATCATTGCAAGTAAACATAACTCATAATAGATGGGAAAACAAGGCATTGTCTTATAAAATCAGAGATAGTATACATGATATATCATACAATCAATTATCAAAGAGATGAGGATAAGGCTCTTAAATCTTAGCCTCGCGCTCCCAAGATGCCTCATCAATAGAATGGTGACTCCATTGAACCTTCACCAAGGGAATGACATTGGTCTAGAGGACCTGCTCCTTTTATTCAAGGATACATACTGGCTGCTCAATGTAAGAAGCGTCCTCAAGAACCTCCAACAGCTGCTAATCGATAACAGGAACTACGTCTGACCCACACTTCCTTAACATAGAGATGTGAAAAACGTTATGGACACTAGACAATTGAGATAGAAAGGCAAGCCGATAGGCCGCGACACTAATTTTCTCAGTGATCTCAAAAGGTCCTATGAATCTCGGGGCAAGCTTACCCTTCACTCCAAATTGAACTACGCCCTTCATGAGCGAGACCTTGAGATACACTCTGTCCCCTACTGCAAACTCTAATGGACAACACAAGCTATCAACAAAACTCTTCTGTCAGTTCTGAGTTATGCGCATCCTCAGCTTGATAATATCGATAGCCTCTGATGTTTACTACATAAGCTTGGGACCTAAGAGACGCCACTCTCTGATCTCAGTCTAACAACTCGAAGATCTGCATGGTCTGCCATACAATGCCCCAAAAGGATTCATGCTAATGATCTCCTGATAACTGTTGTTGTATGCGAACTCATCCAATTGCAGATGCTCATCCGAGTTACCCCCGAAATCAATCGTGCAGGCCCGAAGCATATCCTTAAGGATCTGATTGACCCACTCGGTCTAGCCATCGGTCTGCGGATGATATGCGGTGCTGAGCTGTAAATCAGTGCCCATCGCTCTCTGAAAGCTCCTCTAAAACTGAGATGTAAACCTCAGGTCCTGGTTAGAAATGATCGAGACTGGAACGCCGTACAGTCTCACAATCTCCTTGATGAATAACCTCGCATGTTGGTCTAAAGGCTAAGTCGCACAATTGCAAGAAAATGTGCCGACTTCGTCAGACGATCAATGACAACCTAAATGGCGTCATGACCGCGCTGGGTAGTTATCCTTGAGGAAGATGATGATCAACCTCATCACATTCATCCTTGCATCAATTGGTATCAGAGCGAGAATTTTCCTTAGGCCGATGGTAAACAACGAAGGTATGAGATAAAATCTTATGGATAGTGATCCAGAGATTCATTATCTTGAGGGAAGAATGAAAGCTTTCCACCGGGGGAGTCAATTGACCATGTAAGGGCTGCAAGCAACCCTCAACTATCTGTAGATGTGCTACTTTCACCCTGAACCTTAGGCGATACTCCACCACCCATGGTTGCTGTATGGCACAACCTCGATTTTCATAGAGCACTCCCAGTAGCAAACTGTAGGGCTACACCAGATGATTCCATTTCTAAGGACGAGGATCTTAATGAAGGGTTTGCCCAACGACCAATACATGGAGGTGATCATCTAGATTGTACTAAAAGAGACTATCGAGGTAAGGCTGAACTTCTTAGCTTTAATGGTTTACTACACATAAAAGATTTTCTCTATTGGCTAGCTGAAGTAGAAAGATACTTTGATTACATGGACGTACCAGATCATAAAAAAATAAAATTGGTAGCGTTCAAATTAAAATCTAATGCTTCTGTATGATAGGAAAAATTACAACTCTCACGTGCCCCTCAGAACAAGGCACCCATCTTATCATGGCCACATATGAGATGCCTTCTTTGATCATGATTTCTCCCTAGTGATTACGAGTAGATATTATATATTCCAGCAATACCAGAATTACGGACATGAAAATCGAACCGTCACACTTTACACTAAAGAATTCCAGCGGTTGGTAACATGAAACGATCTATTAGAATCCGAGTCACAGAAGGTGACGCGATTTATAGGAGGGTTATGATCAACTAATCAGGATTGAGTTTAGATACACCTAGTTAAGACCATGGATAAAGTGGTTCAGTTGGTAGGTAAGGCGGAAATGCAGCTTGCAAGAGTTTCGAATCAGCCGTATCCTTCAACTCAACCCCCTATAACAGGTCTCGCGCAGGATTTAGTGCTGGTATAGTGCAAAAAGTAGGAGCATGTCCTTAACCTCTTACAACCGTAAACCATGATATGGGGAGCAGCTCATCTATACCTCAACGTGTAACACTCATAACAGTGGGCCTGAGTTGAATTCAAAATCCTTACGTTCGGACAAGGTCGAACAATTTTTATCACTATGGCCAACCGAGCAACTTACCAAACACCTGTCCTTAACATCCCGCAACACACTTGACCATAAATGAAGGGGGCACTAAATGTGAGGCCATAGAAGAAGACCATGACTTTAACGAACATGAACAAGCCATTGAGAAAATAGTAGATAGTGATGAATTGACGGATGAGGATCGTGGCGAATTTCTAGTTGTGAGGCTATTATTGTATACCCCATAGAAGGAATTACATCCACAGTGACACAATATATTCCATAAGTGGTACACTATCAGCGGAAAGGTCTGTGATGTGATCATAGACAGTGGTAGTAGTGAGAACATCATTTCAAGAGTGATGGTGGACAAGTTACAGATATAAATGACAAAACATCCTTCTCCGTACTCAATTGGCTACATAAAAAAAGTAACCAAGACCTACGTAACTGAACAATGTACTATCTCATTTTCAATTTGTAAAAATTATAAGGATCAAATACTTTGTGATGTGGTCGATATGGAAGCATGACATATGTTACTCGGTCGACCCTGAGAGTTGGACTGTGATGTGACCCATTGTTGAGGGTCAAATATTGCATATTAGACCCCATATATTGTCTGAATTTACGAACATAATATTGTTTAACGGCCGATTTAATTGTGTTTATGCTGCAGGTTAAATTTAGGAGCTTGAGCTGAAAAAGGACGTTAAAAGCTTGGATTTAACGCTCTGATGATCACCAAGGCAAGGGACGGACCCAAGGGGACCAAGATTGACAGATTTACATGTCAAAGACCCGAGAAAATCAAGAAACTGAAGTTCGAATGGCCCGAGATTTGTACAGAGTGCAAGATCACAGGGTTCCCACCATCAAGTCGACTTGAAACTTCATACATGGTCTGAGGGTCATAAATTAACCGTACACATCAAATTTCATCCAATGGATCATTGTGAAAGTGGCCCAACGAACAGATCAGCCCATGAACGGTCGATTTTAGGCCCACCTGGTATATGAAAATGCTTTAACTTTGATTTCAACATCTCAAAATATGTGGAGAAATGAATGGACGGAATGGATTTTGCGACATGTTATAGTGGACTCCGCATGTGCATTGAACGTGCACAAAGTCCACGTGCATCGGTCGTGCACCGGTTCTCAACAACTCGGTCAGCAAGTGCTGACCGAGAATTCTCATAGAAATTTCATAATACAACAGCGTTTAACGCTGTCCGTCCAGTTGTTGACAGTGGGGCCCACTACTCATGCACTTTATAAATCTGATCCGTCCATTGCGTCTGGGAAGTGGGTACGACCATAACCATGGTGACCATTTGACCCCATACAAGCGTTCGTACGTCTTCAGTTGTTAAAAGCACGATGAACGGTGGAAGAAAAACATCAGTGGGCCACACATAATCTCATCCAAAATCAGCCAATTCTTACTAGTTTTTCGATAAGATCACAATTAATGGAGTGGATTTCTTAGTAGATGCCGATAAGGGGCCCACCGATCATCACAGTCACGTCCGTAAGCTCTGTTTCGCAACAGAGCTTGCGGAGAAATCTAGCGGGCCACCACCGTGCAGCGAAGGTCTGATCTGGACTATCCATTGGTCTCCCATCGAGCCTCTCATCACTGCCTAGGTGGCAGAATTTCAGAATATCATGAGGATCTCAGTCCAATCGTTCGAATGCAAAGTGGACGGCAACACGGAAAATCAAGTGGGCCACATCAAGGGTGATCCAAAACCATGTGTTTCTAACTAAAATTCTGAGAGGAATTCGGTAGACGGTGTGGATTTACCTACAAACTTCAATTATGGGCCCCACCAAGAATCAACGCAGCTCCCTGCGTAAAGAGTCACGACCGGGACTCTTCCTGCGTAAGAAAGTTCTGCGGAAGCCTCCACCGACCTAGCTATATCACCGACCTTACCCGGTTATAAAAAAGGAAGAGAAAGAGAGAGGAGGGAGATAAAAAAAATCAGATCCTGGCTTGGGTGGGAACGTGAGAGAGACAGGGAGTAGAGTTTCCTTTATTTTTATTTTTATTTTTTTATTTATTTATTTTTGTTTAAGGAATTTAGTTTAATCATGTTGTTAAGCTAAACCTCTTAGCTAGGGCTAAGAGGTGAAGCTTGTAGTGAGATGGGAGATTTTATGATTTTAATTTAATTTTAATGTATGAATTGAAGTTAATTTTAGTTTGATTAGTATGGAAATATTTTTAGTCTTTAATGGTCTGTTGTGACTGAAATTACAGTGGGTTTACGATGACTTTGAGTATTTCTATTTCCTTTTCATGTTTATGATGTTAGGAAGCCCTGTTGTTCACCATAGTCTCCTGGGCATGGTTGGATGTCGGCACCCTTCCTAACCTTCATGCATTGTTGATTGGTTGGTAGTTAGTTTAATTCTGTTGTTTGCCATAGTCTCCTGGGCATGGTTTGGTGATGGAATCTATTCTAATTCATATACCTTTCATCTCTTGAAAACTAGATCAATAACAGTTCAGTTAATTTTCATGATTCTTGAAGCAGGCATAAGATCTCCCTGATCTCTGCAAGTGGATCCTCTGAATTCCTAGTTTTCTATCTTTGATTTTCTTAAGTTTTAGATAATCATTCCATCATTATTTCTCAAATCATAATTAGTTTAGATTTCACCTTATTCTAGTTCTAATTTTATTAAATTTTAAATTACGTACACGTTTCAGTCCCTTGGGATTCGACCTCGGTCTTACCGAGTTTATTACTACATCACAACCCTGCACTTGGGGAGTGAACAAGTTTTTGGCGCCGTTGCCGGGGACTGACGGTTGCGTTTCTGAAATTAATTAGTTTTAGAATTAGTTTAAGATTAGGTTTTAATTATAGGTTTATATTTTATATTTTTATATTTTTTTATTTTTAGAAACTAACCTGTCTTTTCTGTTTGTAGGATTCTGAGATAGGAACTTCTAATTGGTGATAGCTTTCTAAATTCGTTCTTTTTTCTATTTTTAGAATTGAGGTTTTATTCTAAGAAATTTTCCTAGACTTTCTAGAAACTAACCTATTTTATTTTGTTTTTCAGGTTTTAACTTTGGAATCTTAAATCGAGTAACTTCTTTCTAACTTTTCCTCTTACTTTCTATATTGCTGTTGAAAATTTTCCTTTATTTTAGATTCAGAATTAAGGTTTCACCATGTATCTGAATGAGTGGGCACGTCCGTATGTTGAGATAGCTTATGGAAAACAGCTTATGCCTCAAATTTTTTTTTAAAATTCCTTCGAGAAGCAATCGGAATATGATGCTCCACCGATTAAGAAGTCTTTCGGTGATTATCTGCGGGAGAATAATTGCATTCCACGAGTTAAGAAAATAGTACGTAATTATTGGAATGATGACGCATATCAACTCCCGACAGATGACCTGTATGATTTTGATAAGTGAAAACAGAAATATTTTGAAGTTGAGTTAGTAAAACATCACGGTAATAACCCCTGTGGATCCGCCACTTGCGAATATCCACCAGAAACGATCCAAGATAAGTTATCTCTGAGTTATACAGACTATATTGCTGGTATGAGAAAATTAGTAGAAGCGCTTGAATCACGCCTTGATAGGCTAATGGAGGCCAGGTCGTCTTTGCCCCAACCCAATCCAGAAATACAATGCAAGGAAAGTGATCCGCATTCACTTTTGAAGGAATTTGGAATTTGGAATGAGGAGTTAGATTTCGTTAATGAGCATACAGTTCAATTTCCCGATGAGTCGATTTCGATAACTGTTCGAAAGAATGGTGAAGATACATTGGTGTCTTTTAAATACATTGATGATGACACACCTTCCTTACATGTCTCACAGGATTTCAATGATGAGGAGGTTAGTTTATTCGAACCTCAACCGAATTTAGGAATAGAATGTGAGGAAGGAGATCTCATCCCAACTGTGCACTACACGGAACTGGACGATGATGCATATCAGGATGATTATCCTGAATGCGCAGCCATAGTTCATATGGAATCCATCTCAAGTTTGGTCCAGGTCAATGATCAAGACGTACACGAAGTGGTCGGTCATAATGAGCCACTCCCCTCACCTGACACATCTGATTTAAAGTGAAGGATGAACCCCTTACAACCGACTCTTTTAACTCTTGTGAGACATGTTTAGACCACTCTCCTAAATTGAATGATGATATGATTCGGGAGAAGGAGGAGTTGCCCACTACGACTCTGGAATTTGAAACCACTCAGTTGAGGCCGCCATATGAGTTACACACATTTGACAATTCAACACCTCAATTGAGTAATTTCAATGAACAGAGTGATCACATCAATGCTTCACTTATTGATTTTTAATCTGTCTGTGCAGGACTAGAGCAAGAGAGTGTACCTCCATCCACTTGCAAGAACGATAGATTCTTTGCGCAGATCATTACAAGCCACAAGAAGTCACACTCGGCTGAACTTTCTAACTCTTGGGATTGCTTGACACACTTTGTAGTTTCAAACGATCCCATGTTAAGAGACAAAGTGGATGCCTTGCGAGACAACATCTCGATAGTCATCATTGATCGAGAGAACCCTTATTCTGAAATCCTCTCTTCCCCTAATCCTAAACGTCTACTAGCAAAGGAAGAGGAGTTGAAAATTGAACCGAAGTTTGGAGCTTCGGAATGCGTTGAGACTACATCACTTCTTAAGAAGTTTTCTAAAATTTATCTACTTGTAGTCTCTGATTCACCATGCGATACTAACGTTGAAACTCCTTCTGTCATAGGTGAATCGTATATATTATAGATACCTCAAGCAATTCAATGGAAGATTTTCTATGAGGTACATAAGTCTCTCTAGAAAGTCATGCTCCAGGGCGCCCAAGCCTATTGCAAAAAGGGCTTTTGGATGATCCTATTGAGAAACTTACTGAGGAGCTTATCAAGATATTAGCCGAAAGGGAACCTTGCGGCATGATCGATTCAATGTTTGTGGGTAACATTACTGCAAACCCTTACGAGACTACAACTCGTCCACTAGGGGTAACCTAGGGGTTTAAAGGCTTGTTGCATACGCTAAATGCAATCGAGAGCACCTGCGAAAGTGGTATAGGTAGGATTTTATTTTTTTTATTTTTGTTGATTTCTCTCTTATACTAACCTGCTCTCTCCCAACGATCTCTTGAAAAATCTTTCTCGAATTGTTATTCAGGTACTATCCTCCCATCACTTCTCATTCACTTTTGTTGTCTCATGTGCATTGCATGCTCATTTCTTTTACATTGAGGATAATGTAGATTTTAGGTTGGGGGTGGGAGATTAGGTTACTGAATCAGTATTGTCTTAGTCTTGAGCAAAAATTGTGAAAATTTTTCAAAATTATGAAAATTTTTCAAATTTTTTTGAAAATTCATGTGAATTCGAAGTGATTTGATAGATATCCTTAATTTAGATTTTTAAGATATGTGATGTTGGTAATGCATGGCTCTTGAATTCAATTATCTGTTAGATTTCACAATTAAGATCGAATTATTAATCCATGATTAGAAGCTGTAAACATTGATTGAGTCATGATTTCACATGTCACATCTTGCTTTCACATTAAGGTTTCAGTCTGATATTGAAGGGTTAACTTGGTAATCACTAAGCATGTGAGGAACGGCTTGATATTTGCCCTTCATGATCATTTTTTTTTTTTTAAAAAAGACTTGGGCAAATAATCTTCACCATAGGTTTACTCCCTACAGGTGAGGATTTGATTCCCCATAGATGATATAAGAAAAGGGGTGGGTGTACAGTTCTCACAATAGGTTTGCTCCCTGTAGGTGAGGATTTGATTCATCTTCTTGATGTTATTTTTAAAATCAAAAGTTGAAAGAATGAAAGGATGATCTTTGAGGCAAGTTTTGGTTATTATGAATTTTTTATTAATTACCAATGATATCCTGAAATAGAGAAGTGAATTTTAATGATGATAAGCCGAGATTACACTATACAACCATGTATCTTAATGTTTAAAGTTGTTCTAATTGATCGATTGATACTGTGAACTTGACTATGAGTCTACCGAGCGCTTGAATCTAGGAGAGAGTGATACCCAACATTCATGAATCTTAAAATTCTAACATCTGGTTTAATTTTTAAAAATCACTCGAGTTCATAAACATTGTCATATAATTCTCAACTTATTTTCCGCATATTTTTCTCGGGACTAGCAAGATACTGGTTGGGGGTTGTGTTGAGGGTCAAATATTGCATATTAGACCCCAGATATTGTCTGGATTTACTAACATAATATTGTTTAACGGCCGATTTAATCGTGTTTATACTGCAGGTTGAATTTAAGAGCTTGAGCTGAAAAAGGATGTTAAAAGCTTGGATTTAACACTCTGATGATCACCAAGGCAAGGGACGGACCCAAGGGGACCAAGATTGACAGATTTACATGTCAAAGACCCGAGAAAATCAAGAAACTAAAGTTCAAATGGCCCGAGATTTGTACAGAGTGCAAGATCACAGGGTTCCCACCATCAAGTCGACTTGAAAATTCATACATGGTCTGAGGGTCATAAATTAACCATACACATCAAATTTCATCCAATGGATTATTGTGAAAGTGGCCCAACGAACAGATTAGTCCATGAAGGGTCGATTTTAGGCCCACATGGTATATGAAAATGCTTCAACTTTGGTCTCAACATCTCAAAATATGCGGAGAAATGAATGGACGGAACTGATTTTGCGACATGTTACAGTGGACTCCACATGTGCATTGAACGTGCAGAAAGTCCACGTGCGCCGGCCGTGCACCGGTTCTCAACAACTCGGTCAGCAAGTGCTGACCGAGAATTCTCATAGAAATTTCATAATACAACAGCGTTTAACGTTGTCCGTCCAGTTGTTGACAGTGGGGCCCACTACTCATGCACTTTATAAATCTGATCCGTCCATTGCGTCTGGGAAGTGGGTACGACCATAACCATGGTGACCATTTGACCCCATACAAGCGTTCGTACGTCTTCAGTTGTTAAAAGCACGATGAACGGTGGAAGAAAAACATCAGTGGGCCACACAGAATCTCATCCAAAATCAGCTAATTCTTACTAGTTTTTCGATAAGATCACAATTAATGGAGTGGATTTCTTAGTAGATGCCGATAAGGGGCCCACCGATCATCACAGTCACATCCGTAAGCTCTGTTTCGCAACAGAGCTTGTGGAGAAATCTAGCGGGCCACCACCGTGCAGCGAAGGTCCGATCTGGATTGTCCATTGGTCTCCCATCGAGCCTCTCATCACTGCCTAGGTGGCAGAATTTCAGAATATCATGAGGATATCAGTCCAATTGTTCGAATGCAAGGTGGATGGAAACATGGAAAATCAAGTGGGCCACATCAAGGGTGATCCAAAACCATGTGTTTCCAACTGAAATTCTGAGAGAAATTCGGTAGACGGTGTGGATTTACCTACAGACTTCAATTATGGGCCCCACCAAGAATCAACGCAGCTCCCTGCGTAAAGAGTCACGTCTGGGACTCTTCCTGCGTAAGAAAGTTCTGCGGAAGCCTCCACTGACCCAGCTATATCATCGACCTTGCCCGACTATAAAAAAGGAAGAGAAAGAGAGAGGAGGGAGATAAAAAAATTAGATCCTGGCTTGGGTGGGAACGTGAGAGAGAGACAGGGAGTAGAGTTTCCTTTATTTTTATTTTTATTTTTTTATTTATTTATTTTTGTTTAAGGGATTTAGTTTAATCATGTTGTTAAGCTAAACCTCTTAGCTAGGGCTAAGAGGTGAAGCTTGTAGTGAGATGGGAGATTTTATGATTTTAATTTAATTTTAATGTATGAATTGAAGTTGATTTTAGTTTGATTAGTATGGAAATATTTTTAGTCTTTAATGGTCTGTTGTGACTGAAATTACAGTAGGTTTGCGATGGCTTTGAGTATTTCTATTTTTTTTTCATGTTTATGATGTTAGGAAGCCCTGTTGTTCACCATAATCTCCTAGGCATGGTTGGATGTCGGCACCCTTCCTAACCTTCATGCATTGTTGATTGGTTGGTAGTTAGTTTAATTCTGTTGTTTGCCATAGTCTCCTGGGCATGGTTTGGTGATGGAATCCATTCTAATTCATATACCTTTCATCTCTTAAAAACTAGATCAATGACAGTTCAGTTAATTTCTATGATTCTTGAAGCAGGCATAAGATCTCCCTGATCTCTACAAGTGGATACTCTGAATTCCTAGTTTCTTATCTTTGATTTTCTTAAGTTTTAGATAATCATTCCATCATTATTTCTCAAATCATAATTAGTTTAAATTTCACCTTATTCTAGTTCTAATTCTACTGAATTTTAAATTACGTACACGTTTCAGTCCCTTGGGATTTGACCTCGGTCTTACCGAGTTTATTACTACATCACAACTCTGCACTTGGGGAGTGAACACCCATTGAGGACATGATAATGTCTATATATTCATTAAAGATAATTGAAAAATAATCCTTGCTCCTATGACACTAGAAAACCACCCTGAAGCTTTTAAAGTGGATGTGAGTTCCCTCTTGACCATTCGAGATTTCATTGAGGAATCTAAGGAAATCGACGAGGTATACGTCGTTGTAGTGAAGGGCGAGGAATCGAAACCTTCAAACATTTTTTCAAGTTTAAGACTATTGTTAGATGAATTCAAATAAGTCTGGCTTAAAGATTTACCTGATGGATTACCCCTTGTGAGGGACATCCAATATCACATAGACCTCATCCCTGAGGCTAGCCTGCCCAACTGCCCTCATTATCAGATGAGTCCGAAGGAGTGTGAGATACTTTAGGGTCAAGTGAAGTAATTGATCCGTAAGGATCTCTTGAGAGAGAAAATGAGCCCATGTGTTGTACTAGCATTATTAATGTAATAAAAGAAGAAGGTGGAAGTTGGCACATGTGTGTCGACAGCCGAATAATTAACAAAATTACTATCAAATATCGATTTCCAATACCACGGTTGGATGACATGCTCGATATGTTAGAAGGGGTAAAGGTGTTCTCTAAAATAGACTTAAGGAGTGGGTACCATCAGATTTGTATCCGACCCGGTGATGAATTGAAAACGACATTCAAGACCAAGGAAAGGTTGTATGAGTCGTTGGTCATGCCCTTCGGTCTATTGAACGCACCAAGTACTTTTATGCATTTGATGAATCAAGTTCTAAAACCGTTCAATGGCTGATTTATGGTAGTATATTTTGATGACATACTGATATATAGCTAGGATGAGGTGGAGCACAAGAAACATCTTAAACAGATGTTGTAAGTCCTACAAATTAACAAGTTATACCTCAACTTGAAGAAGCATAGCTTTTTAACGGATAACCTTTTGTTCTTACAATTTGTTATAACGTCCACGGTGTGGATGATGAAAATGTACGAGCCATTAGGGAATGATCGATTTCAACAAACATTCATGAAGTGATGAGTTTTCACGAGTTGGGGACCTTCTATCATCGATTTGTGCAAAATTTTAGCACAATAGTCATGCCTATTACAGATTGCATGAAAAAAGGACCGTTTTAGTAGACCGATGAAGCTGATAAGAGCTTTCATAAGATCAAGCATTGTTTGTCTACAACACCGGTCTTGGTGCTTCTAAATTTGGACAGTTATTTAAGGTTGAGTGTGACGCTTCATATGTCAAAATTGGAGTATTATCACAGGAAGGCAGGTTAATAGCCTTCTACAATGAGAAGCTTAACGAAGCTTGAAAGAAGTGGTCGACGTATGAGCTTGAGTTATACACAGGTGTTCCGGTGCTGCGACATTGGCGACATTATACGATTGAAAGAGAGTTTGTTCTGCACATTGTCCATCAAGCATTAAAGTTTATTAATAGTCAGACTAACATGAATTGTGTGCATGCTAGATGGATTATGTTTTTATAGGAATTCACATTCTTTCCGAAGTACAAGTTAGGGTAGAAGAATAAGGTGACTGATGCACTTAGCGGTTGTGTATCACTACTTGTTACGATGAGCAATGAGGTGGTCAGCCTCGACTGTCTTAAGGACATGTATGTTGAGGATGAGGACTTAAGAGATTCTTGGATGAAGTGCCAAGAAGATCATCCCAATGACCTTCATATACAAGACGGTTTCCTCTTCAAAAGGAATTGATTGTGCATCCCCCAAAGTTCTTTGAAGGAGCAGATTATTCAAGAGCTACGTGGAGGTGGCCTTGGTAGATGCCTTGGGCGAGACAAGATGCGAGCTCTTGTGGAAGAGAAGTATTACTGGCCGTAATTGGTTCTTAATGTAGGAAAAGTCATATAACATTGTCAGACCTCCAAGGGACGATCTCAGAATACGGGCCTCTACACCCATTACCTGTGCCTGACGGTCCTTAGGACGATTTATTTATGGACTTTGTACTTGGTCTCCCATGAACACAACGCGGCATGGATTCGGTGTTCGTGGTGGTAGATCGTTTCTCTAAGATGACACACTTTATCTCATACAAGAAGACCCTCGATGCTACACACAGGGCAAATCTATTCTTCAGGGAGGTCAAATGACTACACGGGGTCTCCAAGACCATTACTTCTGATCGTGACACAAAGTTCATTAGCCACTTTTATCAGACTTCGTGGACTTGATTCAATACATGACTTCAATTCAGCAGCTCTTACCACCTATAAACTGATGGGTAGGCCAAGGTTGTGAATCGCATGTTGGGAAACCTCATTCGCTGTATTTCAGGAGAAAAATTGAAGCAGTAGGATTTGGGCTTATCTTAAGTAGAGTTTGCATTTAACAACATGGTGAACAGCTCGATAGGAAAATCACCATTCCAAATTATCTATGGATGAGTGCCTTGTTATACACTTGACTTGGTCCCTCTACCCAAGCAACCATGCATGAGCATTACAATAGAACATATAGAAAATAAGTTCATGGGCATCCATGCGAAAGTGCAGGCCAAGCTACATGCCTTGAACAAGAAGTACAAGGAACTAACAGACAAACATCGGTGATAAAAAGTGTTCAAGGTGGGCGACCATGTTATGGTCTATTTGCACAAAGAGAGATTTCTAACCGGGACGTACAATAAGTTGAAGAATAAGAATATTGGACCCATCGTAGTCATCCGAAAGATCAATGACAATGCTTATGTTGTTGATCTTCCAGATGACATGATGATCTCATGGACTTTCAACATCGCGGACCCAATCGAGTATCATGAACCAGAGCATGATGAGAACTCGAAGACGAGTTCTTTTGAAGTGGAGAGGACTGATGTAGAGTAGGTCATGGATAGTTTCATGGCCAAGATGGATCAGAAAAGGCCTAGTTAATGACAAAAGTGATTCAGACAGTCAC
Source organism: Magnolia kwangsiensis (assembly GCA_037074715.1). Classification (NCBI taxonomy): domain Eukaryota; kingdom Viridiplantae; phylum Streptophyta; class Magnoliopsida; order Magnoliales; family Magnoliaceae; genus Magnolia; species Magnolia kwangsiensis. The sequence goes on from CM073578.1 coordinate 100,983,415, forward strand.
ACCTTAGATCGGGTGTATCTCACAATCCAGAATGAATTATCAGGCATAAAACATGATTTTGGGGTAGGATGAGCTACTTTAGCCAACCAATATTGAAAAATATGGGTTTCCCACATGTGGGATTTACAAAATTCCATTATTTCAACGGTCAAATTCCATATTTATTTCCATTTTTACTATAAATAGTAAGTTTTAGTTTGATTATAACTCTTTATCTGTTGGGCTTTAGGAGTTGTGTCCAACATGAAAAGTACTTAGAATAATTAGGAGAATAATATGGTTAAGCCACATAGGAAACTTACTATAAAAAACATAAATTTATTATTTATAGTAAGTTGTGAATTCTAAGAGTTTTAGTTGTAGTTTGCTTCTGATTTCTCTCCCATTACTTGTTATCCTTATTTAAAGGGTTGTGAACTCATTTATTTTAATCAATTAATCAATTTCAAATTTATTAGAATTTATTTATATTTTCTTGCTTTCTTTCGACGTGGATTCGAGAATTCTCTATGAGGAGTCCAGAGAAGCTCCGTGGATTTGGAGTAGTTATCCTTAAGGAAAATGGTGATCGACCTCATCACGTTCATCCTTGCGTCATAAATAGAAGAAACAGTGAAGATGTTAGGCCCTTAATGAACAAATCATCTAAGTTATTAAGAGTTAAAATATAACAAATATTGAAAAAATGTTTGAAAACTTTTTTCCTACACAAAAAGATAGTAAGCTTCCATATGTTTCGTACATGCATGAAAGAATGAATTCGTCATGGGAGAGAATGCTAATATTGTCATACCAAATGAGAGGTGGTTTAGACAAATATACATGTAAATCCTTAAGTAGAGATTATACTTATGATAATCCAACAACAATGTGAGCAATCACCTAATACTCAAATTTAGTGGAGAAACATGAAATGCAATTTTTAGTTGTAGATTAACAATTAGCTAGGCATCTAGCACAGTCTGCATCACAAAATGCTTAGAGAGTTAAGGGTTAGTAGCTGCATATGACGATAATCCTCATTGAAAGGATGCCTTCCAAATAGTGAAGTATGCGTTTAACCATGAGCCAATGTATAGTGGTTGGAGAATGCATGAATTGAGAAACTTGATGGATGGAAAAGGCAAGATCAAACTGAGCGAAAGTAAGATATTGAAGGCTGCCCAAGATGATTTTATAGTTGATACCATAATTTTGTGACTCTAGTCAAGGACACCTAACAAGCTTAACTGATTATAGTACAATAGAACTAAACCAATAGCTCTGATACCAGTTGTTGCGCAGCATGCCAACAACGTAGTGAGTTGAGATCTAATCTTAAGTCTCACCCACAAATGATAAACAAGAATAAATATAAACTAGAAACAGATCAAAGTAATCTAAACAAACCACGAGACAAGATATACGTGAAAAAACCCCAAACTAGGGTAAAAAACCATGGATGCAAACTTCTATTATGAAGAAAAATAAAGATTACAAGGTAAAATACTAACCTCTCCCTTGGAAGTACAGAGAAAATCCCTTGCCCACACCTTAGAAATATTTCCTAATACTTTTTAATACCCTAGAAAAGCCCTAGGGACACGTATATATAGTTTAGGTGTACCTAGGGTTGCACGACCAGTCGAGCAGGCCCCACGACCAGTCGCATTAGATTTAAAAATGAATTTGCATAACCACGACCGGTCGAGCTGGCCCCATGACCGGTCGAGCATGGCTCATGATCGATTGAGCACGTCGGACTAAAAAACTGTTGCTTGCTGGAGTTCGAGTCGAGCTAGTCCACGACTGGTCACGACCGATCGAGTGGGCTCCATGACCGGTTGAGCAGGGGCCACCACCGGTCATGGGCAGCCCCAGATGTGTTCCACTTCTCAGCAATCTCCTACTTGGACACACATCATCATAAACCCTTGTCTTCTTCATCCGAAGTGCACTACCTCTCCATCTTTAAGCCTGAAGACCAATCAAAGCTAAACGGAGCTTCAGCTTTTTCCTTGTGACTGCCTTGGTCAACATATCGCAGGATTCTCACTTGTATAAATCTTCTCCAGAGTAATCGATCCATCTTCCACTAACAAACATATGAAGTGATATCTAATGAAAATATGCTTAGTCCTTGAATGAAAGACTAAATTCTTAGCCAAGTGTACTGTACTCTAACTATCACTGTACAACTTGCAATCTGCTTGCTTCTTACCTAACTCTTTCGTAAAACCTTGCGTCCACACCATCTCCTTGCATGCTTTTGTAGCCGCGACATATTCTGCTTCCATCATACTGATAGATACTATCTTTTGTAACTGAGAGACCCAACTGACTGCAGCACTACCTAGAGTAAAGATATAACCTGCAGTGCTTCTTCTACTTTCGATATCTCCTGCCAAATCTGAATCCACATAGCCTTGTAGCTTGATTTTTGATCCACCATAGTACAGCCCTACATCCTTAATACTTACCAGGTATCTAAGGATCCACTTCACAGCTTCCCAATGTTCCTTCCTGGGGTTATTCATGAACCTGCTAACAACTCCCACTGCTTGAGCAATGTTTGGCCTCGTGCTCACCATAACATACATGAGACTCCCTATCGCTGACGTGTATAAGATTTTATCCATGTAGTCCCATTCCTCCTGCTTCTTTGCGCCTTGCTCCTTAGATAACTTGAAGTTGTTGGCTAATGGAGTGTCAATCGGCTTAACATCTCCCATATTGAATCAATCAAGTACCTTGGCTATGTACTCTACCTATGACAAAACCAGTTTCTTGTTTTCTTTATCAAGCTTTATCCTCATGCTTAAGTTTGTTTTGCAACTCCTAAATCTTTCATGGAAAATTCTCTAAACAGTTGTCTTTTGAGATCTGAGATGTCCTTCATGCTTGAACCGGCCACATGCATATCATCAATGTACAGAAGAAGGATGATGTATGACATATAAAACTTCTTCAAGTAACAATCGTGATCTGTATGACATCTCCTAAAACCGTTTTTCGACATGAAACTCTCAAACTTCTTGTACCACTGCTTCGGGGCCTTCTTCAGACCATATAGATTCTTCTTCAGTCTACACACCTTGTTCTCATTTCCTAGTGCCATGTATCCTGTCGGCTGATGCATATATATCGCTTCTTCAAGGTCCCTATGAAGAAAAGTTATCTTAACATCTAGCTGCTCTAAATGTAAGTCCTCTGTAGCCACTATACTCAAGACCATGTGAATCATAGACATTTTCACCACAGGTAAAAATATTTTAGTAAAATCGATACCTGCCTTCTATTAAAATCCTTTCACAACCAATCTAACCTTGTACCATTTCGAACCATCGTGTTTCTCCTTTAGTCTGTAAACTCACTTGTTATGAAGAACTTTCTTACCCTTAGGTAAAGTGACTAGCTCCCATGTACGATTAGACTTAAGAGAGTCCATCTCCTCATCCATGGCCTACTCCCACTTAACCCATGTATCTGACTGTAACGCCTCTTTAAAACACTCTGACTCACCATTATCTGTTAGCAGTAGATAATGTGAGGGTGAGTATTGGACTGTGGGTCTCCTCTCCCAAGTAGACCTCCTCACAATCAGTGTTTGTGGCTCTTCCTCATAATGCTCTTTTGTATGATCATCCTGTGGCGTTGTAACACCCGTGTCTGGTAACTCTTCCAACTTTACGAATTCCTTTTTCTCGACCTTATTTTCTTGCACAATGTCCTTATGCATCACTTTTTTATTGAAGACTACGTCCTTTCTTCTGATAATTTTCTGTTTTCTGCATCCCAAAACCTATAGCTAAAATCATGTTGCCCGTAGCCTATAAACGTACATCTCCTGGACTTTGCATCTAGTATGTTTCTGTGCTTTGCATTAATGTGAACATATGAAGTGCAACCGAACACTTTGAGATGTGCAAGGTTTTCTTCTTTTTCAGTCCACGTTTCTTCTGGTAGCCTACCATCCAATGGTGCTGAAGGACTTCTATTGATGAGATATGCATCAGTATTCACAACATCTGCCCAAAAGGTCTTGCACAACCCTGCATGTAACCTCATGTTCCTAGTGCACTTAAGGATGGTCCTGTTAATGTGCTTAGCCACACCATTCTGTTGTGGTGTCCATGGAATCATTTTTTGATGTTTGATTCCACTTGCTGCATAATACTCATCAAACCTCTTACCACAGTACTCTCCCCCATTATCTGATCTGAGACACTTTACTGTTTTACCTGTCTCATTTTCTACCATAACTTTTCACTTTTTAAATACATCAAATACATTAGATTTAAGTTTTAAGAAATAGACTCACAGTTTTCTACTAGTATCATCAATAAAAGAAATAAAATAATATGAGCCACCAAGAGATAATACCTGTGCCGGTCCCCACATATCAGTGTATACAAGCTCCAATAGATGTGTCTTTAGAGCGCGTCCTGTCTTCTTGAAGTTGACCCTCTTCTACTAGTCATACACGTAGTCCTTACAGAATTTCAAGTCAATAAACTTCAACCCTGGTAGCTTCCCATTTGATAATAGTACTTTCATCCCTTTCTCACTCATATGTCCCAACCTCAGATGCCATAACTGCCCATTTACTCCAGTTGATACGACTTCGAGTGAACTATACGATCCTAAAGTCACGTATAAAGTTCCTTCCTTTTAACCTCCAGATATCGGCCAACTGTCCCACTAAGATCAGATTCTTTCTCAAACTCTGTACATGTCTGACATCCTTCAATTTTAACGTCGTTCTGTTTTTCTGATTTATATGAACATCACCCTTTCCAACAATGCTGCACGACTCATCATCACCCAGGTAGACTCTCCCAAAGTCACTTGACACATAATCACGCAGAACTTCCTTACATGAAGTGGCATGAAACGAAGCACCCGAGTCTATAACCTAAGACTCATTCCTCGCATTAAGAGATAAGATCAACGCCTTTGTGTCACTCTCCTCTGATAGATTCACTGAATCCTTCCCACCTTGAGAGCTTCCTTCTTGTTTCTTAAACACCCTGCAATCACATTTCATATACCCCTTCTTATTACAATGCTAACACCTGTCTTTGTCTTTCGATCCCTTGGACTTCTTCCTCGACTTAGAACGCCCGTGTTTATTACCTCATTTGTCAATGATCTTCCTCTTCCTTCAACGTTTAGAGCATTCCTTAAATCCCTTAAAACTCCTGATGCCTTTCTTCTAGATTCTTCGCTGAGAATTAAAACAACCACATCATCAAATTTCATCTTTGTCAACCCTGAAGAATTGCTCACAGCAATCACCAAACCATCCCAACTGTCTGACAAGCTGGACAAGATCAATAATGTCCTGACCTCATCCTCAAAAATAATCCTAACATATTCTAACTGGCTCATAACTATATTGAACTCGTTTAGATGTTCAGCCACGTTTCCACCATCTGACATCTTCATATTGAATAGTTGTTTCATAAGATGAACCTTGTTAGACGCAGAGGGTTTTTCATATATGGAGGCTAAGGCTTGCATCAATTCTTTTATCGTTTTCACCTTGGATATATTGAAGGCGACGCTCTTAGCCAAAGAGAGTCGGATCATTCCTAAAGCCTTCTTATCTAGTAAAAATCATTCATCATCTGTCATCTTTTCTAGTTTCTTCTCTTTTTCTCCTAGAGGAATATAGAGGTACTTCTGATACAGAAAATCCTCCATTTGCATCTTCTAGAAGATAAAGTTTGAACCATCAAACTTCTCAATTCTAGTTTTCTCTTCTTCTGTCATCGCTCCCAATAGAACTAATCCAATAGCTCTGATACCAGTTGTTGCATAGCCCGCCAACAACGCAGTGAGCCGAGATTTAATCTTTAGTCTCACCCACAAATGATAAACAAGAAGAAATATAAACTAAAAACAGATCAAAGTAATCCAAACAAACCACAAGACAAGATATACGTAGAAAAACCCCAAACTAGGGTAAAAAATTATGGATGCAAACTTCCACTATGAAGAAAAATAAAGATTACAAGGTAAAATACTAACCTCTCTCTTAGAAGTACAGATAACATCCCTTTTCCATACCTTAGAAATATTTCTTAATGCTTTCCAATACCCTAAAAAAGCCCTAAGGACACTTATATATAGTTTAGGCAACTTCCCTTTTGCACCCTTGCGAAAGGTGACACAGAAATTCGCAGTCCGCATCAGATTCAAAAATGAATCTGCATAACCGCGACCAGTAGAGTAGATTGCACGATCGGTCGAGCAGACCCCACGACTGGTCGAGCATGGCTCACGACTGGTCGAGCACCTCAGACCAAAAAAATGATGCTTGTTGGAGTTTGAGTCGAGCCAGTCCACGACTGGTCACGACCGGTCGAGTGGGCTCCACGACCAGTCGAGTAGGGGCCACGACTGGTCGTGGGCAGCCCTAGATGTGGCTCCACTTCTCAACATAAAGTCGTAGAAAGTACAAAACAACTACTCATTTCAAAATGACTAGTCTTATAAGTGATCATAGGGGATCCTGCAGCATCAAGAACTACTTTTCTTAATCAAAATATGTTAGGCATATCCATGTAAGTTCGCAAAAGGTGTAGGTGCACTAATACATGAAAATCCAAACTCCTCAACAAACTCAATGTATATTGCTGACCATGACATGAAAGGGTTGTGATTTAATGGACCATATACAGAAAGTGTAAGGACAAATTACAATATTTTCTTTAACCCTAGAGACACCCAGGTTATTCCTTGGCTAGACGAACTTCTAACAACGACACTCTACTTGGGATAGACCGGATCACAACCTAACAATCCTAACTGATTGCAGTGCAATAGACATGTAAAGTCGTAGAAAGCACAAAGCAACTACTCATTTCAAATGACTAGTCTTGTAGGAGATTGTAGGGGATCTTGTTGCATCGGGAGCTACTTTTCTTAATCAAAATATGTTAGGAAGATCCATGTAAGTTCGTAGAAGGTGTAGGGGCAGTAATAAACCAAAATCCAAACTCCCTGACATACTCAATGTGTATTGCTGACCATGACATGAAAGGGTTGTGATTTAATGGACCATACACATAAAGCGTAAGGACAAATTGCAATGTTTTCCTCAACTCTTCAAACACTTGAGTTGTTCTTTATCTAGACGAACTTTCAACAAAGACACTCTACTTGGAATAGAACAGATCATGTTTATGTTTGACTAGGAGGGTGGCGTGTCCACTAACTTTGGTGTTCGGCTGGAGGCAACCTCCAACAAAGATGGGCATCTATAGGCACCCCACCCAAAATGATAGATAATACTTTGCATGATCACAACAAACTTTCAGAATTAGCGCTAGACCGGCCTAAAGGAGTATGAAAAATGAAAACAAATTGCACCGAGGGGATACCGAGGACCTCCCGGAGCTCAGAAGTGATCCAAATTAGTTAAAAGCCCTCGATAGGAATTTGATTCCCGTCAGTGACATGGTGGCCACCGAATCCCTCAAGTGGGCCTTGATGACAATCAAGGTGGTGAATTTACCTTGAAAATATGAAAAAGTGCTGGTGGGAATCCGATTCTCACAGGTCTAAAAAGTCCACTTACTAGTGCACAATAACTCTTATCACTTAAAAGGACCTTGAAAAATGCTAAATTAGGCCATACCATCATTGAAAAGAATCCAATTCACTCCAATATTATATATAAAAATGCAACTCATTTATCTCATTTCTCATGGGTGGAGAGCTCCAAAAAAATATCTTGTTAAGCCCAATAAAAGTTTAACCCATATTTAAGTTGTTGCCTAAAAGCCTTTTAATACTTAGAGAGTACAGAGAAGTAAGTTGGCAAGATGGTTCTCTTTGGGCGAGGAGTGTGCTTAGGAAAGTTTGGCGGGAGAGATCCCTCTATGACAAAAGGCTATGATTTAAAGAAAAAGTTCATCAACTAATGGAATAGAATTATAATCAGGGACACCCTATTAGCTCTTTTCATATAAGAGTGCTCTATTTTCACCTTTCACTTTCACATCCCTATAAGTTCATATCAGCATCCCACACATAGCATCCAAGCATCATACTCTTATCTCTTTTTTACTTCTTATTTTTACTCTGGCATTTGTCCACTTGTCCTTAAATGTAGCCATTTTAGAACTTTTTCAAATCCTTAAAAAATATAAAATTCTGTAAAGTAGAGACCGCACTCCATGTAGGTAGAATATGATGCTTAACCCTTTCATTTTTCACCACTAGGCCCTTAGAATCTTTAGTCGTAGACTAATCGGAAGAGTCACTTAGGTTGAAGGATCTTTGAATCCCTCGATTCTCAAGCGATTCAGTGGTTTTTAGTTGACATAAATGCTAAGCTTGATTGGCTAGTGATGACTCCAACAAACAAACTATCACTTTTGAATCAATACCACCCCCATTTGCGTAAAGAGTAAGAAGAGCACAAGTGAGCTGACCCATTCTGCGTGCAGTCCATGTTTCATAGGTAAGCACTTACCTTAATGCAATTTTTCTTACGTTAAATTAGATATTTGTCTAATGATGCCATGATACCACTAAATGTCAGCTTGGATGAGTAGGCTTGTGAGAAATGATGGTTTACATGATCTTGAGACTTTTGTACAAAACTAAAGATGTATAGTAAACATCTAGAGGTCAACGTAATTACTAAAGGAATAAACAAACTATCACTTTTGAACTAATACCACTCCAATTTACGTAAAGAGTAAGAAGAGCGTAAGTGAGCTAACTCATTCTGCTCGTAGTACTCGTGTTCCATAGGTAAGAACTTACCTTAATGCAAATTTTCTTACGTAAATTAAATATCTATCTAATGATGCCATGATAGCACTGAAAGTCAGCCTGGATGAGTGGGCTTGTGAGAATTGATTGTTTACACGATCTTAGAACCTTTGTACAAAACTAAAGATGGATAATAAACATCTAGAGGTCAACTTAATCACTATAGGAGTAGAGAGGATCTTGTCACCCCCTTGATTATATAGTTTAGATGGCCTCTAAATAATGATCAATGGCTTAGATTGTCCAAAAGCGGGCTAGATGACATCTCAGACAGACAGTCCTACAGTCCCACTGGGATAGGCCTAAAAACAAGGTCATTATAAGAGTAGTAGCAAGTTTGTATCCCGCCATTCCAAAAGGCTGCTTTCGGTATACTTTTTTTGCAATTGCGGAAGTAGGCAATGAACACATGAAGCCATATCCAGCACACACCCCAGCTACCCAATTTGCCTCATGTATGATTAATAGCCCAAACTCGTCTCATCGGGAGGTGGTTGATAGCTCTTGTGGTTGCCACTTCCAGGTAGCACAGTCTCAACCTGTATCATGTGCAGAAAATAGGGGCCCATATATAAAAAGAATCAAAGATTCTCAGTCCATTCCCTTCTTAGCTGTCTTGCTCCTAATCAGTCCCACAGTAGAATTATCCAGTATTAGAGAGCCTCTAATATTTTTTTAGAAGGTCATCTTTGTCCTGATAGATCTTACATGGGTACTCATCGCTTGCAATTTTCACCAAATATCTGCTACCGAATTACCTTCTCAGAGGGTGTGAAAAAAGAGCATGTTGAGAGGCCGAATCATTCTTTGAATGATACCTATACGGTACCATATACTCCACCATCCTATGACTTAAGGGTTAGCGGCCACTTCTATAATGATTTGGGAGTCAGTTTCAACTATGATGTCTGATAAACTCATTACTTCGCAATATTTTAGCCTATCTACCATTGCTTGAGATTTTAAGACAGTCTTAGTGACCGGGCCATATTTATTATGGAAGGCAAAAATGAATCGCCCCCAGTGGTCTTTGCACATTCTCCCTCCTCTTAACTTCCCCCGGGTTACTCCTAACTGACCCATCAACATTTAATTTTAGTCATCCCCTATTTGGTTTCATCCATTTCATGATTTGGGTCTTGCCACCTATGTCCTTTGTGTTGGTGTTTATTCTTAGGGACTGTAATGTGAGAACATGGAGAAAAGAATTTTTTTTCCGGGCCTGTGAGGAGATTTCCTACTACTTTCAGCCATCTTGATACTTTGTGGATCATCCAACCTTCGAAAGTTCTATCCTAGCCAAATATCCCAAATAATGAAAGAGGATGCCATCTCGAGGAGCAGTTGGCGAGATAGCTCCACTGGATGACTCGATCCTCGATAGATTGATCATGTATAAGCAAAACATGAAATATTTAAGCAAAGTGAGTCCAGACCTTTGTTGTTGTATTTCCATTGCATAAGAGGTGGTCTAGGTCCTCAAGATTCTTAACTTGCAGTGCACCTGGTGAATTCTTGGATCATCCTGGGGTTGGGCGTGGTTAGAATGGTGGCTGTATATAGTTGTATCATTGTGTTAGGGGTGGCCTGGGCTATTGGTATCAACTTTGAATTTTAAATTCAACTTAAAAATATGAAAAATAAAGTAAAGAATTAATTAGAGGGTAACTCATGTGGGACCCACTCATTAGTGGGTGCTTGCCCACAAGTAGGTCCCATTGACCCATATCTAACAAAGCTATATTGACTAGGTCTATTTCTGGTTGCATTAGAGCTACAGATTTTTCCAAGTCATAGTTAGTTGTAGTTTCTAGTCATTTATCAGGTGGCTCACTTTTCCTATACCAAACAATGTTTGAAGGAAGTAAAATTAGTTTCCTTTAAAAGCTTACCAGTGAGCTTACAATCTTATGATTTTGATTTCAGTTGAGTAATGATTGATTATTCAAAAGCTCATCAATCTGGCTATTATTTCTAAAATAATTGCATCTTAGCTAGAGGTTTAGTTATGTTGCAACCTAACTGTGAATTTAGCTGGGTTTCTGCATGTCTATAGGTCTAATCGGGTTGCACCCACTATGAGTTAGTTTCCTAGGCTTGTTTTTGTTGTAAACAGATGTCTTAAATCTTGCATCTTACCACGCTGCTCGACTAGTCGAGGGGTTCCCTAGGGCTATTCTAAGGCATGCTAAGGTTTTCTAAAGGGGTTCTAAGGATTCCCAAAAGGGTTTTAGGTTTCTAAATGTTGTAGCATGAGTGAGATTCGACGTTGTTCAAATCGGGTAAGTCCTTTCTCTTTGTAATTTATGCTTTCACAGTGGAATTTTGTCTCTTTGTGCCGTTGTTTTTTCTTGCAAGGGTTTTCCATGTTAAATTTGTGTGTTCTCTTATGGTTGCTTGGTGTTATTGGATTACTATCATAGATCTAGATCTGTGTGATTCTGCAGCACAAATCTCTAACTAGTGGTATCAAAGCAATCGTTGGGATACAGATCTCAATATGAGGAATTAGTAATAATAGGAAGCACTAGGTATGAGATTGAGAAGTACTCATAAAAAAATAATTTTGAGTTATGGAAGATCAAGATGATTAGTTCCTTAATCAACCAAGGTGAAGATAGTGCTCTGATGTTTTATTTAAACCAATCTAATTTAAATGATTTTAAACTTGTAAGTATACGAATTAGATGTAGTACGATATGTATTACGAGATCATTCTCACTAGGACTGGTTGTTATAATTCGAAATTTACGATTCTTCTTAACTAATCTAACAATTAGTTGAGCTAATGATTAAGTAAACTAATGAAAATCAATGTAAAATAACTGAGAATAAAGAAACTTCAATCAAGGAGAATACTAGGACTTTCAAATCCACCCCTAATTAACATAACCCTTATTTTACCTGTTGATTCACCCTAATTCAGATTGATATAAATTTAATAAATAAAGCACACTCTATGTCCTTGGTCGGGCACACAGAATGTATAATCCCTTAACGCATAAGGATCACATCTTTCCATCCATGGTCAGACATGAAGAGATGTAGATTCTCATTTCTTTCTCTATAGGAAACCTGTTCATGGTCAGACACAAGCACCTAGAATAAGAATCCAATCACCATCCACATCTACACTTTAGTTAAGCTCATATAATGGAAAAGTACAAAAATTTCAGTTAAGCACACTAGAGAAAGAAACAAATCAATTAAATTGGATGAATTCAACAATAAAAGAGTTATTCAAATTAGGGGATTCATCTCAGCCCTAGCTAAGCAATTAGCAATCCATAAAATCAATTATAATGAAGGAAAAATAAAATTTAAATAATAAGAACATCCTTCCCTTCATTCTTCCTCTCTCTCTCTCTCTCTCTCTCTCTCTCTCTCTCTCTCTCTCTCTCTCTCTCTCTCTCTCTCTCTCTCTCTCTCTCTCTCTCTTTCTTCTTTTTCTTCTCTCCCTAGCTCTAGATCGTGTTCTCCCATCTCTCCCCCTTGCTTTAGAAGTCTTAGGCCCTTTTATAGATGCTAGAGAAAATCGGACGTTTCGCAACAACAGACGCACACCGAAAGATTTTTTGCAGCCATGTTTGGGGCTTCATAACTCCTGATTTCCTTGCCTGATGTTGGTAAAATCAACGTCTCCTAGGATATTTTGAGATGGTCTACATGATGGATGGTTTAGATTTGCCATATGATCAACATTATGCTCGTGCAACTGCCCCAAAAGTCGGTCGGCGTCCGGATGCGTAATCTTTCGCATGTACAACACTGTGGTGCTCGATGGGCCTCACAATGGTATTTTTGGGGAAATAAGCCTTGTCCATTAGATTCAGGATGAAATTTTGGTTAAGAAGGGATGATTTTGGTTATCCGTTGATGCGTTCCAAAGAAGATATTAGGCTAAGATCGTTTTAAACGTCGTAGGGCAGTCTGTTTGTGGCCTCTATATCGTACACGTGTACATGTATGGATGGAAACTTTCAGCAAGTTTTGATGGGTTCAAGGCCCTCTACAAGATGGATGGCTTGGATTGGCTATACAGGGCCTGATGGTGGCCCACTTCCTCCATAAAAATTGACAGCGAGGCCAAAAATGGCAATTGCCGTTTTCACTTAAAACGTGAGTCAGCGCCTGCTTGGATCGACTGGCGGGTCCTGTATGCAGCCAGTGCGGATGTGCATGGTGTACATGCATCACATACGGGGCCCACTATGATGCTTTTGCAAAATTAAATCCATCTATTCACTTTGTCTCCCTGTTTAAACCGTCAAGACCAAAGTTGAGGCAGTTCCAGATATTAGGTGGGCCTAAAATTAGAGATTAATAGGCTGATCTATCCATTGGTCCACTTCTCGTGATATCCAATGGTTGAAATTTAATATATACAGTTTATTTATGGCCCCCATCCCATGTATGAAGTTTTGAGCCGAATGGATGGTTAGAACCATGTGATCTTACATTCTAGACCAATTTTGGGCCTCCTTAACGTGAACGACTTGATTTCCTCAGATCTCTGGTGTATAAATTCTTCAATGTTGGTCCTCTGGAGTCCATCTCTTGCTTTGGTTACTTCGGAGCATCAAATCCACGCTTTTAGTATCCTTTTTTCAGTCTACGCTCGTAAATACACCTTGCATCACAAATACGATTAAAATAGGGTATTAAACATTATCATGTTCGTAAAAACAAGTAATAATTGGGGTCTAATATGAAATATTCGACCCTTTTCACATGTCAACCATGGGGAATCGAATCTTCACCTATAAGGAGCAAACCTATGGTGAAGTTCAATTGCCCAACCCTTTCAATTCTTCTTTATAAACTGATGCTACAAATTTTATTTTTCAGGTTGGTTCCTTTTATGTTTAGTGATTACCAAGTTAATCATTTAATTATCGAACTGGAACCTTAATGTGTAAGCGAGATGTGATATGTGAAATCATGACTCAATTAATGTTTAAAGCTTCTAATCATGGGTTAACAATTCAAAATTAACTGTGAAATCTAACAGATGGATGAATCTAAGAGTCATAAATTACCAACATCACGTATCTTTTAATTTTAAAATCACAACTATCCTTCAATATCACTTCAAATTCACAAGAAATTCTAGAAAATTTTAAAAATTTTCACAATTTTTCTCAAGACCAAGAAAATACTAATTAGGTAACTTAATCTCCCAACACCCAACCTAAAATCTACATTGTCCTCAATGTAAAAGAATTAAGCATGCAATGCATATGGGACAACGAAAATAAAAGAGGAGTGATGGAAACATAGTACCTGGACGGAGAATTAAGAGGCTTTCCCAAAAATATCAATGTAAAAACGAGTCAGCACAAGAGAAATCAATAAAAGTAAAATAAAAAAAATAAAATCATAAAAATAAGATCCTACCTATACCACTTTTACAGGTGCTCTCGATTGCATTTAGTGTATGTAATAAGCCTTTAAACCCCTAGGTTACCCCTAGTGGACGAGTTGTAGTCTCGTGAGGGTTTGCAGCAATGTTACCCACAAACATTGAACTAACTAACTAGGAAAAAGAAAAAAATAAAATAAAATAAAATAAAATGGGAGGCTAGGTTACCTCCCAGGAGCGCTAAGTTTAACGTCTTCAGCCAGACAAGAATGGACCATGAATTAATCAATCTTGATAACCTGGGTTTCCCAACTAAATTTTCTAAACACCTTGATTAACCAATCCCAGACTTTGTGGGAACAACTTGAACCGTGCTATCTGAAATGGGGTAAATGATATCATCATCTAATAATCTAAGCACTTCCGCTCGAACAACTTCTTCCATGTTAACGTTTTCACATTTTCTTCACGATCAGTACGATGTATACAAAAAGTGGGGCTTACTCCCTTCATGTTCTCTGTCGTCCATCCAATAGCTACCTTATATTCTCTAAGCACTTTAAGTAACTTGTTCTCCTGTTCCTTCTCAAGGTTAGAAGCTATGATGATAGGTAGGGTCTCAGAAGGACCTAAAAATGCATACTTGAGGTTTTTGGGCAATTATTTAAGGTCAAGTTCAAGTGGTTTCTCAATAGATGAGACCTGTTTAGACTCAGAGGGTGAAAGAGGTTCCACTTTCTCTTTCCATTTTGCAGTCTTCATTATAGGAGTAGAGTCGACCAATGCATTGACTTCTTGGATGGAACTTTCAATGTTAAAATCTGTAACGCCCTGAAAATTGGGGGTCGAGCAGGAGCCCAACTCCCGAGTTCTAAAACATCACTTATGCAACATGCATGAGTATGGTTGAGTTGTTTCCTGTGTTAGTGCTATAAACATGCGTGAGATTAAACCAAAGCAGTAAATCATACTCCAGAAATAGTGTGCAACGCAAGAGGAAGACTGTGACATGTGTGTATTCATATAAGATGTGTAGACCACTAATAGTCATCAAAGTATGAGTACAGTGCTGAGTCGAATATATATATGTACAAATCAAAATATAAAATGTCAAAACCATGGTCTAACTACATGTGGTAAACCCCATAGCCCTCGTTGATTAGGACGACCTAAAGGAATCTTCCTGAGAACTGCATATACGAGAATGCCTCCTCGTTATTGTAAAGATCAGGTTTCATCTCTTGTGTCACATCACTATCTGCAACTAAGATAGAGTCTGGTTGGTGTTTATACAGTCCCAGAACATGAGAGTGAGTGATCAACTCAATGGAGCTATACAACAAAGGTTAACAAGTTATCAATCCAGTCAAGAAATAATGATAAAACAATACAATCAAACATCCTTAAGTACTCTGATTAATGTAAGAATGTATGAAGAAATGATGCATGCCCTCGCCTGCACTCCCTTTGCGATCTTCATCTCACGGTCGCGCATGTCAGTCACTTCCTCAGTGCTCTACCCAACGTCAAATGGCACATGCAATGCGATGCATGTACATGATTACCGAGTTCTTATTAATCCTTTTCATACAACAGGATTGGAAAACTAAGGTACCTCCCTTATATCGATCCATTCTAGGGTCATCAATCCTAGCAAATTCCATATGATGTCATGGTTCTAGGTCACTGCAAAGGACTCATCACCTGATTAATACAGGCCTAATTATACCCTAGTTACTACAAAAGGCTCGTTGCCTCAATGCAGTTTCAGGGTATACTCGAAGTCACTACAAAGGGCTCGTCACTAAATTAGTGTATACCAATAGCTCGAATACAGTGTCTTATACCACTATATTTGGCTCATGAGTCTGAGTTGCTCACTGGTCACTACGAGGAGGCTCGTCGCCCCAGCTTAGGCTGATAGCTCAACCATGATGTCCAATACTACCATCTCCGGCTCATGAGTCTTAGCGGATCGAGGTACCAAGGTTAACAGGATTTCACTGGTGAGTTTGGTACCTTAGGTTGAAGCAATAGCGGCTATACATGGTGAACATACATTGGGTCAATCAGGTTAATTGACGAACTCGACTAGGACGAGCGCACTTTAAGTTGATCGACATGAAGTGCATAAACACTCCATGTGGCCTAACCACTGCCGACATCCCAAGTACAACTTAGATTTATCGAACACATCCTGTGTGGTGAAAACAACCTCAGCCACCAGTTCGAGGCCTGTTACCGATCGCTTAGCCTATGATATAATCCCAACCGCATGCAATCACAACAACTAAGCATATGAGATAATCAAGTAGTAATGAATACTTAAGTTAAATCCTACAATCATTTGAGCATGCTATGAAATATAACTTAAACATGAATATACAGTACATGAAAGAAATCATACACATAATTAAGGTAATTGGGAATCATATCTCAATTCCCTTATAAGTTACAATTTACTAACTACTTACTCTTTCAGACATTTTAATAAACACTTGGACTACACATTCCAACATACATCACGTATGTTGGTTATAATACGTATTAGGGCAAATCCTCTTGTCGAGGAGTTATCGCATATAAAACAACCATGTACCTACCACAGTTAATCATGACAATCACAAATACAGATTCCAAATGCATACAAATATTTCAACAAACACATGAAATACACAATTCACAACATAATTTATATGTATACGTAAAGCGAAACAGACATTGCATTTGGCATGTGTAATGGCACCCATGTCAATAATAAATCATTAATTGACATTAAAAGCCTTGAAAACCATAACCTAAACATATATAGTCCGCACCTTATTGTTCACTCCCCAAGTGCAGGGTTGTGATGTAGTAATAACTCGGTAAGACCGAGGTCGAATCCCAAGGGACTGAAACTTGTACGTTATCTAAAACTAACTAGAACTAGAACTAAGGTAAGATGAAATCTAAACTGAATGTAATTTGAGGAATAATGATGAAAATATTAATCTAAAATTTATAGAAATCAGAGGAAAGGAAACTAGGGATTCAGAGGATCCACTTGTAGAGATCAGAGAGATCTTATGCATGCTTCAAAAATCATGAAAATTACTGAACTTCCATTGATCTAGTTTTCAAAGAGATGAAAGGTATATGAATTAGAATGGATTCCATCACCAAACCATGCCCAGGAGACTATGGCAAACAACAGAATTAAACTAATTACCAACCACTCAACATGTTATGAAAGTTAGGAAGGATACCGTCAACCGACCATGCCCAGGAGACTATGGTGAACAACAGGGCTTCCTGACGTAATAAACATAAAGGGAAAAAGAAAATATAAAGCATCACAGACCCATTGTAATTTCAGTCACAACAGACCATTAAAAATCAAAAATACTTACATTAATTAAACTAACATCAACATGAATTCAGTTCATAATTTAAACAAAAATTGTAAAAATAAATTCTCCCATCTCACTACAAGCTTCACCTCCTAGCCCTAACTAGGAGGTTTAGCCCAACATGAATAGGCTAGATATCTCAAAATAAAATAAAATAAAAATAAAAATAAAAGAAAAAAATAAACTCAACTCTCTCTCTTGCAGACGTCCGACCTGAGCCTTCCTTCCCAGCTCTACATGAATGCTCTCCACGTCCAAAACCTCCTTATATAGCTGCTGGAGTGGTGAAAATCGGATTTGAATCGGATTTGGAAAGCTATGCATGCCCAACTAAAGCTTTTTCGCAGGCAAGTTCGGTGCCTCAAAAATTGCCACTTTTCTCACTTAATTTCCAAAGAAACACCGTCTTTTAGGACATTTTTGGGTCCTCTACATGATAAACGGTTCAAATCTTCCATATGATCAAAGATGGTGGGCCACAACCGCATGTAAAAGTCAGTTTTCACAGATGTGCGAAACTTTTCGTACCATTTCGCTGTTATGATCGGTGGGCCCCACAGAAGCATTTTTTGAAAAATCCACTCCGTCCATTGAATTCAGGATGAAATTTTAGTCAAGAATGAGTAATTTTGAATGTCCATTGGCATGTCCCAGAGAAGAAATCACTAAAAGACCAAATTTGAACGCTACAGGGCAGCCCTTTTGTGGCCCCTGTATCTCACACATGTGCTTGCGTGGATGAAAAGTGTAAACATGGTTTTGTAGTGCTCGCGGCTGTCTACACGGTGGACGGCGCAGATCATACATACATGCGAAGGGTGGGGCCCACAATCAACCGTAAAAATGGACAGCGTCCGTTGAACGTTGTTGACGGAAAACAACATTCGCTGTTTTTGGAAGGTGCGGGTCAGCACCTGCGTCAGTTCTGGTGCACGTCGTACATGCATGTGTGCAATGTGCACACACCTAATACACAGGGCCCACCATAATGTTTACCAGAAATCTACACCTTATATACTATTTCTCATATTATTTTAACCGTTGATAAGAATTTTGATGCAGTTCCAGATATCAGCTGGGCCCCACTTAATGAATTAAGGGGCTGATCAGTCCGTTGGCCCACTTCCAGAGATCTTCAATAGCTGAAATTTGACGTGTACGGTTCATTTATGGTCCTCAGGCCATGTATGAAGTTTCAAGCTGATCGGATGGTGAGAACCTTGTGATCTTGCATTCTGAACATTTTTCGGGCCCCACTTAACCCGAATGACCTGGTTTCCTCAGATTTTGGCGTGTACTTTCCTCAATTTCGGTCCTCTAGAGTCTCATACAATGCCTTGTTGATGCCCGAGTGTTAAATCCAAGATTTTAGCATCCTTTGTCAGCTCAAGCTCCTAAATTAAACCTGCAGCATAAACACGATTAAATCGGCCGTTAAACAATATTATGTTCGTAAATCCAGGCAATATTTGGGGTCTAATACACAATATTTGACCCTTAACACAACCCCCAACTAGCATTTTGCTAGTCCCGAGCAAAGTATGCGAAAAATAAGTTGAGAATTACAAGACGACTTCTATGAACTCGAGTGATTTTTGGAAAACAATCCAAATACTATAAGTCTAAGATTCATGAATGTTGGGCATTAATTTCTCCTAGACCCAAGCGCACGATAGACTTCATAATCAAGTGAAAATTATTAATCCATCAATTAAAAAAATTTTAAACATTGAGATCTGTGGATGTATAGTGTAATCTCGGCTTATCATCATTAAGAGATCCAATTGTCAATTTCATAATAGCATTGGTACCCACAAGAGCATTCAGGACACCTAAAACGTGCCTCATAAATCATTCTTTTTCTTTCTTTCAACCCTTGATTTTTATTTTTTTTTTAGTAAAAGTAATGCCAAGAAGGGGAATCAAATCCTCACCTATAGGGAGCAAACCTATGGTGAGGACTGTACTCCCAGACCTTTTTCACATATCATTCATGGAGAATTAACTCTACACCTATAGGGAGCAAACCTATGGTGATGATTATTCGTCCAAATCTTTCCAAAGATTTCTTCTTTTCTTTAATTGATCATGATGGGTAATTTTCAAACGGGTTCCTTACATGCTTAGTGATTACCAAATTAACCCTTCAATATCAAACTGAACACTTAATGTGGAAGCGAGATGTGACATGTGAAATCATGAGTTAATCAATGTTTACAACTTCTAATTCTGAATTAACAATTCAAACATAACTATGAAATTTAACAGACACTGAATCCAAGATTCATAAATTACCAACATCACGCGTCTTGAAATTCTAAATTAGGGATATCTTTCAAAATCACTTCGAATTCACAGGAATTTTTAAAAAAATTTTAAAAATTTTCACAATTTTTGCTCAAGGCTAAGAAAGCTAAGAAAACATTGATTGGGTTACCTAATCTCCCACCCCCAACCTAAAATCTACATTGTCCTCAATGTAAAAGATATAAACATGTAATGCACATGGGACAACGAAAGTAAAGTGATGGAAGGATAGTACCTGGATAACGAATCGAGAGAGATTTCTCAAGAGATTACTGGGAGAAAGCAGGTTAGTACGAGAGAGAAAGAACAAAACAAAAATAATAAAAATAAAATCCTACCTATACCACTTTCGTATGTGCTCTCGATTGCATTTAACGTATGCAAGAAGCCTTTAAACTCCTAGGTTACCCCTAATAGACGAGTTGTAGTCTCTTGAGGGTTTGCAGTAATGTTACCCACAAATATTGAATTAATCATGCCGCAAGGTTCCTCTTCCGGCCAATATCTTGATAAGTTTCTCAGTAAGTTCCTCAACAGGATCATCCAAAAGCCTTTTTTGCAATAGGCTTGGGTGACCTGGAACATGACTTTTCAGAGAGAGTTATGTACCTCATAAGAAATCTTTCCTTGAATTGCTTGAGGTATCTGTAATATATACGATTCACCTATGACAGAAGAAGTTTCAACGTTAGTATCACATGGTGAATCAGAGACTACAAGTAAATAAAGTTTAGAAAACTTTCTAAGAAGTGATGTAGTCTCAACACATTCCAAAGCTCCAAACTTCAGTTGAATTTTCATCTCCTCTTCCTTTTCTGGTAGACGTTTAGGCTCAAGGAAAGAGCGGGTTTCAGAATAAGGGTTTTCTTGGTCAGTGATGACTACCGAGATGTTGTCTCACAAGGCATCCGCTTTGTCTCTTAATATGAGATCGTTTGAAACTACAAAGTGTGTCAAGCAATCCCAAGAGTTAGGAAGTTCAATTGAATTTGACTTATTGTGGCTTGTGATGATCTGCGCAAAGAATCCATCATCCTTAAAAGTGGATGGAGGTACGCTCTCTTGCTCTAGTCCTGCACAGACAGATTGAAGATCAATAGGTGAAGCATTGATGTCATCACTTTGTTCATTGAAATTACTCAATCGAGGCGTTGAATTGTCAAATGTGTGCAGCTCAGATGGTGGCCTCAACTGAGTAGTTTCAAATTCCAGAGTCGTAATGGGTAACTCCTTCTTCTCCCGAATCATATCATCATTCAATTTAGGGGAGTGGTCCAAATATGTTTCACAAGAGTTAGAAGAGTTGGTCATGAGGGGCTCATCCTCCATCTTTAAATTAGACATGTCAAGTGATGGGAGTGACTCATTATGACTGACCACTTCATGTACATCTTGATCATTAATCTGGACCAAACTTGAGAGGGATTCTAGGGGGACTGTGGCTGCATATTCAGGATTGCAATCATGTTCTAGTCCAGTGCAGTGCACATTTGGGATGGAATCACTTTCCTCACATTCTATACCTAGCATGGGTTGAGATTCGCATAAACTAACCTCTTCTTCATCATTGAAATCTTGTGTGTCATGTAAGGAAGGTGTGTCATCATCAATGTATTTAAAAGATACCCATATATCTTCACAATTCTTTTGAACAGTCATCGAGATCGAATCCTCGGGAAATTGAACTATACGCTCATTAACGGAATCCAACTCCTCATTCCAAATTCCAGATTCTTTCAAAAGTGAGTGCGGATCACTTTCCTTGCATTGTATTTCTGGATTGGGTTGTGATTGGGATGAGTAAGCCTCCTCTATCTTTTCAAGTCGCGACATGAGTGTTTCCACTGCATTTCGAATTTCCTCAAGGCAGGCCATGTCACTCTGATATGAATCCTCTTGGATTGTTTTTGGTTGGATCTCAAAGGTAGGGGATCCAAGAGAATAATCATTATAACATGTTGTTGGTTCATTTTTCCAATTTTTATGTTTCCACTGGTTATAGTCATACGAATCATAGGTGGGAGAATTTGATGGTTAGTAATACTTATTATCACTCATGATATAATCACGTAGTGTTTTCTTTTTATCAGATGGATGATAATAATTCTCACAACCATACTTATGATAACCCCAACACTCATGTATTATTCTGTTAATCCGTGGGGTGTAATTGTTCTCCTGCATATAATCACGTAAGGACTTCTTAATCGGTGGATTTTTATATTCTGATCGATTCTCGATGATAGTTTCAGAAAATTTTTGAGACATAGGTTGATTTATATCATCATCATCCCAAAATAAGTTATTCTTCTCAGCATACTAATGTTGCCACTCGTGCATATATATGATGAAACCCTTAACTTGAATTTAATCCTATGAAAAATAGAAGAGAAGGTCCTACAGCAAAGTGAAAAGTAAGAGGGGGAGAAGTTAGAAAGATGTTACCATACTAGAGATTCCTATATTAAGATCCTGCGAAATAAGACAAAACAAGTTAGTTTCTAAAAAGAAAAATTCTACCTATATTAAGATCCTGCGAAATAAGACAAAACAAGTTAGTTTCTAAAAAGAGAAATTCTAGGATTAGAAAATCTCTAAAAATAAAACCATAATTCTAAAAATAGAAAAAATAAAGAAATTAGAAAGATATCACCAAATTAGAAGTTTCTATCTCAGAATCCTACAAAACAGGAAAGAAAAGTTAGTTCTAAAAAAAATCAAGAAAATCTGAACCTAAAACTAAAGTTAGTAAAAATCCTAATCTTAAACTAATTCTAAAATTAATTAATTTCAGAAAAATGTAGCCGACAGTCCCCGGCAACGGCGCCAAAAACTTGTTTACTCCCCAAGTGCAGGGTTGTGATGTAGTAATAACTCGGTAAGACCGAGGTCGAATCCCAAGGGACTGAAACTTGTACGTTATCTAAAACTAAGTAGAACTAGAACTAAGGTAAGATGAAATCTAAACTGAATGTAATTTGAGGAATAATGGTGAAAATATTAATCTAAAATTTATAGAAATCAGAGGAAAGGAAACTAGGGATTAAGAGGATCCACTTGTAGAGATCAGAGATATCTTATGCCTGCTTCAAAAATCATGAAAATTACTGAACTGCCATTGATCTAGTCTTCAAAGAGATGAAAGGTATATGAATTAGAATGGATTCCATCACCAAACCATGCCCAGGAGACTATGGCAAACAACAGAATTAAACTAATTACTAACCACTCAACATGTTATGAAAGTTAGGAAGGGTACCGTCAACTGACTATGCCCAGGAGACTGGTGAACAACAGGGCTTCCTGACGTCATAAACATAAAGGGGAAAAGGAAATATTTAAAGCATCGCAGACCCATTGTAATTTCAGTCACAACAGACCATTAAAAACTAAAAATACTTCCATTAATTAAACTAACATCAACATGAATTCAGTTCATAATTTAAACAAAAATTATAAAAATAAATTCTCCCATCTCACTACAAGCTTCACCTCCTAGCCCTAGCTTGGAGGTTTAGCCCAACATGAATAGGCTAGATATCTCAAAACAAAATAAAATAAAAATAAAAATAAAAGAAAAAAATAAACTCAACTCTCTCTCTTGCAGACGTCCGACCTGAGCCTTCCTTTCCAGCTCTGAATGAATGCTCTCCACGTCCAAAACCTCTTTATATAGCTGTTGGAGTGGTGAAAATTGGATTTGAATCGGATTTGGAAAGCTATGCATGCCCAACTAAAGCTTTTTCGCAGCCAAGTTTGGTGCCTCAAAAATTGTCACTTTTCTCACTTAATTTCTAAAGAAACACCGTCTTTTAGGACATTTTTGGGTCCTCTACATGATAGACGGTTCAGATCTTCCATATGATCAAAGATGGTGGGCTACAACCGCCTGAAAAAGTTATTTTTTGCAGATGTTAGAAACCTTTCACACCATTTCGCTGTTATGATCGGTGGGCCCCACAGAAGCATTTTCTGAAAAATTCACTCTGTCCATTGGATTCAGGATGAAATTTTAGTTAAGAATGAGTAATTTTGAATGTCCATTGGCGTGTCCCAGAGAAGAAATCACTAAAAGACCAGATTTGAACGCTACATGGCAGCCCTTTTGTGGCCCCTGTATCTCACACATGTGCTTGCGTGGATGAAAAGTGTAAACATGGTTTTGTAGTGCTCGCGGCTGTCTACACGGTGGACGGCACAGATCATACATACATGCGAAGGGTGGGGCCCACAATCAACCGTAAAAACGGACAGCGTCCGTTGCATGTTGTTGACGGAAAACAACATTCACTGTTTTTGGAAGGTGCGGGTCAGCACCTGCGTCAGTTCTGGTGCACGTCGTATGTGCATGTGTGCAATGTGCACACACCTAATATACAGGGCCCACCATAATGTTTACCAGAAATCTACACCGTCCATACTATTTCTCATATTATTTTGACCGTTGATAAGAATTTTGATGCAGTTCCAGATATCAGGTGGGCCCCACTTAATGAATTAAGGGGTTGATCAGTCCGTTGGCCCACTTCCAGAGATCTTCAATAGCTGAAATTTGACGTGTACGGTTCATTTATGGTCCTCAGGCCATGTATGAAGTTTCAAGCTGATCGGATGGTGAGAACCTGTGATCTTGCATTCCAAACATTTTTCGGAACCCGAATGGCCTGGTTTCCTCAAATTTTGGCATGTACTTTCCTCGATCTCGGTCCTCTGGAGTCTCATACAATGCCTTGGTGATGCCCGAGTGTTAAATCCAAGCTTTTATCATCCTTTGTCAGCTTAAGCTCCTAAATTAAACTTGCAGTATAAACACGATTAAATCGGCCGTTAAACAATATTATGTTCGTAAATCCAGGAAATAACTGGGGTCTAATACGCAATATGTGACCCTCAACGCTTATGCCTATAAACGCGTAACAGATTTGTTTTAGACGTTTAGTCTTCGTCAACGGCGGATTAGCAACCTAGAGCATGAATTTGATTAGATATATCATCACTTAGACTATTTAAAACCCTAGAATGGATTAGGATTAGGTTTTCTTACCCAAGTAAGTTATTGAAAATACCAGAAGAACTACACGGGATTGATATTTCAGTAGGTGGATTAGCAGGGAGGAAACTTAGGAATCTTCACCAACTTCTCTCTCACTTTCTCTCTTTTTACTCTCTTCTCTCTCTTAAGGTTTTCTCCAAATTCGTATGGAGTGAATGAGAAAGGGTTTAAGACCCTTATATAGGCCCAGAACTAATGGAAATAGCCCTAGGGCCATGGTATACTTAGGTTATGTCCTGATCGGGTCTGTTCCGATCCAACGAAGCATTTCTAGAGGTCCCTTTGCTGAACATGGTCGGACTTAAGCTCCCTGATATTGGATCTTGGTCAAGAAAAGTTTTCAGTCTGATCGGGTTTACAGATCGACCGTGGCAGACCAGTTTCAGTTCAACGTCACTAGCACTCGATCAGGGCCACAAGTACACTAGATGTGTGGGACATTTCTCCTGATCCGAGGGTGTATTTGGGTCAGATTTTGATAGTCTGAATGCTTATAATTAGCCCACACACGACACGACTTAGATTACTTAAATTCGGATTTAATTTCTAAAAACATTCATGTTTCTCACACACTTCGCTCTAGACTCAAGTAAATTGTCATGTGATGCCATCTGGACTTGATTTCTGAGGTGGTCGTCAAGTCCAACAAGACAGTTGTAATCATATAGTTTCGTCATTATCAGACTTTCGACGTCCGGTCTAGGTCCGATACGGAGTTTTCAGATGCTTTCAAGAGCAACTGAGTTTAGAGATTGATCCTAAATTTTAGGGTAATGTAGCATTAACAATTCTACAAGTTTTGGGTCTTGCAGATCGTATTTAAAGTGATTGGTGTTAATTTTCTAGGTAATCTAGTTTAGTGCTAGTTAATTCTTGTTTAATTTCTAAAGGATTTAATCCTTAGTGATTTCTGCCTAAGGCGGTACTCGGATCTTCGTACGGATTTTTTCAGGACTTTACAAAATCTGTGTCAAAATGTGTTAGACAAGTCTCAAGAGTGTCTTCGGAAGATTGAAGGAAAGATTCATGCACTTGACCCTCAATCATGTCCACTTCAAATATATCATCCGAGTCTGCTAGTTGTTGTCCAGCATTAAAAACATTGAGCTTAATCTTCATGTTACCAAAAGACAGTTTCATAACTATATTCCTATAATTTATGATAGCATTGTATGTGGCTAAGAATGGACATCCCAGAATAATCGAAATTTGACTAGTAGGATTCTGGACAGGCTGAGTATCTAGAATGATGAAATCCACTGGAAAATAAAACTTATCAACCTGGATTATCACATCCTCAAAAACACCATGGGGCACCTTGATAGATCTATCAGTTAGTTATAGTGTTATTTTAGTTAATTTCACTCACCAAGTCCTAGCTGCTCATATACAAAATATGGTAACAAATTAACACTGGCCCCTAAATCAAGTAATGTCTTCTCAACCTTATGATCTCCTATGACGCAAGAAATGGTAGGAGCTCCTGGATCCCTAAATTTAGGAGGGGTGTTGTTTTGAAGCATGGAGCTGAGTTGCTCCGCAAGGAAGATCTTCTATGAACATCCATCTTAAGCTTTTGAGTGCATAAATCTTTAAGAAACTTAGTGTAAGCAGAGAATTACTTAATAGCATCAAGTAATGAAATGTTAATTTATACTTTCTTAAACATGTCCAATATCTCATTAAAATTGTTTCCTTTCTTAACTGGTATCAGACGTTGAGGAAAAGGTGCTTTAGGCACATAGGATGACACATGAATGGTTCCTGGACAGTTAAAGTACTTTTGGACTTTGGATATACTAGTATGTCTCTCCACTTCATTTTGGTCTTCTGATTTGGAATTTGATTCTTCCCTAGGCATCTCTACTTTGTTCTCGATTTATTTACTGGACCTAAGGGTAACGATAAATTTGGCTTGCTTATGATTTTGTTCTTAATTTGAATTAGAGTCAATCTCATACTATCCTTTTAGATTTGCCACAGGTTGGCTAGGAAACTTTCCTTTCTCTCTCTCACTCAATGTGGCAGCAAGTTGACCCAACTGTACTTCTAGCTTAGCAATGGATTGTGCATTTACATGTAAGCTTTGTTGGTTAGCTAGTAAAGTTTGTTGGGTGTCTTTTTGAAATTGAAGTAAAGTCTACATAAAAAGATTGAGTGTATCCTCAAGAGATGGTTTCCTAGATTGTGGAGGTACTTGTTGATACTGTAAACACTGTTAAGGTTGTTAACTACCAACTTGGAGGTAAGGTTGCATTGAAGGATTTGCAGATGGTCCTCCTTATTGTGGTCCTTTTGTCCAAGAAAAATTTGAATATCTAGCCCACCCTGGGTTGTAAATGTCTGAGTAAAGATCTTTCCCAGGTCTTTGGAAAGTATTCATAGCATGCACTTTTTCAAAGAGAAATTTTGAAAATGCTGCACCAGATGGACAAGACGACATAGGATGGGCAAGACTCGAACATATGGCACATGACTTGATTTGAGTTGTTTGTGGAGATCCATTATTCATCATCAATGTATCAACTTTCTTTGTCAGGCTATCAATCTTGGCATAAAGATCTGGCATGACTCCTATCTCATATATACCCCCTTTCTTCTGTGGTTGAGGACTTCTTTCACCTCTATTTGAATAGTCCTATTGCTAGAAGTTTTCACACAAAGTTTCAAAAAAATTCCAAGCTTTGACATCACTTTTGATTATGAATGACCCTCCACTGGTACATTAACCATGTGATGGTTTTGGGGTGTCAAACCGTCATAGAAGTATTGAATCTGTTACTACTTCTCAAAACCATAGTTTGGACATTTAAGAAGCAAGTCCTTCCATCTTTCCCAATGTTCATGAAAGTTCTCACCCTCTTTTTGTGTGAAATTAGTAATTTCTCTATGGAGAGCATTAGTTTTATGAACAGGGAAGAACTTGCTTAAGAATTTCTAAGACAGTTGATCCCATGTAGTGATAGACCCAACTCCTAGAGAATTCAAACATGCTTTCACCTTATCCTTTAAAGAAAAAGGAAAAAGGCACAAATGGATCGAATCATCTGAAAAGTTTTGAAACCTAAAGGTAGAGCAAATTTCTAGGAATTATTTTACATGATGATATGGATCTTCCTTGTCTAAACCATAGAAAGAGGGCAATAATTGTATTACCCCAGGCTTAAGTTCTAAGTGTGCTACTGTGGTGGCTGGAAACATTATGCATGAAGGCGCTTTAAATTGGACAGAAGCTAAATAATCTCTAAGAGCTTTAATTTGATTCTCGTCTGCCATTTCAAATAAGATGTTTCTAAATCTTCTACGAAAGGTTCTTTCTATTTCAGGATCAAAGGGTGCTAGTTCTATGTTTAGAGATCTACGTCCTAATATAAACTTAATAACTGAAATGTAGGAAAGAAAACTAAACTAAACTAAGATGTAACCTAAGAGAAATAAAACTAGAACTAAAAATTATGAATTCCTAAAAATAAGATAAAACTATATAAACAAGAATTGGAAGAAAGAATCCGGAAAAGGAGATGATTGGTGACCGACGAATTGGGAGATCTTCCTTTTGAAGATAATTCTATTTTACAGCTTCCTTCCTCAATTCCTGTAAAAAAAATAAAAATAAAAATAAATTAAATTTTTTAAAATAATGCTAGAAAAATCCTAAGGCTATGAATTATGATAAGAAAGAATCCTAAATCCAATTTAGATCGAAACAGTCCCTAGCAATGGCGCCAAAAACTTGATCTTTTATTTAAACCAATTTGATTTAAATGATTTTAAACTCTCAAGTATACGAATCAGATGTCGATACGGTACGTATTACGAGATCGTTCCCACGAGGACTGGTTGTCACAATTTGAAATTTACGATTCTTCTTAACTAATCCAACAATTAGTTGAGCTAATGATTAAGTAAACTAATGAAAATCAGAGTAAAATAACTGAGAATAAGGAAACTTCAATCAAGGAGAATATTAGGACTTTCAAATCCACTCATAATTAGCATAACCCTTATTTTACCTGTTGATTCACCCTAATTCAGATTGATATAAATTTAATAAATAAAGCACATTCTATATCCTTGGTCGAGCACACAGAATGTATAATCCCTTAAAGCATAAGGATCACATCTTTCCATCCATGGTCAGACATGAAGAGATGTAGATTCCTATTTTTTCTCTATAAGAAACCTGTTCATAGTCAGACACAAGCATCTAGAATAAGATTTTAAATAATATCCACATCTACACTTTAGTTAAGCTCATAGAATGGAGAAGTACAAAAATTTCAGTTAAGCATACTAGAGAAAGAAACAAATTAATCAAATTAGATGAATTCAACAATAGAAGAGTTATTCAAATTAAGGGCTTCATCTCAGCCCTAGCTAAGAGATTAGTAATCCATAAAATCAATTATAATGAAGGAAAAATAAAATTTAAACAATAAGAACATCTTTCCCTTCTTTCTTCCTCTCTCTCTCTCTCTCTCTCTCTCTCTCTCTCTCTCTCTCTCTCTCTCTCTCGTTTTCTTCTCTTTCTTCTCTCCCTAGCTCTGGATCTTGTTCTCCCCTCTCTCCCCCTTACTTTAGACGTCTCAGGCCCTTTTATAGATGCCAGGGGCGGTGGAGTGCTGAAGTCGGTGGGAAAATCAGACGTTTTGCAGTAGCAGCCGTGCAACAAAAGCCTTTTTGCAACTAAGTTTGGGGCTTCATAACTCTTAATTTCCTTGCCTGATGTTGGTAAAATCAATGTCTCCTAGGATGTTTTGAGATGGTCTACTCGATGGATAGTTCAGATCTACCATATGATCAATATTATGTTCGTGCAACCGCCCCAAAAGTCGGTCGGCATATGAATGCATAATCTTTTGTACGTACTACACTGTGGTGCAGGTGGGCCTCACAGTTGTATTTTTGGGAAAATAAGCCTCGTCCATTAGATTCTGGATGAAATTTCAGTCACAAAGGGATGATTTTGGTTGTCCGTTGATGCATTCTAGAAAAGATATCAAGTTAAGATCATTTTGAACATCGCAGGGCAGCCTGTTTGTGGCCTCTGTATCGCACACGTGTACATGGATGGATGCAAACTTTTCAGCAAGGTTTTGATGGGTTCGAGGCCCTCTGCACGATGGACGGCTTGGATTGGCTGTACAGGGCCTGATGGTGGCCTACTTCGTTCCATAAAAACCGACAGTGAGGCCGAAAATGGCAATTGCCATTTTCACTTAAAACGTGGGTCAATGCCTGCTTGGACCGACTGGCGGGTCCCGTGCACAGCCAACGTTAATGTGCATGGGGTACATGCATCACATACGGGGCCCACTGTGATGCTTTTACAAAATTAAATCCATCTATTCACTTTGTCTTCCTGTTTAAATCGTCGAGACCAAAGTTGAGGCAATTCTAGATATCAGGTGGGCCTAAAATTGGAGATTAATGGACTGATTTGTCCGTTGGCCCACTTCTCGAGATATCCAATGGTTGAAATTTAATATGTACGGTTTATTTATGTCCCTCATCCCATGTATGAAGTTATGAGCCGAATGGATGGTTAGAACCATGTGATCTTGTATTCTGGACCAATTTTGGGCCTCTTTAATGTGAACGACTTGATTTCCTCGGATCCCTGGTGTATAAATTCTTTAATGTTGGTTCTCTGAAGTCCATCCCTTGCTTTGGTTACTTTGGAGCGTCAAATCTACGCTTTTAGTATCCTTTTTCAATCCACGCTCATAAATACACCTTGCATCACAAATACGATTAAAATAAGGTATTAAACATTATCATATTCGAAAAAATAAGTAATAAATGAGTTCTAAAATGAAATATTCAACCCTCATCATGCTCTTGAGGAGCAAAATTCTACTATGACTGATGATGATTGGAATACTCTTGATAGGAAGGCCTTATTATCGATTCATTTATGTCTCACAGATGAGGTTCTTTACAATGTCATGAGGGAGAAAACTGTGGCTAAGTTATGGATAAAATTAGAGGATGTCTATGTGAAAATATCCTCTAAAAATTGTCTACACTTGAAGCGACAGTGGTATAACTTCAAGATGACAGAGGGTGGAGACCTGAAGCTCACATCAGTAACTTTAATAAATTAGTTTACAAATTGCTGGATATGAAGGAAGTGATGAAAGATGAAGAAAAAGCATGTATATTGTTGAATTCTCTTCCGACGTCGTATCAGTCATTCAAGGACACAATGTGTAGCATGAATAAAACCCTGAATGTCAACACCATTATCTCAGCCCTTCAACGAAAGGCCATGAGAAAGTTTAACGTTGACATAGGGATATCTTCTGATGCATTATTTACAATGGATATTAATTTTGAACAAGGTACAAGTTCTTCAGGTTCTAGATCCAAATCCATGGGCAAGGGTACGGGCAAAGGAAAGGTAAAGTGCCAGAATTGTGGGATGGAAGGAAATGTGAAGAAGGATTGTGAAAATCCTAAATCAAAGAGAGAAGATTCTGAGGCTTCATATAGGGAGGCCAATGCTGTTATGTCAGATGGATCGAGTGAATGTGATAGTGATGTTTTATGTGATGCCCCGTCACTGCGTTGTCACATGTGGGCGGTCACACATAGGCGGACGCTAATGTAGGTAGGGCCTAGCAGGCCCGTGCAAGCTACCAGTGGTTGGCAAGTTACTGTGCTGGCAAAATATTGTACCCAAAGTGAAGGTGAAACTTTGTCTAATATTGGAAGAGTTGTTCGAAGTTGTGGTGGATATAAGTTAGGTTTCTTCCTTAATAGACATGATACATTTTAAAGCCATGAGCTTCGGCAAAAGCGGACAATATCATGTGTTGTCGGGGTGGGCCTTATAAGTGGTATCAGAGTCGAGGACGACTTTGCCCTCGGTGGGGGAT
This sequence comes from Magnolia kwangsiensis, assembly GCA_037074715.1. Classification (NCBI taxonomy): domain Eukaryota; kingdom Viridiplantae; phylum Streptophyta; class Magnoliopsida; order Magnoliales; family Magnoliaceae; genus Magnolia; species Magnolia kwangsiensis. The sequence goes on from CM073578.1 coordinate 101,015,179, forward strand.
ATTGTGACGCCCCATCACTGTGTGGTCACATGTAGGCAGGCACATGTGGGCAGACGCTGATGTGGGCGAGGCCTAACAGGCTTGGGCAAGCTACCAGCGGTTAACAGGCTACTGTACCTATAGTAAAGGTGAAACTTTGTACCACATTAGAAGAGTTGTCCGAAGTTATGGTGGCTATAAGTTAGGTTCCTCACTTAACAAACATGACGTATTTTAAATTCATGAGCTTCGACAAAGCGAACAATATCATGTGCTGTAGGGGTGGGCCTTACATTTTTTCTGTGTCTACGATCAGACACTTTTACAATGATCATAAGAACGAGTGGATTCTAGACATAGGGGAATCTTTTCACATGACTCCTCATCGGAGTTGGTTCACCAGCTACATGAAGTACGATGGTGGATAGATATTTATGGGTAATGACAGCACCTGTAATGTTATGGCTGTTGGTACAATGCACATCAAGATGTTTGATGGGACAACGTACCTTGACTGATGTGAGGCACGTTTTTGATATGAATAATAATCTAATTTCTCTTAGTGTACTTAAGGTAATGAGCTGCAAGTTCACAGGTATTGATGATGCTCTTAAGGTATCCAAGGTGGCATGGGTAATCATGAAAGCACAACGACTCAGTAACTTATATAGGTTGATCGAGAGCACTTCAAAAGATGGAACTGTAGTTGTTGTAGCAGATTCCACCTCTGCATGTGTATGGCATGTTGGGCATGGCCACATGAGTAAGCAGGGCAGGAAGGCTGAGACGTGCGAACAGGGATACAAAGCAAGTGGAGCAGCCACCTATGGGAAGAATCACATGACAAAATCACGGGATATCAGTAAGGTACATGGATAACTCTAATATCGTAGAGGATTCATCTTCTATTCAGATGGCTCTAGATAAACCTGGTGCTGAGAAGTGAATGGTGACTGTGAGCAATGTGATAGACTCGTTGTACTAAATCGACACATGAAAACTGGTGGAGCTTCCGGTGGGCCGGGAAGTGGTTGGATGCAGGTGGATCTTCAGGAGGATACAACATACATGTAGAGCGAGGTTGGTAGCGAATGGTTATGCTCAGAGAGAAGGGATCGACTTCTCAGAGATATTTGCGCTGGCGGTTTAACAGGTGTCTATTAGATCTGTGATTGGTGCTGGTTGGTTAAAGTGATCCTGAGCTGGAAGGATGAATGTAGAGTTTACACTTCTATAAGAAAAATTGGAAGAGAAAATCTACATGAAGCAACAAAAGCGGTTTAAAGTTAAAGGGTTTGAGAAAAGACTTTGCAGGATGTTGTGGTATGACTTGTCGCCTAGGCAAAGGTTTAATTCCTTCATGGTGAGTCAGGAATTGTATGTTGATGACATGTAGATCGCCAATTATGAAATATTTAAAATCAATGTACTAAAGACTCAGTTAAGTGGGACATCCAGGACAAAGGATCAGGGGGCTATAAAAATGGTTCTCGGCATTGAGATTGGAAAAGGCATAGGCTTTAGTTTGCTTCGGCGAAATACTTTGGGTAAGTATTGATCAAGGAGGTGATGAACCATGTAAAGACGGAGAACGTTCCCTATGCATCTCTCCTCAAGTTTTTCTCAGGACATGTCCTAAAATAGATGAGAAAAAATAGGATATCTCATGAGCCTTATTCAAACGCGGTTGGCCGTGTTTGCCATGGTCTGGATTAGACTGGTTATTTCACAGGCTATCAGTGTTGTGATCAAGTACCCGGACAAGCAATATTGGGTAGCAGTGGGATGGTAAGAAGACTATGTCTTTTCTTTTGGAAATACATGAATAAAGTTGGGATGATATGTGGATTTAGATTACGCAGACAGTGTGGATTCCAGGAAGTTGACTTCAGGTTACTTGTTTATATTAGTGGGTTGAGCAATTAGTTGGATGTTCATGTTATCTGATAGGTTCTTGAGGAATGAGGCGTAACTCTAGGGAAGATTCACGTCAGTGGGAATCCAAAAAACGTGATCACCAAGGTTATTCCTATAGAGAAGTTCAAGTTCTGTGCAACTTCTCTCGGCTTAACGATGGTGTAAAAGAAGGATAGAGTGTGCATGAGAAGCATTGATTAAAGCTATGATGTGATGCAGAGATAAGAGAAGAGGTTAAGAAGCTACACAGTTGAAGATTGAAGACATGGTAAAAATTGTTGTAAACAAATGGCTTAAATCTTGTATCTTACTGCGTTGCTCAATCGGTCAAGGGGGTTGCTCGACCGGTCAAGGGGTTCCCTAGGGCTATTCTAGGGCATGCTAAGGCTTTCTAAATGGGTTTTAAGGGTTCTTAAAAGGGTTTTAGAGTTTCTAAAGGGTGTAGTAAGGGTGAGATTCGAGGCTGTTCGAATCGGGTAAGCCCTTTCTCTTTGTAATTTAAGCTTTCATAGTGGAATTTTGTTGCTTTGTGCCATGGTTTTTTTCCGCAAGAGTTTTTCACATTAAATCTGTGTTCTCTTGTGGTTTTTTGGTGCTATTGGATTGCTATCCTAGATTTAGATCTGTGTCATTCCACAACACAAATTCCCAATAGTTTTTATATCTTGAGTCATATTGGTCCATTTCTCATTATTTAGACTTGGGATTGATCCCAAATTTTATACATGCCTTTGCTACATAGAAATCCTTATATGTTACATTTCACAAAGAAAAATAAAGAAGCGGTCCCCATTGTCATCGTACTTATAGTCAATCTTTTTTTTCTTTTTTTTTTTTTAAATTTTATAAACATGATTTGTTCATCGGGTCAGCTTTATACTTCACTAATTTTTTTAGTATATTGAAACCTTTGATCAGAAGCGTTTCTTAGAGCATAACAATGAGTGGGCCCATTAACCATCTCATAATGAGTGTTTGTAGTCAATTCTTTTTTTGATGATTCTAAACTTCTCATAGGTATTTGTTGGGAGAAGAGATCCCTTCTTAACCACACACGACAATATTATAATAAAAATAAATTAGAAAAGAAAGAAGAAAAGCATAACACAGAGATTTACATGATTCCTTTTCAGTACATACACAGATTCACACTAATCCACTATGCTCAAAGGTAAAAATGAAAAAGAAACTCTCAAAATAGTAATGAATTTCTCTCTTACGACAAAATATATATTACTCCGAAAGAACCAAGGTTTACATAAAACTCCATGTGAAATTATGAAATTGCCCTCTCGATTGGGGGCATGCCTCCGGACCCCCAAGCAAAGGAGCGTTGCCCCTAACAACCCCCATCAAACTCAACATAGAGTTTGACTCGCAAAAGTGCTGGCTAGATGAACAATATACCTCTAATGATTAGGATCCATATATCTTAATAGTATTTGATATCAAGACTTTCATATCAACATACTTCTGAAGCAATTCGACATGCGTATTTTGTTGAAGTTATTATTCAAGCTTCTTATCAACACATATAATCTCACTTGGGCCTTTCATGAACCACTTAAGCTTGATTTTGTGTTTCTTATCAACTGGGTATCACATTATCTCACTTAGATCTTTCATGGGATACATCATTGTGAAAAATTTTCTCGTTAAAACAAGGTCCACCTTATGCACCCTAGATGTTCTACTTGTTGGGAGCAAATGAACGCTAGTGGAAGCAAACAACCGATTCAGGGAGTGAAAATATGATACCCAATGGCTTGTTCAAATAAATCACATTCAGAAAGAGAAGCTAATTCACATTCATACTCTAATGGTGAAAGTGATATGCCGACGACATGCTCCTACTTAACTTGTGAGTGGATGGGTCCCACATAACACATATATCTTACTTCATCCTCTTGTTCCCTCACCTTAGATGTCAGTGTGACTGCGCTATAAAATGGTGTGGCTTTACATATAGGGAAGTACAATTTTTTTATTTTTTTTCCTTCTTCTAAAAATAGGGAAGAACTACCTTTTCATAAGAAAGTGTAGCTTTTCCTTATAACATTGAAGAGTAGCTTTTCCTTAAAACAGGGAAGAGCAACCTTTTTACAAGGAAGAGTGACTTTTCCTTACCTTTTCACAGGAAAGAGCTACTTTTCCTTAAAACAAGGAAGAGTGAGAGAATGTGAGGGAGAAAGAGAGAATGAGAGAGAAGGTTGGAGGGGTTATATAGGTCCCCATACATGGGACCATGCTTAGTGGTGAGTCCCAATAGGGGTTGGCCATGTTACTCCTCTCTCCCTTCCTTTTCCTACACTACATAGTTGCCAAGCTCGTAGGGGATGATGCTTGTAGAAGTGAGTAGCTACCGAGTGTTTTGTACAATATGGATGGGATATTAAATTTAATAAATGGGATCATGGTTCAATAATCTTGACCATTGGTCTATTGAGCCTCACTATAGAAGGTCTCATGCTTTAAAAATCTCCTCAATAGAAAACTAATAACTTTTTGTTTGTGACCTAAAATGGAAGGTTCAGCAGGGAAATACAACAAGCATGTAGAACATCTCAAAACATGTGACTAGAATATTTCAATATAGAAGATGTTTGGCATGGTCCATTAACTGTGGTCCAATTTTTATTTTTATTTTACTAGTTAATAAAAAATGGAAAAACTCATGCCAATATAACTTTGGAAGCTGAATGTCTTATAAAAAAAGTTGAGATATACTAGGAAAGGTAAAAATGTTAAAAACCAAAGGAACCATAAGGTCATAATGCATTAAAATGCAAATACTGTCCTGGCACATTTATTTTGCACAAGTCAATGCAATGTTTTCACAATCTAGAGTGATGATACATGTATAGAGTAGGTGTTGAAAATTTCCATACTTAAGTATTTTATCCATAGATATATTGTTATCTTGATTGATATGTTTTATCCCTAACCATTTATTTGCAGGCCATTGATTCAAGATTCGTAATATCATACATTGTGTGTTCCTTCAACTCAACAATCTATTATTTTTATAATATTCATGTATCTAATGAAATTATATATGACCTTACTACTCCCTCCACACAATTAGGTAGCTAAATGTAAAAATAGAGCATTGATTAACATGCAAAATATTATATTGCTTAGTTCTAACTCTTTTTTAGTTTCGAGTGAAACACTTTATTTTATATGTTATATGCTCAATAGAGTTCTCACATCTAAATCTATTATAATATAATATGAACTATGGAAAGGTAAAATCAAGCCTTTATTATCTTAGAGTTTAGAGTTGTTTAGCTTATGTAAGACTAACATATCTTAAAAGACCAAGGTCTTAGTAGGATCTATGCCTCTCATAGCAAGGCCAATAGATTACTAGACACTAAAGATAAATAGCAAGGCCTATAAATTACCAACCGCTAAAGATAATGTTAAAATATAATCTAGTAAAGGAACTTTAGAGGTCATTATAGTAGGATTAATCATCTTAATAGTTCAATCACTCCATGTAACACCCTGAAAATCGGGGGTCGTGTATAAACTCAACTCCCGAGTTCCAGACCGTTACTTATGCAACAAAAATGGTTATGATTCAATGTTGTCTGATTTAAAGCATTCACATGAGTAAAAGTATACCAAAACTGCAATTCATACTTCAGATCCAGTGATAAAAGCAAGCGGAAGACTAAACAATATATATATCACTGTATGGAAAAACAAAGTAATCTCATCTGTCTCCAAAGTATGACTACATCTCTGAGTCTCATATACATATACATAACAAAAGAATAATGTTCAAAAAAAGAAAGTCCCACTGATGTCCCCTCGATCCAGGTCGCCTACGAGAAGCCGTCATGATACTGCACATACGAGAACTCATCCTGGTCCTCGTCAATCTCTGGCTCCACCTCCTGGATCTCGTCCTCACCTGCATCTACAACAGGGTCTGGTGGGTGTTGCAAACACCATCCCGTAACGTGGGAATGAGTGATCAACTCAGTGGAATCATAGAGCAAAGATTAGCATGTTCACAATTCAATCACGCGATAATAGTAAAGCAGTAAATCAGACATCCTAATACTGTTATTAATGCAAAATGATATGACGTGATGTATGCCCTCACCGACGATCACCCTCATGCGGCAACATCTTACGACCGCGGCATGCCACACTCCCTAGAGTGCTCCACATCTTCCAGGCACATGCAATGCTATGGTGATATGATTTTCAAGTTGTTATTAGTCCATTCAAACAGCAGGATTGGGAAACTAAGGTACTTCCCTCGTATCAATCCCAACACAGATCCTGTCTAGGGTCGTCACTCCTAGTAATCTCATACGATGTATATTTCGTAGGTCGCTGCAAGGGCTGCCAGGGCTGTTGCTCGCACTCGTTGCACCGCTCCCCCATCACCTTATCAATACAGGCCTACCGTACTCTACTGCAACGGAAGGGTCGTCGCCTCCCGTGGACTCAGAATACGCTCGCGGTCACTACAAAGGGCTCGTCGCCTGATCAGTGTAGGCCGACAGCTAGAATATAGTGTCCCATACCACCATAATCTGCTCACGAGTTTAGGTGCTCACTGGTCACTACGGGGAGGTTTGTGGCCCCAGCGTAGGCCGACAGCTCGACCACGGTGTCCCATACCACCATGCCCGGCTCATGAGTCTTAGTGGATCAAGGTACCATGGTTAACCGGGTTTACAATGGTAAGTTCAGTACCCTAGGTTCAAGCAGTTATGACACATACAAGGTGAACATACATCGGCCAATCGGGTTACTTGACAGGCTCGACTAGCGCGATCGCATCTCAAGTCGAACGACATGAAGTGCGTAAAATACTTCGCGTAGCCTAACCACTGCCGCCAACTCTAAACACGAATCACATTCATCGACGCGTCGTTCGTGGCTATGACCAGTCAGCCACGAATTCGCTCGGTTACCGACTGCCTGGACTAAGTCAAGTCCCACACATCTATGGAATCACATTAGCAACATAAACAAAGGTATTGGAATTGAAATATGATCATATGAGCATGTTAACACATGTTATAATATTCAACTTAAGCAAATCTTAAACCACATACATTCCATGCATGTAATGCAATCATGCATAAGGTCAACATGTAGGAAATCATTTAGGTCAGCATATTAATCAAGAAATCAATCTCAAACTACTACATAACATCATTTAATTCAATACATACTAATACAAGCATTTATACAAACACATACACTACACACTTAAGTCTACATATAGTATGTCGACCCAAAGTGCGCAACTAGGCGAATCTCTTCGCCAAACTGATTATGCAAACATTCCTAACTCCCTAATGCGGCGACAAACCATGTCAATCACGTCAGCAAAATATGCATGTAGACCGTACTTCCTACAAATGATTAAAATGCTCTAAATCTCATATTCTTCGTTAATTTACGAAACAGGAAACGGAGAGTATGTTGTACATGTCAAACGGCGATGCCGTCGATAATCTACTATTAAACGACATTGAAAGCGTTGTAAACCGTCAATCAAAGCGTCTAAAATCCTCACCTAGTCTCTTACGGTTGCGGGATTTTGAACGGAGCGTGTACGCTTCGTCTACGGCAGTAGGAGAGCCTGATTTATAGAATACGTTAGCTAACATGCCATGAATCTAAGTAAACCCTAAATCAGCAAGTTTTTGGGGTTATTTTATACCTGAAAAAGGGGAGAAATCACCAGCCAGGTGATTGGAAAGAAGTGCTGAAGCACTAGCAGTCGGCGGCTCGGAAGCGGGAAAATTCCCTTCCTCTCTTTCTCTCAAACTCTCTCTCCTTTTCTCTAGGGTTTGGGATTTTCGGATGGAAGGGAGAATTGAGGGTTTCAACCCCTTTTATAAGCTTAAAAATGCCAGAAATAGGCTCCGGGACGAAGTTTACTTGGTGCCTATCCATTTCGGGGCTGTTTCGGTCCAAAAACTGCTTTCTGGTGGTCCCCTGGTCGATTGCGATCGGAATTACGCTCATATGTACCAGATGTAGCTCGTATTAAGTTTTCAGTCTGGCAGGGTTCGCAGATCGCACGTAGCGGACCAGTTTCAGTTCAGCGGTCACCGCACGTAGATCAGGGCTGAAAGTCTCATGATAATAAATAGAAATTTTTCCTGATCCGAGGGTGTAATCTGGATGAATTCTGACGGTTAGAACGCTTAATACTGACGCGTCAAGTCGTGTGCCAGATTTGAATTTGAAATTCCAAATCCGTCCCTATTCGCGGTCGCTTCAGTCCGGGTTCAACGAAATCGTCTATGATTATCGGTTTGACTTGATTTTCGAGATGATTGTCAAGTCCAGCTGGGCGGTTCTAACGGTCTAAGATAGGAGGTATCGGACCTTCGACGCGCGGTCTAGATCCAATTCAAGAATTCAATGTGGTCCAGAGAACAAACCTGCTTAGAGTTTGATCCGAGGTTATAGAGTATTGTAGAGTTGTTTGTTCTACTCGATTTGGGTCTTGCAGAACGTATTTAAAGTGATCAGGGACTATTTCCCAGCTACTCTAGCGTTGCGCTAGCTAACTTACGCTTAATTTCCATGGAAATTATTTTTACGCGATTTCGGGTCGAGTTGGTACTCGAGCCCAAGTACGGATTTTTCACGGGCGTTACACTCCAAACCTAGACAATCCTAATGTTATCTCTTGGAAAATAATAGTGATGAGATACATTCTATAAGGTTCAATAACACTTTGATATTAATTAACGTATATCTTATTATCAAACTCTTTAGTTGTAAGTATTAAGCAGAAGCACAAGGATAATAGCTTTATAGAGCATGCATGGTTGGGTTTATAGGTAATGGGTTTAGTCATAAGGAAGGAAATGATTACTTTGACACAATTTCCCTCACTTAAAAACTGATATCCATTCATGTTTTGTTGCATTGTTTCTATATGTAACTTTGAAATTCATCAAATGGTTATTAAAACCACTTTTATGAATGGTGAACTGGATAACAAACAATGTATATAGACCAACTTGAATGCTTGTTGTGATAGGCAGTAATATAAGATATATATATATATATATATATATATGTAGGCTATTAAGGTCCTTGTACAAACTTACGCATGTCCCTAGGTAGTGGCATGAAAAACTTATTCTAAGTTGTGATGTTAAATGAGTTCAAATACAACAAAGGTTAAGAATGTCTTTCAGGTATTTGAAAGAACTGAAGTTTGATTTGTTTGTACGTGGATCATCAATTAATTTTAGGAGGCTATACCACAGTGATAGCATATGAAGTTTGATTTTTTAAGGGGTTAAGAAGTCAGATGTCATCCAATTTGCAGTCATGACAATACTCATGGCTTGCAATACCTAATTTTTGACCTACTTGGCCTGTAGGTGGGCTTGGACCTACTTAGGCTTGTAGGTGGGGCTTGGGCCTCACATTCATCTTTTAATCAATATTAGGGTTGGGCTTCGGTTAAAATCATTTTAGCCTAGCCCAACTCAATCTGGCTTTATATGCACATTTCTCATGTCTTACAATTATACCATTCGATTCCGCGGTTAAACAACTCATCCATCTTGAATGCAAACTATAGGGTTTGTTGGGGATTTGTGCCGCGGAATCACACAAATCTAGATCTAGGATAGAAATTCAATAGTAACAAGCAATCATAGAAGAACACAAATTTTTAACATGGAAAACCCTTACAGGAAAAAACCACGACACAAAGCGGCAGAAATCCACTATGAAAAGAAATTACAAGAGAGAGGACTTATCTAATTCAAACAATCTCGAATCTCACCCTTGTTACACCCTTTGATAACCTTAGAACCCTTTAGGAACCCTTTAAAAACTTTTTGAAAGCCTTAGAATACCTTAGAATAGCCCTAGGTACCCCTATTTATAATTTAGAAAAATTTTCTTTCGCACCCTTGCGAAAGGCTACACAGAAATCCGCAGTTCGTATCAAATTCAGAAATGAATCTGCGTAACCACGACCGATCGAGTACCTCGGACCTAAAAATTGATGCTCGCTGGAGTTTGAATCGAGCAGGTCATGATCGGTCATGCAACTCCCATGACTGGTCGAGTCAGTCCCTTGACCAGTCGGGCATGGTAAAAAAAATTTCTAATTTAAGACATCTGACAATAATCTCTATCATGTCTTCAATCTTCAACCGTGTAGCTTCTTGACCTCTTCTCTTATTTGTGTATTGCATCATAGCTTTAATCAATGCTTCTCGTGCACACTTTATCCTTCTTTTACACCATCATCAAGCCTAGAGAAGTTGCACAAAACTTAAACTTCTCTATAGGAATGACCTTGGTGTGTATGTCTGCTGGATTTATATTGGTATGAATTTTTTCCAATGTTACGCCTCCTTCCTCAAGCACCTGTCGGATAAAGTGGTGATGAACATCAATATATTTAGTACATGAGTGATAAACAGAATTTTTGGCCAAATTGATAGTGATCTGCTATCATAGTTGACCGGGACGGCTTCCTGCTGAAGTCCCAATTGATTTATCATGATTTTGAGCTAAACACCTTCTTTAAATGCTTCCATCACTACCAGATGTTCTTCTTCGGTCGTGGAAAGAGCCACTACTGATTGAAGCTTTGACATCCAATTGATTGCTCCACCCGATAGTACAAATGAGTATCCTGAAGTAGACTTCCTGGAATCTATACTTCCTGCGTAGTCAGAATCCACATACTCTACCAACTTTGTCCCTATTTTCTCAAAAGTTAAGACGTAGTCTTTCGTACCTCGAATATATCGAAGTAGCCATTTCACCGCTTTCCAATGTTGCTTGTCAGGGTTTAATATGTATCTGCTCACAACACCGACTACCTGTGAAATATCTGGTCTTGTACAGACCATGACATACATTAAATTGCCAACCGCATTCCAATTAGGCACATTAGACATAACCTACTTTTTTTCATTGGATTTGGGACATTGTTCTCAGGAAAGCTTGAAGTGAGTCACGTGGGGAATGCTCATCGGCTTTGCCTAATCCATCTCATACTTAATCAATACCTTTTCAAGGTATTCTATTTATGATAACTAAAGCCTGTTCCTCTTCCTGTCTTTATGAATATCTATGCCGAGAACCCTCTTTGCAGCCCCAAATCTTTCAAGTCGAATGTCCCTAATAACTGAGTCTTTAGTACGTTGATTTCAAACATATCATGACAGGCGATCAACATATCATCAACATAAAGTACTAGGATGATGAATTTTCTATAACTCAGTGTCTTGTAATAGACATAGTGATCGTATTCACTTCAAGGAAATTTTTGACTTACCTTGAAAGAATCAAATTTTTTATACTACTACCTAGGTGACTGTTTCATGCCATACAACGACCTCATTAACCTGAAAATCTTTTTCTTTGCCTCTTTAACTTCGTAGCCCTCTGGTTGCTTCACGTAGATCTACTCTTCTAATTCCCCATGCAAGAAGGCAGTCTTCACATCCATCTATTCCAGCTCGAGATCGTATTGGGCAACCAGTGCCAATACGAATCTGATAGATACCTGCTTAACCACTGGTGTGAATATCTCTATGAAGTCAATTCCTTCTCTCGGAGTATAACCCTTTGCTACAAACCTTGCTTTGTATCTATCATGTTTTATTTTGAATAATCACTTGCATTCGATCACTTTTCAGCCTACAGGAAGCTCCACCAGCTCCCATGTGTGATTTTTATGTAATGAGTCCATCTCATCATCCATATCCGCCTTCTACTTTTTTACATTAGGTTTATCAAGAGCCTCCTGAATAGTAGACAGGTCCCCCTCATCTGTAATGAGGGTATATGAAATATTAGAGTCGTCCCTGTATCTTACCGGTAACTTGTGATCACACAGTAGATTCCTTCTTATAGGTGGCTACTCCAACTGATCCTATACCTCTATCTTCGCATCTGTTTTTGCCTGAGTATCATCTGTGTCAATCTGGACGTTTACGATCACTCTTTCTGGTTCATCTTGCTTCTTTTGATCATTCTTGCGAAATAGAAAGCTTTCATCGAATCTAACGTCACGGCCAGTGATGACCTTGCGTGTGACCTTGGTAAATAACCTGTAACCTTTCACACCAATATCATAACCAACAAAGATATACTTTTTAGCTCAATGGTCTAGCTTATCTCTCTCAACTGATGGTATATGAGAGCAAGCCTCATAAACAAATATCCGTAGATCTGAGTACTCGATTTTCTGACCACTTCATACTTCCTCTGGGATTTTACATTCAATTGTTGTTGAAGGAGAACGGTTCACCAAATAACAAGATGTGTTAACAGCCTCAGTCCATAAGTCCTTGCCCAATGCAGCATTACTTAATATGCATCTAGCTCTCTCTAGGAGAGTCTAATTCATTCGCTCTGCCACACTGTTTTGTTCAGGGGTTTGGCGCACTGTGTTGTGCCTAATGATCCATTCATCCTTGCAATAATCATTAAATTCAGTGGAAGTAAATTCTCCACCATTGTCAGTCCTTAAACCTTTATTTTTTGCCCTGACTGTTTTTCCACCATTGCCTTTTATTGCTTAAATATGGTGAAAATTTCAGATTTATGTTTCATAAAGTAAACCCAAACTTTTTTGAAGTAGTTGTCAAACCATGATGACCCCCCAATGGAAACTTCTGGCGATGACCCCCACACATTAGAGTGCATATAATTAAGTACTCCCTTACAAACATATTTTTTAGATTTAAAAGACAGTCTAGATTGTTTACTATATATAGAATGCTCGCATATATCTAAATTAGAAATTTTAAAAGCTGGAATCAAACATCGATTAGAAAGTACGTTCATGCCTCGCTCGCTCATGTGGCCTAGATGAGCATGCCACATACGTAGAGACGTGGAGTCTGTAATAGTTGTTACCGCTCTACCTGCCGAAGTCCTTTCAATCAACGTGTAAAGGTTTTCGTGCCTCTGCGTTCTCATAACCATGAGTGCTCCTTTTGAAACTTTAAGGACACCATCAATACTAGTGAACTTGCACCCTTTAGCCTCAAGTGCACGGAGAGAAATTAGACTTTTCTTCATATTAGGAACGTGCCTGACGTCAATCAAGGTATACTCCATCCCATCAAATATCCTGATGCTCACCATCCCAATAGTCACAACATTATAGGCATTGTCATTGTCCATAAAAGCCTGTCCACCATCGCATTCCTTGTAACTGACGAATTAACTATGATGGGGAGTCATGTGATATGACGCTCCAGTGTCTAGGATCCACTCATTTGCATGATTATCATGAACATGTCCAATCATAGACACAGACAGAACTTCACCACCACTTGTCTCTTCATTAGATGTGACAACATTGACCTCCTTGGAAGAATCTACTAAATTTTCTTTCTGCGCTTTAGGATTTTTACAATCATTCTTCATGTGTCCAGACAACCCACAATTCCAACACTTTAATTTTCCTTTGCCCTTGCCCTTGCCCTTGGATTTGGATCTAGGCCTTGAGGATCTTGTACCTCGCTCAGAATCTCTATCCCTCGTAATCAGTGCATCGGAAGATGCCCCTATGTTGTCGTTTAGCTTTCTCATAGCCTTCCCTTGAAGGGCTGAGATAATGGTGTCAACACTTAGGGTTTTATTTGCGGTGCATATCGTGTCTCTGAAAAACTCATGTGATGCAGGAAGAGAATTCAACAATATATATGCCTGTTCCTCTTCTTTGACCACTTTCTCCATATCCAGCAATTTGCACATCAATTTATTAAAGTTGTTCATATGGGCTTCTAAATCTCCACTCTCTGCCATCTTGAAGGTATAACATTGTAGCTTCAAGTGTAGGCGATTTTCAGAGGACTTCTTTGTATAGATGTTCTCTAACTTCATCCACAAACCGCAGTTTTCTCCCTCAAAACATTATAGAGAACCTCATTCGTGAGACATAAATGGATAGAGACTAAAGTATTACTATCAAGGTTTTCCCATTCATCATCTTTCATAATAGATTTCCTCAAGAGCCTTAATCTCGCCTTGCTTGGTTAACAGGCTAATCATCTTAACCTTCTATAACTCAAAATTATTTTTTCCTGAGTACTTCTCAATATCAAACTTTCCATTCTCATTATTAGTAATCCTGCAGATTCAGATCTGTGCCCCAACGATTGCTCTGATATCACTTGTTGGGGATTTTTGTTGTGGAATCACATAGATCTAGATCTAGGATAACAATTCAATAGTAACAAGCAATCATAAAAGAACACAAAGTTTTAACGTGGAAAACCCTTACGGGAAAAAATCATGGCACGAAGCAACAAAAATTCACTATGAAAAAAAATTACAAGAGAGAGGACTTAACCGATTTGAACAATCTCGAATCTCACCCTTGCTACACCCTTTGATAACCCTAGAACCCTTTAGGAACCCTTGAAAATTTTTTAGAAAGCTTTAGAATACCTTAGAATAACCCTGGGGACGCCTATTTATAGTTTAGGAAACTTTCCTTTTTGCACCCTTGTGAAAGGCGACACAAAAATCCACAGTCCGCATCAAATTCGGAAACGAATCTATGTAACCACGACCTGTCGAGTGGACTGCACGACCGGTCGAGCAGATCCCACGACTGATCGAGCATGGCCCACGACTGGTCGAGCATCTCGGACCCAAAAACTGATGCTCGTTGGAGTTTGAGTTGAGCGGGCCATGATCGGTTGTGCAATTCCCACGACCGGTCGAGTCAGTCCCTCGACTGGTCGAGCACGATAGATTTTTTCAGATTTAAGACATCTGACAATAGGGTTTAGCTTTGAAATGTCTATTTCTTTGTGCATGTATGGCCTACTTGATTGATAAAAAGATTTTAGCCTGAGCTTCAGCCTCTTGTGCTGGGCCATATTGGGCTTAAGCTATGAGGAGTGATAACCAATTGAGATGGAGTTGGGCTTGAGCATGCTTAAAGGCCCAATAGGAAGTGCAAATCTGTCCCATCTAATTTAACACTCTTGAGATGGGTATTTTATCATTGGACTTGATCAAGAGGGTCGGGGCCTAGTTATCCAATGGTCCTGACCAGACCTAGATCGACATGGGTATTTATCTCATGCCCTGGGCATGGACAAATGTAGGCTTCGCCCAGACTGGCCCAACAACAAGCACCTCTACCCACATGGCAAGAAAATCCAAGCCATGTATAACGTTAGATCTGGGCATTGAGTTGAGTTAGATAGAGTTAGGGCTAAACTAACTCGACCCGGTTTTGAAATATACCTGACTTGAACTCGACTCGACTCGGTACCGAGTGCAACATGCCTAACCTGATCCGAGTCCTGGTCTGGCCTAGACTAATGCGGACTGAGTCCGACCTGGTCAAAGGTACCGCATGGGTCAATTTAGCACCGAGTCGGGTCGGGTGCAACGGGTATCCACGGGTTGAAATCACAACTTGTATGAGTCGGGTTTTGGATCGAGTCAATACTAAGTTGGATTTCGAGTCAAGTCGAGTTACCGGGTGACCCAAACTTGACATGGTTTGAGTTCAAATTGGACAAAGTCTATTCAGTTTGATCGACTCACTCACTCGGTTCAAGTCGAGTCAAGTCTGAACGAGTCTGCCGAGTCAAGTTATCCCATGCCCAACTCTATCTAAGGTGGTATCTATAGGTTGGTCGTAGGGGTGCCAATAGGCAAGGGTTGGCCCTAGCCCAGCCTAGTTACCTATGCTGTGGCCCAAATCATTGGAAAGGTTCCGGGCATACAAGGTTAGTCAGCCAGGACTACTCCCGTGAGGAAAAGGGTTATAAGACAAATGTTAAAATAGTTCAATTTAAGAATTTTCTTTAGATATTCTTTGGATATCATCTGTTCGTGACATCAAAACATGAGTGGCTTTATGTCTTTACACTACATGTACAGATGGAATCCACTCACAAGTTTCTTTAACCGTCAATTCCTTTTTACCATGGTGGTCCACTTGATGATTGGACAGAGACAACCGGCTGGGTTGGGCCATTCATCATTGGCTCGGCCCAGCTTGGCACAAACAAGGACCTAGGTTTCAAGCTCATGCTGTTCATCGGGCTGAATTAAGGGGCCCAGGCACTGACCCTACAGGGTTGGGGTGCCTACACGGGCTAGACCCATTGCCACCCTAGCAGGTCCCACCTCATTCAGGGCAGGGAGCCCTACTTGAGACCCTTGTTGAAAATACATATATACTTGTGTTAGGGGTGTGACACACATGTCCAAAGAACAAGAGACCCTCCAAGGGCACCAAATAGTATACCATATGAACCTAAGAGTAGCCCCTCAACCTACCTTAGAGACATGAAAGCATTTCCCCAACAGCTTTCAGTCCCTCTCAACGACAGTGGTGGATGTAATAATCAATCACATGGCCCACTCCATCATGAAAGTAACTTTCAACTGTTCACATCTTTACTTTTGCGACCATATGCCCTCTTAACCCCTCAAAAGTTCTTGTGAATTTTCTATCACATTTCAACACTAAAACCCATCCATTGACATCTGGACGAGAATATCAAGGGTTGTGAAATCACGTCTTTACTAAAAACAAACTTACTATTCACTGATGTGCCAATTTAGGGCAAGTGGGCACCATGTTTAGGTGATCCGAACCGTTGATCTGATGGATCTTACCATGGATAGGATATCCTCCAAAAATCTCCCCAAGTTGGAATTTCCTAACCTTTTGTTCGTTTACCTAGAATATATATAATATAGATAACAATTGTCCAAGAAAAAGGCCACCCATTGATGGCCTATGATCTTCTAGACTGCAAAGGTCTAGGGATGCTCACCATCCATGGTGGGACACGTTCTGGTGCATCAGGACCCTAGCCTCATTAACATGAACTTACCTAACTATTGTTCTCCTTAGGGTAGTGGTGAGACTATTTGGGTTGTGGACCAATGAGAGCCATGAGCATTGGATTACAACCATCTCATTATCTTATCAAGTACTTACCTTTTTGGGTGGGGAAAGAAGACCCACATCACATTCCTTTTGGACCTTTTTTTCATTGTAACATGGTGGATGTGTCAATGCTTGATCGAAGATTGGACACTAGAATAGATTTCCATGGCTCTCCATGAACAAGTTATTGCACAAATACTCATCATGTGGTAATAACTTATCTTGGCCCAGCCCAACTTGGGTGTCGATACAGTGGTTTTGACACCTACTGTCCCATTTGGCTTTTGAGCTTATACAAGTACGGCCCATGGTTAAATGATCCAAACTATTCATATAGCCTCATCATGGATGGACTATGCACAATTGGAATATTGCATGGTATTTGGCCTTTTTTCTTAGTTGCATGTGAACCATTGAAGTATTTTTCTTTTTTAACCATCTATTTGTTCCATGGTTTTAAGACTCACTGACTCATTTGATCCTAAGCTGAGTCATATCAGACGAGTTGGGTGATTTGGCTGAGTTGGTTGTGAGGTACCAATTAAAATATCTATAAAATATTAAAAAGATAACAAAGCTAGTTTTCGTGTTGAACATCAATTGCTTTTCTTGTCCTTTTCCATAATGTCAATTGTGAGGTCCCACATCAAATACATATGGGCTCCTAATTATTGTGAATTTTGAGATGGATTGATGTAAGACAAGGTCAAGGAAAATCACATGAAATTAGGTTAAAGAGTTCGATCCAAGGGTCTAGCGCTCACTATACCTCCGGATAATTATAACTTTGTGATCAACTATTTATTTTATGTACATAATATGTCATTTGAAAGCTATTGAAAAGCTTTACATGCTGTGTCAATGTCAAAGGCAATTGACTTCGAAGCAGTTTTTAAAAGGTAAGTCATTTTAAGAGTTAATTTTGAATTTTTAGTTAAAATATATTATCTTTTAGTTACAATTTTTCTCTATTTTAAAGATACTTTAGGATTTGAATAGTTAAAATTATTATTTGAATAAGGAGAAAGAGTTTGAGTTGATTTAAATGTTTTTTATTATTACTATTTTTAATAAATTTACTATTTTTAGAATTTGCTATTTTGAAAAAAAGACATTACTAATTTAGGGTTTAGGGTTTATATATGTTATGGTCTTTTTAATCGAATTTTATTTATTATTTCAATAATAATGTCTCCTTTAGGGCCCATTTGGATTCCACCAAATATGTTACTTTTCCTACTTACAGCAGTAACTTATTTTAGATAATTTGATTTATGATTAGTTATAAGTAACTTATTTTTATACTTTAAAGTACTTAATCAGTTTAATTATTTTTTAATAGCTTTTTTACTTTTCATAAGTTGTTGAAATGAAGCTTCAACAGATAAAAGAGAGGAGAAGTTGATAACTATATTATATAGCAAAATTACTCATCTGCTTAATATGTAGAAACTAAGATAAGCTACTTTAGGCATAAGTAGCTTATTTTAAGTAACTTATGATCCAAACACTCCCTTAGTGACTTTTTAACTTGTTGATTCAAGTTTTTCTCATGAATTTGAGGTTTCTCATAGAGGAAGAAGATGTTGTATCTTCCCCTTTTCCACCTTGAACCACCTGCAGAATGGACACTCTATCGTAGGGCTCATTAGATGGATGGTTCATATCTAATCCCCATTGTGCTCTTTGGATGAAGGATGGCCAAAGAGAAATATACAACTTGACTATTTTACTATATCTTCTCTTCCAAAAATATACTTCACGCTTGGAACAATTGATGTTGCAGTTTGAGCTATTCCATTGTGCCAATGGTCCATTCCTCTTCTTAGCAAGGTTTTAAGACAACAACTCGTACCAACTCATTTGGTCATGAGTCGAGCAGCAACTTGATTGAGTCGCAAAGTCGGGCTGAGTCACCCCATATGCCTCACCCTGACTCACATGGCTGAACCAGATCAAACTTGACCGACTTGCCAATGGTCCATTCCTCTTCTTAGCAAGGTTTTAAGACACGACAACTCAGACCAACTCATTTGGTCATGAGTCGAGCAGCAACTTGATTGAGTCGGCAAGTCAGGCCGAGTCACCCCATATGCCTCACCCTGACTCACATGGCTGAACCAGATCAAACTTGACCGAGTCACTTAAGTTTTACTTGATTTAATTATCCGAGTCATCTGGTCTATTTTTCCAAGCTTGACTCATTGACCAACTGAGCTGAGTTGGATTCCTAGTTTTCAAACAATGTATAACTAAATAATAATGTTTGAAATATCCCTTATTCCCCTTTTGGAAAGTTTAATGGAAAAAAAAAATTAAATTAAAATAGCCCTAATAATTTAAAGAATATACTAAATTGGATATTTCACATATTCTTACTTCTTTTTTATTTAAATCTCTTTAAAAACAAAAATAAATTCATGATTACAATATGGAAAACATAGATCTATGTGGAGGTAACAATTTTTTTTTATAAAATCAAAGAAAAGGTTAGGTCGAACCATGGTGTTGACTCAACACGGGTCCACCGAGTCCGAGACAACTCGGACGAGTCAAGTTGTCTCAGACTCTGCATCTTAAAACCATGATTCGTTAAACACCTATCAAAGCTTTAAGGATTGTGCTAATCTAGGGGATCGGCTACTTCTTCCATCTACTTGTGGGTCCTTAATATCAACTGTTTATATCACTGAGTCATGGTCCCACTTACTTCCACTTGTATTGAAAATATGAAGGGTAATTCGAAACATTTGGGCCCATACTGTTGTCTTCCGTAGTTTACATCATTCAACTATCCTCTCATATAAAATCATAGCTTTTGGCTTGATGTAGTGAGCTTGTGTGTTGGGCTTGGGCTTCTTAGAGCCAGATAGTTAACGGGCTCTATATGGGAATTCCCTAATTAAGGCTCAATATGTTGGCCTGGGTGGTCTTTTATATATATATATATATATATATATATATATATATATATATATATATATATATATATATATATATATATATATATATATATATATATATAATGCGCCTAGTACTTATTTGCCATTTGGGCTGCAACTTGGGTTCAGGTTAACCAACCCAACTGATCTATCCCACTATTAGTGTCTGTGGGTTGGGTTAGGGTTGGAAAACTCCAACCTGGTTTGAATATCAGGTTGAGTTCAGGTTGAGTGCAACATGTCAGTTTAGGGTTGGGTATATAGAGTAATTCAATCCGTGGAGATAATGGGTTGGTTCCTATTGAGGTTGGGTTGGGCTTAGGTTGACCATTAACCTGGCCAACCCACCTGAGTTGCACCCCCATTTTTCATGACGCGCTCCGGATAAGGAACCTTAGTGGCCCCTCAGGTCTAGTACATGGCCTAGCTCAGTTGATGTAGGACAATTAATCACTTGTTTTAAAAGCTCGAATTAATAGATCATAGTGAATTGATCCCTTTATATCATCGTCCATGCCCTAAATCGATGGGTTAGATCCTCGGTTGAATCCTCCTCGTAAGCTCCAAATCTATGGATTTCGTTTCCTTGTGGGCCCCAAATCCATGAGTTTTACCTCACACGAGCCACTCGTCTCACACGACCCCCAAATCTATGAGTTTTGAAGGCCACCCATCCCGAGTATGCCCCTGCATCTCATAAGCCACCCCACTCAATCCCGTTGTGAAAATGCCCCCGCATTTCGAGCCTAACTTAACATATAAACTACCTTGATTAACATACTACTAGAATGAGAAAATTTCTCCAAATAGAGAACTAATTAATGTAACTAACCCATCAAAGCTTGTGGCTTTTTCGCTCCCAACGTCACATCACCGGGTGAAATGGGCCATGATGAGGCCAAGTCAACTTGGTTCGAAGTGGGCCCATCCTGCGTCTGTCCCGCGTCGTAGCATGAAATGCTTATCAACTAGGAATGATTTTCTTGGTTGCAAGTAACATCTAATGCTAGATTGGCACAACGGCCACTCCAATCTAATGTTGCGTCGTTACATGGCTAGTACTTGGTTAGGCCATGACCAACTGAGTGGGTTCATGTGCTGGTTCCGATTGGCCTGCCGTAGCATCAACTTGGTTTGGGACCAACCCATGATCGAAAAGTTCGTCCTTTCGGCGATTTTGGCCAGTTTTCTCTTTTGCATGTATCGCATATTCCACATGACTATCATATCATTGTTACAGTTACTGACATGATACACCATTGAATTTGAAGTGATAAGAAAGATACTGATGGGCCCACCTTAGAAAATGTTGGACACTCCTATGCCACCTTTATATCTTTTCCTCTTTTAAAGTTTTTATTTTTATTTTTTTCCTAGACATTTTATAGAATATTCATCGTCATGAATGACATGAACCTAACTTCTTTGAATAGATTATAGTGCCAAAATCATGTCTACAGGAATTATATGATACATTGCTCAGCATCTTTGCACAGTATACACATTTGTCTTTTCGATTCTGATGAGTGGGGCCCATGGTTTAGTAATCCACACCATTAGTATGCACTTTTCTGCAGCAGATGAGCTATTCCTTAGAAATTAATTTTCTGACTAACGGTCTATATGCCCATAGATACAGGGCTAAGAAGAAAAGTACAACAGAGGTCCATATTCAACTGAAAAGACCCTAAATTGATCGCGAGGTCTTCAACACTGGATTTGTTTCAAGAATTTCTCATAAATAGTGAGACTCAAATAGATCAATGGCCTGGATTAGCAAACAAGCAGCCTTAGTTTCTAGAATTGTAAATGCGTGTATACTGTGCAAATATAAGGGCGACCATGTGTATCATGAGATTTGCTGGAACACATACCAACCTACTGCAGAGGACTCGTTGTTTTTTTCAATGACCCATACCGTTAACATGATGGGCCATACTGACAACCAAAAACACTGCAGATTGAAATATAAGAAGGTTAGGTTGTTCGAAGGCTAAGGAAACCGTCTATATACAAAGGAAAAGAGTCAAATAATCAAAGATGGGAGATTCAATTCATGAACTCTTATTTAATTTTTTATAGCCCATCCAACTTGCGACCCACCGTATAAACGGTTTTGATCTTCGAAAGATGATCAGGGATCTAGAGACTAAAGTCCTGATTTGTTCTATTTCAATACCTCGGGATGTATTCTATCAAGCCTCCTGTATCAAGTGTACTAACCATGCCAAGAATCCACTGAGCTGGGCATCGGACCGAATCGGATCAGATTGGGTCCAACTCGACTCGGTCCGGATTTTACATGGCCTGACCCGAACTCGATCCGATCTGAGACCAAGTTCAGGTCATTTGACTCGATCCGATCCGATGCACTGCTAGCTTGACCCAAACTGAGTCCGACTCGGTCAGAAAAATTGAATCGGATCGGGTTGGGTACTGTTCAAATCGGGCTACATAAATATGATGAGTATGGAACATCAGTTGATTTGTTTTAGCCACCCATTTTCTTATACTTGTGTGGTCCACCTGATCAATGGACCAGTCAATTATTTGGGGCCGATGAATGATGAGGATCTCGGAAAAGCATGCCATATTGGTGGGACAAGTATATGCATCTCCATTACATTTCCAACAAGGAATAGCGTAATTCCTATCCGTTGAGGAGTTTCTAGAACGTTGTGTATTTCATATGTCTCGATCTATTTCCACTCCAACGTGCAATGCAAGTAATAACAGAATCGATGAAGGTAGGGGCCTACTAACAAACGGCACAGGTTCCACAATCCACACAAATTGAAGTATTAATCGATCAAGCTAACAGTCATTTTCCCCTTTTATTCTGGACCATCCAAAATTTTTCTCTTCATTTTCTGACATTCTGACCGAAAAATGGGCATCGAGATATTTATTTTCGGTAATTTTTTTTTGGGTAGATTAGTAAATGAATTGGTGGGATCACATAGATTAACAGTTCCAATTTAATGATAACACAACCACGTGTGCCTAGGACCATCAATGCACCGAGATTCGTCCATTGCTGGAACGCCATAATTATTTTTAACATTATTAACAGATTAAAATAAATGTTATGGTGGGGCCCATGTAACTTTGATCTAATTTGAGCTGTTCTTACAACTCAGAGCTTGAGGCACGTACGTGCTCATCTTCGCACAACACATATCTATAAGACTACAACAGCCTGTCCTGTGTAGCTTGCGTGGGACGTGGATTAGCTACTACCTACTAACAGGTTGAGTAGATAGAGGCTAGAGCCTAGATTCCCTATTGAACTGACGTGACCAAGTGCCGTGGGACCCGCCATGATATGTGTTGTATCTGCATCGTCCATTCATTTGGAGATATCAATTTAGGGCAGGAGCCAAAGAATGAGTCAGATCCAAAGCTCAAATGGACCCCACCACAAAATACAGTGGAGAGAGTGACGCCCACCATTAAAATTTTCTAAGGCCTACAAAAGTTTTTGATCAAACTGAAATTTATGTTTTCCCTTCTTTCATGTCTGTCTTAACTTATGAACATGTTGGATCTCAGATAAACTGTCACACCCCAAACCCGGAAATCGGATTCACAGGAATCCCGATTGTCGAATCTAGTATTGACAACCTCCGTAGTACCCCATCCTCGGCTCCTAGCGTCCATCCGCCAAATTCCGATCCTGGAATCTTACAAGGAGGATTTTTATTTTTTCATTTTTTGTATATTTAACTTGTAATAAGCATAACCATAAGTATACCCAAATCATAAAGGCAACATCATCATCATATATTTACTAATATAAACAGTTGAATATAGTGCTAAAAGGAAAATACATATGCCAAAAATAAAAGCTCCATAAGTCCGCTGCACGCTCCAAGCTCAATGTTGTTACAAACTGACACCACCTGCACGCATCTATCGTGCATAAACTTATAGAAAACTTAGTGAGTGGTGAAAGTGTGTGCACAAGGTAAGTGCCAAGTAAGCAATATCAGAGTAATCAGAGTGAACGGAAGTACTAACAAGTCTATGAGTCATACAATATCAAGGTACATAATGCAAATCAGTTATGCAAATGAGGAGTTAAAGTGAGCTAAATATTAGATACCGAGGATACAATGTCATAAATCATACAATATCAAAATAAGAGAAAATATACTGACAAGTCTATGAGTGTCATTAGTCGTACCATGGTTATTCTATGGAAGGCATGAGTACTAATGGCCATATCAATGTAGAAACATGACAACCCAAATTGTTTAGTACTGTGGATGCAATATAATATGCGGTGCGAATGAAATGACCAAGCTGGAGTGAAGTCGAGATGATAGTACGTAATATCGCAGGCTATGGGTCCATCACAAGTGACTTCTATACAAACCAATCCCATACCTAAATTTGGATAGTCAGACTCAATGTGGTGAACTCCTAATGTAAGACCCGTATCCTATACCGTACCGTTCCATTGGCTTCCACGATCATTCTAGTCGAATTTCGACAATCTTCGAACTGTATTCGACGTTTACACTCGAACCAAAGCTGAGTCCCGCATATCAGAGTCGACTCGACCCGAAACCTGTACCTTAGCGACCGTGCCGTCGCCGCGGTTCTAACGCCGCAACTCGCGCACCGACCCGATACCCAGGGTAGAAGATATAGGCTCGCGTTCAATTCGAAAAAACACCGCACGTTGCGGATTACGAAGGAATCTCTACGAGATGTCCCATTAATCAATCAATCAATCCCATCAATCAAGTACACATCACACATCAAGTCAAGTACAACAACCCATACCTTTCCCTTACACAAACAAGCTCAAAGTCAACTCTCTCTCCCATCACCCATCATTTTCTTACAACCCACCACTCCACCCATCACCCATCACACCACATCACTCCATCACCCATCCCTTTAACCCATCCCCTCACTCTTTCTCTCTCATTTCTCCAAGCAACTCCCAAGCAAAAACATATATATTAGTATATATATATATTAGTATTATATATATATATATATATATATATATATATATATATATATATATATATATATATATATATATTAGTATTATTATATTAGTATATTATATATATATATATATATATATATATATATATATATATATATATATATGTATGTATGTATGTATATGTGTATGGTGGGCCACATACATGTGGGACCCACCATGATGATGTGTTCATCCATGCCGTCCAGCATCCAGGGACGCTGGACGAGAGGCAAGTGGTTAACGTGGAGTGTGTGTACCATCAGGGGCGTGTACTTTCAAGCAAAAAAAAAAGAAAATGGAAAGTAATTGGTGGGCCACTGATCCAAGCCGTCCATCCTCTTTCTCAGATTATTTTAGACGTTGAGCCAAAATTTGGGATCAATCAGATTCTCAGGTGGGCCATACCATCTAAAAACATATGGAGACATGCCTAAACATATAAAAGCACTTGGTGGGACCTACCTGAAATTTGGATGCATCCTAAGTTTGGGCTGAACGGTCCACCATGTAAGACACACACAATAGATGGATTGGATCACCTTATTGTAGGCCCCACATATATAAAATAAAAATAAAAATCAAAGGCAGCACCGCTGCTGCTACTGACGAGCAGGTGCTGCCTGCGCTGTGTGGGCTGACGAGCTGGGTTCCCACGGGTCCCAGCCATGGACCCCACTGTGATGCGCTCGAACATCAGCACCGTGCATTTGAGGGCTCCCCTTTGGATAGGGGTCTTCTCTAAAAATCAGCCGTATATGGGACTCAGGTGGGCCATACCATCTAAAATCATGTGAAGACATGCCTGAAACATATAAAAGTACTCGGTGGGGCCTACCTGAGATTTGGATGCAGCTAAAACTTGGTCTGAACCCTCAGCTAGGTGGGACACACATAATGAGTGGGTTAGATTGGCGAACCACCCTGCGGTGGCCCCCGACCATGGCCTCATGAATTGGTTGAATGGCAAATAAACATTATAGTGGGCCCATGCTGCTGGAAACGTGCCAGCGCCCAGTGGTGGCATGGCCGTGGGCCCCACCCAGATGTATGTATTGTGTCCACGCCATCCATCACGTGGGCCCCTGGCCCACGTGACATTCTGAATAGGTTTGGATGGCAATAAACATTACAGTGGGCCCTAGGCCATGTGATTCTATGAACAGATTGGATGTCAGATAAATAGTACAGTGGGCCCAGGCTGAGTAGAAAATATACATTATGGTGGGCCCTGGGTCTATATGACCTTATCAACAGGTTCGAATGGAAATTAAACATTTTAGTGGCCCCCTTACCACATGGCCATATCAACAGGTGGGATGTAAAATGAACATTTTGGTGGGCCCCTTTCCACATGGCCTTATCAACAGGTTGGATGTAAAATAAACATTATAGTGGAGCCCTAGCTCATGTGGCCTTACCAACAGGTTGGGTGGCTAATAAGGATTTTAGTGGGCCCAGGACTGGATGGAAAATAAATGTTATAGTGGGCCCACATGGGAGTCTACCATGATGTATGAGTTTCATCCAAACCATCCAACCATTTTGTGACTATTTTAAGGCCATTGTTGAGGCCCATCTTAATGTATTTGTGGGCCACCCACTAAGGCCCACTTTGTTATTTATGGGCCCATGTGTGTAGGCCCATTTGATGTATTTGTGGCCCATTGTTGAGGCCCACTTTGGTATATATAAGGTCTATGTGATTAGGCCCATTTGATGCACATAAAGCTCGTGTGATTGGGCTCATCTTTAATGCATTCTAAGGCCCATGGGTTATGACCCATTGCAAAGGACCTAAGGCCCATTGGTGAGGCTCATTGAGATGATACATTTGATGAATGTGAAGCCCATATGATACGGTCCAGTTGATGTACTTAAGGCCTAATTGGGGCAACTAGGTCCATTGCAATGCGTGATCCCTCCATGGCATATGATGATGTTTATAACAAGTAATGCCTTGGGAACAATGATGGTTAGATGCCCACATTGTAAGGATGATGACGGTTAAATGTCCGCACCGTCACTCCCCCTAAGGCCCACTAATAGGCCCATACTTGTAGTAAGTAGGGTGTCTCGGCCCATCTCAGTTATACGCAGAGCCCATCTCTATATACATGTTTAGCATAGATTCATGATTCATTATCATACGCATCATATGTATGATTGATATGAGAAGTGACTGATCATAGCATATGCCCTTAGGCGAACTGTTTATGGATTCCCTGATAGGCGGAGTTGTCCTGCATGAGTGCATGGTACACGTAAGACTGTTGCATGAATGGTAGTGTGACTCATGCACTTGCATCTGTATGATTGTGATTATTGTATGCCCTAGCGACATCAGGTCCATAGCTTCCACAGATCATCGTGGGTGGCTGGATTGGATACCGAAAATATTTGGTTCTAACATATGGGCGCCATAGATGTCCCTGGGTGAAAATCCCTAAACCCGATGGTACCAGAGGATGACTCCAATGTCGAGACCGAGTGGATACACGAGTACGCGATGACCATATACCAGTAGGCCGCGTCTCCCACTGTGTTGTGGTCGGTTGGAAAGGGGTGTGACCTTACTCGCCTGAGTGAGGGGGCAACTTCTAGGTTGAGTTTGACCAGTTTGAGGAATCGGTCCGCTATCGACGAGTCGGGCCCAATATTGGCAGACAGATAATGAGATCTCTTTCGCTCGAGCAGTTGTGCGTTCGGATAAGGACGGAAAGCTGGCGTAAAGTGTACTAGACCCCGGTGATTATCTAGAATGAAAACTGTACTGGTATATGATAAGGATTGACATGCTTGACTTGCATTCTGCATCGCATGGCCTGGATGTGGCCGATCGCATTCATATCTTGCACCGTATAGCCTTGGTACGGTTGATTGCATTCATGTACTCATAAGCACATTACAGCATTATTCTGACCTTGCATTCTGAGCACGCTCGTATTGCGCACACACTTACACCGCCCTCTAAGATTTCTATAAGCTTATGCATGGTTGATGCGTGCAGGTGACGCCAAGACGCAGCCTTAGTCTCACCATAGTTGGAGCGTGCAGCCGAGCTTCTGGAGTTTTTGTTATTGTCATTATTTTGTATTTCCCTTTCCTACGCATTGTACTTAAAGTTTTTGATCATAGTGGATTTTGTGGTGGTGTTCTTGTGGTTAGTGTTCGTGGGTTATGCTCATTACAAATCAAATAGATATTAGAAATCATCCTTGTAGCATCCCAGGATCGGAACCTGGTATATGGGTGTCGGGAGCTGAGAATGGTGTACTACGGAGGCTGTTGGCGCCAGATTCGACGATCGGGAATTTTGTGAGCCCGGTTTCTGAGTTTGGGGCGTGACACCTGATCTCAAGTTAGTCACGCTCCTAACCAAAATCCTGGTCATGCAAAGGTATATAACAATTAGTTACGCACCACTAACCTAAGTAGATAATGAATGAAACGAATGCATGAGTATGCAACTCCTACTTAATAAGTCCACATATCAGTACGATTCCTCTAAGGGATCATCACTGGGGTCTAGTATACTCCACGCCACCTGCCGCGCCATCAAGCGCACAACTAGGTAAGTGGAAGAGACCTCACTATTCCCCTGGCCAGTAGTCTGCCAATACCTACCCAGCTCGTTGATAGTGGACCCATTCCTCGAGCTGGTCAAACTTAGCCTAACTATGCCTACTCCCTCGGACGAGTAAGACCACACCCCCTCCTAACTGACCACGACACAGTGGGAGATGCGGCCTCCTGATATTATGCACTCGGTCGCTCATGTACATCCACTTGATTTCGACATTGGGGTGTCCTCTGGTACTAAAAGGGTTTTAGGAATTTTCACCTAGGGCCATCTATGGCAGCCCGATGTTCGAACCAAACATTTCTGGTGTCCCATTTGGCCATCAACGATATGCCTATGGAGACTACGACCTTAATGTCGCTAGGGCATACAATAATCATAACCCATAATTTAAGATGCATAAGTCATACAATCTAGTCATGCATCAATCCTGCGCATACCGTGCGCTCATGTGAGATAACCTCTGCCTATCAGGGAGTCTTATAATAACCCGTCCAATGACATATGCAATGGTCAACCACATCTCATGACAATTATGCAGATGATGCTTATGGGCATGTATCATGATGTTACACGGTCATATACTCATAATCGATATCAATAACCGACATCGACAATCAACTTCGATAATATGGACATTTAACCAACATTGCCCCTAAGGAATGGCCCATATAGAGTCTAACATACAGTGGACTCATGACCTCACACCAGGGCCAAATAGACACCACCATGGGCCTCACTCAAGAGCTTAATACACATCATGATGGGCCTCACTCATGGGCCACATATACATTAAGTCAGGCCTCATCATATGGGCCTAAAATATATTATAATGGACCACATCCCATGGGCCTCAAATATATCAAATGGGCCTCGACAATCGGAATCACCTCAACAATCGGAATCGATACTCGGAATTCGCAATCGGCCACGATAATCGAAATCGGTAAATTGGTCACGACAATTAGAATCGATCAAAAACTGAAATCGGTAAATCGGTCATGTCAATCAAAAATTGGCAATCTATCGAGCGCTAATTGACATTCAAAATCGATCGACAATCGGCACCGATAATCAGTAGATAAACAAAGCGGGGTCCATAGATGATAGGCTGACCAACCATAGTATAAAGATCGACACTCAGCTGTGGTTATATCAAATTCGATAACACGGATCCATCCGTCTATTGTGAATGGGGCCCACTTATTTAGGTTAACTCACTAAGGGAATGATGAGAATGAGCCTAACAAGGCCTAAGGAAAGGTCACAATGTGGACATCCAACCATCATTGCCCATCAATGTGGTCATCTAACCAACATTACTCCTAAGGAGTGGCTTACATAGGGCCAAACATATAGTGGGCCTATGACCCCATATACAATCATGATGGGCCTCATTTACGTCACATAGGCCTCGTTATATGGGCCAACATACATCTCATCGGGCCTCGAATACACAACAGGTGGGCCTCGCACCTTGGCCTCAAATATATCATAACGGCCTCGCACCTAGGCCTCATAGGTTAAGTGGGCCACATCACATGGGCCGCATTATATGGGTCACACCATCAGGCTTCATGTATATCAAATAGGTCGTCGCACCAGTGGGCCTCATATATATATCACGTCGGGCTCGCCCTTATGTATTTTAAGACCTGACCTATTCATAAGATAACATAAAGATAGATGAAGTGAAAGCTAAATATCAGCTTGAGTGGGAACCACCGTGGCTCCTAAGAAGTTTTAAACAGTGGGTGTCACTGCACCCCATTGTTATTTCAAATGGTGGGGTTTGCATAAACTTTTATATTTGACTCATTCTTTTGCTCATGTTGCAAAATAATATCTCAAATGGTTGGACGGTTTGGATACAACGCATGCGTCATGGTGGGTCCCATAGATAAACAACATGGATGGAGTAGGTGGGACCCATGGAGCTTGCTGTCGTGTACAACAGCAAGTCTACACGTCACAGGGCAACCATATAGCTGCAGTACATGCAGCTAATGTTGCCTTAAAGAACAGCAGAGGTGGGTCCCTCATAGGGCCCAACCTTAAGTATGTTATAAAATATATAATATATATAATATATACAATTAAAGTACAGGTACTGCCAATGCAGCTTTATGCATTGAAGGGAAAGGTGGGTCCCACGTAGGGCCGACCACAACTTCAAGATATAATAAGAATATTATATTATAATATAATATATAATATATTATATTATATGTATTAATATAATATAATATAATATAATATAAAAATATTATACTTAATATACCAACCATGTCCAGGCCTTGGACGACCTGGACATATACACATCACATGTGGGTGGGTCCCACATAGGGCCCACCATCTTATATACATATATATAATACATATGGATGCTAACGTCCAGGCACATGGACGGCCTGGACAGTCGCATGCATCAAGGAGGGCCCCACACGTGGGGTGTGTCCCACTGTCCAAGCACGGTGGACACCACACATACATGATGGTGTGGTCCACCCCAATGGATGGATGACCTGGATGGGTCCCATGGACCCCACGGTCGGTTAGGTCACACTTCACTATCAGCCACCCCCACTAGGCAATCAATGCCAATACGCCAGCGTTGGAAGGAGGTATCTTTCACTTCGCCTACCACTAGAGCTAGGGTCTGGCCCTAGCGTTGAAACGAGGTGTCTTTCACTCAGTCTACCACAAGAGCTATGGATCTAGGCGGATAGATATCAAGGAGGGCCCCACACGGATGTGGGTCCCACCGCCCAGGGACGGTGGATACGAGACATATCATAATGGGCACCATCGTCCACTGCTGGACGGTGTGCATATGAAACATACATCATGCTAGGGTCCACACGGGTGGACGGTGTGGGACAAACACTTACATCAGTGGGTCCCATGCGGGGCCACCATAACGTTTATCTGCCATCCAAGCCATGGATAAGGTCACACAGAGCCTGAATGAAGAGGAAAAAAAATTTCATAATGATCCAAACTTCTGGGACACCCAAAAAGGGTTCCAATGGCAGATGCTCAATCACCACTGTTTCCTGCCATGTGGGCCACCTGAGTTCCACATAAGGCTGATTTTTGGGAGGGCCCACTGTCCCAAAGGGGACCCAACAAATGCATGGTGTTGATGGTCAACACACATCATGGTGGGGCCCACGGCCAGGACCGTGGGTCCTTGCCTTTCATGCCCGTGCATAGACGGCGCCATCCAGATGGTAGCAGTAGACGCTGTTGTTACTGCTGCTTGCTAAGTTTTTTTTTTTTTTTTTGAAAATATATTTTTCTAAGGAATTTCCTAGGTGAGGCCCGCATCGAGTAGATCCGCTCCAGCCATTGGATCCTATGACTCATTACAGGATAAATGAGCCCAATATCCAAGGTATTTTAGCATATAAAAGACTTCAAAATGCATTTTAACGATAAGAACCACTATTTCCTATAGTATGGCCCACTCAATAATCAGATTAGCTTCATTTTTTGGTTCAACGCCTAAAATGAGCTAGGGAATGGGATGGATGGCGTGGATCAACCCCATACATTAAGGTTGGGCCTACATGAGTGACCCACCCCAAAAGCTCAAATATATTATTTTATATAATGTTATATATATATATATATATATATTTGTTATTAGCTTATGAGTACACACCCATGTTAGTACACGCACTCCATGTTAGCCACCCCCTATGTCCAGCGTCTAGGGATGCTGGACGACTTGGATAAACACAACATCATGGTGAGCCCCCACATGGACGTGGCCTACGCTTTATCAAGGTGGGCCCTACATGAATGTGGCCCACCTAATGGGTCTGATATTTATGTTTTCTCATCATACATAAGGTAGGGTCCACATGACTTAGACAGTTTGGATAAGACATACATCAAGGTGGGGTCCATCTAAGTGGGCCACACATTACACAAAAATAAAAAAGAGAGAGAGAAGCACCCACCTTAGATCTTGGACTTCTTCTTCCACCAATGTGATCTAGAGCTCCAAAGGAACAAGATTCAATGGTGGGATTGATTTTGGAGGGTTGGATTTGGGGGTGGAGAGCTTACAAAGGGTTGGAAATGGAGAGCTCTCATGGACATTGAGAGCTCTCTCTTGCTAAGAAATAAGAAAGAAAGAAGGAGGGAGAAAGATAAGAGAGAGAAAGGAGAAATGATTGCTTTTCCTAGCTAGGCAATCATGAGTTGTAAGGGAGGCATGGGCTAAGGTCATTATGAGTTATAAGAGCATGCTTAGGGATATGAGCTAGGGGTTATAGCTAGGGTGATGTCACCCCTAAGGTGACATCATCCTCATGATGATGGTTACTAGGGAAATGTGCAATCTGGATAGGTAGGTCCTGTAAGCGCGGTCCATGACCATTATCATGCGTGTTCACAACTTATGATTTAAGCGTCGGATTGACACATGATGCGTGGTGTTAGAACCACGATGACAATGCAGTCATGACAGTACAAGTTTCGACTCGAGCCGACTCAGATATACTGGCCACGACTCAAGATTGCGTGCAAATGCCGATAAAAGATCGTGGGTTGTCGGAATTTGATCGGAAGGATCGCGAAAGCCTACAGAATGATATAGTCTAGGACACAGGTCTTACATAAATATCTTAGTGGACCTTAGGAAGGTTTCAATGGTAGGAGTCACTTTTTCCACTGTTTTCTATGATGAGGTCCACTCCAAATCTAGATCTGACTCATTCTTTGTTTCATGGCCTAAAATGATCTCTACAAATTGATGGACGGTGTGAATGTAACATATACATCATGGTGGGTGCCATAGAACCTGGTGACGTCACTTCAGTAGGGAGTATTGCTGGCTACTCAAACTGTCACTTGTTAGTAGTTTGCATGTGATACAAGAAATTAATTTAAAATTTATCTAGGCCACACACGACAGTATAGTCAGCATGCACGTGGGCCCACCGTGAATGCATGTGGTTGATCCACACCATCCATTCATTTTTTTAGATCATTTTAGGGGTTGAACCTAAAATTTATGCCTATCCAAAGCTCAAGTGGATCATACCATCAGAAAAAGTAGAAGCACTGATGATGCAAACATTTAATGGCTCTATTTTAACCTCAGCCCTTTATTTCTCAATCTATTTTAACTTCATACTATATGACCAGATCAGATCGGATCCAATCGGATTGGATCGATCCAGATTGGCATTGAACCGAACTCGATCTGATGAACGGTCGGATCAGACTGACCCTACTTGAACTGCATTGATCTAGGCCGTCGGTTCGTTTTGAAATGGGTTAGATCTGGTCAGATCCACCAGATCGGGTCAGACATGCCTAACTCTAAGAATTTAGGTTTGATATTCTTGCTATTCACACTAGTGACTGGCACGCATAATGCACGCGGGCGCACGCGAGAGAGAGAGAGAGAGAGAGAGAGAGAGAGAGAGAGAGAGAGAGAGAGAGAGAGAGAGAGAGAGAGAGAGAGAGAGAGAGAGAGAGAGAGAGAGAGTTTTGCTAGTTTCACACACATGCACGACCTAAACCGATACTCGTCACCACATTTGGAAATGTGTTACATCCATGCAAGATCCAAGCCATCACTCGAGAACAGACCAGTTCGGTGGGTCATACTGCTGAGAACAAATAGAAAGTTTCAAAAGTTGGCCAAACCTCCACATTTATTGAACATGGGTCCCAACGAATTGAGTGGACGGGCTTGATTCTTAGACCAGAGCATCTCTTGACACATGTTCGTGTGTCCGTGCATGTGTGCACGTGTTGTGTACATAAATGGGATGACGCAGGGGGAGACATGACGAGGTCGATCAACATCTTTCTCAAGGATAAGTAATCCTAATACAAGAAACTAGAGGTGGGCATCGAGCCGAGTTGAGTCGAGGTGGGCCAAGCTCGGCTTGGCTTGTCCATGATGTACTCGAGTTCGAGCTCGAGCTCGAGCTCGGCCTCGAGCTCAACATTGAAGCTTAGCTTATTTTCTAAAGCTGTCGAGTCGAGTTCGAGTCGAGCTAGTGGTTCTAGTCGAGTCGAGTTTACCTCGAGTCGAGCTCGTTGGGTGAGAGCGTAATGGGTTTTGTTCTCGATCCTCCTCCATTGATGAAAAATTCAAAAATCTTAAGAGAATCAAAGCAAAACTCAATGAAAAAACCAAACAAAGTTTCGAATTGGATGAGGAAACCTGTAACAACCGATCTATTCTTGATCTTCTTCCACCAGTAGAAATCCAAGTACTAGAAAAGAAATAGAGTAGAACACAGATCAGAAATCCAAGTAAAGAGCTCTAGCCAATCAGATCATTGGATTTCCTTGAAGCTCTAACAAATCTGAGAAGAACCCATCTCAGATGTCTTGGGTTTCTCGCCCAAGAAGTAAATATCAAGAGATTGAAATCATATTATTGTGGAGCTGAAATGAAAACTAGTGGTGGTGGTTCGGGTGAGCGTGCGGCTGGCTGTGGGTAGAGAAAGAGAAGAAAGGGAAAGGGAAAGGGAAAGGGGGTGCGCGCGGTCGGGTAGAGACTCTAGGGTTTTTTTTTTTTTTTTATAAAGTTTAAACTTATATATATATATATATATATATATATATATATATATATATATATATATATATATATATATATATATATATATATATATATATATAATATTTAATATATTTATTAATCGAGCCAAGTTGAGATCAAGTTGAGTCGAGTTGAAATGCCCCCTGGTCGAACTTGGCTTGAACTCAACTCGAGCTTCAAATAATTAGCTTGGCTCAGCTTGAATCGACCATTTAAGCTGAGTCATTTCGAGCTGACTCGAGCCGAGTCGATCGAGTGTTTCAAGGTAGCTCGACTCGTGAATAGCCCTACACGAAACTCTCTACACTCCACATAGAGCTTTTTCGAATGCAGATGAATAATTTATAATAAATTTAAAATAATTTAATTAATGATAATTTCAACTTTTTAAATAAAGACCTCAAACAACTTAGACTTAAAATCCAACTCAAACTCCTAAAAATGTGACTTAGGCTCCATTTATTAAATATGAAGTCTAAAGACCGAATTTGAAATCTGAAGCGTAAATCTAAAATCTAAAATCTAAAGTTTGAATTTGAAATCAGAAGTAAAAAAACTTGTTTGATAATTATGGCTGAAGTCTAAAAATTAAGTAATGAATTTGAAACAAACTGTTTGTTAACAAACATCTTAAATGTGTGAAATATGTTAATTTGACACATTTGCCCCTGTCTCTCATTTAGAAATGTTTTACATTATAAAGACATTATTTTTTATTAAATAAAAATAAAATTATTATATTTGATTCAAATAGACTAAAATACTTAATAAAAAACTAAAATATCATCATAAGGCCATCAATTCCTCTTTGTGGAGAAGATTGTTACTATGTGTTGTATAGGATTGAACACCAGTATCAACAAAACCTTCAAATAAGGCCACCTTATATTTATATGCTTTCCAAACCATTTATAAGGTCATTCCCAATTAGATGAAGTGAAAACATATCCAAAACTTCCATGGCCTATTTAAGTTTATTTTCCATCAATATGTTCATAAGGTCACAAATACTTACATGAAGAGGAAAAAAAATCATATTGATCTAAAATTTTTGTGACCCCAAAAAGGGTTTCAAAGGTAGATGCTCAATCCCCCGCTGCTTTTTGCAGCTTTTTTTTTTTTTCGTCTCAAGCTTTAATATGAGCTCGCCAAATGGATGGATGGTTTTGATATAACACATACCTCATGATGGGACCCACAGAACTTGCTTACGTTGATACAACAACTATATAGCTGGTGTGAGGTACATCAACCAATCCGCATCCTGATTGGATGCGAATCAGCTACTGACAGGTTGAATAGAGATTCTCTACTGAAGTGACGTCATCAAGTTCCATGGGCCCACTATGATGTATGTGCTTTATCTACACCGTACATCTATTTGGAGATTTAATTTTAGAGCATGGTTAAAGAATGAGGCAAATACAAATACGTAGTTGACCCCACAACAAAAAATAGTGGCGAGATTGACGCCTACCGTTGAAACCTTCTTAAGGCTCACCATGATTTTAATTTGAAATCCAATCTATTCACAAGTTAACACAAACATTAAAGAAGGGAAAAAAACAAATATTATCTTGATCAAAAACTTTTTTGGCTTATTTAAATTTTTAATGGTGGGCATCACTCTCCCCACTGTTTTCTACGGTGAGGTCCATTGGAGCTTTGGATTTGACTCATTCTTTGGATCTTTACCTAAAATAATATTTTCAAATCGATGGATGGCGTGGATACAAAACATATATCATCATGGGCCCACATTACTTGGTGACGTAACTTCAGTAGCGAGTCTACTACTCAACCTGTCAGTATCCAATCTACGTCCGCGAAAACAGATTGGCTACTCCCCTGCCACCAACCAGTGGCTGATGGTCAGCGTTATGTGGGCCCCATCATGATGTATGTGTTACATCCATGCTGTCCATCTATGTTTCTAGATCATTTTATTGTATGCGACCAAAAATGAGGTATATCCCATTCTCAAGTGGACCACATTAGAGGAAAATAGTGTTGAATGAAGTTGACCATTAAAAACTTTTTGGGGGCCATAAAAGTTTTGGATCAAGCTGATCTTTATTTTTTTCCATTCATCTAGGTCTATATGACCTAATCAACAGATTGGATGTCAAATAAATAGTACATTGGGCCTTAGGAGAATTTTAATGGTGGATATCTAATCATTATTGTTTTCTTGTGGTATGGTCCACCTATGATTTATATTGTTCTCATTTTTGGTATCAAGCCCTAAAATGATATTTAAAAATGGATGAATGGAATGGATGAAACACATACATCATGGTGGGGTATAAAGAAGTTTCACAAGTTAAAAGTTGATGACTTCAGTAAAAAACCACTTAGCACTTTCCTTCTTCCGAGTTAACGACGCATTAACAAACAAACACCACTAAACAGGGAACATTTTCCCAATTCAGTATTAACAAACAGGCCCTTAGTATAAATACTAAACTTAATATTTATATATGACATCTATTCTAATTGAATTTCGCAGTTTTCAGCCAAAAATAACAAGTGTCCAATTTGGTCCGTCACATTATTCTCATAACTATTGGAAGTCCTTTCCATCTTGGGCACCACTTCTACAACTCAAAGGATTAAAAGTTATACTCGAAGTAAAACTTACTATTTATAATAAAAACAAAACTAAACGGGACTTTTGATCATCGATGTAACAGAATCTCACAAATTTGGCTTGGGAAACTTAATGTACTAGGGTTGATTGGCTTAAGTAGATTCTCCTACCCCAAAATCACATATAATATGTTGAAAAACTCATCCTGATTTGCGAGATATGACTGATTTAAGGTCATGACGGTCATGATTACTTTCGCCTTCAATCAGGCATTCTCTTGTCCATCTTTGCCATGAAAGTGTTTGTGAGCCTCTCTACATGAATCCCCTCAATTTCAAAAGAACTCGACCGCGAGTTCTCATCTAGCTTCAGTTCATGATACTCATTCAGGTCTGCAACGTTAAAAGTACATGAGATCTCTATGTTATCTGGAATATCAACAGTGTAAGAGTTGATATTAATCTTTCGAAGGATTGGAACCAGTCTTATCTTCTTATTCTTCAACTCGTTTTAGGCCTTGGTTAGAAATCTCTTATTGTGTAGATGTTCATAATATTGTTGCTCACCTTGAACACATTTTGCTGCCGATGCTTATTAGCTTGCTCCTTGCACTTGTCGTTTGAAGCTTGCAACTTGGCTTACACATTCGCATGAATGCCCATGATTTAGTCCACCATATATTCTTCCGTAATGCTCATGCCCAAGAGCTTAGGGGTGGGGGCACTCGACCATAAATAATCTGGAACGAGGATCTTCCTGTTAAGCGGTTCACCATATTGTTGAATACAAACTCCACTTGAGATAAGGAAAAATTTCACTGCTTTGGTTTAACACCTGAAATAAACCGAAGGAGGTTCTCTAACGTGTAATTAACAACTTCAGTCTGCCTATTGGTTTGCGGGTGGTAGGCACTAACGAATTGAAGTTGCGTATCAAAATGATTCCACAAAATTCGTCAGAAGTGGCTAATAAACTTCTACGACCAAAAAACAGGGCTAAGGCTATAGATAAAAACCGTAGCCATAGACCTATAGCTACGGTTTTGGTCCATAGCTTGACCGTAGCCGTAGGTGCCGTAACAATAGGTCTTGAACCTATGGCTACGGATTTAATCCGTAGCTATAGGGTGTAATAACTACAGATATAATCCGTAGCAATTATATCTGTAGTGAAAACTTCAAACAGCTACGGATATTATTTGAGCTAAAAGTCCATAACAATATGTAAAAATTGAAAAGGCTACACCTGTCAGATTAATGGCTACAGTCAATATCCATAGTTATTTTGTACATTAAAAAATTATATATAATCATTTGTTCAGTCAATTACCACATGTACAATCATTCATTCAATTAATCACAATCAATTACAATCCTTCATTCAATAAATTACAATTACAATCCTTCATTCAATCAAGTACAATTACAATTAATTACAATTACAATCAATTACAATCCAATTCATGCAATAAATTACAATTACAATTACAATAATGTTAAAAATATAAATCTTTGGCTTCATTAGAGAAATGTGCTCGACTTCACCCTGAAATTTCAATAGCTTTATGTATTCCATCATCCTACAAACAGTCATGTCATTCATAAATTAGAATGCCCATTGGAGAAAAGAAAGAAAAAATGAAAGAAGTGCATCATGTATAACTACTTTTTTTTTCTTAATGAATTAAAAAATAAATAAATTCAAAGAGGAATGAAATTGACACAAAAGAAATGGTCTCACCATATGATTATAGGTTTTGGTTTAGGTTTAGGTTATAGGTTTAGGTTAAGGTTAAGGTTAAGGTTAGGCTATAAGTTATAAGTTTAGGTTATAAGTTATAGGTTAAGGTTTAGGTTATAGGTTGTGGTTTAGGTTTAGGTTTAGGTTAAGGTTTAGGTATAGGTTATAGGTTTAGGTTTAGGTTATAAGTTATAGCTTTTGAGAACTTGATTATATGTTAAGGTTTAGGTTTAGAAAATTCGGTTCAGGTTTGGGATCAGGTTTAGGTTTGGGTTTTCAAGTTTAGGTTTAGGTTAAGGAGTTGAGATTAGGATTAAGTGTAGGTTTGGTTTTAAGGATTTGAGAATACATCTAGGTTTTAAGTTTAGGTTTAGGTTAAAGGTTAAAGGAAAGGTTATAGGTTTAGGTTAGGCTTAGTTTTAGGTTTAGGTTTAGGTTATAGCTTTAGGGAATTGAGAATGGGTTATGGTTTAGGTTTAGGAAATCAGGTTCAGGTTCGAGATTGGGTTTAAGTTTGGGTTTTCAAGCTTAGGTTTAGGTTTAGGTTAGGGAGTTGAGATTAGGATTAGGTGCAGGTTTGGCTTTAGGGAATTGAGTTTAGGTTATAGGTTTAGGGAAAGGTTAGGTTTAGGTTATAGGTTTTGAGATTTGGAAATAGTTTTAGGTTATAAGTATAAGTTTAGGTTAGGTTATAAGTTAAGGTTTAGGGATTTCAATTTAGGTTATAGGATTAGGTTTAGGTTTAGGTTTAGGTTATAGGTTTTGGGATTTGAGAATGGGTTCGGGTTTAGGTTTTAGGTTTTGGTTTTGGTTTAGGTTATAGGTTTTTGTTTAGGTTATAGGTTATAGATTTAGGTTAAGGTTATAGGTTTTGGGATTTGAGAATGGGTTCAAGTTTAGGTTATATGTTTTGGTTTTGGTTTTGGTTTAAGTTATAGGTTTTGGGATTTGAGAATGGGTTCAGGTTTAGGTTATAGGTTTTGGTTTTGGTTTAGGTGATAGGTTTTGGTTTTGGTTTAGGTTATAGGTTATAAATTTAGGTTAAGGTTTAGGTTAAGGTTATAGGTTTTGGGATTTGAGAATGGGTTCAGGTTTAAGTTATAGGTTTTGGTTTTGGTTTAGGTTTAGGTTATAGGTTTTGGGATTTGTGAATGGGATCAGGTTTAGGTTATAGCTTTTGGTTTTGGTTTAGGTTATAGGTTTTGATTTAGGTTATAGGTTATAGGTTTAGGTTAAGGTTTAAGTTTAGGTTATAGGTTTTGGGATTTGAGAATGGGTTCAGGTTTAGGTTATAGGTTTTGGTTTTGGTTTAGGTTTAGGTTATAGGTTATAGGTTTTTGGATTTGAAAATGGGTTATGGTTTAAGTTTAGGAAATTTGGTTCAGGTTCAGGATTAGGTTTAACTTTGGGTTTTCAAGTTTAGGTTTAGGTTAAGGAGTTGAGATTAGGATTAGGTGTAGGTTTGGGTTTAAGAATTTGAGAATACATTTAGGTTTTAAGTTTAGGTTTAGGTTAAAGGTTAAGGGAAAGGTTATAGATTTAGGTTAGGCTTAGGTTTAGGTTTAGGTTTAGGTTATAGGTTATAGGTTATAGGTTATAGCTTTAGGGAATTGAGAATGGGTTATGGTTTAGGTTTAGGAAATCGGGTTCAGGTTCGGGATTGGGTTTAAGTTTGGGTTTTCAAGTTTAGGTTTAGGTTTAGGTTAGAGAGTTGAGATTAGGATTAAGTGTAGGTTTAGCTTTAGGGAATTGAGTTTAGGTTATAGGTTTAGGGAAAGGTTAGGTTTAGGTTGTAGGTTTTGGGATTTGGGAATAGTTATAGGTTATAAGTATTGGTTTAGGTTAGGTTATAGGTTAAGGTTTAGGGATTTGAGTTTAGGTTATAAGATTAGGTTTAAGTTATAGGTTTTGGGATTTGAGAATGGGTTCGGGTTTAGGTTATAGGTTTTGGTTTAGGCTTAGGTTATAGGTTTTGGTTTAGGTTATAGGTTATAGGTTTGGGTTATAGGTTTTTGGACTTGAGAATGGGTTCGGGTTTAGGTTATAAGTTTTTATTTTGGTTTAGGTTATAGGTTATAGGTTTATTTTAAGGTTTAGGTTTAGGTTAAGGTTTAGGGATTTGAGTTTTGGTTGTAGGATTAGGTTTAGGTTTAGGTTTAGGTTAGAGATTTTGGGATTTGAGAATGAGTTTGGGTTTAGGTTATAAGTTTTGGTTTTGGTTTTGGTTATAGGTTATAGGTTTAGGTTAAGGTTTAGGTTTAGGTTTAGGTTATAGGTTTTGGGATTTGAGAGTAGGTTCGGGTTTAGGCTTTAGGTTTTGGTTTTGGTTTAGGTTATAGGTTATAGATTTAGGTTAAGGTTATAGGTTTTGGGATTTGAGAATGGGTTCAAGTTTAGGTTATAGGTTTTGGTTTTGGTTTTGGTTTAGGTTTAAGTTATAGGTTTTTTGATTTGAGAATGGGTTTAGGTTTAGGTTATAGGTTTTGGTTTTGGTTTAGGTGATAGGTTTTGGTTTTGGTTATAGGTTATAGATTTAGGTTAAGGTTTAGGTTTAGGTTTAGGTTATAGGTTTTGGGATTTGAGAATGGGTTCAGGTTTAAGTTATATGTTTTAGTTTTGGTTTAGGTTTAGGTTATAGGTTTTTGGGATTTGTGAATGGGTTTAGGTTTAGGTTATAGCTTTTGGTTTTGGTTTAGGTTATAGGTTTTAATTTAGGTTATAGGTTATAGGTTATAGGTTTAGGTTAAGGTTTAAGTTTAGGTTATAGGTTTTGGGATTTGTGAATGGGTTCAGGTTTAGGTTATAGGTTTTGGTTTTGGTTTAGGTTTAGGTTATAGTTTTTTGGATTTGAGAACGGGTTATGGTTTAAGTTTAGGAAATCTGGTTCAGGTTCTGGATTAGGTTTAACTTTGAGTTTTCAAGTTTAGGTTTACGTTAAGGAGTTGAGATTAGGATTAGGTGTAGGTTTGGGTTTAAGGATTTGAGAATACATTTAGGTTTTAAGTTTAGGTATAGGTTAAAGGTTAAGGGAAAGGTATAGGTATAGGTTTAGGTTTAGGTTATAGCTTTAAGGAATTGAGAATGGGTTATGGTTTAGGTTTAAGAAATCGGGTTCAAGTTCAGGATTGGGTTTAAGTTTGGGTTTTCAAGTTTCGATTTAGGTTTAGGTTAGGGAGTTGAGATTTGGATTAGGTGTAGGTTTAACTTTAGGGAATTGAGTTTAGGTTACAGGTTTAGGGATAGGTTAGGTTTTTGTTATATGTTTTGGGATTTGGGAATAGTTTTAGGTTATAAGTATAGTTTTAGGTTTGGTTATAGGTTATAGTTTCGGGATTTGAGTTTAGGTTATAGGATTAGGTTAAGGTTTTGGTTTAGGTTATAGGTTTTGGGATTTGAGAATGGGTTCGGGTTTAGGTTATAGGTTTTGGTTTAGGTTTAGGTTATAGGTTTTGGTTTAGGTTATAGGTTATAGGATTAAGTTATAGGTTTTTGGATATAAGAATGGGTTCGGTTTTAGGTTATAGGATTTCGTTTTGGTTTAGGTTATAGGTTTTGATTTAGGTTATAGGTTATAGGTTTATGTTAAGGTTTAGGTTAGGTTAAGGTTTAGGGATTTGAGTTTAGGTTATAGGATTAGGTTAAGGTTTAGGTTTAGGTTATAGGTTTTGGGATTTGAGAATGAGTTCGGGTTTAGGTTATAGGTTTTAGTTTTGGTTTAGGTTATAGGTTATAGGTTTAGGTTTAGGTTATAGATTTTGGGATTTGAGAATGGGTTTGGGTTTATGTTATAGGTTTTGGTTTTAGTTTAGGTTGTAGGTTATAGGTTTAGGTTAAGGTTTAGGTTTAGGTTATAGGTTTTGGGATTTGAGAATGGGTTCAAGTTTAGGTTATAGGTTTTGGTTTTGGTTTAGGTTTAAATTATAGGTTTTTGGATTTGAGAATGGGTTATGGTTTAGGTTTAGGAAATAAGGTTTAGGTTCGGGATTAGGTTTAAGTTTGGGTTTTCAAGTTTAGGTTTGGGTTAAGGAGTTGAGATTATGATTAGGTGTAGGTTTGGGTTTAAGGATTTGAGAATACATTTAGATTTTAAGTTTAGGTTTAGGTTAAAGGTTAAGGGAAAGGTTATAGGTTTAGGTTAGGCTTAGGTTTAGGTTTAAGTTTAAGTTATAACTTTAGGGAATTTAGAATGGGTTATGATTTAGGTTTAGGAAATTGGGTTCAAGTTCGGGATTGCGTTTAAGTTTGGTTTTTCAAGTTTAGGTTTAGGTTTAGGTTAGGGAGTTGAGATTAGGATTAGGTGTAGGTTTAACTTTAAGGACTTGAGTTTAGATTATTGGTTTTGGGAATAGTTTTAGGTTATCAGTATAGGTTTAGGTTAGGTTATAGGTTAAGGTTTAGGGATTTGAGTTTAGGTTATAAGATTAGGTTAAGGTTTTGGTTTAGGTTATAGGTTTTGAGATTTGAGAATGGGTTCAAGTTTAGGTTATCGTTTT
Source organism: Magnolia kwangsiensis (assembly GCA_037074715.1). Lineage (NCBI taxonomy): Eukaryota > Viridiplantae > Streptophyta > Magnoliopsida > Magnoliales > Magnoliaceae > Magnolia > Magnolia kwangsiensis. The sequence goes on from CM073578.1 coordinate 101,058,916, forward strand.
TGGTTTAGGTTTAGGTTATAGGTTTTGGTTTAGCTTATAGGTTATAGGTTTAGGTTATAGGTTTTTGAATTTCAGAATGGGTTCGGGTTTAGGTTATAGGTTTTCATTTTGGTTTAGGTTATAGGTTTTGATTTAGGTTATAGGTTATAGGTTTATGTTAAGGTTTAGGTTTAGGTTAGGGTTTTGAGATTCGAGTTTAGGTTATAGGATTAGGTTAAGGTTTAGGTTTAGGTTATAGGTTTTGGGATTTGAGAATGAGTTTGGGTTTAGGTAATAGATTTTGGTTTTGGTTTAGGTTATAGGTTATAGGTTTAGGTTAAGGTTTAGGTTATAGGTTTAGGTTATAGGTTTTGGGATTTGAGAATGGGTTCGGGTTTAGGTTATTAGTTTTGGTTTTGGTTTAGGTTATAGGTTTTGGTTTAGGTCATAGGTTGTAGGTTTAGGTTAAGGTTTACGTTTAGGTTATAGGTTTTGGGATTTGAGAATGGGTTCAAGTTTAGGTTATAGGTTTTGGATTTGGTTTAGGCTTAGGTTATAGGTTTTTGGATTTGAGAATGGGTTATGGTTTAGGTTTATGAAATCGGGTTTAGGTTCGAGATTAGGTTTAAGTTTGGGTTTTCAAGTTTAGGTTTTAAGTTATGGAGTTGAGATTAGGATTAGGTGTAGGTTTAGGTTTAAGGATTTGAGAATACATTTAGGTTTTAAGTTTAGGTTTAGGTTAAAGGTTAAGGGAAAGGTTATAGGTTTAGGTTAGGCTTAGGTTTAGGTTTAAGTTCAGGTTATAGGTTATAGCTTTAGGGAATTGAGAATGGGTTATGGTTTAGGTTTAGGAAATCAGGTTCAGGTTCGAGATTGGGTTTAAGTTTTGGTTTTCAAGTTTAGGTTTAGGTTTAGGTTAGGGAGTTGAGATTAGGCTTAGGTGTAGGTTTAGCTTTAGGGAATTGAGTTTAGGTTATAGGTTTAGGGAAAGGTTAGGTTTAGGTTATAGGTTTTGGTATTTGAGAATAGTTTTAGGTTATAAGTATTGGTTTAGGTTAGGTTATAGGTTAAGGTTTAGGGATTTGAGTTTAGGTTATAGGATTAGGTTCAGGTTTAGGTTTAGGTTATAGTTTTTGGGATTTGATAATGGGTTCGGGTTTAGGTTATAGGTTTTGGTTTTGGTTATAGGTTATAGGTTTAGGTTATAGGTTTTTGGATTTGAGAATGGGTTCGGGTTTAGGTTATAGGTTTTGGTTTTGGTTTAGGTTATTGGTTTTGATTTAGGTTATAGGTTTTAGGTTTATATTAAGATTTAAGTTTAGGTTATAGGTTTTAGGATTTGAGAATAAGTTCGGGTTTAGGTTATAGGTTTTGGTTTTGATTTAGGTTATAGGTTTTGGTTTAGGTTATAGGTTATAGGTTTAGGTTATAGGTTTTAGGATTTAAGAATGGGTTCGGGTTTAGGTTATTGGTTTTGGTTTTGGTTTTGGTTATAGGTAATAGGTTTAGGTTAAAGTTTAGGTTTAGGTTATAAGTTTTGAGATTTAAGAATGGGTTCGGGTTTAGGTTATAGGTTTTGGTATTTGAGAATGGGTTCGGGTTTAGGTTATAGGTTTTTGGATTTGAGAATGGGTTATGGTTTAGCTTTAGAAAATTGGGTTCGAGTTCGGGAATGGGTTTGAGTTTGGGTTTTCAAGTTTAGGTTTAGGTTTAGGTTAGGGAGTTGAGATTAGGATTATGTGTAGGTTTGGGTTTACGGAATTGAGTTTAGGTTATAGGTTAAGGTTTAGGGATTTGAGTTTAAGTTTAGGATTAGGTTAAGGTTTAGGTTTAGGTTATATGTTTTGGGATTTGAGAATGGGTTAAGGTTTAGGTTATAGGTTTTGGTTTAGGTTATAGGTTTTGGGATTTGTGAATGGGTTCAGGTTTTGGTTATACATTTTGGTTTTGGTTTAGGTTATAACTTTTATGTTTCGGTTAAGGTTTAGGAATTCAGGTTTAGATTTGGGTTCGGGTTCGGGTTTAGGTTAAAGTTTAGGTTTAGGTTATATGTTTTGATTTAGGTTATAGGTTAACGGTATAGGTTAAGGTTTAGGTTTAGGTTATAGGTTTTTGGATATGAGAATGAGTTAGGGTTTAGGCTATAGATTTTGGTTTTGGTTTAGGTTTTAGTTTAGGTTTACGTTATAGGTTGTAGGATTTAAGAATGGGTTCGGGTTTAGGTTATAGGTTATGATTTAGGTTTAGGTTATAGGTTTTAATTTAGGTTATAGGTTATATGTTTATGTTAAGGTTTGGGTTTAGATTATAGGTTTTAGGATTTGAGAATGTGTTTAGGTTTTGGTTTTAGTTTCGGTTATCGGTTTTGGATTAGGTTATAAGTTCTATGTTTAGTTTAAGTTTTAGGTTTAGGTTTAGGTTTTAGGTTTTGGGATTTGAGAATGGGTTCGGGTTTTGGTTATAGGTTTTGGTTTTGGTTTAGGTTATAGGTTATAGGTTTAGGTTAAGGTTACGGGTTTTGGGATTTGAGAATGGGTTCGCGTTTTGGTTATAGGTTTTGGTTTTGGTTTAGGTTATAGGTTTTGAGATTTGAGAATGGGTTCGAGTTTAGGTTATAGGTTTTGAGATTTGAGAATGGATTTAGGTTTAGGTTATAGGTTTTGGTTTTCGTTTTGGTTTAGGTTATAAGTTTTTGGATTTGAGAATGGGTTATGGTTTAGGTTTAAGAAATCGGGTTCAAGTTCCAGATTGGGTTTAAGTTTGGGTTTTCAAGTTTAGGTTTAGGTTTAGGTTAGGGAGTTAAGATTTGGATTAGGTGTATGTTTAGCTTTAGAAAATTACATTTAGGTAATAGGTTTAGGGAAAGGTTAGGTTTAGGCTATAGGTTTTAGGATTTGGGAATAGTTTTAGGTTTTAAGTATAGGTTTAGGTTAGGTTATAGGTTAAAGTTTAGGGATTAGAGTTTAGGTTTAGGTCTAGGTTTATGTTTAGGGAATTGATTTTAGGTAATAGGTTTAGGGAAAGGTTAGGTTTAGGTTATAGGTTTTGGAATTTGAGAATAGTTTTAGGCTATAAGTATAGGTTTAGGTTAAGTTACAGGATGAGGTTTAGGTTTAGGTTTAAGTTTTAAGTTTAGGTATAAGTTTAGGTTTTACGATTTGAGAATGGGTTCGGGTTTAGTTTATAGGTTTTGGGATTTGATAATGGGTTTGGGTTTAGGTTATAGTTTTTGGTTTTGGTTTTGGTTATAGGTTTTGATTTAGGCTTTAGTTATAGGTTTTGGTTTAGGTTATAGGTTATAGGTTTATGTTAAGGTTTAGATTTAGGTTATAGGGTTTTGGATTTGAGGATGGGTTTGGGTTTTGGTTATAAGTTTTGGTTTTGGTTTTGGTTTAGGTTATAGGTTTTGATTTAGGTTATAGGTTAACGGTTTAGGTTAAGGTTTAGGTTTAGGTTTTAGGTTTTTAGATTTGAGAATGGTTACAGGTTTTGGCTATAGGTTTTGGTTTTGGTTTAGGTTATAGGTTTTAGGTTTAGATATTGGTTTAGGTTTAGGTTTTAGGTTATAGGTTTTGAGAATGGGTTTGGGTTTAGGTTTTAGGTTTTTATTTAGGTTTAGGTTATAGGTTTTAGTTTAGGTTATAAGTTATAGGTTTATGTTAAGGTTTAGGTTTAGGTTATAGATTTTTGGATTTGAGAATGGGTTTGGGTTTAGGTTATAGGTTTTGGTTTTGGTTTTGGTTATATGTTTAGGTTAAGGTTTAGGAATTCGAGTTTGGATTTGGGTTTGGGTTCGGGTTTCTGTTAAGGTTTAGGTTTAGGTTATAGGTTTTGGGATTTAAGAATGGGTTCGGGTTTAGGTTATAGGTTTTGGTTTTGGTTTAGGTTATAGGTTTTGGGATTTGAGAATGGGTTCGGGTTTAGGTTAAATGTTTTTATTTTGTTTTAAGTTATAGGTTTAGGTTAAGGTTTAGGTTTAGGTTATAGGTTTTGGGATTTAAGAATGGGTTCGGGTTTAGGTTATAAGTTTTGGTTTAGGTTTTAGGTTTTTGTTTTGATTTAGGTTATAAGTTATAGGTTTAGGTTTAGGTTATAGGTTTTGGGATTTGAGAATGGGTTCGGGTTTAGGTTATAGGTTTTGGTTTTGGTTTAGGTTATAGGTTTTGGTTTAGGTTATAAGTTATAGGTTTAGGTTAAAGTTTAGGTTTTGGTTATAGGTTTTTGGATTTGAGAATGGGTTCGGGTTTAGGTTATAGGTTATAGGTTTTGGTTTTGGTTTAGGTTATAGGTTTTTGGATTTGAGAATGGGTTTGGGTTTAGGTTATAGGTTTTGGTTTTGGTTTAGGTTATAGGTTTTGAGAATTGACAATGGGTTTAGGTTTTAGTTTTGGTTTTGGTTATAGGTTTTGGTTTTGATTTAGGTTATAGGTTATAGGTTTAGGTTTATTTTATATTTTTTTGGATTCGAGAATGGGTTTGGGTTTAGGTTAAGGGTGTGGTCCCTGTAAATACAAATATAAATACGGCCTGTCTAAATGGTCAGGCCCTTCCAATGGTGTCCATAAGAAATAGACAGCTTCATCATGGTCATAACGGCGATTCCCACCTTCCATGGACCCCCGCTCATTTGGATAGCCCCAATGCACATCTGGGTTTGCCATTAATTTCAAGCAAATAGATACACGGTCTATCCAAATGGCTAGGCCCCTCCAATGCCGTCCATAAGAAATGTACAACTTCATCATGGTCATAACAGCGGTTCTCACCTTCCAAGGACCCCCTGTCTTTTGGATAGCTCCGATGCACATCCGCATCTGCTCCATCAATTTTGAGCAAATACATAAATACGGCCTGTCCAAATGGCTAGGCCACCCCAATTATGTGCATTCTTGACAAAAGACATACCAAATGCTTGAATCAGAAATATGCGGCTTCAATCCTCCCACACGCAACATCCACCTGAAAGAATACACATAACCGTCATGCTTGAGTAATCAACATAGGAACTACAAGTAAAAACATAAAACTTCTTATTCCAGAAATAAAACGTGGGTCTGGGAAACTTAGTTTCATCCACTTCCTATTCATTACAGTCGAATCTCGATTAACCAAGGGGTCCATTTGTAACCTGCACCTTACCAAAAATTAAAGTTAGAAATTAGCCAATGCACCATCCTCCTCAAAGTTGGAAATGAAGGAAGTGCTATTAGATGATTAGACCCAAATAAATATTATATACCAAATACAATGTATTAAGGAGTTTACAATCATTGTATTTTTATAATAAATTAATAATGTAATTTATAAGTAAAATCTTAAACCACTTGCATAGATGAAAAGTCTCGCATGCAATTCTAATATACTAAGTACTTATAAAATCTTTATTGAATAAACATGAGTATTCACACCCATAAATATATATATATATATATATATATATATATTTAAATACCTAGTATGTCTAAGATTATTGTTTTTTCATGTATACTCATACTCTTCACATGATCTTTAGCAACTTCACAAGTGGATACCACATTCAGCCACACTCTTAGTTGACACAAGTCCCAAAATAAATGTTCAACAAAGGTATGATTTGAGTTTTAACAATGTCAGGGCTTGGTTTCAATGAAGGTATGGTTTGAGTTTTAACAATGTCAAATGTCTGGTCCATGACTACCTACCTAACTCATTGGATGGACAGAGAGAGTGGGTTTCAAATGCCCTGGTAATACAATTTCAGCTACCAACTAGTAATTAATGGTACCTGATAAAATAAAAAATGACCAATAGAGCCATGGTGGACACTTGCATTTGGGGAAGCCCTCTTTCTAGTTGTTGAATGTTTCTTCTTCTTTTTTCTTTTTTTTCTCCATAGGAAAGAAGGTAAGGCATCCAAATTCATTTTTTTCAGTTGGCTTCTTAAAACACACTGCAATAAGATTTTCTTAGGAGAAACCCTCTGGTTGGTAGATAGAAACTAGCTTCCTTGATGGCCATCATGGAAGAAGAACATCTGCTAGAAAAGACGAGAAAACTAATTGAGAGCATGGACAAGCTCGTCTTTGTTTGACATTCTTGTAAATTTGAGAATTGGGAATAATAATAAAAAAAAGAGCAAAATACCAAATAAGCTAAAATAGAAAGTACATTTCTGCAACAACAAACGGCAAGTGCTTACAGCCATTTGTTGTGAACTTGCTAAACATGTTGAATTGGATGTAAGTTAATAAATCCCTCTAGTTATTGCTAGATTGGGATTAACAAGAGGCTATTCACAAACGCATCATCATTGTAAATCAAGAAATTGTTTGTCAGTTACAAATTACAGAATTGATGAATCCATTTTTTTAATCTAGAATTTTTAAGTGAAAAAGAAGAAAAAACAAAACGGGTGAGAAAATAGATTACAACAATATGTCCCTCACTGCTAACCAATAAAACAAAGAGGACTTTCCCTAGCCATACCATGACCCCATATGCTCATCTCTTATCATGATGAGTAAACTAATCTTTTCCAAACCATTTATATGAGGGACTCGTTGTGGTTAGTGGAAACACAAAATAAATAAATCGTAGATTGGATATTTCAAACTTTTTAAGAAATGGTGGAAATGCACATCTTAGTAGCTTCATGCCACCACTTGATACCTGACAAATGCAGTGAGGTGAATTATCATGTGTTATAGCACATGTGTGGTGGATGAGCCACCACCATTTAAGAAATAGTGGAAATGCACATCTTAGTGACTTAGTCTAGCCCTTCAATCACATTTTTGAATGCATATGAATGCCTGTTCCAGTAACATAACAGACATTCCACCAAATTAAAAGACATTCAAATTGATCTCACAAATTTTTTGGAATTCCCTTTAAGATTATATATATATATATATATATATATATATATATATATATATATATATATATATATATATATATATATATAATATAGATGATGAATGAAAGTTAGTTAATGTTTGTAAACACTATGACTAACCATTGCAGCAGTGTGCAATAAAGTCAGATGTATCTTAATAGCTCCATACCACTGCTTGATTCCTGATGAATGCAATGTAGTGGATTAACATGTTTTATGACACGTGTGGTGGATGAGTCACCAACATTTAAAAAATGGTGTAAATGCACATGCTAGTCTAACACTTCAATCAAATTTTTCAATGTATATGAATGCCTGTGCCAGTAACATAAAAGACATTGAAAAAAACCAACATAGAAATTCAAATTGATGTCACAATTTGACAAACCCAAAAAAAAATAATTATTATGGAATTCCTTTTAGGATCTTAAGACAATCCACTGACATCACCATCATTGCCTTTAAATCCCATCCAATCCACCCTGATCCCTTCAAAATTTCTTGGGACGTGTTTAGTTTAAGAGATTAAAAGGGATTGGAAGGTTTAATCCCGGGATTGGTCGGGCGTCCCAAACAAATCAGAAATAGCAATCTCGGGATATAGCAATCCGATAAATCTTGCACCAATCCACTGACGCAACTATCATTACCTTGAAATCTGTGCAATCCACTCTAATACCATCCAATTCCATCCAATCTGCCTAGCCTAATAGGCCCTAATGGTGGGCGTTCAATCCCCACAGTTTCCTATGGTGTGGTCCACCTGAGATTTGGCCCTAAAATGAGTTGGAAAAAATGAATGGCCTGCATACACATATTATGGTGGAGCCCACAAAGCATTTTTAGGGCCCGTTTGGCCAGGTGGATTGAAAGGGATTAAATGGTATTAGGGTGGATGGCTTGGATTTCTAGGTATTGATGGTGTTGTCAATGGATTATCTTCAGATACATGGGATTGCTATATCCCTGGATTGACATATCCAGTCTGTTTGGCACGCCCGGCCAATACCGGGATTAAACCTTCCCATCCCTTCTAATCCATCAAGCCAAACATGTCTTAAGGATTGGGATCAGATCATCGACCCTGTTTGGCATGCCCGGCCAATCCCAGGATTTAACTTCTAATCCCTTCCAATAACATCTAATCCCTTCCAATCCGACTGACCAACGGGCCCTTAGATTTCAGAAACAGAGGGGAAAGTGGATTGAAGGATTAAAAGATTTGAGAAAGAGATAAAGAGGGAGAAAGAAAGAAACTAACCGTACGTGCTCTGTCTTCTTCTCCTTCGCTTCTTCTCCTTCTTATAGTGAAATAGGTTTTTGAAAACAAAGAGGGGAATGCGGCCTTGAGACAAGGAGAGAGGGTGAGGGAGATCGAGAGATCGAGAGAGGGCAAGGGAAAGAGAGAGACTGAGTGCAAGAGAGAGAGAGATGGAAAGATGGGTTTATTAGCAAGCGGAAGAAAATGGCGGACGGGGGTTTTTATCTTTGGAGGGGTTTGGGGTTTTGGAGGGGCGCGTGATGGATGGCTCCATGGACATTTTATGGTTTTAGGACTGTGGCGCCCACTGTGATGTATTTCATATATTCACTCCGTCCATTAATTTTAAATTATTATTTTAAGTGTTGATAAAAAAATGAGTTAGATCGAATCTGTAAGGAAACCACACAACATATTAATAGTAAAAATTTAATTTATATTATTTCTTTTGGTGTGGTCCACTTAGACATTTAATCTATATAATTTTTGAGCTCATGAACTAAAATTATATATTAGAATTTTTGGACGACTTGGATCAAATACACATATTCCAATGGACCTCATGGATCCCCTTAAGAACCATCTATATTTAATATATTTTAGGTGGGGAGGTACACTTTAGCTACAGAGCACTTAGGCTATAGCTACGGATTAAATCCGTTGCTATATTGCTATGGATTAAATCCGTTGCTATATTGCTACGGATTAAATCCGTAGCTAAAATCTTTCAACCTCCATAGCCATTGCTCGATTTTTTGGTAATTTTCATGCCATAGTCAGAAGTAATGGTCTTGAGAACCCCATGTAGCCACACAACTTCTATTAAGAATAAATTCATCATGCGTATTACATCGAGGGTCTTCTTATACGGGATGAAGTGCATTATTTTTGAGAAATAATCTACCACCACAAACACCAAATCCATGCTACATTGTGTTTGTGAGAGACGAAAACATGAAGTCTATAGATAAGTCATCTTAAGGGCTGTCAGACAAAGGTAACGGAGTATAGAGGCCCGTATTCTGAGACTATTCCTTAGATGTCTGACAAACATGACAGCGCTGCACCGCTTTACCCATGTCAAGTACCAATAGCGACTAATAATACCATTCCTCAACAAAGTCCCATGTCTTGTCTCATCTAATGTGTCCACTAAGGCCACCTCCATGTAGCTCTTGGATAATTTACTCCCTTAGAGAACTTTGGAGGATGCACAATTAATTTCCTTTGAAGTGGAAACCATCTTACATATGTAGGTCACTAAGATGACCCTCTGGGAACCTCATCGATGCATCATTGAAGTCACCATCCTTGATATATAGCTCCTTGAGACAGTCGAAGCTAACTAGCTCATTGCTCATCGTAACCAGTAGTGATACACAACGGCTAAGTGCATCAACCAAATTGTTCAACTACCCTAACTTGTACTTCAAAATGAACATGTATTCTTAAAAAATGCAACCCATCTAGTATGTACATGGCTCACGTTAGCCAGACCTTTAATAAACTTTAAGGCTTGTTGATCAGTGTAGAGAACAAACTCTCTCTGAATTAGATAATGCCACCAATGTTGCAATGCTTAAACCATTGCGTACAGCTCAAACTCATATGTCAACTATTTCTTTCAAGCATCGTTGAGCTTCTCATTATAAAAGGCTACTAGACTTCCTTCTTATGATAAGACTCCTCCAATTCTAACATATGAGGCATCACACTTAACCTTAAAAACTTATTGAAACTGAGAAGAACTATGACTAGTATTGTGGATAATTGATGCTTGATTTCATCAAAGCTCTTGTTAGCCTCATCAGTCTACTGAAATGACCATTTTTTTCATGTAATCTGTAATGGGTGTGACCATAGTACAAAAATTTCACACGAATCGATGATAAAATGTCACTAACCCGTGAAAACTCTTTATTTCATCATTGCTTGTTAGAATTAGCCATTCCCTGATAGCTCATACGTTTTATCATCCACTATGGATGTCATAACAAATATTAAGAACAACAAGTTATTCGTTAAAAAATTACACTTCTTCAAGTTGAGGTATAACTTATTAATTGTTAAGACCTTTAGCACCTGCCTGAGTGTTCCATGTGCTTCATCTCACCCTTGCTATATATTAGGATATCATCAAAATATACTACCACAAACCTGCTAATGAAAGGCTTCAACACTTGATTTATCAGACGCATAAAATTACTTAGTGCATTTGATAGACCGAAGGGCATGACCAACCACTCATAGAATCCTTCCTTGGTCTTGAATGTTGTTTTCCACTCATCATCGGGCTAGATATGAATCTGATTGTGCCCGCTTCTTGTTGAGGGTCAAATATTGCATATTATCCCCCATTTATTAATACTTGGTTTTATGAATATGATAATAGTTAATGTTCTATTTTAATCATGTTTGTGTTGCAAGGTAAATTTAAGAGCTTGGATTGAAAAGGATGTTAAAAGTATGAATTTAATGCTCAAGAATCACCAAAGCCAATGATGAATCTTATAAGATTAAGAATGAAGAATTCACATGCTAAAGATCCAAGAAAACCAAGTGAGGAATGAAGAGAATTTAAGACTTGAAGTGAAGAAAAAGAGCCCTAAACGTCCGCATGCTTCGACTAGTCTAAGCTCTACTTCGACCAGACTAAGCTTTTCCTGGAATAGTCGAAGGAACTTCGACTCGAACTCTAGTGATTAAAATCCTCTAAAATCCTGTCATCCTCGACCAGTCGAAGGTAACCCTCGACCAGTCAAAGGTAACTCTCGACCAGTTTAAGGTTAAGCAAATTTCACGCAGATTGCGTAAATTTGAGGCGATTTTCAGATTTTTCCAACTCGATGCAAAAGTTGGAGTTGCACAACTATAAATAGAAGTTCCTATGATGTTCCTAGGCATCTTCTAAGGTTTGAGGAGTAGAGAAAAAGGGTAAGAAGCCATCGCCAAGAGTTTTTCTTCTTCTTCCTTAGTTGCTTTCATGTTTTATTTAAGAGACTTTGGTTCAATCATGTTTATGGTTGGCTAAACCTCTTAGTTAGGGCTAAGAGGTGAAGCTTACAGCATGATGAGATGTTTCTATTACTTTGATTCATGTTTATATTGAACTCACTTTGATTCTAGTTTGATTATAAGAAATATTTTCAGTTTTTAATGGTTTGTTGTGACAAATTACAATATTTCTGCGATAGCTTTAAATATTGTCTTTTCCTATTTTGAGATTGATGGATTGATAAATCTTGTTGTTTGTCATCATCTCATGGGCATGGTTAGGTGACGGAATCCCTTCTAATATTTCCAATTCTCCTTCTTCGATGACTAGATTCATGAGAGGTTCAGAGATCTGACTGTCTATTCTTCCAACTGGATAACATAGGACTTCTATTCTAGTTGTGTCTTTGAATCAAGTATAGTATCACCCTGATTGCTAGAAGTGGATCCTTCGAAACCCTAGTTCCCACCTTTGAATTCTTAAGCTTTAATTACCTTAATCACAATTACTCTCTCAATTACTTCATAATTAGATTCACATCTTCTTCTAGTTTTAGTTCTAGTTACTTTCAAAATATACATAAGATTAGTCCCTGTGTATTTGACCTCGATCTCACTGAGATTATTACTACATCGCGACCTTACACTTAGGGTTGTGAACACTCCTCAAATATAGTTTAGAGAACACCTTGGCACATTCTAGTATATTAAGCATGTTGTCCAACCACGATATTGGGAACTAATATTTGATGTTAATCTTGTTAATTGCATGAATGTTGACACACATGCACTAACTCACATCTTTCTTTAGCGTTAATAAAGCTGACACGATGCATGAGCTCATACTCTCTTATAGAAGACTCTAACAGATTAATTCATCCACATGTTCCTGAAGTATCTCACAATCTTTTAGACTTATCTAATAGTGAGGGTGCTTGGGAAAGCTAGCCTCATAGATGAGGTGTATGTGATGTTAGATGTCCCATATGGGAGGCAATCCATCGAGTAACTCTTTGGGTTAGATTTCTTTGAATTCATTCAACAATGACCTTAAACTTGGAGGAATGTTTAAGGACTTTGATTCCTCTTCCTTCTTCACCACGGCGTACACCTCAACGATTTTCTTAAATTCCTCCACAAAATTCTGAATGGTTAGGAGGGAACTTTCATCCACTTTAGAAGCTTCAGGGTGGTTCTCTGGTGCTATAAGGGCAATGATCGTCTTATGACCATCCTTGATAAAAACGTAGACATTGTCTTATCCTTGATGGGTTATATCATGATCTAATTGCCATGGTCGATCGAGCAACATATGACATGCTTCCTGTCGGCCACATAACAAAGTATTTGATCTTTATAATTCCTACTAATTGAAAATGAGACCATGCATTATTCAATTACCTTGGTCTCGTTCACTTTTTTTAAAAAAAAAAATCCAACCAATCGAGTAAGGGGAATGATTGTTTGTAATAGGTAGCTGTAACTAGTCCACCATCACCTTTGAGACAATGTTCTCGGTATTGACATTATTATGATTACTTCACAGACCTTGTTATTGATGGCATATCATGTGTGGAATATATTGTGCCACTGCAAGTGCACCTTCATCCTTGGAGTGTAAAATAACTGCCTCATGACCAAGGATTCGCCATGATCCTCAGTCAACCATTCTTCATCACCATCTCCTTCAGTGGCTTATTCATCCTCATTAAATATAAGGCCTTCTTCCGCCGCCTCACCTTTAGTGCCCCCTTTATTAATGGCCAAGTAGGATGTGGGGTGTTAAGGAAATGTGTTTGATAAGTGGCTCAGTTGGCTATAATGGTAACAATTGTCTGGCCTTGGTAGACCATAAGGATTTAAAATCCTGTTTGGACCCGTTATTGTGGGTTCCACACGTGCCGAGATGGACTACTTCTTGTGTCACAGTTTAGGTTGTACGAGGTTAAGGATTCCCTCCTACTAGTTCATTTCCTTTAGCCAGTATTGAATCCTATGTGAGACCCGTCATGGGGTCTGAGTCGAAGGATAAGGCTGAGTAGGAACTCTTGCAAGATGCATTTTCGCCCTACATGCCAACTGAACTGCTTCATCCACAGTCCTGACCAGGTGCGTCTGAACTCATTCCGAAATTGTCGGTCGTAAACTGCTTATGAACTGTGTTACCTTATGTAACTCAATCTTTGATAAATCATTCCGCGTTGCCAACTGTTGGAATTCTTTGATGTAATGTGTTAGAGTTTGATTCCGCTGCAAGCAATTTGGTATTGTTGGAACAACACCTGTTCTTAATTACCAAGGATGAATTATGATCGAAGAAGGCGTCTCATTCGTAACCAAGATCGAATGAGCGCCTTGTTCTTTCGGATTTCAATTTGAACACAACCAACTTCACACATATATATTTTTTTTCTTCCGGCACGTACATATAATCAAAATACTACTTTACTTCGGCTAACCAATTGAGGAAGTCTTTTATACACAATGAGCCTTATGGAAGTTTAGCCTTACGTCGATAGTATCTTTCAGCACGATAGTCAATTATCTTCATGGATTAACCATCGGGCAACGACACCACTGACATCCTTATCGTTAAAGCTTAACTCATTTGGGAAAACCCTACGATTTACCTCTGGAAGCGCTCTATGGACAACAGGGTTGTATCGTACAACAATTACAGACGGATGAGCATCGCCTTGGGCTCAGGGCGGAATTAGCACATGCGCAATATAATCGAGGGTTTCCTGTAACCTTGCATGGTTAGCTGACTCTCCTAGTGGAAAGATTCCATTCTTTTCGATAGATAACGAATCTCTGTATCATCATCCATAAGATTTTGATCCATTTTGTTGTTAGTTGCCATCGGTCCGAGGGGAGTCATCGTTTTGATACCACTTGATGCAGGGAGGGATGTAATGAGGTCAATCACAGTCTTTCGTAGGGGATAAGTACTCCAAATCCACGAAGCTCTCTGGACTCCTCACAGAGCTTCCTAGAATCTACGAGGGATAAAATCAGGAATAATTCCTAATAAATTCAAAATAATTTGATTGATGATAAAATAAAAAATAAAATTACAACTCTTTAAATCAAGATCCCAAACCTAGGACAAAGTCTTAGACTTAGAATCCAACTCAAACACCCTAAAATGTGACTTACTATAAATAGTCAACATACTATTTATAAACAACCTATATTCCTACTAGACTTCATGGTTTTCGGCTAAAAATAGAAGTATCCAATTTTTCTCAACTACTTTATTCTCTTAACTTTTCTAAGCCATTTTCATGTTGGGCATGACTTCTATGACTTAAAGGATCAAAAGTTATACTAGAAGTAAAATAACATTATTAGTAAAAACAAAATTAAATGGGACTTTTGACCGTTGATCCATTGGAATCTCACAAATTCAACAAGGGCAACCCTGGTATAGCAGGTTTGGTTGGCTTAAGTAGGTTCTCCTACCCCAAAATCATATAATATGTCAAAACACGTGGTCCAGTTGATAGTGTCTGCGACCCGCTCTGCATCATGGGGCCACATTGCTCTGGTTTTGCTCTAATTGAACTGGTGTTGGCATCTTCAATTTACAACTTGCAAACCTTAAAGGGTAAGAGTCTTTAAGTGAATATAAATAAGAGTATATAGCTAGTGTGGAAGTATCCATTAATGTATCAATCAACAGCTAAAAAGAGGAAGTAAAACTAGAACTACTAGCCAGAGGTGAGAATCATGTGCTACTGACAATCCAACGTCTGTTGACAATCAAGGCACTTTTGATCCCTTGATCTTTAACATCTACAGCTTGGGCGCCATTTGATGGAAACTGTAGAGAAACTTTTTTTTTTTTTTTTGGAAAGAATGCCACATAAAACTGTAGAGAACTTGACTACAAACCAAACAACTCCTTTCTCATGGGATCCACTGTTTTTCATTTTCCATGGGTTCCATTATCACTTCTCATATGCCAATGGAAACAAGCACACCTTAGATATCGGATTGGAATCCTCTGCAACACCTGTTTTACATAATGCCTGTAACATCCAGTCTCTTTAGAGTCTAATAAGGTATATATATGTGACATGCACTCTATTATACAAAAATTATCTAGATCCACAACTCAAGTAAGCCACACCACATGGAACAATGGGGATGGAATGCCAACCATATTTGTGCGTGGAGCTACCATGGTTTGTATCTTTCGTCAAACCCATTCATGGGGTTTAGCTTATCAAAGATGAAGTTAAAAGGTGACACCACATGAACTTAGAGGTTTTAAGAGTCATTTAAATGATTTGGGACTTGTGACCTAATATTCCAGTTATGCATCATAAGTTATAGGTCTAGCCAGGAACTCTGGGCCTATAAAGTAAATGGGTCCAGTTCAGGTATAATTGCTTGAAGAGATTACTATGTAAAGCTCAGACCTTAAGTTTGTGTTGTGGAAAATTCCACACATGAGTGTAAAAGAAACAATCCCGCAAAAGAAAGGAGCAAAAGAGGAAACAGGAGATGAGGAGGCACAAAGGATATAATTATTTCGACAATCTTGCTTATGTCTTTTTTTGGTTCTTTAGGATAAAAATACCAAAAAAAAAACAGAGAGAATGAAAAAATGAAAAACGAAAAAGAAAGATTTCTTCATCACCAAATCAAGACAATATTGTTTATATGGATGTAAAACTATTGCCTACATTCATGGGTCAACAAACAGAGCTTTCTTTCTTATTAAATCAAGAGGAATCATACAAAATATAAGAATTTCTCTGTCATCCTCACTTTCACCAAGATTCTCTCATACCCAAAAACACACGTGCTTTTGTACACTTAACGTTGCCCATGTACATGCATATATACCACCTCCACAACAGTGTGTCCATTTATAGTATCTATAACTAGGCCACATGGTTCTATCATCCAAACTGATAGTATTATGGACCCCAACATGGAAAACTAATGAACTAAGAGCTTCTAACTGCGAAACTATTAACGCCTCAATCGGTGGGTGATAGTATCTGAACCAATCACCGCTTTCATGACCATCTAGTACAATAGCAACCTTTTTCTTTGATGTATTGTTCAAGCACATCTCTGGTTTTAAAGTCGTTTTGTTGTCAAGAACTACAAAGGCAAGTTTCTCAATGCCATTGATTGAATTAATGCATTTGGCTTATTACGAGATGCAATATGACTATTCAACTAAGAGCATGTTTGATTTTTCACAGCAAATTAAAGCACAATGGTTTATACTCCTGACTCGATTTTTTGTTTAAATAAAATTAAGCCGTCTAGATTATCCCCCCACTTTAGATGGCACGTATAAAAAATTTACCCAGAATAGTTTTACTGGCTGATAAAAGGACTTCAAGTGGACAGAATGAAAAATCAGTCAACAGTATGAATTCATCAAATAAATGTCAACAAAAGAAGAGGTTACATACTTCAATCAATCTTAATATGATTTTGGGTTATGACCTATCTATTGTGGGTCCTATGATTTGGACGGTTTATATCAAATAACTTATCAACCAAACCTCAAAAGTATTCCTTTATATTTAATAAAGCATTATAGTACCCTAAGTATTCCATTGTCAGGTTGATAAAAAGACAGACTCACATCTAACTGGCTGGACGATAAGTTATCATCCACACAATAACCTGCAGCCTACCATGTGCATACGACATCCACCCTGTCCAATAGGTTGGACACACCATGAGGATCACCTTGTGAAAAACTCAGGCCCACCAACTATCGGGTGGGACACGCTCTTATTTTGTTTTTACCAGTGACCCTGCATTAATTTCCTTGGTCTGACCCGCCCCATAAACGGAACATGCCAAATTTTGCACAAGGTAATGCTCATGATGGGCCAACCTATTGGACTGGTTGCATGTTGGACAAACATGACGGTTAGGAAGGCTTCCACTGAATGGACAGCAACTTTTGTCCAACGAGTTGGATGTGAACATGTTTCATACCTAAGTATTATTGAATGGCGCAGACCCAAGACATGTTACAACTTTCTAGTGTCCATTGATTCTCTTTAATATATATATTTTTATTTTCCCTCAAAACCTAAACTAATCATCTCTAACTTAAATGAAATGATTGGAATGATTTGGCCCTCACATGGCTGTGGATTATATTATATGAAAGTAATGAGCGTTTGTCCCATTTAAATATTGAACATATCATGTAAAGAAGGTCATGGTCGGTGCTTGGCCACTAAGTCTAGGCTCCCATCAATTGCCCAAATACTCTCTCTCTCTCTCTCTCATGCCAATATGGCATGTGTGTGTGAGATCCCGGTCACGCAGCAGGTATGTTCTCCCATAAACATACACAAGCCCAAATTTGAGGTAGCGTCACTCATCAAATGGATGGCACGTGTACATTGAATGTAGACTCTTGCTTTCTTTTCTTTTATGATGGCTCATTCTCATAACACACGCATGGCCCCTACCTGATGAGTTGACCAGACTAGCTCTTGGGCCAGGGCATGTTCAGGGTCAGCCCCACCTAATGAACACTTCAGGATCACGTAGGAACATGCACTGTGCTGTGAATCACCTCTCTCTCTCTCTCTCTCTCGGAACATGCACTGTGCTGTGAATCACCTCTCTCTCTCTCTCTCTCTCTCTCTCTCTCTCTCTCTCTCTCTCTCTCTCTCTCTCTCTCTCTCTCTCTCTCTCTCTCTCCCCTTTGGCATGAAAGTGAGTGGTGGGTGGGGTCTTCTTTTATTCTAGTCAAGAGCAAGTTGCGTATGAATCCATGTCTTTAAGCATTATTTATTTATTTATTCTTAAAAAGATATACATAGTGCTATGGTGTAAAGCTCCCTAGGGTTTGACCCATTGTCCAAGCACCTGGAAGATCTCAACCATGTCCAACCACCACAGGGTTTGGTACAAGTCGACCACATTGATTTACAAACGTCGGTCCACATCTTCACAACCATTTGATCATTTGGTCTTCATCCAACGGTGTCCAACGAGGGAGCACCACTTCCTAGATTAGTGGGCCCCATGAATGACATCGTTTTGATAGTGAAGTTGACTAATTGATGCTTGCCATAGTCAAATCATACAGTGCCTTTCTTAGCCACTAGCAGCCTACATGCTGGGCTCGCCTTTTCGTTGATGAAGACCGGTCATTTTGGTGGCCGGATCTTGGTTTGGTCATGCCTTCCTGATTCTATCCTGACCATAAGATCAAACTACTCTCTACTTTTGAATGCCAACCATTGAAATATCTCTACTATACATATGTAATCTAATACTATATATAACATGAGTAATCTTTGGACATTTTTGCCATCACAATTAGTTTTTATAGGGCTCCAAACAATGAAAATTCAAACGACATGAAACATATTTTAAGTTAATATGAGGGTATTTTAGAAACTTAAAATTATCGCCAGTGTCCCTGCTTGGTGATGGCTCAGATTTCTCTCATCTAAAGCCATCCGATGGATTGCATTGTACCCGCAACAAGTGTAGAGGGCCTGCTTTTTCTCTCAAGAAATACTTTCGTACTCAAGCAAGTGTGATTGATGATACTCCGGCAATTAGAAATGACTGAGAAAATGGATACTCGGCATACAAGTAAACCAAAATAAACTCTCTAAATTATGGGTACCAGCTTAGAGGCATCATGTACCTAAGGTACTTTTATTTGATTATTTAATTTATCATATTGCTGGACATTTGGTGGTCACCGAGACTTAGGCGATGCTAGATGGTCTTCAAATATTTGAAAACTTGGGCCTCACCAAAATTGTGGTGGAAACCGTGTTGTCAGATGTCTTTAATTTGTCTATAACTAAGTTTGTCGATGCCATCGACAGACTACTTGATTTCATCGTGCAGTTGTCGATCCCATCGACTGTCCACTCGATCCCATCAAGTAACTGTTATTTTTTTGGCTTTTGCTCATTGGATAGTTTTGGGGTCTAAATTGATCCGATCAAAGATGGCTTCGATCTCATATTGATAGGTCGTCGATTGAACTTGATTTGATCAAAGCTCCTATCAATCGACTGCGTAGTTTTGCATAATTGTTGTTTGTTATTCCTAATTTAGTTTTAACTCTATTTAAAGGTTTGTAATCGGAGATTGGGGTATTGAGAACGTGTTTATGGTTTTTTAAAGTAAAATGATAGTAAAGCTAGGGTTTTGTATGTTTTTTGAGGTAAATTCTTGGATCTGTAAGTTCTTCAATCTCTTGTAACATTATTTATCATAGTGGATTCATTGTCACTTTCTTCCGTGTTTTTTTCCTGTGAGGGTTATTCCACATAAAAACCTTGTATCCTTTATGTGCTTGGTTTATTTGATCTTTTATTGTTTGATTGTAACTCAGTGTTGCTTCCGTGCGTCCCCCAACAAGTGATATTAGAGCAAACATTGGGCTTTTGAGTTTTTTGAATATGAAAACATGTTGACTAAGGAATCTAATATTAAGTATGAAATGAATAAGTTCATTAGGAGGAATAACTTTGAGTTATAGAAGGTTAATACGAGAGGCCTCCTGGTTCAACAAGTATTGCAACATGCTCTCCTTGGCAAGGCGAAACATCCTGCATCTATGAATGATGAAGAGTGGGATAGGCTAGACGAGAGGGCTACAACCTCGATACAATTTTGTCTAATGGACAACATTCTATATATAATATCATGGATTAAAAGATCGTTACAGGGGTATGGACGAAACTAGATAGTTTTTACATGAAGAAATTCTTAGTTAGCTGTCTGTATCTTAAGAAGCAATTCTATAATCTTAAGATAGTAGAGGAGTCTGACATTAATGAACACGAGCACTTTTAGTGAATTGTTATATAAACTGACCAATATGGAGGTTGAGATTGGAGAGGAAGATCAAGCTTTAATTCTTTTGAAGTCGTTTCCATCATTTTTTGAGAACTGATAAACACACTAATCCATAGTAGGGATACTTCGATGTTAAGATTGTCATCTCAGCCCTTTATGAGAGGCAATTGAGAAAGAATTATAGTAGTGAAGGTAACTCTATGGATGCATTGGTTGCCAAGGGAATGAATACTAAAACGGAGAAGGGCAATTCTCAATCGTGATACAAATGAAAAGGAAACGACAATATAAAGTGCTGAAATTGTGGAATGATTGGGTGTAATAATCCAGATTTCTCATATTCGAGACTAGAAAAGTCCAGATTATTATGTACATAATTTTTTTTTTCTTTTTCTCATTAAATACACTATAAGATGTTTTTATAATAAAAAGTGTCATTTCTGGTGATCCGTTTATGAAACTAACCGTACATCCACCTACAAACATGATCAGGATACTAACCATCCAGTTTCTCTATTTTTAGCGTATCATCTAACTGTCTATCATGTTTGAATCCATAAAATAGACCACCCAAATATCAAGATAAATTGATCAGAAAGATGAGCAGGCAAAGAACTAACGTTCTCTCCCTCCCTCCTACTAGAGATTGGCAGTAGGTACTTGTTAAATAACTTTCGTATAACTAAGACTTTTTCTATGGGATACTTAGATCATAGTAAAGCCCCTAATCCAACTTATGCTCATGTCTACATCGAGAAAATCTTTGACTGCAGTGCGAAGCAGAAAGATAGGGATCTACTAAGGGGATAACATTTATAGATGTTAATATATGATCCATTATTAGGTGGCTTCTGAATATGATTTAACTGATTGAAAAATGACTTTTTTTGAACTTGTATTAAATTTTATTTTATTTTTTTACTTGTTAGTTGATAATTGAATATATATCATTTTTTGACAGTGTGAATTGGGATTGTATACTTGAATCTTAATGGATTTGTTCACTCTTCATGGATGTTTTTTTTACAAATGTTAATTGGATATGTTTGGATTTTCTCTTTCTGTCACGCCCTAAATTCGAAAACCGGGTTCACAGAATTTTCGATCGCCGAATCTAATGCCAACAACATCTGTAGTACTCCATTCTTGGCTTTTCGTGCCCATACGCCAGATTCTGATCCCGGGATCCTACAGGGAGGATTTTCAGTGTGATTTTTTTTTTTGTAAAGGAGCATAACCACGAGCATAACCACAAGCATAACCAAGTCACAAAACAACATCATTACCACATATCCACTTATATAAATGTTAGATTACAATACTGAAAGGGAAATACATAAATAAAAAAATCTCTAAAGCGATCTTCCACAAGCTCCTGCCTCAACTTTGCTACGACCTAACGTCACTTGCAAGTAACAGTCGTGTATAAGCTTACTAAGAAGCTTAGAGGGTGGTGTGTGTGTGTGTGAGTAATGCATATGCCAAGTACACAAATATCAGAGTAAGTGAAAATACTGGCAAGTCTATGAATACTATCGATCATAACAAGGCTAGGTGATGCAAGACATAATATGCTAAATGTCATATACAGAGGATGCAATGCAATATGCAATGTAAAGCTAGAATATGTAGTTGGGATGATAGTACGTAGTATCCCAAGCTGTGGGGCACATCACAAGGGACTTTAATCTAAACCAGTCCCATACATAAATTTGGATAGTTAGACTCAATGTGGCAAACTCCTGATCTCGAGTTGGTCGCATGCCCAACCGAAATCCTAGCCATTGCGAAGGTACACATAGTGATTTGGTTGCAGACCACCAGCCCGAGTGGATAGTGAATGAATGAATGGATGAGTCAAATGTTGAGTATGCAACTCCTGCTTAGTAATTCCATATATAACCATCACAACACTTCAGATGTGGACAAGGTTCCACCCCACTGAATGCATAATAGCCTACAAGCATAGTAGCCTGCCAACTACTGGTAGCTCGACCAAGCTTTGCCCGCATCAGCATCTGCCCATTATGCTCACCCATGTATGCAATAGTGATGAGGTGTCACAATATCAATACTGTACATCTTTGATATCATCACAGGGGTCTAGTACACTCCACACTGGCTGCCGCTTCCTTAGCCACACAACCCAGTGAGTGAAAAAGACCTCATTACCTGCCTAACCAGTAATCTATCAATACCTACCCAGCTCGTTGATAGCAGACCCATTTGCGAGCTGGTCAAACTCATCTTAGCTTACAGCCCCTCACTCGGGTGGATAAAGCCACACCCCCTTTACAACCAACCATGACATAGTGAGAGATACTGCATACTAGTATTTGACACTTGAGCGCTCATCTATCCACTCAGTTTAGACGTTGGAGCATCCCCTGCCCACGGGGGTTTAGGGGCTTTCACCCATGGACATCAAACATGCCCATATGCTGAGTCCCAAATATTTTCAGTGTCTCATCTGACCATTCATGATATGCCTGTAGAGGCCACAACCCTGATGTCTCTAGGGCGTAAAGTGATCATGTCACATAAAATGAGAGATGCATGAGTTATACTATCTAGTCATGCATCAAACCTGCACATACTGTGCGATCATGTGAGGAGACTGCATCTAGCAAGGAGTCCCCCAAATAACTCAGCCCAATGGTAATGTTATGATCAAACATTCCTTACAACAGGCATATAAATGATATGTATAACATGTATCATGATGTAATACTAAGCATATTCTCAGTGTGTCCTACTAGACTAGTACACTAGCATGATTATCAGATATAGCAAGCAATGATCAGCCTTAACCGGTATGTCACTTACAAGAGTAGGGGCTGAACGATACGCCCCACTAGACATATAAAAGTCTATATGGAATGGTCCATGTTAGACTATCATAACCTACTTAAGGTACTAACATAACATATATCCTAAGGTGGGGTCCACTAAAAAGATGATGGATCTAACCCATGTATCAAGGTAGTCTCCACACAGTGGATAAACCAAATATGATACCACATATTCTTCCATCTACGATTACGAGTGATGATGTACTCTCCTATAGATAGTGGATATACCAAATTCGATTCCACATATCCTTCTCTCTATAGTAATGGGTGATGATGCACTCTCCTATAGATAGTGGATGGCCTAGATGACGTTCTTACATCAGGAATGGGCCTCATGGGGTGAGTTAAATGAGTCTACAATAAGGTGAATGAAGAGGGTAAGTCTAAGTATACATCACATTGGGCCTTACACAAGGGCCTCATATACATCACATTGGGCCTCACACAAGGGCCTCATACACATCACATTGAGCATCACACAAGAGCCTCATATACATAACAATGGGCCTCACACAAGGGCCTCATGTACATCATAATGGGCCTCATATACAACGGGTGGGCCCAGAATAGCTAGGAGGGTCTTGCACCGTAGGTGGACCTTGCACAGCCAGCAGGTGGGCCAGACACAGCAGGGGGGGCCAGCACAACAGGTGGGCCCCGCGTACACGATAGGTGGGCCTGCTGGGCCATTGCCGGGCTGGATGGCATGGATGAAACACATTTGTCTGGTGGGTCCCACCATCCCACCTGGATGGTGTGGACAACACACATTCATCACTATGGATCCCACCATCCCTTGCTGGACGGTGTGGATGCTACAAGTGCATTAGGTGGGAGCCCACCGTCCAGATGCTAGATGGTGTGGATGAAATACATACATCACGTGGGGTCCGTGTCCCACGTGTGGACGGTGTGAAAATACAACACAAACATCATTATGGGACCCATCGTCCATGCTAGATTGGACGGTGTGGATCAAAACCATACATCACAACGAGTCCCACTGTCTAGGGACTAAATGGTGTGAATATAATTCATAAATCATGCTGGGGTCCACGTCTCAGCCTTGAATGGTATGGATGAAACACTGACATCTAGTGGGTCCATGTGGTGGTCCACCAGAGTTTGGATTTAGTTGATATTTGTATTTTCCCTTTCGTCCAGGCTTGCTAGCAGGCTGGACGGTGCAGATCCAACACATCCATCCAGTGAGTCTCATGTAGGTGGATGGTATGGAAAAAATACATACATCAGAGGGGAGCGGGGGGGTCCATGTAGATGGGCCACCCAGCTCTGGACCATGCTGATCTTTATGATTTCCCTACATTTGGGCTTGTGTGATCGGCCAAGCAACAAGTGGCTGCCAGCTTGGGGTCAACATGGTGGCCTACTGAATAGACAAGGTAGATAAAGTACTTGCATCATGGTGGGCCGCAAATAAGAGAAAGAGAGAGAGAGAGAGAGAGAGAGAGAGAGAGAGAGAGAGGGCTCCGCTACTATGAGCCCTCCTAGGATTACAATACATACATCAAATGGGTGTCCCAAAATAGGTGGGCCTCAAATAAGAAAATCAGGTGGAAAATCTTATCCCCACCATAAAGATCAAGGTCTAGATGGCCATTACAATATGGATAACAAATAAACATCATGGTGGGGTCCAAGGAGAATGGATCCCTCATGGAATAAACATATGAATCATGGTTGGTCATTGACCACTCCTTGGGTCCAAAATAAGATCCCTACCATTGACTAGTAAGCCCCATTTGTCCCATGGATCAAAATAAAGATCTACCCTATCAATCACCCACGTATGGTTCTCTTCTTTAAATCCTTGGAATCCTTGTCTCCTAAGCTCACTCTTTGATGAAGGATGATGAAGATTGAAGGGTTGGATGGTGAGATTTGGTTGTAGGAAAGTGGGCCTTGATCTTGGGTTCTTTCTTTCATTAGAATTTTCTCTCTTGGTTGCTTAGGATTTGGGTAGAGAAATGGGATGGGATGGAGTGAAGGATGGGAGAGAGGGATGGTGTTATGTAAGAAGGATGGGATGAGTGGGATGGGTGGTGTAAGAGGAGTGACATGAGAGGCATGGGTTGTGTTGACTTTTGGGTGAGAGAGGGATGAGCATCATGCCTTATTGGTAAAAGAGGGATGGGCTAGGTATGGGTTGTGATAGTTGTACTTGATTGATTGATGTGATAGATTGGGTAGAGATTCTCTCAGGATTCACAATGGGCGGCATTCTTTGAAATATAGGTGGGCTCACAGCTCCTAACCTGGGTATTGCATCGGTGTGCAAGACACGGTATTAGAACTGCGACGATGGCATGGTTGTTAGGGTACAAGTTTCGAGTCGAGTCGAGTCAGATTTACAAGATGTGGCTTAGGGTCGCGCGCAAATGTCGTCTACAGGTCGCAGGTTACTGAAATTTAACGGGGAGAATTGCAGAAGTCTAAGGAATGGTACAGAATAGAATACGAGCCTTACACTTTCTCTTTTACAAGACATAACTTTGAGATTCAGTTAGTTGATTTGAAGTTGGGTACAATTGATATTGATTATATATTTGCAGTAGATAATGTGGATCATCTTGTTAACGGAATAGATGATAATACTACTTATCGTTTGTTCCATCACTGAAAGATAATCGACGTCTTCCACTATATATCCACTATCACCATCTACTATAACCGACTTCAAATTGATAGTAGAAAATCATGGATATGCATTTGATAAAAAAGGAAAGATGAACTACAATGACATAATCTTATCACTAAGATTAGATAACTCTAGTTCATCTCTTTTTCTCAGACATCAATTAAAAAAATTCTTTCAAATTTGAGTGGTTCTTTGATCTTAAAAACTAAAGGATCAATGAGAGCTTCCATACGAGGTCAAATTGTGTAGGGAGAGTCAAGGATGAAGTTTCCCCAGATGGTTCTCCTGGATTTTCAGATGATAATTAAAATCGAAAAGGGAAAACTCCAGAGGTACATTTGGAAAATTTTGATCATCGATTCCCTTACATCATTTGATCTCGTATGCTAGCTCTCCTTGATCTTGCAGTTTTTAAGACTGTAGAACTATTCAGACTCAAACGTAGTTCTGTGTTGTCATATGGGGAAAAAAAGATGAACTACAGTGACTTGAACTTATAATGATGATAAGTATGTAGGTAGCTCTCTCATTGTTTATGGAGAGTCCAATCAATTTTTATTTTTATTTTTTTAAACTCAAACCTTCACTATGAACTAGTTACATATGGTAATCTAAATCTTAATAACAAGTTACAAAACATTGGGGATACTGTTTCCCATCCAACTTGTTCATGAGGTCAAACAAACCGGAATGAAGGGCAAACACAAATTTGATAAGGCTAGCAGTAATGGTCAGGATCCAATGACAGTCAACGACTTAGATTCAAGCTGCCTCCTGCTTGAGGTAATTGGGGAAGTGCATATGATTTCATCTTTCTATTGTTTCTATTGAAATGTTATGTTTATGATTTTTTATCTACTTAAGTTTTTATTTTCATAGAATATTTGGCTAGGTTAGACGTATTCTTGGTGATCTTGATGATCCAACTATAAAATGTTAGCAGTCTACTTTTATTGTTCATCAGGTAAAATTGCCTGTCATTTTGGTTTTATTTGGGTGCATTGTTTTGATTGAATTGCATTAATTAATTTGTGAAAATGACTAAATTCTAATTACTTGAGCATTTCTCATTGTTGGACCCTTTACTTTATATTTAGGGCCTCTTTGATTTTCCAATTAAAATTGTAAATGATTGTAAATGGGTCATGGTTATTTTCTTTTGTAATTTGGCCTTCATATCACATGCATTTGATTGTAATTATGATTTTGTTACATTGTTTATTTCACAGTGAAATCATCTTTAAAATGGTGATTTTGTAAGGTAAAAAAGTAATGATTGCATTTTACCTTATCTTCTTCTTTCATAAGTGGATTTGACTCTTGATCTACGAGACATAATTCTTTTTCAAACAAAAATTTAAAAATGGTAATATTGACTCATTTACCTTGCATTTTATGTCATGCCCCAAACTCAGAAATCAGATTCATATGAATCCCGATCGCCGAACTCAGTGCCGACAGCCTCCATAGTGCCCCATTCTCGGCCGCCAGCATACATACGCCAGGTTTCGATCTTGGGATCCTGCAAGGAGGATTTTCTAACGTATATTTGTCTCATAAGAAGCATAACTACAAGTATGCCCAAATCATGAAGGCAACATCATCATCACATATCCACTAATATAATCATTTGAATATAATGCTAAAAGGAAAATACGTATATCGAAATCAAAGCTCTAGAGGACAGTTGCATGCTCCAAGCTCAATGTCGTTGCAACCTAACGTCACTTGCATGCATTCATCATGAATAAGCTTACAAAATCTTAGAGGGTGGTGAAAGTGTGTGCACAGGATAAGTGTCAAGTACAATATAAAGCCCATAAATCATACACCATCGGAATAAGTGAAAATACTGACAAGATCATAAATCATACGATATTAGAGTAAGCAGAAATATACTAGTAAGTCTGTGAGTGTTATAAGTCGTACCAAGGCTATGCGATGCAAAACATAATAAGACAATGAAAGATGTTGAGGATGCAATGCAATATACAAATCCTGACGAGCCACGAATACCACAACCTCATCTAGGCCATATAAGTGTAAAAACTTAATAACCTAAAATGCTAAATACTGTAGATGCAATGTAATATGCGGTGTAAATGAAATGACCATGCTGGAATGTGAAGTTGAAATGATAGTACGTAGTATCGCAAGCTACGGGGTCCATCACAAGGAAATTCTATCCAAACCAGTCACATACCTAAATTTAGATAGTTAAACACAATGTGGTAAACTCCTGATCTCAGGTTAATCCCGCACCTCAACTGAAATCCTGGACATTGCGAAAGTACACGTAACAAATAGTTGTTACCACCAGCCCGAGTAGGTAGTGAATGAATGAATGAATGGATATGTAATTCCTGCTCAATAAGTCCACATATCAGTATGGTTGCTCTCTAGAAAAATTATCGGGGTCTATTACACTCCACATCGATTGCCTCCTCCCTAGCTGTACAGCCCTGCGAGTGGAAGAGACCTCACTATTTGCCTAGTCAGAAGTCTACCAATACCTACTCGACTCGTCGATAATGGACCCATTTATGAGCTGGTCATACTCAGTTATCTTATAGCCCCATCACTCAGGCGGATAAGGTCACACCCCCTCTTAACCGACCACGACATAGTGGGAGACATGGCCTACTGGTATTCGACACTCGGGCGCTTATGTTTCACTCGGTCTAGACGTTAGGGCACCTCCTAGCCTCAGGGATTATGAAATTTTCACCCAAGGACATCCTAAGTGTCCACAGTGTTAGAACCAAGTATTTCTGGTGTCCCATTTATCCAAACACGATGTGCTTGTGGAGGCCACGACTCTGATGTTGCTAGGGCATACAATGATCAAGTCATATATATGCGAGATGCATGAGTCACACTATCCAGTCATGCATCAATCTTACGTGTATGGTGTGATAATGTGGGCACTCCGTCTCATAAGCAGTCCCATAAATAGTCTGCCCAATGGCATCTACAATGATCAGTCACTACTCATATCAAGCATACATATGATGCATATGGCATGAGTCATGGAATTATACTAAGCATGTTATAAAGTAATGAACTATCCTTACAATGTAGATGAGCCTAGACACCCTATACTCAATAAGTATGGGCCTATCAATGGACCTTAGGGAGAGTTATAATGTAGACGTTTAACCAGCATTATTCTTACAATGTGGACGTCAAACCAACATTGCTCTCAAGGCACGACCTGCCATAACATCATTACCTACATTATATTGAAATCACATATTACATCGGGTGCACATTCCTCGCATTGAGCCACATATATACCACATCGAGCCTAGCCATACGGGCCACAAATACATCAAGATGAGCCTCATCACATGGGCTGAAAATATATCACAATGGGCCACAACATATGAGCCGAAAACATATCACAATGGGCCTTACCAAATGGGTCGGAGATACATCTTGATGAGTCACATGTATATCAAAGTGGGCCCCTCAATTGGGCCATAAAATACATCAAAGTGGGCTTGACGGATGGTCCACAAAGTACATCAAGTTGGGCCTCACAGATGGCCACAAAATACATCAAAGTGGGCCTCAATGGATGATCATATCACGGAGTGGCTCGCCGTGATGTGTTTGAGATCCAACCAATTCATAAGTTAACATAGAGCTAAATGAAGTGAAAGAAAAATATAAGCTTAATTAGAAGCTAATGTGGCTCCTAAGAATTTGAACGGTGGATGTCACTATCTCCACTATTTTCAATGGTGGGGTCCACTTGAACCTTAGATCTGACTCATTCTTTGTCTCAAGCCATAAATTGATCTTTAAAAATGGTTGGAAGGTTTGGATACAACCCATACATCATGGTGGGTCCCATAGGGATGGACGATATAAATGAAGTACACACCTCATGGTGGAGTCCACACTAATGGAAGGTGTGGATTACAAAACATACATCAATGGTCCCACGTGGGGCCCACCATAACATGTATCTACCATCCAATGTATTTAATAAGGTCACATAGACTAAAAATAAATAACAAATAAATATTATATTTATCCAAAACTTGTGGAACCAAGGAGGTTCTAATGGCAGACGTTCAAATTCCACTGCTTATTGGTGTGCGGTCCACTAATAGGCATGTCTTCCTCATTTATCTCAAGCCTTAAGGCAGCTCACCAACTGAATGGACGGTTTGGATGTAACCCCTACATCAAAAGCGGGGTCCATTGACCGTCCAGCAGCCCATGGTCGGACGACATGTATAAAACACATACACCATGGTGGGTTCCACCATCCATTGCTGTGGACGGTGTGAAAAAAACACATACATCAGTGGGTCCCATGTGGGGCCCACCATAACATTTATTTTTCATCCAACTATTGATAAGGTCACACGGACCTGGATGAAAAGGAAGAAAAAATTTCATATTAATCTAAAACTTCTGTGTTAACTTAAAAGGGTTTTAATGGCAGACATTCAATCCCGCTTTTTCCTACAATGTGGGCCACCTAAGTTCCAGATAGGGCTAATTTTTGGAGGGGACTCACTGCTGGAAGTGTCCCACTAAATGCATGGCGTGGATGTTCGGACACATCACGGTGGGGCCCACGGTTGGGACCCCTGCTGTCCATCTGCCTAAAACGAAGTAGCAGGCGTGCTTGCTTAATTTCTTTTTTGAAAACATGTTTTTTCAATGTTTTTCATACGTGAGGCTCGCATTAGCAAAATCCACCCCAGCCATTGGATTTTATGGCCCAATATAGACCAAACGAGTCCAGTATGTGGTATGTTTTTGGCATGTAGAAAATTTAAAGTGGATTTCAACGGTAGAAAACATTATTTGTTATGCTATGCCAGCTAGATAATCAGATTGGCCTCATACTTTGGCTCAATGCCTAAAATGGGCTGGGGAAAGGTATGGACGGTGTGGATTTAACTTATACATCAAGGTGGAGCCTACACAAGTGGCCCACTCAAATAACTTGTTGAACCAAGCTAATATTTTGGTTTCCAGTTCACGTCGAGATGCTGGACGTTTTTAGGCATAACAAATATATTTAAGGGGCGCCCTGCTTAGGTGAGCCAAGTATGGAACATATACATCAAGGTGGGGGTCTATCCGAGTGGGCCACATAGCCTCATCACCATACAAAAATGAGAAAAAGGAGGGAGAGAGAGAGAGATAGAGAGAGAGAGAGAGAGAGAGAGAGAGAGAGAGAGAGAGAGAGAGAGAGAGAGACATGTGATGATGGAGGGACCCTGACACTAATGGCCCTCCCTTGCATCCAATCATACATCAAGTGGGTCCCAATACATGTGGGCCCTCCAAATCAAAGATCAATGGTGGAGATTCCTTCTCCACCCAAAATGGATGGTCTAGATGACCTCTTTTCATGCAAGAAAAATAAACATCATGATGGGGTCCATGGAGAATGGCTCCATCATGGAATGATCATGAGAATCAAGGTGGGCCATAGACCACACCTAGGGTCCAAAATGAGATCCAAACCATCAATCGATATGCCTCACTTGGCCCTTCATCTAAAAAAATGAAATTTAAACCTATAGAGGCACCCACCGTTTGATCTTCTTGATCCGATGGAACGCCGATCTCCTTGTACTTCACTTTGATGGAGGATGATGAGAGATGAATGGATAAGAAGAAGGATTTTGGGGAGGGAAGTGGGCCACACACATCTCACTTTCTCTCCTTAGAATGCATGGACGTCCACCACTCTCTTTTTGGTTTTTGTTGCTTGGAAAATATGAAGAGAAAGAGAGAGAATGGGTGGTTGAAAGAGAGGGAGAGTGATAGGTGATGGATGTGAGGTGAGTGATGGGTGGGTGAGAGATTTGTTGACTTTTGGTGGTTGCTTGACTTATGGAGAAAGAAAGCATGGGTCGCTCTTGTACTTGACATGAAGTGATTGATTGATTGATTTGAGTGATTGATTGATGGGACATGTTGTAGAGATTCTCTTGGAATTACAATTGCATGGTGTTTTTTCTCAAATTAAATCCCGGTTCACATATTCTAACAAGGGTATTGGATCGGTGCGCGAGTTGCAACATTGGAACTGCGGTGACAGTGCGGTCGTAATGGTATAAATCTCAGATTAAGACGACTCAAATCTACAGGATACGACTTAGGGTCAAGCGTAAACGTCGATTATAGGTCATAAATTGCTGAAATTTGACTAGAAGGATCGCGAGAGTTGACGGAACAGTACGGACTAGGATACGGGCCTTACATTTTAGGGCTCGTTTGGGAGCTTGTAAATAGAGGTAAATGAGAAATGAAATAGAGATAAATGAATTGGAAAGAAATGGCTTTCTTAATTGCGTTTGGATGGGAGTAAATGAAATGTATTTGAAATTAAAATATTATGATTGGCTGGAAGTAAATGGAGGAGTTAGAATGCATTGGATTATAGTAATTTATAGATTGTATAAAATGTGCTTGGATTGGGAGTAAATGAAATATTCTTTAATTTTATTACATTTTATTTTATTTAAAAATGAAAAAAAAGTTGATTTTAGCAATTTTAGATTGTATAGAATGTGCTTATTAGGTGTATAATGGATTGTGGTTATTTTAGATAATATAAAATGCATTTATCAGGTATGTGGGATAACCATAGCATAGATGTAAGGCTCGTATCGTAGTATGTACTATTCCTTAAACTCCCGCGATCCTCCCCATAAAATTCTGGCAACCCGCGACCTATAATCGGTGTTTGGGCGTGACCCTAAGTCGCATCCTGTAGATCTGAGTTGACTTGACTCAAGACTTGTACTATTACGACCACGCCGTCGCCACGACTTGTGCACTGATGCGATACCCAGACTAGGAGTTGTGGGCCCGCGTTTATTTTGAAGAAACTCCATATATTGCGAATCCCAAGAGAATCTCTACCCAAACATCACATCAATCAATCTAGTACTAGTCAACTACACAACCCATCACTGCACCTATCACACTCATCCCTCTCTTACACTGCAATCCCCAAAGTCAACTCTTCCTTACAACAACCCATCCCTCTCCTTATATCTCCTCTCTCTCTCTCTCTCTCTCTCTCTCTCTCTCATTTTCTCCACCATTTTTCAAGCACCAAAGAGAGTGAACGTCTAAGCATTTCCAAGACAGCCAAGTGTGGCCCACTTCCTACCCCCCTAAACTCTCAATCCAACCTTCAATCTCCATCATCCTCCATCAAATTGAAGCCAAGGAGCTTAGTATTCCAAGGAGCCAAGAAGGATATCTAACAGTGGGTGATCTTGGGAATTCCACCATTGATTTCTATTTGAGGGATCACTTGTGGTGAGACCCATTTGATGTATACGTTGTAAACCGAGAGGAGCTCATAGTGGCGAAGCTTCTTCATCACACACACACCTCTCTCTTTATTTTTCTCTCTACCTCTCTCTCTTTCCTTGATCGATGGCCCACCTTGATGTCTAGATTTCACCCACACTGTCCATTTAAGCGAGCTGATCCGCTATGCACATATGGGTCTACCTTACTGCCCATTTTCGGGCAGGGCTAGATAATGGAAAAATATAAATATCAGCTTTTATCCCAAAACAGGTGGACCACATTGATGTGGACCCCACCTTGATGCATGTATCTTACCAGGCCATCCATCAGTGGGCCCCAATTTAATTGGGCCCAACTGCTGGAGTTGGCACCGTCCAGCCTCCAACAAGCCTGAATGAATGGAAAACACAAATGGCAGCTTAATACAAGCTGGTGGGCCACACGTGTGGACTCACCAGATGTATGCTTTATCCATGTCAGCCATCCATCTAGCTAGGACATGGACCCACCTTGACTATATGTATGATCCACACCATCCAGATGGGTTAGGCATTGGGATGCATCTTGGTGTGTGTATTCTATCCACATCGTCGAATACTTGGGATGCACCTTAAACGACCATTCTGAGTCATCAAATAATATCCTAAAACGACGGTTTTGAGCTACTAAATTTTTTCTCTATCGAAACTCTTATTCGACTGCTTGACCGGACCGACGAAAACTATTAGGAAATTTTAAATCGTCAAATTGCATTTTCAAGCTTAAAATTTTTTATGGCTATTCTCAACGTCCACATCCGTCGAATAACCCGATATTCTATGGTTATGGGATATTGAATTGGGGTATTTTTCATGTAATGTATGAATGTTGTTCATCAAATGTAAATTATTAGGATTTAAGAAAATATAAAATATTTGCCTAATTCAAGACTCAAGTGGGCCACAACGTGTGAATGTATAGGTTTTAGGCAAAATTTTACAGTTATTCCCATTGATATAGTCCAAGATTTTTGTTGAGCAATTACTTTTTATGTACTATAAATGTAAGTGTACTCATATGATGGATGAATTGGATTTTACATACATAACAAGTGTAAAATAAGTATTGTAAATGATTCCTAAGTCAGAAAATGTCTTATGTTTGATTTAATAAAAATAAACTTAAAAGAAAATATAGAAAATATGGCCGCTTCAAAGGTGATCAATCTCCTTAAGCAATTTGTATTCTTTTTCTCTATTTTCTTTATTACATTTTATACTTTATTTAATACCAATAATTTAAATTTTAAATAACATTTAATTATTCCTAATGTTAAAATCAGATAAGGTTAATATCATTTCCTTATGTTTCCTAACTACATAACTACTTTATTTTGAAATTCAAATTGCTGAAAATTTGGAATGGGTTGCTAAAGTCCAAAATGATAGTTGATGATAATGCCACATTAGTTGGGCTATTATACGTCGATTATGGTATGTATCAATTCTTATCCCTCTTCCAAATTTCTCCACACCACTAGTGTAATGAAATGCAATATTATCAGACAAGGATAAATTTATCCACTCTTGTTAACTCAACATTTTAAAAGGTATTTCAAATAGGAAAGGGTGCATATTTAGTAACTGATGGTTTAAATTTTTACCTGCTCTACTCTATGAGTTGTGCCATTACCTACTCTCAGGGTATTTCTACTGTTTTAAAATTTTGATATGAGTAGCTCACTCTTTCTTTCCCTCTATGTGTAGCTCTCACCTTTACTTTATATATAACATGCATCAACTCTCTTCTCTCCACATTTTACAATTCATGTGTAGGCCATACATTCACTCTCTTTCCATGTCATGTAAATTGCTTCCTCCTTTTTTATGTCGATGCATGTGGGTAGTTTGAAATACCTCCATTTTTACCTAAGTATGAATCATAGTTTTATTAGGAGTAGCCGTAAATCCTCTTGGATGCATTGTGTATAAAAAGGAAATGTATTTATCTTTTGAAATACGAGAGATCTCTCTTGGTGTACTATGATACTGAGAGAAATAATATTTACATTCTATTTTATTTCTCTTAATTAGTGAAGAAGAAAGCTTAATATATTGCTCTATGGACGTAGGTAATATTGTTTAACCAAGTAAATTTTGTACCTTATCATCTTTTTTTAGAATTTTTTTTGTTGTTTTATTTCATTTTCACATCATGTGTGTGATTTTCTGCAATAATTGGCATCAGAGCTTAGGGTCAAAATCTCTAAGTTCAGTATTAGTCATTCACATTGTAATGATTTTATATTACCAAATTGAGTTCTACCATATTTAAGTTGTTAAAGTTTAATGAATTAATTGTAGTTTGTGTAACTTGAAGAGAAATCAATGCTAGTGAATGAAGATTGTGCAATTGCAATCCAAAAAAAAAAAATTGATCTTGAAAAGATGAACCAATGAGAAGACAACCCAATTGGCCATGGTGGTTCTTCTTCTTCTTCTAGTAGATTATTTGATGTTGCTCAACATGCCTGATTAAACTATTGCTAAATGTTTTTGGACATGTTGTAAAACTTGTATAAAGGGACATATAAGTATATTAAGAAAAATGATCTTTCTCGTAAGTAGCTATACAACTTCGAGATGTCCTCATTGCAAGAGAACTTAATTTAACAGTCTAGCTAGTTAATGGATTGATGATGATCGATGTAAAAATAAATAAAAAAATGATGATGATAGGATGGTAGCTCTTTTTCTTTGTTTTATGCTAGGTTCATTAGATATTTTGGTTACAAATTTTAATACTGGTTTAGACCTTAAAATGGAATCAACTATGGCCATGTTACTTATTGAAATATTTCATAGAAAAATATTTTAAGAATTTTTTGTGATGTAATGATGGGTAGAGAATTTATTGAAAGACATATCGATGAAAGAATCAAGAAAAATTCAAATTGAAAGAGAAAATAAAAAGTTTCAAAATTGTGGATGGAAGGACCACTTGTCAAAGAATTTTAATTTCAAAAATACAAATCAAGAAAATTCTAACCTTATTCGCATAATCAAGAATTAATTTTAAAGAGTTTTCAAGAAAACTTATTAGAAAAATGCAATTCACTTGAGTATGGAGAACTATTATTACTTATTCATTAAATATTAGTGACTTTTGGATTAAGATGTTCTTTATATAACACTGAGTAGTGATTAGTTTGACAAATATTGGTTGAATGATGGTGGCACATTTTTTAAAATTTTTTATTTATTTTATAGGTGATGAAGTGCATGTAAATATATGGGGTCCATAATGTTAGAAGCACTATATTTGATGGTATCACATCTATAATTTTGAGTGTGTGAATGTTGTACCTAAAGAATGAATCTTCTATTAATAGGTAAATATGATGAAGATAATTATAAAATTTTAGAGAAAAAGTGGTCAATTAAACACTATAAGGGTCTATTTGGTTTTAAATTATAATGGTAAATGATTGTAACTAGGTAATAATTATTTACTCTTGTAATTGTATGGTAACATGACTTAGATTTAATTACAACGATAATTTTGCTACATTGTTTGTTTCCTTCATAAATTATAGTAAAAGTAATAATTTTATAATGTGAAAAATATAATAATTACAATTTAATATACCTAATTACTTTACAAGTGTATTTGACTATCGATTTATGAGTCATAATTCTTATTTAAACAAAAATCTAGAAACAATAATAATGGTTCATTTACTTTGTACTTGAGGAAATTGATAAACCAAGCAGGCTTTAAAAGGAGTGGTGGTGGGTAGTTTATATTTGTCAGGCTCATGTTGTAAGCCCCGTATCCTAGACAGTACCGTTCCATAGACTTCCGCGGTCTTACTTGTTGAATTTCGGCAACCTTCGACCCTTAACCAATATTTGCGTGCGACTCTGATTCGTATGTCGTTAACCCGTATCAACTCAACCCAAGACCTTTACCATAGCGACCGCGCCGTCGCTACGGTTCCGATGCAGCGACTTGCGCTCCGAGGCGATACCCTGGTCAAGAGATGTGGGCCAACGTTCGGTGTGAAGAAAATGTCACGCGTTACGAAACCCAAGAGAATCTCTACGAGGTGTCACATCAATCCCATCAATCCATCAATTCATCAATCCATCACATGTCAAGTACATGTCAAGTACATGTCACCTTTCACCCATTCCCAAGCAACTACAAAAGTAAAGAATCTCTTACAAGCCCATACCTCTCTTACACCAAAAGCCCTTAAAGTCAAAAGGTTCTTACACCATCCATGCTTTTCTTACACAAATGGTCACAAAAGTCAAGATTTTCTTACACCCATCACTCACCACATCCATCACCCATCTCTCTCCCTTTACAACTCTCTCTCTCTCTTTCTCATTTTCAAACTCAAAAAAATCTAAGGAGAGAAATTCCATATGTATGAGAATTCTCCAAGCCTCTCCCTCTCTTTTAAAACTTCAAGTGTGGCCCACTTTCCTACCCCATGATCTCCCAACCATCCATTCCCCATCTCCTCCATTGGAATCAAAGCTAAGGTGTTAAGGAACTCATAGGAGCAAGAAGATCGAACGGTGGGTGCTCCTCTAGATGTAAAAAATATGATTTCTATAGCCTAGATGTTTTCTTTCTTTCATGAGGGAAGTGTAGGACCCACCAATCAATGGTGAAGATCCCACACAATCCCATGGTTGTGGCCTAATGACCTACCTTATGCATGCATGATCCATGTATGGGGCCTTTCTCTATGGGCCCTATCATGGTAGTTTTATTTCATATCATATTATGTTTGGGTCATCTAGACCTTATAACCATGGTGGGGATGACATCCTCACCATACATTTTAATTATAGGCCATGCATGTGCAAGATCCATGTTGTAAATGTAAATCTAGGTATGATGTGCAGGTGTGATTGATCTTGGGAGGGCTCAATAGTGACGG
Source organism: Magnolia kwangsiensis (assembly GCA_037074715.1). Lineage (NCBI taxonomy): Eukaryota > Viridiplantae > Streptophyta > Magnoliopsida > Magnoliales > Magnoliaceae > Magnolia > Magnolia kwangsiensis. Next base: position 101,096,608 of record CM073578.1, read on the forward strand.
AGCCCCTTTTCCTATGGCCGGATTATCCTTCTATCTCTCTTTTTCCTCATTTTACTTTCTGATGTTTGTGGCCCATTAATGTATTTTCCTTTTTATTTAACTTATATAATAAATTTTATCTAAGTACATGTTACTATCCAGAATTTTCTGGACAATTTCTGGTTATTTTTGGACCAGATTTTGGGACTGTTTGGGGTTATAATTTTTTGAAAGGTGGGGATCTCATCTTGATGTCTCCCAAAATTCAGCCCCAACTGACCTTCATTGGGGTCCCAAAGGTGTGGTCAAAGTGAGGTGGACAGTCTGGATTTTCTGCACTGTTCCAGCAACATTCCACCATGGACAGTTGGATTTTTAAAATTTATTAAAATACCTATGGGTATTTAAAAATTATAAAAATTTTCAGGGGGGTGACCTACTTATGATAAGACCCACCTATAAAATTTTGGGACCAATGGAAGTCTATACACACCATGGTGATGGCGGGACCGGCCCATTATAATATGGTGTCCAGATCAGTCTGATTTTCAGGACAGATTGATTTATGTAAATGAATTAAAATATTTACAGATGTCCAAAAATTTTAAAATTTTTTAGGACTGTGGTCCACTTATGTTAGAACCCACCTACCAAATTTCAGGGCCAATGGACCCCTATATACACCGTGGTAAAGGCCAGACTGGCCCACCACGTTGGGACGTCCAGGTCTGTCCGATTTTTCTGGACAGTCTATTTTGTTTAAATTAATTAAAATACTTAGAGATATCTAAAAATTATGAAATTTTGTGGGGTGTGGCCCACCTATGGAAGTATCACTCTATGAAATTTCAGCCTCAAGTGACCCCGTTTAGGTATCTAAAAGAATGGGCCAAGATGGTTGGACTCCCAGGTTTTTTTCTACTGTACAGTCCAGCAATATGCCTTGATAAAAAAACCATAATTCAAAAATATTTCTTCTGATGGTGGGCCACCTTTTTGGGTTTCTTCTCATTGTATGCATGATGAGGGACCTTGGACCTCAATTTTTAGAGTTTTAGAGGCCTTGGACTCACTCTAATGGAGTGCCTAAATTTAGGACAACAACATGTTATAATTATACTGGCCTTGGGCTAAAATTTTGAGGAGTGGGGCCCACCATATTATAAAGATCTTAAAGGAAATGATTTATACCTTTAGTTCCTTAAATGTTGGGCTTAATGAATGCACTTTTGAGGCCCACCACAGTTGAATTTAATTGGGTCCATGAATGTAGCTAGTTGTTGAACTATTTAAGGCCCATAGAGTGGACCCATTTGATGTGTTCCAAGGCCCATGGGATTAGGCCCATTTGATGTAATTTAAGGCCCATAGAGTGGACCCATTTGATGTGTTCCAAGGTCCATGGGATTGGACCCATTTGATGTATTTTAAAGCCCATGGGATTCAGCCCATTTGATATGTATAAGGCCCATGGGTCGAGAACCATTTGATGCAATCTAAGGCCCACGGGTTATGACCCATTGCAATGCACATAAGGCCCATTGGTGCGGTCCATTGATGTGGCCCATTTGATGAGTAAAAGGCCCATATGAAATGGCCCATTTTATGTATTTAAGGCCCAATGGGGTGTACCTAAGGTCCATTGCAATGTGTAATCCCAACCTGATTTACGTAATGTTATTCACTACGGGCTACACCTTGGGAGCAATGTTGGTTTGACGTCCACATTGCGAGTATAATGTTGGTTAAATGTCCGCATTGCGACTCACCCTAAGGCTCATTGGTAGGCCCGTACTTGTTGTATGCAAGCCATGTAGGCCAGCTGCATTGTAAGGATAGGGCATTACTTTATAACATGCTTAGTATAACTCCATGACGCACAGCCCATTTGTATCAGTCCATTTGATCGGCCTGCTCGTATCGGCCATTTGATTGATTTAGCCCATATGATTGATTAGGCCCATCTTGATATATTTGTGGCCTGTTGCTAAGGCCATATATGAGGCCCGTTGTTGAGGCCCACCTTGTTGTGTATGAGGTCCATTGTTGAGGCCCACTTTGATGTGTATAAGGCCTGTTGTTGAGGCCCACCTTGATGTGTATGAGGCCTGTTGTTGAGGCCCTCCTTGATGTGTATGAGGCCCATTGTTGAGGCCCACCTTGATGTGTATGAGGCCCGTTGTTGAGGCCCACCTTGATGTGTATGAGGCCTGTTGCTGAGGCCCACCTTGATGTGTATGAGGCCCGTTGTTGAGGCCCACCTTGATGTGTATGAAGCTCATTGTTGAGGCCCACCTTGATGTGTATGAGGCCCGTTGTTGAGGCCCACCTTAAATATATATGAGGCCCATGTTGGAAGGCCCATTATGATATATCTGAGGCCCATGGGTGTGACCCATCCAGATGTATTTGAGGCCTATGGGCAAGGCCCATTGTGATATGTGTTAGGCCCATGACCAGGGCTCACCTATTTCGTATATTTGGCCCTTGTGTGAGGCCATGTGCCCATTATATATTTGATTCTATGTGGGTCATTCCTTGGGGGCAATGTTGGTTAAAAGTCCACATTGTCGATGCCAGTTATTGATACCGTTTATAAGTATGTGACATCATAACATCATGATACATGCCCATTCGCATCATCTGCATGTTTGTTATGAGATGTGATTGACCATTGCATATGTTATTGGGTAGGATGATGTGAGACTCCCTGATAAGTGGAGATTATCTCACATGAGCGCATGACATACACAGGATTGATGCATGATTGGATTGTATGACTCATGCATCTTGCATTGTGTTGTGATTACTGTACGCCCTAGTGATATCAGGGCCGTAGCCTCCACAGGCATATCGTGGATGGCCAAATGGGACACCGAAAATCTGTTCGAGCATCGGGCCACCATAGATGGCCCTGGGTGAAAATCCCTAAACACTCTCTTGGTTCCAGAAGATGCTCCAACGTCTAGACCGAGTGGGTAGATGAGCGTTAAGTGCCGATTACCAGATGGCTGCGCTCTCCACTGTGTCGTGGTCGGTTGGAAGGAGGTGCAGCCTTACCCGGCCGAGGGAGTAGGCATGGCTAGGCTGAGTTTGACCAGCTCAAGGAATGGGTCCGCTATCGGCGAGCCGGGTAGGTATTGGCAGACTACTGACAGGCGGATAGTGAGGTCTTTTCCACTTACCCAGTTGTGCGCTTGATTGGGGCGGCAGGTGGTGTGAAGTGTAATAGACCCCGGTAATTTTTCCAGAGAGGAACCATACTAATATGAGGACTGACATGATATTATGACACCCCTTCACTGTTGTGCATGTGGGCGGGTGCACGTGGGCGGACGCTGATGTGGGTAGGTGTGATGTGGGTGGGGCTGAGGCTTGGGCAAGCTACCACACTGGGCGAGCTACCAGCGGTTGGCAGGCTACTGTGCTGACAAGTTACTGAGTAGGAGTTGTATACTAATTCATTCATCCATTCACTATCCACTCGGGCTGGTGGTGCGCAACTAATTGTCGTGTATCTTCGTTATGGCAAGGATTTTGGTTAGGCGCGCGACTAACCTGAGATTAAGAGTTTATCACGTTGAGTCAGACTATCTAAATTTAGGTATGAGACTGGTTTGGATAGAGGTTCCTTGTGGTGGACCCCGTAGCCTGTGTACTACGTACTATCATCCCGACATCACACTCCAGCATGGTCATTCCCCATATACTGCATATTCCATTACATCTTCAGCATGTGGCATTGTGGGTTGTTATGTTTCTATATTCCTGTGACTTAGATGAGAGTGATGATATTTGTTAACTCTTTCGAATTGTGTATTACATTATATCCTTGTCATTCGATATTTGATTATCTATGACTCATCATTTACATAGCTGTCCTATATTGCGTATTCTGATATTAATTAACTTATGGACTTGTTCATACTTCCGCTTATTCTGTTATCACATGATTATAATCTTGTTAGTATTTCTGTTTACGCTGATAATTCCTGCTCTTATCAGTATTTCTGCTTATTCAGTCATTGTATGGTTTATGGATTAATAGCTTTCCAGTATTGTGTGACTATGATATTGTATTAAATACTTGACACTTATCTCATGCACACACTTACACCACCCTCTAAGCTTTCTATAAGCTTATGCACGATAGATGCGTGCAGGTGATGTTAGGTTGCAGCAGCATTGAGCTTGGAGCGTGCAGCTGTTTTCTGGAGCTTTGATTTTGACATATATATTTTCCTTTCAGCATTGTATTCAAATGATTATATTAGTGGATATGTGATGATGATGTTGCCTTTATGATTTGGGTAAACTTGCGGTTATACTTATTACTAGTTAAATGTATATAAAAAAAAAATCCTCCTTATAGGATCCCAGGATCGAAAATCTGGCATATGAATGCTAAGAGCCGAGAATGGGGTACTACGGAGGCTGTCGGCACTGGATTCGGCGATCAGGATTCCTGTGAATCCGATTTTCGGGTTTGGGGTGTGACACATGTCCTAGTGACCATTTCATTTCTTAGGATTCCATGGTCCACCTCGTCAAATTCTGACAACTCACGACCTGTAGATTACATTTGCAGGTGACCTTAAGTTCATCCTGTAAACCTGAGCCGACTCAACCTGAGACCCATGTCATTGCGACCGTGACATTGCCGCGGTTCCGACATTGCGTCTCATGCACCAATCTAACGCTTAGATCATAAGTTATGGACTGCGCATTATCATAGTCGTTTTCCTATTTTAGATTACACATTTTCCTAGAAACCATTATTAGGATGATGTCACCTTAGGGGTGACATCACCCTACCCTACCCTCCATAGCCTCATGCTTGTTAGGCAATCATTACAAGCATGCCTCCTTAGCCATGCTTCTCTTACACCTAATTATACATACCTATGAGAGAGAGCCTACCACCCTACCCCTCTCTCTCCTTCATCTCTCTCTTTCCCTCTTTCATTCTCATTTTCCTCCATTGTTAGCAAGAGAGAGATCCATCTCCAAAAAAATTCCAGCCCTCTTCTAAGCTTATCCCCCTCAATCCAACCATCCAAAATCAATATCAACCCTTGAAACATCATCCTTGGCCCACTAGGACTCCATTGGTGGAAGTTGAAGCTTGAGATTTGAAGTTAGGTGCTCTCTAGGACTAGATTTCATCCTCTCCCTTAGATTTCTTTCTTTCATTTTCATGGGGACTTGAAGGACCCACCAATCCATGGTGAAGATCCTCCATGATCCCCTTGATGTGGCCTTTGGCCCATCTTCTTACATGCATGACCCATGGTGGGTCCATTCTCCATGGACCCCACCCTGATGATTTCTACTCTAATCCATGCCTTCTAAGGGTCATATAGACCTCTCATTTGCATGGTGGGGATGGCATCCCCACCTCAGATTTTTTTATTTTGTTATGATGGGCCCATGCATGCATGGGACCCATTTTGATGTATGTATTGATGCATGTATTAGAGGGACCCATAGTGGTAGGGCCCCTCCATCGCATGTCTCTCTCTCTCTCTCATTTCATTTTTTATGGTGATGATTTATGTGGCCCATCTGATGTGTCCAACAATCTAGACTGTCTATATTTTCAGGACGTCCAGCGAATGGGGCCTGACTTGCTTCCCTTTTTTAGGTCAGCCAGGATGAAGGGAAACAAACAAATATCAGCTTTATCAGATGGTGGCCACGTATGCCTGATATATATTCTATCCATGCCATCTGTTCAGCTAGCCTAACAGGGCCAGTGGCTGTCTAGATCACCATCCGAACCTTCCACGGTGGGTCATATGCCGCTATATAGCTGTTGTGTGGACATCATCAAGTTTTGGGTCAGATAATGAGGTATGTGATATATCCCAATCGTCCGTCCACCTGGCAGTGGGTGGGGCCCACCCCACATGTGCTGCACATGTGGGCAATTGGGGCCCACCTTGATGTATGTATTCTATACCCATACTGTCCATCTCTGGATGGTGCTACATGAGCCGACCGTAATGTATATGACTTATCCACGCCGTCCATTTACTGGACGGGTGGGGCACACCTTTAATGTATGTGTTTCATCCTTGCTGCCCACGTGGGACCCAAGTGATGTTTGTGCCTTATATCCTGATCGTCCATTCCAGCTGGATGTGGACCCCACCATTATGTATGTGTCATATATCCTCATTGTCCAGTCTGTTGGATGGTGGGACCCACCTGATGGAGGAGTTGTACTTGCATCATCCATCCAATTTTCTAAATCGTTTTAAGTCATAGGCTAAGAAATGGGACAGATCCAAATCTCAAGTGATCCACGTTGTGCATGCATGGGGCCACCACAATATATGTGTTGTATCTTCACGCTGTCTGTTTGCTAGATGAGTGGGGCCCACCTTGTGATGTGTTGTGTATTCACACTATATATCCACGTGTCCCCCACATGATGTACATGTTTGATCCAAGCTATCCACCTGGTGGGGTGTATTTGGAATGTGCAGGGCCCACCCCATTATGATGTATTTGTGGCCCATTTGGTGAGACCCAGTGTGATGTGTTTGTGGCCCATTTGGTGAGTCCCATTGTAATGTATTTGTGGCCCATGTGTGAGGCCCGATGTGATGTATGAGAGGCCCATATGATGAAGCCCAATGTGATGTATATGAGGTCCATATGTTGAGGCCCATTGTGATGTATATGTGGCCCATGTGTGAGGCCTAATGTGATGTATATGAGGCCCATATATTAAGGCCCAATGTGATGTATATGACACCCATATGTTGAGGCCCATTGTGATGTATATTAAGCCCTTGTATGAGGCCCTTGTGTGAGGCCATGGACCTCACTATATGTTTGGATATATGTGGGCCACTCATTGGGAGCAATGTTAGTTAAATGTCCACATTGATGGGCAATGATGGTTAAATGTCCACATTGTGACCTTCCCTTAGGCCCATTCTCATCATTCTCTAAGTGGGTTGACCTTAATCATTGGGCTCTATTGGTATTTTTACATGATCCATCTGTTCATATTGGGCTAACCCATGATGTTGGGCCCCTATTAGTTGCTAGTGAGGTTATTTTAATCTTAGAGTCCATCTAGGACTTATTTGGGCCCCCTAGGGCATCTAGTGGGTTATTTGATAGTATGATGAAGGAAGCCCATTCCAAAATCCTTAGGATTATAAGTAGGCCACCTAGGCTCAACCTTGATATGAGGAGAGTTCACCATCACTATAGATGGAGGGATCCGTGCAATTGGATTTGGTATATCTATTGTTGATGGATCTTTATGTTATGGTTTAGATCGGTTTTCCATCTATGGACCCCGCCTTGTATGTAAGCCGGTTATCGATACTGATTATGAGTATGTGATAGCATAACATTATGATACATGCCCATACACATCATCTGCATGCTTGTTGTGAGATGTGGTTAACAATTACATATGCCTTTGAGCAGGTTGTTTATAGGACTCCCTATGTAACGTCCTGAAAATCGGAGGTCAAGCATAAACTCCACTCCTGAGTTCTAGAACATCACTTATGCAACATTTTCAATGATGGATGAATGTCGGCTATAATAGTGCATAAAAATATGAAGTGGATTAAGCCAAAACAGCATATCATACTCCAGAGACAGTTAAATTAGTAAGCGAAAGAATGTGAAAGATATATAAAATATATGAACTGTTGTAAGTCTCCAGAGTGTGAACATGTTATCAGGTTAAACATATACATGTATACTCCAAAAATGATAAAAAAGAATATACATGAGTGCTCCAAGAATATAAAATGACAAGTGTCATGCCGTCTAATCAACCTCCCTGTAATCCCATCGATCAGAACACGGAGGAGAAATCCTCCTTATCATCAAACAAGTCCGGCTCCGCTTCACAAGCAGCGCCATCATCTGAAAGTACAACAGGGTCTGGTGGGTGTCCAGAACACCGTCCCGTAACATGAGAGTGATTGGCCAACTCAGTGGAATTATAAAGCAAAGGTTAACATGTTATCAAATTAATCAAGCGATAATGATAAAGTAAACAAATCAAACATTCCTAAATATTGTAATTAATGTAAGAATGAAATGACATGATGGATGCCCTCGCCAACATACTCCCTCATGCGACACCGTCTTACATCCACAGCATGCTTTCTTCCCTCAGTGCTCCACATCTTTCAGGCACATGCAGTGCGATATGAATATGATTACCGAGTTGTTATTAGTCCTTTCCGTACAACAGGATTAGGAAACTAGGGTACTTCCCTTATATCATTCCTAACAAGGATCCTGTATAGGGTCATCACTCCTAGTAGTCTCATAAGATGATATATTTTTAGGTCGCTGCAAGGGCTGTCAGGGCTGTTGCACGCGCTCGTTACTCCGCTCCCCCATCACCTTATCAATACAGGCCTAGTTTGTACTCTTGTTGCTACGGAAGGGTCGTCGCCTCACGTAGACTCAGAGTACGCTCGAGGTAACTACAAAGGGCTGTCAGGGCTATTGCACGCACTCGTTGATCCGCTCCCCCATCACCTTATCAGTGTAGGCCGACAGCTCGAATATAGAGTTTCATACCACCATAATTGGCTCACGAGTCTAAGGTGCTCACTGGTCACTACGGGGAGGTTTGTGGCCCCAGCGTAGGCCGACAGCTAAACTATGGTGTCCCATACCACCATGCCCAGCTCATGAGTCTTAGTAGATTAAGGTACCACGGTTATCAGGGTTATCACTGGTAAGTTCAGTACCCTAGGTTCAAGTAGTTATGACAAATACAAGGTGAACATACAATGGTCAATCGGGTTACTTGATGAGTCTGCCTAGAATAAGTGCACGTTGAATCGACCGACATGAAGTGCACAAGAACTTCGTGTGGCCTAACCACTGCCGACAACTCTAGTACGACTCGGGTTCATCATACACATCCTTCGTGGCGAATAGAATCCAACCACCGACTGCCTAGACTAGAGTATAGCCCCAAGCACATGTAATGCGAATCAGTAATCATATGAGATAAACAAAATTGAAATAACAAGTAATTCAAGCATGTTAGCAACATGTTATAAGATACAACATAAGCAATTTAGCCATACACAAGCATTTCATATATATAAGGTATCAATTCAACAACGTACATGGAGGACATCATACACATCATTAACATAGTTGAGAATCCTTTCTCAACACTAGTCTACAACACCATTTACTAAGTAATTACTCACGCAAGCATTTATACAAACACTTAGACTACACAACTCTAACATACTTGACGTATGTTGATTTCAACATATAATATGACAGATCCTTATATCAAGGAGATGTCTAATACAAAACAATCATGTTCTTACAGTCAACACATATGGCAGGCATAAATCATATTGATTTAGGCATTTCAACCAACACTTAGACTACACTTAATAACATACATAGCGTACGTTGGCCGAAACATGTATTAGGGAGAATCCTTTCGCCAAATAGATCATACATCCATAACTAGCATATCTGCACGACAAATACTCATGGCAATCATATCAGCAAAATTTATACGTATACGGTATTTCCTATAAATACCTAAAATATCCTAAATCTCATACTCTTCGTACGTATTCGAAATGAAAAATAGACAGCATGTTCTACATGTCAAACAACATCCTTGTCAATAATCTACCATTAAACGGTATTGAAAGCTTTGAAAAATGACAACCTAAGCGTCTAAAATCTGCACCTTACGCCGTTGGAGCGCAATGAATCGAATAGAAACTCTACGCTTCGTCAACGTCAATATGACGACCTATATTACAAGATAAGTCAGCTACTTCACTACTTGTATTGATAAAATTCCTAAAACAGGCTAAGGTTAGAGTTTTCTTACCTAGAATGAAGTCAAAATCACTGGAAGAGTGATTAGAACACGATGGCTAAGCACGTGCAGTAGCAGGATCGAGTGACAGGAACTTTTCCTCACAACTCTCACACAATCTCTCTCTTTTCTCTCTTCTCTTTCCTAGGGTTTCTTGCAAATTCGTATGAGAGGGATGTGAGAGGGTTTAAGGTCCTTAAATAGGTTAGAAACTCACCTATTTAGACTTTAAACTAAGGTATACTTGGGTTATAGCCAAATCGGGTCTTTTCCGATCCAAAAGAACATTTCTAGAGGTTCCCTGACTGAATGCAGTTGAACTTAAGCTCATGGATGTCGGATCCTGATTACATTAAATTTTCAGTTCGATAGGGTTTCCAGATCGCACGTGGCGGACCAGTTTCAGTTCAGCGGTCACTGAGACTCGATTAGGGATTCCAAGCACACTGACATGAGTGGGAAATGTTCCCTGATCCGAGGGTGTATTTGGGTCAGATTCCAACGGTCTGAATGCTTATAATTAACCCGCAAGCGACACGTGCCAGATTTATTTAAATCACATTTAATTTATAAAGAATTCTACTCTTTCTCACACTCCTTGCTCCGGACTTAATGAAATAGTCCCAGGACATCAGTTGAGCTTGATTTTTGAAATGATTGTCAAGTCCAACTAAGCGGTCATAATGGTCTGAGATTGTAGATATCAGACTTTCGACGAGCGGTCTAGATCCAATACAAAGTTTTAAAGGGTTCCTGAGAATAAACAAGTTTAGAGTTTGATCCTAAGTTTCTGGGTATTATAGCGTCATTGATTCTACAAGTTTTGGATCTTGCAGAACGCATTTAAAGCGATCAGTGCTAATTTCATAGCTAATCTAACATAGCGCTAGTTAATTCACGTTAAATTTCTAAAGAATTTCGTTCTAAATGATTTCTTTGGCTTTGGAATTGAATTCTGAGAGTGATATGGTTGACCCATTGCCTAAGGACGTCTAACCCCAAGTTGGCAAAAATTCGGGGTGTTACACCCGAATAGGCATATTTATCCCACATGAGCGTACGGTATGCACAGGATTAATGCATTATTGAATTTTATGACTCATGCATCTTAGATTGTGTGATATGATTACTATACACCTTAGTAACATCAGGGCTATAGCCTCCATAGATATATCGTGGATGATAGAATTGGATATCAGAAATTCCCGTTGCGAAGGATGTCCCAGGGTAAAAGTCCCAAACCCTTATGGTACCATGGAGAATGCTCTAATGCTTAGACCGATTGGATGTATGAGCGTATGAGGGCTGAATACCAAAAGGTCGCGTCTCACACTGTGTCATGGTCGGTTGAAAGGGGTGTGCCCTTACTCGCCCGAGGGTAGGAGCAATTTCTAGGCTGAGTATGACCAGCTCGTAAATGGGTTTGCTATCAACATGTCAGATTGATATTGGTAGCTATTGGCCAGATAGATAGTGAGGTTCTTCCGCTTGCATGGTTGTGCGTCCAGTTTGAGGTGGCAATCTGGTGTATAGTGTACTAGATCCCGGTGATATCTGATAGTTAAACTGTATTGATATGTGGATTCAAATGAGGATTGGTATGCTTGAGTTGCATCTCACATCGCATGACCTTGGTGTGGCCGATAGCATTCATACCTTGCACCGCATAGCCTTGGTGTGGCCGATAACATTTATACCTTGCACCATATAGCCTTGGTACATCTGTTAGCATTCATGGACTTACTATCATGTTTTCACATCACTCTAATATTGCATTCTTGCATTTCTACCTTACGCACACACTTTAACTACCATCTAAGCTTTCTATAAGCTTATGCACGATAAATGTGCACAAGTGACGCTAGGACGTAGACGTAGCTGAGCAGGAGTAGGAGTGTGCAACTGAGCTTCCGGAGCCTTTTTGTCATCATTGTATTTCTCTTTATGTGCTTTGTATGTAAAGTTTTTTATTATAGTGGATTTTCTGATGGTGTTTTAGTTATTGTTCGTGGATTATGCTTGTAGTTATGCTTTTAGGTATGATTGTTATGGATCAAATTCATATTGAAAATCCTTCTTATAAGATGCCAGGATTGGAAGCTGGTATATGGGTGCTAGGAGACAAAAATGGGGTACTAAGGAGGCTGTCGGCACCGGATTCGGCGATCGTGAATTTTGTGAGTCTGGTTTCGAAGTTTGGAATGTGACAATATTAATTAATGAGTGATCATGGATGGAGATGCTATTATTACCAATACCATAATGGAATTAGTTATAATCTAACATAGATGGTTAGATTACATGAGCAAGTACAAAAGGTTCTTCTTAGGTAAAATTTATTTTTAGGTTAAAAATCTATTGATAAAAAATTTAGACCATATGATGCTTCTAACTTTTTTATGAAGTTTTTTTAAACATTGGTTGAAAAAAATTAAGTATTTGAAAATCGATAAAATAGGAGAAATTTTTTTTTTTTTTTAAAATCTTAAGACTTTTGTAATGAGCATTACATTGAGAGGCACTATATGGTCTCCACTACTTTATAATAAAAGCGAGTAATTGAAAGTATGAATTGTATGTTATTAGATAGTAGTAGGTGCATGTTAAATTTAATTAAGTTCAAGTAGTGTGTTTAGGAAGAACTCATTTATATTGTTTGTTGATGAATTATTTCCATACAATTGCTTATATTGCAAAATCTTCGAAAGTTATAGTTAAAAAAACTTATTAATTATTTATTTCTTTGAATTGGTTGTGATGCTCACATGTAGATACCTAAAGACCAAATGACTATTTGAGGTCTAGAAAGTATAATTTTCTATTATGTAGATGAAACAGAGTATAGATTGTAGGATTCTACTGCTTATTAGTTTATAATTGATTGAGATATTATTTTAATAAGGACTCAATGCAAAAAGGAAATCAACAAGATAACTCAAAATTATCGATGATGATTGAATTTATATCTTCAAGAGATGTTTAAATTATTCTTTTGACTCATAAGATTAACAATTGTTGATATAGTTAGAGATGAAGTTGATAAGAAGAATATAAAAGAAATATTGTTTTAAAGCTCAAAGTAATTAAAGTCAATTTAAAAGAGTCTGATAGTAGTTCAAAGATAATAGAAGTAACTCATGCTTTTATGAAAGAAAGGTATAAAACCTATTCATACTCGAGAGACATGTGCATATGTAGATGTTAATTAATGGAGAGCGTTTATTAAAGAGTTGATAAAATATCTACATAGAACAAGTTTTGGTATGTGGTTGAATTACCCAAACAACAAAAAGATATATTTGTAAAATATGGATTTACAAGCCAAAGAAAAATAATAATGAAGATATTGAAATATAAAGCTTGATTGGTGATGAAAAAAAAGGTATTCTAATAAATAAGTATTAACCTCAATGAGATTTTCTCTCAAGTTGTGTGTTCAAGTATTATTTTATTATGTTGAATATAACAATGGTGTTTGGGGTAGAGCTTGTGAGACTTGACCCAAGTTCACATGTGTGCATGTGTGCATGTGTGTGTGAGTACACATTTCATTTATTTTGGTCTCAATACCCTACTGGTCAAATTTCAGCGACCCACGACCTTCGGATAGTGATTACGGTCACCCTTGAGTTCGGTTACGTAGACCTGACTCAGATTGACCCAAGACCTATGCTATTGCGACCGCATCGTCGCCTCAGTTCCAACGCCGCGTCTCATGCGTAAATTCAATATGTCCATTAAAAGTTATGGCTCTTGCATCTTTTGAACTGTTGATCGCATTTTTGGTGGGACCCACATGATTTACACATTTCCCCATATGCACGTTTTCCAATGGTGAAGACATCACCATTTTCATGATGACCTATGGCCTAATTTATGGACCTATAACTACTAAGCAAGCATAAGATTTCTTTCTCCAACAAATAATCATGAGTTGTCTTTTTTTTCAAAGCAATCATGAGCTACCCTATCCCATGTGCACTTAAGTGTCTCTTTTCAAAGCTCTCCTTTTTTCTAAGAAATTCCATCATTTCACTTCTACAACTCACCCATCTCTCTCCCTCTTTCTTCCTTTCTCTCTTCTCCTCTTGCAAAAGGCCCTCCAACTTCCACCATTGCTAAAATTTCTAACCCTCTTCCCTCTCTTTTCCCTCTAAATCTAACCATCAAAGATCTATCATCACCATAGAACTCTCTCCCTTAAGCCTTAAAGAGTATGGTGGTTGAATAATCTTGAAGAATTCATCATGTGGGTGAGCATGTAAGACAGATTGCATGATTTTTCTTTAAAGATCTTTTGTTACTTCATATGGAGAGTGTATGTGTGTAGGACTCACCACATCAATGGTGGAGGTCCTACACCACTCCTTGGATGTGGTCTTTAGCCACCACTTGCATGCATGTGATGTTGATGGGGCCATTCTCCATGGACCCCATCGTGATGAGATTTCCTTTCATCTATGCATCATGGGTCATCTAGACCTTAGATTCCTAGCTATAGGGGTCATGCATGTAACACCCTGAAAATCGGGGGTCGGGTAGAAACCCAACTCCCGAGTTCCAGAACGTCACTAATGCACATAGATAATGATAAATGCATGTTGTTTGTAGAATGGCATTAAACAAGATTGAGACTAAGCCAAAACAGCATATCATACTCCAGAGATAGTTAAATTAGCAAGCAGAAGACTGTGATAAATACATAAAATGTATAATTGATTGTAAGTCTCCAGAGTGTGAACATGTTACCAGGTTAATTAAATACATATATACTCCAAAAATGAAAAGAAAAGAATATACATGAGTGCTCCAAAAATGTAAAATGACAAGTGTCAAGGCGTCTAATCAACCTCCCTGTAATCTCTTCAATCAGAATACGGAGGAGAAGTCCTCATCATCATACAAGTCCGGCTCGGCTTCACAAGCAACGCTATCATCTGCAACTACAACCGGGTCTGGTGGGTATCCGGAAACACCGTCCCATAACGTGGGAGTGAGTGATCAACTCAGTGGAATAATAAAGCAAGGATTAACATGTTATCAAATCAATCACGCGTTAATAGTAAAGTAAATAATCAAACATTCTTAGATACTATTGTTAATGCAAGCATGAAATGACATGATGGATGCCCTCACTGACATACTCCCTCATGCGGCACTATCTGCGTCCGCGGCATGATTTCTTCCCACAGTACACCACATCTTCCAGGCACATACAGTGCGTTATGGATAATGATTACCGGGTTGTTATTAGTCCTTTTCATACAGAAGGATTGGGAAACTAAGGTACCTTCCTTATATCAATCCCAACACAGATCCTGTCTAGGGTCGTCACTCCTAGTAATCACATACGATGTTATATTTGTAGGTCATTGCAAGGGCTTCCAGGGCTGTTGCACGCACTCGTTGCTCCTCTCCCCCATCACCTTATCAATACAGGCCTATTTATATCCTTAAGACTGCATCAGGACTCGTCGCCTTCATGCGATGTCAGGATAAAATCAAGGTCACTACAAAGGGCTAGTCACCAATCAGTGTAGGCTGACAACAAGAATATAGTGTCTCATACCACCATAATCTGCTCAGAGTAGGGCGCTCACTGGTCACTACCGGGAGGTTTGGGGCCCCAGCGTAGGCCGACAGCTCGACCACGGTGTCCCATACCACCATACCCGGCTCATGAGTCTTTATGGATCAAGGTAGCATGGTTAACAGGGTTTTCAATGGTAAGTTCAGTACCATAGGTTCAAGCAGTTATGACGAATACACGGTGAACATACAATGGTCAGTCGGGTTACTTGGTGAGTCCGACTAGCACGATCACACGTTGAATCGACCGACATGAAGTGCACAAGCACTTCGTGTGGCCTGACCACTGCCGACGACTCTAATACGACTCGGGTTCGTCATACATATCCTTCGTGGCGAATAGAATCCAACCACAAATTCTAAACTGTTACCGACTGCTTGGACTAGAGTATAGCCCCAAGCACATGTAATGTGAAACAGTAATCAGATGAGAGAGGCAGAATTGAAATACAAGAAATTTCAGCATGTTATCAGCATGTTGTAACATACATCATAGCAGTTAACCAAACACGAGTATTTCACACATAAGGTAACCAATTCAAATACAACAAGTATGGAGGAAATCATGTGCATCATTAAATTGGTTGAGAATCCATTCTCAACGCTAATCTACAACGCCACTTACTCAATACTTACTAATACAGACACTTATACAAACACTTAGTCCACACAATTCCAATGTACTTGACGTATGTTGATTTTCAACATATAATATGACAGATCCTTATATCAAGGAGTTGTCTTGTACACACAATCATGTTCTTACATTCAAAACATATGACAAGCATAAATCATATTGATTTAGGCATTTCAACAAACACTTAGTCTACACACATTAGTCTACATAGCATATGTCGGCCAATATGTGCATTAGGGCGAATCTCTTCGCCAAACAGATCATACATCCATAACTAGTATAAATACACGGCAAAGACCCATGGCAATCATGTCAGCAAAATACGTACGTATACAGTATTTCCTACAAATACCTAAAATACCCTAAATCTCATATTTCCCGTACGCAGTCGAAATGGAAAACGGACAATATGTTGTACATGTCAAACAGCATTGTCTTTGATAATCTACTATTAAACGACATTGAAAGCTTTGAAATCAGTCAATCAAAGCGTCTAAAATCCTCACCTTTTGCCGTAGACGTGTATCGATTCGAATAGAACGTCAATGCTTCGTCAATGGCGTTATGGCGACCTATGACATGAAACAGGTTAGCAATACCAACACTACAACTATTATAAGCTTCAAATCAGGTTAGGGTTAGGATTTCTTACCTAAGAATGGAGCTAAAAACACCGGAATGGCGGCGCAGAAGCGGCGGCTATGGAACATGGAGCAGTAGGGAAGAATCCCAGGAGAGAGCTCCAAATCTCCCTCCCTTTCTCTCTCTTTTCTCTCTTCTCTCTCCAAATTCGTATGGAATGAAAGAGTAAGGGTTTAAGCCCTTTTTATAAGTCCAAAAGTGACAGAAATAGACTTGGGGCCAAAGTATACTTATTTTATGTCCAAATACGGACTGTTCCATCTTAACGAAGCATTTCTGGAGGTCCCCTGGCCAAATGC
This sequence comes from Magnolia kwangsiensis, assembly GCA_037074715.1. Classification (NCBI taxonomy): domain Eukaryota; kingdom Viridiplantae; phylum Streptophyta; class Magnoliopsida; order Magnoliales; family Magnoliaceae; genus Magnolia; species Magnolia kwangsiensis. The sequence continues at coordinate 101,113,610 of CM073578.1, forward strand.
GGTCGGACTTAAGCTCATGGGTACTGGATCCTGCTCACATCAAGTTTTCAGTTTGGTAGTGTTCCCAGATCGCACGTGGCGGACCAGTTTCAGTTCAACGGCTACCTGTACTCGATCAGGGCCACAAGTGCGTTGACATGTAAGGGCCACCTATCCTGATCTGAGAGTAAATTTTGATCGAATTCTGAAGGTCAGAATGCTTAGAAAATGTCGCGCAAGCGACACATGCCAGATTTCATAATTTATATTAATTTCTAACATTTCTCACACTCTTCACTCTGGACTCAAGAAAATCGTCGTGGGACATCATCTGGACTTGATTTTTGAGGTGATTGTCAAGTCCAACTAGGCGGTCAGGATTATCTAAGTTTGGAGTAATCGGACTTCCGACGTGCGGTCCAGAGCCGATACAAAGTGTCAAGGTACTCCCGAGAGCAATCGGGAATAAAGTTTGATCCTATGTTTTACAGTATTATAGCGTCACCTGTCCTATACGTTTTGACTCTAGCAGATCTTATTGAAAGTGATTGGTGAGAATTTCACAGGTCATCTAGTGCAGCGCTAGTTAATTCTCGTTGGATTTCTAAAGGAAGTACCCTTTATTGATTTTTTTTTAGATGAGATTTAAAGGGTGGAGCGAGGGTGTTTGGAAACGGAAGAAGGAAGAGTTTGGAGGGGTGGTTTTTGCCAAAAATTAGATTTTTGGGAGAGAAAGGAGAGCTTAGAGGGTTACTTTGTGAAGGAAGTACCTGATCGGGGAGGTTTTAAGGGTGGCCCACACCTACGGGAAGTGCCCTAGCCATTTAAGGACGTCGGCCAGAAGATCAGCCCGAGTGGGGCCCATCGTACGGTGAGCCCTCGCCGAACCGGGGAGGTCATCGCCGGTGAAAGTGAGATCCGGTGAGTCCGACCTCATGGGCTGGGTTCCCCCTGCCCTAGGGACCCCAAATATATGTCGGACCCACCGTGGTTCATTGTATTTGGGCTTGGATAGCCCCAAGACTCCATTTGGAGCGTTTCGGGGCCAGTTTATAAACCAGAATGATTTTATCCATCATGTGGCATATGATTTTGGGGTAGGAGAGGCTAATCCATCCAAATAACCCATCTATTTTTTTAGATTCCAAAAGGTTAAGGGTAGAAACCCATTTTACTCATTTATTTACTATTCACAGTAATTTTTAGCTTCGGTATTTTTCTTCATCATTAATACTCTAGGATTGGTGTTCTTTACTATTTAAACTTGAGGAGTCATGTCTAATATGAAAGTACTTGGAGAAATTTGAAGAATGAGGTGGTGAAAGGTGAGTTTTGAAGGAAATGGATTGAAAAGTGATTTCTTTGGCTTTGGGATTGAGTTCTAAAAGTGATAAGGTTGACCCATTTCCTAAGGACGTCTAACCCCAGTTTGACAAAAATCCAGGGTGTTACAATGCATGTATGGGATCCTCTTTGATGTTGCATGTACATGTTGTTTCCTTCATTATGGAGGGTTCTTAGTAGTGGAGCCCTCCCTACAGCCGACATATTTCCTTTCTTCTTCTCTTCTTCCCCTTCTTTGGTTTAGATGTGATGATTGTGTGACCCACCTGATGTGCCATGTAACTAGGATTTTCAGATTTTTATGACTTCTAGGCCCAATTGTGCTGTCAAGTTTTGTTGCTAGATATTGGAAGGCCTTTAGGCCTGATTTCAAGGACTATTTTGGAAGGGATTTGGGCCTGAGGGTTGTGTGACACATCAGGGTGGACCCCACCTTGTGGAATTTATGATTTATTTCCTATTTATTAATTTTATGGGCTAATCTACACAACAACATGTCATTGTCCAGATTGCTGATTTTTTTTTTTTCTGCTATAATGTATGGATTGTAGGCCCTATTTGTGGCTTCTTTTTCTTTAATTTCCTAAACTTTTCTTTGAGGTGTGGACCCCACCTGAAAGTATGTTAAACCTCACCTTTAAATGTCCCTGTCTGATCACACAAAAGGGTTGTTTGCTGGAAAAACATAAATATCAACCTGATCTTGAAATGGTGGGTCAACTTTGTAGACCTCACCTTGCTGTATACTTGTATATGAAGGTTGACCTTAAATTTTTCCAAATTTACTTAGATCTAGGCCCACTCAAATGGGGTGCAAAAGTTAGGGACGACAGCATTGCTGCAACAGAAAAATAAAATCTAGACCTTGCTATCTATTTGTACAAAAATTTATTTAAAACATTTATGGCCTTCCCCTTCACCCATTTTGTGGCCCACCTTGTGGGGGTCTATTTCAGGTGCATGGGGGCCACCTGAACAATCAGATTTTGGGAGTTTTTGGGCCCATATTAAGGCAAAAATGGGCCAGCTGTCTCACCCTTAGGACGCCCAAGGATGGGCTGGTCATCCCATGTGTGTGGCCCACTTTGATGTATGTATTTCCCCAGGCCGTCCTCCACCATGTGGTCTCCCTTAGAAGTGGTCCACCTTCCTTGAAGGATGCCCCCAAGTAGGGCCCACCATGAGGTTGGAAAGAAGCATCCATATAAGCCCTTAGGATGCCCAAGCCTACCTGGGACGTCCAGGATTTTTGGGCGCTGCTGGACTTTCAGTCCAGCTGCAGGCCCTCCCTATTTTATGTGTTTTCTTCACCCCGTTCATCTGGTGGGGCCCATTGTGATGAGTGTGGGTCACCATGAGTCAGTAACCCATCCAAATTAGATAGATTTCTGGACTCCAACAGGCTCAGGAAGTGAGTGGGCTGGATTTCCAGCAAGGGGTCTAAAAAAATTACTACATGATTGATTGTGTTGGAAGCTGTTGTAGCTGACCAGATTTAAGGGAGTGTTGCACACACTCCTTACCTTATTTCTTTAGAAATTTTTTGGTGTAATTAGTTCCTCTTATGGCCCATCTTTGAGGTGATAATATGGGCTAGCCATAACCAGATTTTTGGTAGTTTTATGGGACTTTTCGACTAGAAATCTATTCCTTGAGCCCAAGATCGTGCTGGGCCTGACCTTATTATTTTACGGGCCCAATGGGTCATCTACAAGCTGATCATGTATATATATTAGCCTTGATGCCTTCATGAAATGCTTAATTGTGGGCTGACATGCAAGGCCCAAATAATGCATATTGTGAAGGGCCTTGCTAAGACTTCGGGCTGATGTGGCAAGGCCCACCCTATTGGTATAAGTCTTGCCCATGTGTATTCTTGGACCTATGGGTTGCCCTCAAAACCATCATAATGTACGAATTGGATGACTTTTTTTTTGGTCCATTTCCTTGGGGCTTATTATGTGATATAGTATATGCATGACTGCCTTTTTTATGTTAGCGAGTAGGCCTTGTGGACTCAGTTCTTTTGGACTGGCCCATTAATCTTGGGCCTCAAAGCCTCTACTTCCCCATCTATTGTGAGGGGCTTAGGGGCAATATTATGCAAGAAGTTAGGCTCTTGGCCACCCACTAAAATTGACCTTATACTTGGACCAAAAAGTGAGGCCCAACTCACTTGTATTAAATGTGAAAATCGCCCATGTAGATGAACTACTAGGCTGCCCATAAAGCCCACCACAATACATAAGTTCATGATCCTTATGGTTGGGCCCAAAACCTCACTTGAGGGCCCACTATATGACCTATAATTTGGGCTTGAGGTATGGTCCATTAGACCATACATTGCGTAGGCCTTAGATCTCTCAACATATATGTAGCGGGCTACCTTTTGGGACCGAGTTGAGGTTGGATGTCCTCCTTGGTAGCCCTAAGGTAGGCCCATAGAGGCGAGGTCCTTATAGGTGGTTGAAGGACCACTTTGGGCTAGGCTAGGACCATTCCTCTTTAGGATCATGACTCTCTTAGCTTGTGGGTAGTCCCAAATTAATAGGCCCCCACTAGAGGATTTCTCTTCTCCTTAGAACACCTGTTTATGTGCTTAGACCTTGTCCCTCCTTAGGACGGGAGATTTCATATAGGTAGCACACTTACATGATCCATACACATCATTTGTATGAATTGATTGCCTTATGTGGTGGTCATTAAGGGATGAAGTTTCTCCCCGCATGCACATTGTGTGCATTCGGCTAGTGCATGATTTATATGTATGACTCATGCATTGGCATCGTATTTCATGATGATATCACCCTTGCTTAATCAGGGCCTTTTCTCCACAGGGATGTTCATGAATGGCTGTATGTGTGGACACTGAAAATATAAATTGAGCATACCGAGTGTATAAGATGCCCATAGGTGAAATTTCTAAAACTTTCATGGTACCAAGGGAATGCCCCAATGCCATGACTGAGTGGAAATTATGAGCGCACGAGGGCCTTATACCATTATGCCCCGACTCCCATTGTCGTGTAGTTGGTTGGGTAGGGATGTGGCCTTATCTGCCTGTAAGAGAGGGCATTATTAAGCTGAGTCTGACCAGCTCGTGAAATGGGTCTACTACCGCCAGGGCTTGTTGGTGATTGGCTATCCATAGGCAGGTAGTGAGGTCTCTTACGCTCATTTGATTGTGCGAGATCTGTACAGCGGCAGTCATTCAACAGTGTAATGGACCCCGGTGATTTCCTTATGATTATAAATGTATTTGACATGTGGTTTAGATATGAGCACTGGAATTACTTGCATCGCATTAGCATCGACTATGTAAGCCCCTTCATGCATTGCCTTGGCATGACATCCAGTACTCATGGCATCGTATTCATGTATTACCTTGGTATGGCGTGCAGTACTCATTGCATCATATTCATAATAAGCCTTAGTAAGGCTAGTAATTTTCTCATTGAGCATGTTTGTAACACCCTGAAAATCGGGGGTCGTGTATAAACTCAACTCCCGAGTTCCAGACCGTCACTTATGCAACAAAAATGGTTATGATTCAATGTTGTCTGATTTAAAGCATTCACATGAGTAAAAGTATACCAAAACTGCAATTCATACTTCAGATCCAGTGATAAAAGCAAGCGGAAGACTAAACAAGATATATATCACTGTATGGAAAAACAAGGTAATCTCAACTGTCTCCAAAGTATGACTACATCTCTGAGTCTCATATACATGTACATAACAAAAGAATAATGTTCAAAAAGAAAAGTCCCACTGCTGTCCCCTCGATCCAGGTCACCTACGGGAAGCCGTCATGATACTGCATATACGAGAACTCATCCTGGTCCTCGTCATCATCTAGCTCCACCTCCTGGATCTCATCGTCACCTGCAACTACAACAGGGTCTGGTGGGTGTTGCAAACACCATCCCGTAACGTGGGAATGAGTGATCAACTCAGTGGAATCATAGAGCAAAGTTTAGCATGTTCACAATTCAATCACGCGATAATAGTAAAGCAGTAAATCAGACAAGTCCTAAAACTGTTGTTAATGCAAGATGATATGACGTGATGTATGCCCTCACCGACGATCACCCTCATACGGCAACATCTTACGACCGCGGCATGCCACACTCCCTAGAGTGCTCCACATCTTCCAGGCACATGCAATGCTATGGTGATATGATTACCAAGTTGTTATTAGTCCATTCAAACAGCAGGATTGGGAAACTAAGGTACCTCCCTTGTATCAATCCCAACACGGATCCTGTCTAGGGTCGTCACTCCTAGTAATCTCATACGATGTACATTTCGTAGGTCACTGCAAGGGCTGCCAGGGCTGTTGCTCGCACTCGTTGCACCGCTCCCCCATCACCTTATCAATACAGGCCTACTGTACTCTACTGCACGGAAGGGTCGTCGCCTCCCGTGAACTCAGAATACGCTCGCGGTCACTACAAAGGGCTCGTCGCCTGATCAGTGTAGGCCGACAGCTAGAATATAGTGTCCCATACCACCATAATCTGCTCACGAGTCTAGGTGCTCACTGGTCACTACGGGGAGGTTTGTGGCCCCAGCGTAGGCCGACAGCTCGACCACGGTGTCCCATACCACCATGCCCGGCTCATGAGTCTTCGTGGATCAAGGTACCACGGTTAATAGGGTTTACAATGGTAAGTTCAGTACCCTAGGTTCAAGCAGTTATGTTACATACAAGGTGAACAAACATCGGCCAGTCGGGTTACTTGACGGGCTCGACTAGCGCGATCGCATATCGAATTGAACGACATGAAGTGCGTAAAACACTTCGCGTGGCCTAACCACTGCCGCCAACTCTCAACACGAATCACATTCATCTACGCGTCGTTCGTGGCTATGACCAGTCAGCCACGAAATCGCTCGGTTACCGACTGCCTGGACTAAGTCAAGTCCCACACATCTATGGAATTACTATACAAGGTATTGGAATTGAAATACATCATGTGAGCATGTTAACACATGTTATAACTTTCAACTTAAGCAAATCTTCAAGGCATACTTCCCATGCATATTCAACTTAAGCAAATCCTCAAGCACATACATTCCATGCATATAATGAAATCATGCATTTTGTCAACATGTAGAAAATCATTTAGGTCGGCATAATAATTGAAAAATCAATCACAAAGTATCAAATAACATCATTTAGTTCAATACATACTAATACAAGCATTTATACAAACACATGCACTACACACTTAGGTCTACATATAGCATGTCGACCCAAAGTGTGCACTAGGCGAATCTCTTCGCCAAACTAATTATGCACGCATTCCTAACTTCCTAATGCGACAACAAACCATGTCAATCACATCAGCAAAATATGAATGCAAACAGTACTTCCTACAAATGACTAAAATGCCCTAAATCTCATATTCTTCGTTAGCTTACGAAACGGGAAACGGAGAGCATTTTGTACATGTCAAACGGCGATGCCGTCAAGAATCTACTATTAAACGACATTGAAAGCATTGGGAACCGTCAATCAAAGCGTCTAAAATCCTCACCTAGTGTCTTGTAGACTCGGGAATTGAAGCGGAGTGTATATGCTTCGTCTACGGCGAGTAAGGAGCCTAATACATAAGATCCATAAGCTACATCGCCATGGAAACAAGAAAAACTCAAATCACCAACTATTTAGGGTTTTTACTTACCTAGGATTGCGGTGGAATCGCCGGGAAAGCGGTAGAGGAGTGTCGCTTAAGCATGTGCAACACGTAGCACAAGTGGCGGGAAGAACTCTCCCACTCTCTCACAATCTCTCACTCTTTTTCTCTCTCCCAAGCTAGGGCTTCTCTCAAATTCGGATGGGAGAGAGGAGTGAGGGTTTCAACCCCTTTTATAGCCTAAAACATTCCCAAAATAGGCTTGGGAACAATGTTTACTTGGTGCCTAACCAAATCGGGGCCGTTTCGGTCCAAAAGGGCATTTCTGGAGGTCCCCAGGCCAAATGCGGTCGGACTTAAGCTCATGCATACTGGATCTAGCACACATCCAGTTTTCAGACCGGTTGGGTTCCCAGATCGCACGTGGCGGCCCAGTTTCAGTTTAACGGTCACCGCACCAAGATCAGGCCTATAAGTCTCGTGATATATAATAGATATTTTTCCTGATCCAAGGGTGTGATTTGGCTGTATTCTGACGGTCAGAATGCTTAATACTGATGCGTCAAATTTGTGTGCCAGATTTGAATTTGAAATTCCAACTATGTCCCTATTCACACTCTCTTCGGTCCGGGCTCAATGAAATAGCCTGTAATAATCGGTTTGACTTGATTTTTGGAATGAGTGTCAAGCCCAGCTAGACGGTCCTAACGGTCTAAGATAGGAGGTATCAGACTTTCAACGTGCGGTCTAGATCCAATACAAAGATTCAAAGTGGTCCAGAGAACAAACCGGCTTAGAGTTTGATCCGAGGCTTTAGAGCATTATAGCACCCTTAGTTCCACTCGCTTCGGGCCTTGTAGAACGTATTTAAAGTGATCAGGGACCATTTCCCAGCTATTCTAACGTTGCACTAGCTAACCTAGTCAAATTTTCCAAAGGAATGAATTCTACGCAAATTCGGGTCGAGTTGGTACTCGAGCCCAAGTATGGATTTTTCACGGGCGTTACAATCTACCCCCCTTAACAAATAATTTCGTCCTCGAAATTTTGTACCTTTTCGTACTCCTCGAGAAGCTGTGGGTAGTTCTTTCTGATCTCGGCTTCTGTCTCCCAAGTAGCCTCCTCCTCAGTATGATGCGTCCATAGTACCTTCACAAGGAGAATCACCTTGCTACGCAGTACCTGCTCCTTCCGGTCTAAGATGCGTGTCGGTCGCAGGATATAAGTAACATCCTCTCCTAACTGCACCTGCTCCCATCTGATGATATGAGAAGGATCAGCAACATACTTCTTCAGCATAGAAACATGAAATACGTTGTGGACGCTCGCTAGGGGCGTGGGTAAAGCCAATCGGTAAGCCACTGCTCCCACACGATCGAGGATCTGAAATGGACCAATGTATCGCGGTGCCAGCTTCCCCTTCTTTCCAAACCGAAGGACTCCCTTCATAGGGGAAACTCGCAAAAACACATGATCCCCGACTGTGAACTCTAGTGGTCTCCGTCTCGTATCGGCGTAGCTCTTCTGTCTGCTCTGCGCTGTAAGAAGCCGACGTCGAATAATATCAATCTTCTCTGACGTCGCCTGCACCAACTCTGGGCCAATCAAGCTGCGCTCACCGACCTCTAACCAGCAATGCGGTGCGCGACAAGGTCGCCCATACAGCGCCTCATAAGGTGCCATGCCGATACTCGCCTGGAAGCTATTGTTGTACGCAAACTCCGCATATGCAAGACAGTCATCCCAACTGTCCTTGAAGTCCAATGCGCAAGCTCGCAACATGTCCTCCAGGATCTGGTTCACTCGCTCTGTCTGTCCGTCCGTCTGTGGGTGGAAGGCAGTACTGAACTTCAACTTCACACCCATAGCCTCCTGAATGCGAGTCCAGAAAATAGAAGTGAACCGCGTGTCTCTGTCCGACACGATCTCCAACGGAACTCCATGCAGACGCACGATCTCTCTAATATACAATCTAGCCAGCTCGTCTGCAGAGTTCGTAACTCTGATCGGTAGGAAGTGCGCCGACTTCGTCAATCGGTCGACGATCACCCAAATAGAATCATGCCCCTTCCTCGTCTTCGGCAACCCAGAAATGAAGTCCATGGAAATGAAATCCCACTTCCACTCTGCAATCGGCATAGGCTGCAAAAGTCCAGGTGGTCGGCGATGCTCTGCCTTCACCTGTTGACAAGTGAGACAACGGGACACGAACTCAGCAATGTGGGTCTTCATACCTTCCCACCAGTACGTCCTCTTCACGTCACGATACATCTTCGTGCTGCCAGGATGCATCGCGAGTCTAGTAGAATGCGCAGCCTCGAGAATCTCTTGTCTCAAGTCAGGGACATCAGGAACGCATAGGCGGCCACGGTAACGTAAACCCCCATCCATGCCAACTCGCCAGTCGGCGTCATCATCATCACTGGCCTGCTCTCGAAGCTCAGTAAGATGAGCGTCGTCCCTCTGCGCCTCGATGACACGGTCATCGATCGGGGATCGCACCTGAACATGTGCGATGAACTCAAATGGCTCCTCTACGGTGAGTTTCTGCTCAAAGTCTCGCAAAAACTCAACCATATCCCACTCGGCAACCATCAGCGGAGCCGCAAACTCTATCGCCTTCTTGCGGCTCAACGCATCAGCCACAAGGTTCGCCTTCCCAGGATGGTAAGAGACTTCAAACTTGAAGTCCTTCAGCGTCTCCATCCATCGCCGCTGCCTCATATTCAAGTCCCGCTGTGTGAATATGTACTTGAGGCTCTTGTGGTCGCAAAAGAGCTCGAACTCCTCTCCATAGAGGTAATGTCTCCAGAGCCTCAGTGCGAATATCACGGCTGCCAACTCCAGGTCGTGTGTAGGGTAATTCTCCTCGTGCTTCCTTAATTGTCTCGAGGCATACGAAATTACCCTGTCCCTCTGCATAAGGACACAACCCAAACCAACGCTAGACGCGTCAGTGTATATAGTGTATTTAACCCCTTGCTCTGGCAATACTAGCACAGGGGCGGACGTAAGTCTGTCCTTCAGCTCCTGAAAAGCTGACTCCGCCTTATCATTCCAGGCGAACTTCACGTCCTTCCGTGTCAACTGAGATAAGGGTCTCGCGATCTTCGAGAAATTCTGAATGAAGCGCCGATAGTAGCCAGCGAGACCCAAGAAACTCCTCACCTCAGTGACAGAACCAGGCTGCTCCCAGTCCTGCACCGCAGCTACCTTAGACAGGTCAACTGCCATGCCATCCTTGGACACCACGTGTCCCAGAAACTTCACCTCCTGCTTCCAGAAGTCGCACTTCTTATACTGTGCGAACAACTGATGCTGTCTGAGCGTATCAAGGACCAAACGCAAGTGCTCCCCATGCTCCTCTCGACTCCTAGAGTATACCAAAATGTCGTCGATGAAGACAACGACGAATCGATAGAGGAAAGGCCGCAATACCCGGTTCATCAGATCCATGAACACGGCCGGTGCGTTCGTGAGACCGAACGACATCACGAGGAACTCGTAGTGACCAAAACTGGTCCTGAACGCTGTCTTCTGCACGTCCTCATCTCTGACGCGCAACTGATGATATCCTGACTGAAGGTCAATCTTCGAGAAGTACTGCGCTCCTCTCAACTGATCAAACAAGTCATCGATCCTGGGCAAAGGGTACTTGTTCTTCACTGTGAGTTGGTTCAGCCTGCGATAATCAATACACAATCGTAGCGAACCATCCTTCTTCTTCACGAACAAGACCGGTGCCCCCCAAGGAGATACGCTAGGCCGTATAAGGCCAAGCTCTAGTAGACCATCAATCTGCGTCCTCAACTCCTCCATCTCACATGGTGCTATGCGATACGTCGGCAGTGAGACGGGTGTAGAACCAGGAATCAGATCGATAGTGAAATCGATCTCACGTCGGGGTGGCAAACCAGGGATCTTCCTGAACAGATCCCCGAACTCAGAAACAACTGGCGTCTGCTCAAGTACCTGGGCACCAGCGTCGCGCAACAGGGTGGCGTAGCTAAGAATGCGGAAAGGAAGATTTACCCGCACTGAAAATGTGAAAGGCGTGCCCTCAGGCTCGTACACCGTCACCACACGAGCCTCGCAGTCAATCTCGGCTCTCGCTGCAGTCAACCAGTCCATGCCAAGAATGACGTCGAGATATACGAGCGAGGGATCGACGACCAAATCAAGAGTCATCGTCCTGCCTCCCAGATCAAGTAAACAACCCTCACACATCTGGGCGACATCCGAATAATCTCCATGAGCTGCAAGGACTCGCACGCTATCCATAGTAATAGTCTGCAACCCAAGACGTCTGACTACGGCACGCGATATCAAAGAAATCGTGGAACCAGTGTCCACCATGACAAGAACGGGAGTACCTCCGATATGGCCCGTGACCTCGAAGGCTGAATGCTGGAAAGTCGGCGTCGTAGCTGCCTCAGCGGTCAGTGCATGAACTCGAGCCTGCTGTGGCCGGTTCAGCCGCTGTGTCAAGGGCCGTGGGGGCTGTCGAATCTGCGATACTGTGGGTCTGAAAGAGGACTGCGCAGGAGCTGACCGTATAGGCGGTGCTGATATCGCCTGTGGACGTACACGATCAATCTTCTGCGGCGGCGAGAACCCACTGTCCCGCATCCTCGTAAAGCAACTCGGCGCTAGGTGGCCCGTCCTCCCACAGTATGTGCATGATAGATCAGGGCGCCGAAACGGTCCTACTGGCGCCGTGGTCCTGGTAGGAGGATCAATGCGAGGCCTCTTGCCCGCGAAGGGCCTATCTGGCAACTCCGGTCGCGGCCTAGAAGTAGTCGGGCCTCATGATCGCGCAAGTCGATCCACGTCCTGCTCTGCCCGCATGGACATGTGAACCAACTCCGCATAGGAGGAGAAACTGATACAGCACATCTTCGACCGAATATCCGGTCGCAAGCCCTCCAAAAAGCGCCGTATGCGCATCTGCTCATCAGCTAAAATCGTCGGGACGTACCTGCCCAACTCTGTGAACCGATGCTCATACTCGGTGACCGTCATCGCTGCCTGCCTGAGACGGAGAAACTCATTCTCCCTCTCGTGTCTGTAGGTCTGAGGATAATACTTCTCATGGAAGCGAAACTCGAATGCTGCCCATGTCCATACGAAGTCTGCGGAAACAGTCCGCAATACACTATCCCACCACATACTGGCCTCTCTCTCAAACTGGAAGGTAGCCAGCTCTACCTGCTCTGCCTCAGTACAGTGCAACATGCGCAGAATCTTCGACACTCGGTCGAGCCAAAACTCAGCCTCCTCGGGTCTGTGAGAACCCGTGAAAGTAGGAGGCCGCAAGCGCTGAAATCGCTCCAGAAGGCCCCGTGTGTCGGCAGGGTTCCCCGCAGGGAAAGCAGGCTGCGCAGGAAGTGCTATGCCCTCATCCTGGGCGTAAGCATAGGCATCCTCAGCTGGATGCGCAGGTGGTGCAGGCGGAGTAGATGCAGTCGCACCCCCACCCTGGGCTAAAGTCCCGACTATAGTAGTCAATAGCTGCTGCTGCTGTAGCATCATAGCCATCATCTGCTCGAATCTATCAGGTGGCGGAGCAGGCTGTGGCGGATGAGGTGCGGAAGTAGATGCGCGCTGTGGCTCTCTAACTGATGGTGTAAATGGCGGTGGTCCATCTGTAGGACCAGTAGCAGGCTGAGACGACCGAACAGTCTCAGGAATCGGGCCCACAGCAGGGTCCGGACGAGTGCCAGACTGAGAGGGAGCCTGATCCATCTGCTCTGACAATGAAAGCCGAACCGCGCTCCTCGTAGTCTTAGGTGGCATTCCCTATATTCAAAATAGGGCGCAACCTTGTCAGTCTCAATTGCACAAATACACCACAATCATTCACTAAAGAGTCAAAGGCATTCCATGCATTTCAATTAATCAAAATTGTCACAATACAAGGGATATATCCTTACAAGCATCATGACTAGAGTGACATGGAAATTAAGACAGTTAAGCAACAGCAACATAAGCAAAGCACTAGCCCTAATAGGCTTTACACACATAAAACAGAAAATGGCTAACTACTCATAACAACATCAAAGATCGCGTCGCTAGTCGGAGTCTGGCGACGGAGGAGGAGCACCCTTATCCTGTAAGCAACACAGGATTGCCTTCAAGGTGCGAGTCACCTTGCCAAATTTCTTCTTCGTAACGGCCTTGGCATCAGCGACCTCTGCTCGAAGTTCTTGGACTTCCCTTCGCAAAGAGGTCTGACTCTCTTCCATCCGAGCAATGCGATCGTCAATAGTAGTCTGCGCAGAAGGAGGAGGACTCTCATCAGTATCCTGAGCCTCCTCTTCTGCTTCTTCCTGAGTCTCTTCCTGAACTTCTGCACTAGGTTCTCCTTCGCTTTGATCTTCCTCTTCGTCAAAGTCGTCCCCACTATCCCTTTCAAGTTGATTTTCACGATATTGCGACCCAATCTTCATCTTAACCATCGTCGACTCATCGATGGTGTGAATCGATACCGGCAATTCGGGTCCAAGTCTATAGGCAAACTCAAGCGCAATCTTGCAAATGAGTCGGCCAAAGGGAAGGGATTCGGATGTTCTTCTCGACCTGGCTATGAGAACTATCTGCCGTAAGATGAAAGTGGCCATACATACGTTCTCTCCCTGAGCCACCAGAAATAAGAAATCGACCATAAGACGTGTACATTCAATGCGGTTCGTCGACCTAGGATAAACATTGAACGTGCAGATGTGATGCAGCAGACGCAAATCCTCAGACATGTACGTCGCCTTGAGGCTATTATTAGGCTGCCATGGAACCAACTTACCGCACAGAAACCTGGTGCGGCGATCTCGTTCACGTCTAGTCCTCAAATTCTTCTCACTTGGATGTACATCACCTAGAGGCACGTTGAGAAGTCGCGCAACCAACTGGACGTCGATCGTAGCCATCCGATCTCTACCAAAAGGGATTTTGAACTGCAAGGGCTCCAAGGTAGGACTCTGGATGCTAGCATAGAAGGCACGAACAGTGCTCACATTAGCACGAGCGCGAGCTTCAAAGATCGGTCGCCAGTGCGCAGCTTCAATGCGTTCGAACAACAGATATTCGTCGAACAATCGCCCATCTACGTCCGCCTCAAATAACACTCTACGATCAGTGTATTCACCATGAGGCATCTCTGATAGGATGGTTCGTCCAAGGTGTGCATGGGGATCCAAATCCCGCTTCGTACGGCACTCCAGGACTGCAGCTGGACCTGCGGCGGCGCTTGAACTTGCGGCACCACCCCGCGGTCTTCTCGATTGAGCAGGGCGGCTCGGCCCAGCCTCGTCTGTTGCAGTTTTCCTCTTACCCATCAAAGACAGGATGGATGAGAGTGACAAAAGTCCCAAAATAGCTTCCACGAAAGCCATGGAAAACGCCGAAAATGTGGAGAAATGGCTGCCCAATCTGACAAAAGGAAATCTAGGCGTCGTAGAGGGATGCTTCAAGCTTCCCAAGGCTATACTTTCAGGGAAAAATAAGAACAAAAAGGTGGAATGGAGCTGCTCACGATTTCAGCACTATTTGGGGGATTTTGGAGCTCCAAATGGGAAAATCTTCAAGGAAAGAGGCTGCCAACACCCAATAAATGATGGGTGGTGGTCGGTTTTGGCCAAGGAAGGTGTTAGATGTGATTTGGGACGCTGGGGTTTGGAATGGGTCACTGAAAATCGAAGATAGGGTTATGTAGAGGGCTGTTTGTGAAGGAGAGGTGGGATTTGGGGATTTTCGTGAGGTGGGAGGTGCATAGGGGTGATGTGGACCCTATTTAAGGGGGTGCGCCCGAAGTACAGCTCAAACGGAGCTCGCCGGCCGGCGATGCATCGCCCGGCCGGCGATGGCATCGCCGGTCAACTCGCAAGTTGACCGGTGGGACCCCATGGGTCTGGTCCCCCTTGGTCCCAGGGTCCCAAAAAGTCTGGTCCCACCCCTTAGTTCATAGTATTTTGGTCCCTATGAGCCCAAACATATTTTTGGGGCTTTCCGGGTCCACATCGCAGTCCCGAATACCAAACCATATGATGCAGCATATGGATTTGGGGTAGAAGGATCCAGTACATCTTTCTAGCTCCTTAGTTACTAAAGAAAGTAAAGTTAGAATGGCTTTATGGCCATTTTTTATGAAATTTTACTATTCACTGTAAAATTTGGTGAATGTACTAATTTGTGTTATTTTCACATTAGGTTTGATGCCTAACATGAAATGGATACAAAAGAACTGAAGGTTGAAGTGTTTAGAGAAGGAATTTTGAGAATTTTTGGCAAAACGGGGTTTTTAAGCCCTGGCGATTGATTACTGGAGTCGTGGTCATTCCACGGCCCAAAGATTCACTTTTGTGGTTTAAAACCGCTCATAAGACGTCTCCACCCGACTTCCTACAGCTTAGAAGTGATTCGGGTTGCTTAACGCGACCCGAGATACGTTACAGACTCGATCTTGCGATCGATCCTTATAAACTTCGCCTATCGGCGAATCTGTGATCCTAGAAGTGTTTCTAGACCCTTCTCGCACCCACCTAAGTCAAAGGAAGCGACAGCGTACGTCGCAAGACCATAACCCAGGCCCAGTATACTCTCATTCATGCTCTGATACCAACTTGTAACACCCTGAAAATCGGGGGTCGTGTATAAACTCAACTCCCGAGTTCCAGACCGTCACTTATGCAACAAAAATGGTTATGATTCAATGTTGTCTGATTTAAAGCATTCACATGAGTAAAAGTATACCAAAACTGCAATTCATACTTCAGATCCAGTGATAAAAGCAAGCGGAAGACTAAACAAGATATATATCACTGTATGGAAAAACAAGGTAATCTCAACTGTCTCCAAAGTATGACTACATCTCTGAGTCTCATATACATGTACATAACAAAAGAATAATGTTCAAAAAGAAAAGTCCCACTGCTGTCCCCTCGATCCAGGTCACCTACGGGAAGCCGTCATGATACTGCATATACGAGAACTCATCCTGGTCCTCGTCATCATCTAGCTCCACCTCCTGGATCTCATCGTCACCTGCAACTACAACAGGGTCTGGTGGGTGTTGCAAACACCATCCCGTAACGTGGGAATGAGTGATCAACTCAGTGGAATCATAGAGCAAAGTTTAGCATGTTCACAATTCAATCACGCGATAATAGTAAAGCAGTAAATCAGACAAGTCCTAAAACTGTTGTTAATGCAAGATGATATGACGTGATGTATGCCCTCACCGACGATCACCCTCATACGGCAACATCTTACGACCGCGGCATGCCACACTCCCTAGAGTGCTCCACATCTTCCAGGCACATGCAATGCTATGGTGATATGATTACCAAGTTGTTATTAGTCCATTCAAACAGCAGGATTGGGAAACTAAGGTACCTCCCTTGTATCAATCCCAACACGGATCCTGTCTAGGGTCGTCACTCCTAGTAATCTCATACGATGTACATTTCGTAGGTCACTGCAAGGGCTGCCAGGGCTGTTGCTCGCACTCGTTGCACCGCTCCCCCATCACCTTATCAATACAGGCCTACTGTACTCTACTGCACGGAAGGGTCGTCGCCTCCCGTGAACTCAGAATACGCTCGCGGTCACTACAAAGGGCTCGTCGCCTGATCAGTGTAGGCCGACAGCTAGAATATAGTGTCCCATACCACCATAATCTGCTCACGAGTCTAGGTGCTCACTGGTCACTACGGGGAGGTTTGTGGCCCCAGCGTAGGCCGACAGCTCGACCACGGTGTCCCATACCACCATGCCCGGCTCATGAGTCTTCGTGGATCAAGGTACCACGGTTAATAGGGTTTACAATGGTAAGTTCAGTACCCTAGGTTCAAGCAGTTATGTTACATACAAGGTGAACAAACATCGGCCAGTCGGGTTACTTGACGGGCTCGACTAGCGCGATCGCATATCGAATTGAACGACATGAAGTGCGTAAAACACTTCGCGTGGCCTAACCACTGCCGCCAACTCTCAACACGAATCACATTCATCTACGCGTCGTTCGTGGCTATGACCAGTCAGCCACGAAATCGCTCGGTTACCGACTGCCTGGACTAAGTCAAGTCCCACACATCTATGGAATTACTATACAAGGTATTGGAATTGAAATACATCATGTGAGCATGTTAACACATGTTATAACTTTCAACTTAAGCAAATCTTCAAGGCATACTTCCCATGCATATTCAACTTAAGCAAATCCTCAAGCACATACATTCCATGCATATAATGAAATCATGCATTTTGTCAACATGTAGAAAATCATTTAGGTCGGCATAATAATTGAAAAATCAATCACAAAGTATCAAATAACATCATTTAGTTCAATACATACTAATACAAGCATTTATACAAACACATGCACTACACACTTAGGTCTACATATAGCATGTCGACCCAAAGTGTGCACTAGGCGAATCTCTTCGCCAAACTAATTATGCACGCATTCCTAACTTCCTAATGCGACAACAAACCATGTCAATCACATCAGCAAAATATGAATGCAAACAGTACTTCCTACAAATGACTAAAATGCCCTAAATCTCATATTCTTCGTTAGCTTACGAAACGGGAAACGGAGAGCATTTTGTACATGTCAAACGGCGATGCCGTCAAGAATCTACTATTAAACGACATTGAAAGCATTGGGAACCGTCAATCAAAGCGTCTAAAATCCTCACCTAGTGTCTTGTAGACTCGGGAATTGAAGCGGAGTGTATATGCTTCGTCTACGGCGAGTAAGGAGCCTAATACATAAGATCCATAAGCTACATCGCCATGGAAACAAGAAAAACTCAAATCACCAACTATTTAGGGTTTTTACTTACCTAGGATTGCGGTGGAATCGCCGGGAAAGCGGTAGAGGAGTGTCGCTTAAGCATGTGCAACACGTAGCACAAGTGGCGGGAAGAACTCTCCCACTCTCTCACAATCTCTCACTCTTTTTCTCTCTCCCAAGCTAAGGCTTCTCTCAAATTCGGATGGGAGAGAGGAGTGAGGGTTTCAACCCCTTTTATAGCCTAAAACATTCCCAAAATAGGCTTGGGAACAATGTTTACTTGGTGCCTAACCAAATCGGGGCCGTTTCGGTCCAAAAGGGCATTTCTGGAGGTCCCCAGGCCAAATGCGGTCGGACTTAAGCTCATGCATACTGGATCTAGCACACATCCAGTTTTCAGACCGGTTGGGTTCCCAGATCGCACGTGGCGGCCCAGTTTCAGTTTAACGGTCACCGCACCAAGATCAGGCCTATAAGTCTCGTGATATATAATAGATATTTTTCCTGATCCAAGGGTGTGATTTGGCTGTATTCTGACGGTCAGAATGCTTAATACTGATGCGTCAAATTTGTGTGCCAGATTTGAATTTGAAATTCCAACTATGTCCCTATTCACACTCTCTTCGGTCCGGGCTCAATGAAATAGCCTGTAATAATCGGTTTGACTTGATTTTTGGAATGAGTGTCAAGCCCAGCTAGACGGTCCTAACGGTCTAAGATAGGAGGTATCAGACTTTCAACGTGCGGTCTAGATCCAATACAAAGATTCAAAGTGGTCCAGAGAACAAACCGGCTTAGAGTTTGATCCGAGGCTTTAGAGCATTATAGCACCCTTAGTTCCACTCGCTTCGGGCCTTGTAGAACGTATTTAAAGTGATCAGGGACCATTTCCCAGCTATTCTAACGTTGCACTAGCTAACCTAGTCAAATTTTCCAAAGGAATGAATTCTACGCAAATTCGGGTCGAGTTGGTACTCGAGCCCAAGTATGGATTTTTCACGGGCGTTACAATGTTTCTCTCCTTGTATCTCCTACTATTCTTCTATGCACCATTGTCACACACTTTCACCACCCTCTAAGCTTCTATAAGCTTATGCATGATTGATGTGTGCAGGAGACTTTAGGCAGGACTCGTAGCAGTAGAGCGTGGAGTAGAGTTAAGCTTCATGACTCCAGTATTATGGACTTCTTCCTCTTTTCCTATTTCCTTATGTATGACCTTTTGAACCTGATGTAAACTTGTAAAAGTTAAAATTCATAGTGGATTTTGTGATGTGTGCCTTGGTTATTCTCAGATATACTTGCTCGTATTGGAATGATCTTGGGTTTGCTCGTATTGGAATGATTATACTGTTATGGAAAAATTAAAAGCTGAAAGAATGAAAAGATGAGCTGTGAGGCAAGTTTTGGTTATCATGAATTCTCTTATTGGTTACCAATGATATCCTGAATTAGAAAAGTGAATTTTAATGATATAAGCTGAAATTACACTATACAACCATAGAACTCAATGTTAGGAATTTTTTCTCATTAATGGATTAATACTTTGAACTTGATTATGAAGTTCACTATGTGCTTGAGTCTAGGAGAAAATAATGCACAACATTCATGAATCTTAGATTTCTTGTATCTGAATCGTCTTTCATAAATCACTCGACTTTATGGAAATTGTCCTATGAGTCTTAACTTATTTTTCGCATACTTTGCTTGGGACTAGAAAAATGCTTGTTGAGGGTTGTGTTGAGGGTCATTTATTGCATCTTAGACCCTAGTTATTGCTTGGATTTACGAGTATGATACCGTTTAATGGCCCGATTTAATCGTGTTTGTGATGCAAAACGTATTTACAAGCATGGACTAAAAAAGGGTGCTTAAAGCATGGATTTAACGCTCTTATAAGGAATGGAATCCAGGGGGCTAAGATCAATAGAATTACACTCTAGAGATCCAAGAAAATAGGGAAACTGAAGCTCAAGTGGCCCGAAAATCATCCAGAATCCACGATCACGGGGTTCCCACCATCTGTTTGGCTTGAAACTACATACATAGCTTGAAGACCATAAAGTAACCATACACGTCGAATTTTAACCGTTGAATCCTGGTGGAAGTGGCCTAATAGATAAATTAGCCCATAAATTAGCGAATTGGGGCCCACCCCGTATCTAGAAATGCTTCAATTTCAGTCTCAACACCTTCAATTTTGCGAAGAAAGGAATGGATGGAGCGAATTTTGGATACACATCACGATGGACCCCACATGTCCAGTGCGTGTACACCATGTACACAACACTAGCTGTGCACCGAACAAAGCAAGTCGGTCAGCGCAATTGTTGACCAACGATTTCTCTTTAAAAATAAAATAAAAATGTAAATGTTGTCCGATGCTGGTTTCTCTCAGTAGGGCCCACTCCTCATCCAAATCCTCAATTTGGACCGTCCATTGTGTGTAAAAGGGGGGTAATGACCTCACAAAGGTGGCCTTTTGAGACGATGCAAGCTGTCACAAAATCTTAGTCGTTAAACGTAAGATGAATGGCAGAGTAGATAAGTTCGTGGACCACACCAATTTCACTCGAAAAATACTCCTTCTCAACTGGTTTTTCGCCAGGATTTCAATGGACAGGGTGAATTTCTCCATAGACATCAAGGCGGGGCCCACCGATCATCACAGAGCATTACGAAAACTCTGTTTCGCAACAGAGCTTGCGGCCAATCCTTGTGGGCCCCCATTGGGCATCAGCGGTTCGATTCAGACCGTCCATCAGAAGCCCACACTTCCTATTACCCTTGCCTAGGTGTCATAAATACAGAAGGTCATGAGGATCGTAATCCACTCATCTAAGCGGAAGATGGACGGTGAACTGTACCGACAAGAGGGCCACGTCAGCAGTAGTTCAAAACTAGCCATCTCTGAGTATTTTTTTTAATGATTCAAATGGACGGCTTAGATTCTACCGCTGAAATTAGGAATGGGCCCCACCAAATAACCAGCGTAAGCTCTGTTATGCATGCATAAAGGAAACGCACACCGACCTCCTTGCTGCGTAAACTTCCACCACCTCTAGGTGTGGAAGCTCCATCCGACCGATCCTCTTACTGTTGTAAAGAGGAAGGGAGACAGAGAGAGAGGGCATTCAGATCAGATCTTGACTTGGCTGGGAACGTCAATGTGAAAGAGAGAGTTTGAAAGATTTTTTTTTTCTTAAGTTTTTATTTATTATTTTCTATGATTAATTCTAAGGATGGCCTAATCATGTTGGGCTAAACCTCTTAGCTAGGGCTAAGAGGTGAAGCTTGTTGCGTGATGAGAGATTCTTTTGCTTATGCCTTTTGTTTATACTGAATTGATATTGATTTTAGTTTAATTAAGGAAATGTTTTTAATTTTTAATGGTTTGTTGTGACTAAAATTACAATGGGTTTGCGATGGCTTTAAGCATGTTCCTTTCCTTTTTATGTGTATGAAATTAGGAAGCCCTGTTGTTCACCATCATCTCCTGGGCATGGTCGGATGACGGTACCCTTCCTAACCTTCATAGCATGTTGATTGGTTGGTAATTAGTTTAATTCTATTGTTTACTTTGTCTCCTGGGCATGGTTTGGTGATGGAATCCATTCTAATTCGTATACCTTTCATATCTTGAAAATTAGATCAAAGTAAGTTCATCTTGATTTTCATGGTTACACCCTTCAACTGGATGAAGATGGACTCTAAGTCCAGTTGAGTTTTTGATGCAAGCATAAGATCTCCCTGATCTCTACAAGTGGATCCTCTAAATCCCTAGTTTCCTATTTCTGAATTCCTTAAGTTTTAGATTATTATTTCACAATTATTCCTTAAATTCTATTTGATTTAGATTACGTCTTAGTCTAGTTCTAGTTCTACTTAGTTTCAGATTACATACAGGTATCAGTCCCTTAGGATTCGACCACGGTGTTACCGAGTTTATTACTACATCAGAGCCCTGTACTTGGGGAGTGAACAACCGAATAGTTTATGTTACCGATGTCAGATTTCGACGTCATCTTAAGCATGGATTGGCTTACCGAGTACCATGCCGTCTTAGACTGCTCTAAGAGGACAGTCACATTCTGTATACCAGGCTTGCGGCAATTCTAGTTTGTTGCTGAGCACAGAGGAGAGTCGTTGTCTTGTTTGATTTCTTGCACAGTTCAGGAGCCCATAGTAGCAGCATTGATCAGTTGTCAATTGTTTATAATTTTCCCAACCTGTTCGAGGAGATTTCGGGATTCCCGTCGCACTGTCATATTAAGTTTCAGATTGATCTTGGATCGATGAAGATGTATCGAAATATGGGGCAACAATATTTTTAGGCAGGGATGAAGTGCTAGATCGCCAGTTTTGTGGCCGAGTGTGACATATGCCATCATGTCAAGGCTGATCATCAGAGACCCCTTGGTACATTGCAGTCGTTGAGTGTCTCGACATGAAAGTGGGAGCACGTGTCAACAGATTTCATCATGGGCTTACTAAGGACTTAGCGTGGTCATGACGCCATCTTGATTATCATGGATAGCCTGACGAAGTCGGCACATTTTATTACGATTTGTGCGACTTGGTTTTTAGACCGACTTGCAAGGTTATTCATCAATGATATTATGAGCATTCTAGTTTCGATCGTTTTTGACTGAGATCCGAGGTTTACGTCTCAGTTTTGTGGGAGCTTTCAGAGAGCAATGGGTTCTATTTTATAACTTAGCACCTCATATCATCTGCAGACCGATGACCATATTGAGAAGTTCAACCAAATCCTTGAGGATATGCTTCGGGCCTATATAATTGACTTCGAGGGTAACTGAGATGAGCATGTACGATTGACTGAGTTCGCTTACAACAATAACTATCAAGCAACCATTGGTATAGCTCCTTTTGAGGTATTATATGATAGACATCAGATGCCATCGATATCATCAAGTAGAGGATGTGCACAACTCAGAGCCGGTAGAAGAGTTTTGTTGATAGATGGCGTCATCCCTTAGAGTTCGCTGTTGGGGACAATATATCTCAAGGTCTTACCTACGAAGGGTGTAATTTGATTTGGAGTGAAGGGTAAGCTTGCCCTGAGATTTATAGGGCCTTTCAAGATCATTGGGTACGTTGGCGCCATGGCTTATTCGCTTGCCTTATTATCTCAGTTGTCTGGTGTCCACAACATTTTTCATGTCTCTGTGCTAAGAAAATGTGGGTCAAACATCGTTCCTGTTATTGATTAGCACCGTTGGAGGTTTGTGAGGATGTTTTTTACATTAAGCAGTCAATTCGTATCCTTAATCAGAAAGAGAAGTTACTCCGGACCAAGCTCATTCCCTCGGTGAAGGTGCAATGGGGTCACCATTTTGTTGATGAGGCATCTTGAGAGCACGAGGGTGAGATTCGAGAGCGCTATCCCCATCTCTTTGATAATTAATTATATATTGTATCCTATATGTTGTCCCTGATTTTATATGATAATGTTATGTTTCATCTTCCTTATGAGTTACAAAAATTGTGTAAATTTTGAGATCAAAATTTTTATTAGGAGGGGAGAGCTGTAAGGCCTATATCCTAGACCTTACTGTTCCGTAGGCTTCAGCAATCCTCCCGGTCGAATTCTGGCAACTTACGACCTGTAATCAGCATTTATGTGTGACCGTAAGTTGTATCCCAAAGATCTGAGTTGGCTTGAGTCAAAACTTGTATCCAAACGATCGCGCCATTGCCACGGTTCCAACGTCGCATCTCGTGCGACGATGCGATACCCTGGTTAGGAGATGTGTGTTTGTGTTTAATTCAACAAAAACACCACGTGTTGTAATTTTTAAAAGAATCTCTACCTTAAACATTACATCAATCCATCAATCAAAGTCAAATACATAACCTTACCTAGCCCATCCCTCTCTCATTCCTAAAGTCAACTCTCTCTCTCTCTCTCTCTCTCTCTCTCTCTCTCTCTCTCTCTTTCTCTCTCTCCACCCATCCCTTTCTTACAACTCCATCACTTCACCCATCGCCCATCACTTTATCCCTTATCATCCCATCACTTTGTGTGGCCCACTCCCTACCAGCCAATCTCCCATCTTAGCCATCCAATCTTCATCATCCTTTATCAAAGAGAAAACCAAGGAGCCTAGGAGTCCAAGGAGCTAAAGGAGTGTCATCGGTGGGTGATCCACCATTGATTTTCAATTTAATGGCCCACTTGTGATGGGACCCAATTTGATGTATGTGTTGTAATCATATGAGGGGCCCATACTGGCAGGGTCCCTCCACTACTCTCTCTCTCTCTCTCTCTCTCTCTTTGTTCTTGATGATGATGATGATTTTATGGCCCACTTGACCCACGTCGTCCACGAGATGGACCCCACCTTGAAAGCAGATTGGTCAATGTACTTACAATAGCAATATAGTTGTTGTACAACGATAACAAGTTTTGGTGGGCCATGCTCGTGGGACCCACCTAATTTATGTACTTTATCGAAGCCGTCCGTCCCTGGGACAGTGGGACCCACCCTGTA
Organism: Magnolia kwangsiensis; assembly: GCA_037074715.1. NCBI lineage: Eukaryota > Viridiplantae > Streptophyta > Magnoliopsida > Magnoliales > Magnoliaceae > Magnolia > Magnolia kwangsiensis. The sequence goes on from CM073578.1 coordinate 101,137,882, forward strand.
TGTGTGGGATCTCCACCGTCCAACAGGGACGTGGGACCCACCTGAAATGGGAAAACGGGTTAGTTGGGTACCTCTCACCAGTTATATAGCTAGTGTATTGACACCACCAAGCTTTGTGGGTCCCACTGATGTGACGTCAGCATGTGTTGTGGGTCCCACCATCTACATCATCCATGGACTGGACGGGTGGGAGCCCAACATGATGTATATGTTTCATCTCATGCAATCCACCATTTCATTCAAACCATCCATTTGGGGACCCCACGCAGTAGCTCCAGTTGCTACATAACGTCAGCAAGTTCTGGGGTCCCAAATGATGTATGTATTATATCCCGACCATCCGTCCATTTACTAGACGGTGAGACCCACCCTGCATGTGTGGAATCTCCACCATCCAGCTAGTCGTGGGACCCCACCCTTAATGTGAGTATTTTCACTATCCATCTTTGGACGGTGCAATATGAGCTCTGCCATGATGCAGTGTTATATCTACACCATCCGTGTAGTGGCCCACCATAATGCAGCGCTTCATCTGTACAATTTATCTGTGGACCCCACTAGATGTATGGGTTATATCTACACACCGTCCATCCCATTTGGTAAGCTCGTCCTAAGGCTTAAGACAAAAAAGAATGAGTCAGATCTGAAGTTCCAGTAGACCTCACCATTCAAAATAGTGGGGATAGTGACATCCACCGTTCAAAACTTCTTAAGGGCCACGGTGCATTCCAATCAAGCTGATATTTTTGTTTTCACTTCATCTATCTCTCTATTAACTGATGAATGGGTTGGATCTCAAAATACGTCACACAAGGTCCTATAAATGTTATAACTGTGGGTGTGGCTGATCTCACGGTTTTCTATGGTGGGCCCTGTAGGATTTTAATGGTGGAAATCATTATCTCCACTGCTAGTGTTAGTATGGTCTAGATGATCTTTTGATATGATTCATTTTTTGGGAATGTGTGTGGCCCACTTAATATTTATAAGGCCCATTGGTGCGGCCCGTTAATGCGGCCCCCTTGATGTATATGAGGCCCATTGGTGTGGCCCGTTAATGCGGCCCACTTGATGTATATGAGGCTCGTTGGTGAGGCCCATTGATATGGCCCACTTGATGTACATGAGGCCCATTGGTGTGGCCCATGTGATGCGGCCCACTTGATGCATATGAGGCCCACTGTGATGTATTTGAGGCCCATCGGTTAAGGTCCAATGTGATGTATATCAGGACCATGAGTGAGGCCCAATGAGATGTATGTAAGGCCTTTGTGTGAGGCCGAATGTGTTGTATATGAGGTTCATTGCAATGTGTGATTCCACTATGATGTATGTAATGATGTTTATAGCGAGCTATGCCTTGGGAGCAATGATGGTTAAATGTCCACATTTTAACTCTCCCTAGGGCCTATTGTTTGGCCCAGACTTGTAGTGTGTAGGCTGTCTAGGCCCATCTTCATTATGAATAGAGTTCATCGCCATATAACATTCTTAGTATAGCTCCATAATTCATGCTCATACGCAGCATATGTATGTTTGATATGAAGAGTGACTGATCATAGCATGTCTTCGGGCAAATTGTTTATGGGGCTTCTTAATAGGCGAAGTTGTCCCACATGAGCATGTGGTACACGCAGGATTGCTGCATGACTGATGGTGTGAATCATGCACCTCTCATTTGAATGACATAATTACTATATGCCCTAGCGACATCCGGACTGTGGCCTCCATAGGCATATCATAGATGGCAGGATCAGACAATGGAAAAACTGTTACTAGCATTGGGGCACCATAGATGTCCCTAGGTGAAAATTTCTAAACCCGATGGTAGCAGAGGATGACTCCAACATCTAGACCGAATGGATACATGAGCACATGAGGACTGAATACCAGGAGGTCGTGTCTCTCACTGTGTCATGGTCGGTTGGAAGGGGGTGTGGCCTCTCCCACCCAAGGGTAGGGGATATTCCTAGGTTGAGTATAACCAACTCATGAATGGGTCCGCTATCAACATGTTGGATAGGTATTGGCAGACTATTGGTCAGGCGGATAGTGAGGTTTCTTACGATCACTTAGAATACGCGCTTGGGAAAGGGGCAATGTCATTTGGAGTGTACTAAACCCCGATGATTATCCAGAGTGAGAACTGTCCTGATATTTGATGCTCTAGTGATGAGCTGCATTGATATGTGAATTCGGATGAGGATTGGTATGCTTAAGTTACATCTTACATCACATGGCCTTGATGTGGCCAATAGTATTCATGCCTTACATCGCATGGCCTTGGTGTGGCCGATAGTGTTCATGCCTTGTATCGCAAGCCTTGGTATGGTTGATTGCATTCATGGTCTCATCAGCATGATTCCGCATTACTCTGATATTGCATTCTGAGCATGCTCATATTACGCACACACTTACACCACCCTCTAACCTTTTTCACTACCAAAAAATTGAGAAAAGGCTATGGAAGTTGAAAGCATTTAGCTACGGATTAAATCCTTAGTAAATTAATCCGTAGCTAAATCTTAGTTGATCTATAGCTAAAGCATAACTCCTCACCTAAATGGTATTAAATATAGATGGTGCTTATGGGGCTCCATGGGGTCATCTAAGCCGCCCATTAGTTCTGATATATAATTTTAGCAGATGAGCTCAAAAATTATATAAATTAAATGTCCAAGCGGACCACACCTTAAGAAATAATAAAAATTAAATATCTAATGTTAATATGTTGTGTGGTTTCCTTACAGATTTGATCTGACTCATTTTTTGTAACAGCATTTAAAATTAATGGACGAAGTGGATATGTAAAATACATATCCAGTGGGCCCCACGGTCCTAAAACTTAACTCTTATCGTACTGAGTAAACTCATTTAGGCCCACCGTGAATGCAATTGTCTTATCCACTCCATCCATCCATTTTTTCAGATCATTTTAGTGGCTGATACCAAAATTGAGGTATATCTAAAACTCAAGTGAATACATACCATAGGAAACCGTGGGAATAATGATTTCCACCATTGAAACATTTTTATGGCCCGCAGTGATGTTCATTTATCATCCAACCTGTTCATAATATCACAAAAACATGAGAGAAGTGACAGCACAAATATCATATTGATCTAAAACTTCTATGGCCCTCATGAAAATTTCAATGGTAGATGTTGAATTCACACTGTTTTCGGTGGTGTGGTCCTTTTGAGCTTTGTATATGCTTCATTTTTAGGCTAAAGACCTAAAATTATCTTCTAAAATGTATGGATGGAGTGGATAAAATTCATGAATGACTGTGGAACCCACATAGTTTAGTCAATACATTAAGCGTACTGAGTTACTCAGGACACAATCTGCTTCCAAAATGCCCTCCCCAAACCAAAACCTTTCCGTCCGCCATTTTCTCCCGTGCGCAGGTAGACGAAAACCCATTTCTCCATCTCTATCTCGCACTCAGCCTCTCTCTTTCCCTTGCCCTCTCTCGATCTCCCGCTCTCCCTCACACTCTCTCCCTGTCTATTGGCCGCATTCCCCTATCTCTGTTGTCAAAACCCTATTTCATTACAAGAAGGAGAAGAAGAAGGAGAAGAAGAAGAAAAAGAAGGACAGTAAGTTTCTCTCTCTTTCTCTCTCTGTTTCTGAAATTTGTGGTGATTTTTTTTACACACCCCCACACACTCACGCCACACGCACACACACCCTACACACGCACGCCATGGGATTTCACCACTATGGTGATGAATGCCCACCATTAAAGCTGAATACAGACCACTGCTGCAATGGGAGGGCTTGTATTGAGGGGATTTTTGAGTATGGCCCATCTGATGGGTTGATGGTTACTGCTGAGGCTAAGGCTGCGTTGGATGCACAAGTGTATTAACTTGTGACTAATCTGATTAAATGAAATGGTAAAATTGAATGATGCATCCTAATATTCATAATGAGGAAGTAGCTTTACAATTCAATTTCTTTCAACTTGAAAGTAATCTGATTGAATTTGGGGTGAGGATCCTTAGTACGAAGGGAGAAGATATTACTTTTTGGTCATTCCACTTTACCAGATTAATATTGCAAATCAGTTTGATAGTGCATCCAAACGCACCCTACAAGAGGTAGAGAAAGGACACTAATCTTTGAACTTGAAGGCAATCCTATGCCTGCCCCCAAATACTATTGGTGGATGAGAGGGGATAAAAAACTAATTAGTGGGGGATTATCTTTCAATATGGAGTACTTTCGAGACTTGAAAAGTCAGGGAGGATTCACTTTCAAGGGGAAGTTGGTGAGAAGTTTCAACCTCTACATCTAATCTTCCTGGATCCTCGAGGGTTTTTTATTTTTATTTTTTCTAGAACACATGCCAATAAGAAAAGTGTATGGAACATCTAAGTAGTGCATAACGGTGGCGTGCACCATGAAGAAGACCAAAAGAAAAAATCAGGCTGGTTTATCCATTAGGAGTGGCCACATGGGTATGCTGATTGTAGAATTTTGGCATTTTTTTCTCCAAAATTGTTCATTCTATTCTTGGGATGGCCAACTTGATGAATGGATCAGCCTGATTTTCATGTTGTTAGGTGCATCATGTATGCAACTGTATCTATATATAGGTATTACATATGTAAATAACTGTGATACACAGTAAAATATGCATATGGGTGTTCCCTGACAGATATTTTTACATATCTAGTCTAAACATGCATACAACTGCATACACTAATCTTGATGGGTGCACTTTCATCTTCATGGTGGGACCCATGAAATAGCTAGGTTGGCACATGTGCTGCACGGGGATGAGAACGAGTGGACTAGTGGACCTCTGCCAGGCACATGCATCTTCTGTGCAAGTAAGGGAGATAAATAAGCACTTAGTCATTGTACTTCAAAATGTTCAAGGTTTATTGCATAAGTCTCATCCATGAAAGCTGCTACTAAAATGTTGCATGATGTGAAACCAAGGGTATGACATGTGAAATGCACATGGACCAAGGAAGGAATAGAGAAAGAAAAGGTCACACAATAGATGTATGGCGCAAACATCACATCCATCATAGTGGACCCACAGAGCCTTTCTTGCATGGTCTCTTTAATTAGATGCTTCACATGAGCTACAATGAGAAGTGAAAAAGTCAGTGTGGGATACACATATTAGAAAAAGTGAAAGGAAGCCGGTACAATCTGTGTCTCCCTTGTGTGGTGAAGTCTTTAACTGGTACAATCCATCATTTAGCTTGATATATTAGAATTGCATGCGAGACTTTTCAGCTATGCAAGTGGTTTAAGCTTTTATGTATAAATTAAATTATTAATTTATTGTAAAAATACAATGATTGCAAACTCCTTAACACATTGTATTTGGTAGATAATATCTGTATGGGTCCAATCATCTGATAACACTTCCTTCATTTCCAACTTTTGAGGAGGATGGTGCATTAGGCTAATTTTCAACTTTAATTTTTGGTAAGGTGCAGGTTAAAAATGGACCCCTTGGTTAATCGAGATTCGACTATAATGAATAGGGAGTGAATGACACTAAGTTTCCCAGACCCACGTTTTATTTCTGGAATAAGAAGTTTCTCAAAGTTTGCACAAGAAAACCTTCCTGGTAGAGAATCCATTCCTTGTCCATGCACCACTTGCAGATGTGCACATTTTTCAGTTTCTTATGATGATATGGAAATACATCTAATGAAAAATGGATTCGACCTAAGCTATATGGTTTGGAACATGCATGGGGAGCATGTATCACCTAAGTGTACTGTAAATGAATCAAGTACCCAACAATACCATAGTGTCCCGAACTTAAATGAGGTTCACAATGTGATCGTTCAAGAACTTAGTGGTAATAACCTAGATGAAGTTGTATAGGATGAGCCGAATGTGACCCCTGTAGTTGAAGGTATCTTTAGAGAAAATGAACCCAATGACTGTGAAGCAAATCAATGAGACGCAATGCTTGAGCTATACCCTGGTGCCCAAGATTTTACCATGCTGATTTTCATTGTACAACTTTTCAAATTAAAGGTGAATCATGGATGGAGTGAAAAATGCTTTATAGAGCTCCTTCAACTACTAAAGAAGGTGTTACCTTCCGGTAATAAGGTCCCAACTAATACCTACCAAGCGAAGAACATCATTACAAAGTTGGGCGTTGATTATGTGAAAATCCATGCTTGTCCAAATGACTGCATCTTATACTGGAGAGAGAACGAGATGAAAACCATTTGTCCAAATTGTAAAACTTCTAGGTACAAGACTGAAATGGATTCTGAGAGAAAATAATCTCAAATACCTAGGAAGGTGTTAAGGAATTTTTCATTAACACAAAGGCTACAAAGAATGCTCAGTGTGCCATGGTTGGTGAAAGAAATGTCTTCGCACCCAACCAGGAAATTTCAACATGAAAATATGGAGCATTCGACTGATTCTATTGCATGGAAGAATCTTGATGACAAGTATACAGATTTTTCAGCTGATCCTCGCAATGTTTGATTGGGTTTGGCTACAGATGGGTTTAACCCATTCGACGCTTTCATTACACTACCAAAAAAACGGGCAAAGGATACAGACTATGTTAGTTTTCTGCTACGGATATAAACCTTAGCTATAGTTGCTACGCTTTTAATCTATAGCTACAAAATTGACACAACATTAATAATTAATGGTGTTGTAAGGGGCTCTATGATGCTTATAAAAACTTATATATTCTATGTAAGCCTTTTATATATTTGTAAATATTACGCTAGAGGATGAAAAAAAAAATCAACTAGATCAAAGGCTCAGGTGGACCACACGGTTGGAAACATGGATATTAAATTACAGTTGCTTCTTATGGTGTGGTCCACTTGGGCCTTCAATATACCTGAAATTTGGTATTATAAGTTATAATAATTTATTAAAATTATTCATCAGAATGGATATACCAAATACATCATGGTGGGCCCCACAGAGCCCCTGTCTAGACCGTCAGTGAGAAGACGCCCAAAATTTGGGCGCGCGCTCAAAATAGAGCCGCGCCCAATGATGGGTATCTCTCTCTCTCTCTCTCTCTCTCTCTCTCTCTCTCTCTCTCATTCCCAAATCAGAGCATTCCCAAAACTCCTTTCCCTAATCCTCTCTCTCCCTCCCAATCTCTGCTCCATCTCTCTCATTCTCCTCCCTCTCTTCCAATGCATCACTCGTGAAGAACACAGGCTATGAACGACCTCCTCTCTCTCTCTCTCTCTCTCTCTCTCTCTCTCTCTCTCCATTGCAGCAACCGTGAATCTCCTACCCGAAGAAACACATGCCATGAAGCTCCTCACCATAGGTTTGATATCTTCTTCTACTTGTATCTCTTTTCATGTCTTTTGGCTATGATATGCGCTAACTGTTTGATGAAATGGCATGCTATCTGTTTGTTTAAATGGCTGGATGAGAATTTTTTTTTTAATCTTCTATAATTTTAGATACATTCTAGTGGGAAAATCAATGAGCAAGGTTGTTGTGTAAAGTGGGTGTAGAGAAATACGTTGACTGGGACTTATTACTTTATTTGATGCGAAAGATGGGATCAAGGAATGCATATCCATGGGCAGTGCTTTTGTGGACGTGTATGGGAAAAGCTACAATTTGGATTGTGCCCATATGGTTTTTGATTTGATTGTGGAGAAGGATATAGTCTGCTTCAACAGCCTGATATCAGGTTACGGGAGGACTGGGAATGGAGAGCGTATCATTCGCTTATTTGCAGAGATGGGTGTCGTGGGATTTGCAGCTAATCAGAGCACTTATGTAAGATTGTTAAACGGGTGTGCAAACATGGGCTCAATGTCCTTCTCCAAGCAACTCCACGCACAAGTGATAGCAACAGGATTCATACGGGATTTAGTAATTCAAGGGGTTGTTATTGACATGTATGCAAAGTGCAGGTGTCTGGAAGCTGCTCGGACTGCCTTTGATGGAATGAGCATGACAAAGAGCATAGTTGCTTGGAATTCAATGATTGGTGGATATGGGAGGCATGGCTGTGGCAAGGAAGCTCTTCAGATCTTCAATTCAATGGAGACGACAGCTGTTCCTCCTGATTGCATTACTTTCACATGCCTCCTATCAGCTTGCAGCCATTCTGGTTTGGTTGATGAAGGAAGACGATTGTTTGATTTGATGCACAAGGTTTATGGGATACAGGCTTAGAACGAGCATTACTTTTGCATGGTGGATCTCTTGGGCCGTGTTGGTATGACACATGAGGCCTATGAGTTCATATGTAGAATGACATATGAGGCTGGCTCTTTAGTTTGGGCAACTCTCTTGAGTGCTTGTAGAGTATGGCGTGATCCTAAACTAGGACAGATCGCAGCAAGACGATTACTTGAGCTAGAACATGATTCTTCAGGATCATATGTTGCATTAGCTGACATCTTTGCAGCACATGGCAGGTGGGCCGATCTGGATATGATCAAAGAACTGATGGACAGTCACCAAATAAGGAAGGCTCCTGGGTATAGATGGATTAAAATTGATAATCAGATGCATAAGTTCAAGGCTGGGGAGACAATACACACTAGAATAAAAGAGATCCGTTCCACATGCAAGAGAATACATCCATCCATCTGTGATCCCTTCACTTATGCACTAGATAATGCTGTATAATCCATTCCCAGGTCGACAACAGCACACCATTGATAATTATACACCATACTTGTGTGTATATTTTAAACACCAAACACCCATATGTTACTGAGAGGTTAGGCTGTCTTATAACCTACAGGACTATTACATTTGTAAACCATGCTTGTATAATATCATTTAAAAAAAATAATCAATGATTTGGTAGAGCTAGGATAACCCTAGCCTGCATTTACTTTAAGATGTAAAACAAAAATGAAAAGCCTCCCTTCAGCAAAAAAAAAAAAGAAAAAAAAAAAAAGAAAAAAAAGAAGAAAAGAAATGCATATCCATGCATCCTTCTCTATTATGGCTAACACATTTCCCTCGGGCTTCTTCTCTAGCTCTAGAGGTCTCTGGCAAATTATGGTTACATTCATAGCTGCTCTTACAAGTTTTCCATGTCATGAGACGTAAAACAAAAAATTTATTACATTGATCAAATAAGATACCAGAGACAGATCCTTGGACTGTCCCTAGAATGTTGACACTTTTACATAGAAAAGAAAATTGGGTTTCAACAAGGTCCTAAAAGCCATGTCAATAAAATGCATGAACTCTTCCCTATAAATGCTTCATGATAAATGAAAAGGCAGCATTTGTCCCCTTCTACAGACAGCTAGAACTGACTTGGATGTGCTGAGTTGGCTAAGAAATTTACAAGATGAATCGCTAACTGCTCTCTTTCAGAAGATATCCATATTGCAAAGACCAAAGAGAGACACTAAGAAATGCAATTTGACAAAAAATAACTGCAATTGTATTTTTATTTTGTAAACACCTAATGAGATGATTCTCTCATGAAATTAAAGCCACTACCTTGTTGAAGCACACCACTCATCAGTCTGCTGGGTCCTTGTACACCGAGACCTCCCGATCCACTATTAGCAGTTAAATTTACACCTGATGCAAGACCAGGCATAGTTAATCCTAGATATATAACCAGCTTATTGTCTCTGATAGTTCCCCATTTTTTGGAAACATGCTTCTTGTGGATGAAATTAATAAGGAAGACATTGGAAATGTATTAGGGATGCTACATGTCCAGAAGTTTGATGTAAGGCTTCATCGTTTTACATTTCGAAAGATTCTTGACATTAACATATGGTTTGAGAGTGATATTGGCAATTTTGAATCCAATATTATAGATTCCTTTTATTTCTACTTTTTGAAAGGAGCTCTACCTTAGCCTACTGAAACACCCTGAGCAAGATTTGGCAGATGGTGAAGATAGAGCTAAGAGAATGCCTACACTGAAGTGGCACAAGGTAATTCTCTTGCTCATGCATAGAGTGTGACTATTGCATTATGAGCTCATGGAGTGCTGAAGAGATAACTGCTACTTCTTTTCTTTTCCAGAAACTTTGGGCTGTCCAGAACCTTGATAAAAAGTGGTTGTTGCTTCAAAAGTGGAAGAATGCTCTTCAGTTGTACTACAATAAGCGCTTTCAGGAAGAAGCTCGAAAGATTGACAATGAGACGAGGCTTGCATTGAATCAGCAGCTTTTTGATTATATTCTTGAGTCTCTTAAGGTTGCTAAATCCGAAAGAGAGGTTGATGATGTTGATGTAAAATTTAATTTGCATTTCCCTCCAGGTGAAGTGAAAGTGGAAGAAGGGCAGTTTAAGAGGCCAAAACGAAAGTCTCTGTATAGTATTTGCAGTAAGGCTGGTCTATGGGAGGTAGCAAACAAGTTCGGGATTAGTTTAGAACAATTTGGGTTACTCCTAAACCTGGAAAAGATGGTATGTATATTCTTATCATAACCTTGCATTGGCTTTGAACATAAAGTGTAACCATGCCCCACTTCACTTGATTCCAGTGGGTGGATGAATTGGAAGATGCCAAGGAAACTCCTGATGAAATAGCTGCGAAATTTACTTGCGTGATGTTTGAGACTCCTTAAGATGTGCTCAAAGGTGCTAGGCACATGGTATGAATTCTACTTTATTGTTGCCCTGAATTTTAAGTTCCAATATCCGTGTGGAATTTACAGCATATTGTGCTTAAAATTTTTAGCATTTTCATCTTCTTCTTTTTTTTTGCATGCTCTAGGCGGTAGTATAGATCAGCTCTGAGCCATCTGTTAGGAAACATGTTCACGGTATATTTATGGAGAAAGCTGTGGTCTCAACTAGTCCTACACCTGATGGGAAAACTGCAATAGATTATTTTCATCAGTTTGCAACTGTCAAGTGGTTGGATGAGAAGCCATTCTATCAATTCAAAGATGCACAGTGGCTTCTTATCCAAAAAGCGGAAGAAGAGACTCCTTCAGGTTACCATAAAATTGTTGAAAAATATTCAAACTAAGTTAATAAGTGATTCAAATGATTATTAAATCAGTGATGGAGTTAGTAAGTCTGCTCAGCTTTGGAACGAGCACCAGAAGTTGATATTGAAGGATGCTTTCTTTAGTTTTCTTCCTTCAATGGAAAAGGAAGCCCGATCCCTCTTGACTGTAAGAGCCAAGAACTGGCTGCTTATGGAATATGGGAAACAGTTGTGGAATATGGGCCTAATGATTGTAAACTTTCGCAAGGTTGTTGCAGGCTAATGCCTTGGCAGCAGGGCTTGCAGCTTCTAATCTTGCTCTTTATACATTTGTATACACCCAGTATATACTTGGGTTGGAGCTGTTGTTGGCGCCATTCCTCCACTTCTTGGGTAATGCCTTCTCCTTTAGTTCACTTTTTCACTCTTGGTGGTCCTTAAATTGATTTTGTCTTGCTATTTATAGTGGAATTTGTTATTGTGGTCATATTTTGTAGGGAGATGAGTTTTGTTTGCATAATCGGCTCTATCTTTTCAATTGACATTCATAAGTTCACTTGTGAGCACAGGTTGCTAGAAACCTCAGCTTTGGGAGGGAAATAATCTTTATACTTTTAGAATAAGCTTTTTGCATCTTATGTTGATGTAATTTTATCATCTCATGGTTATTTCAACCACTATCTAGTATGGGATGGCTGTCGATAGTTGGGGCCAACCACTGGATAATTTTCATAAAATTTTCATTTGGTGCTTAATTAGTGGCCAGTAAAGAGAATTGATAATGAACAGGCAATGATACCACAACTTGTGGCACTGTACCATTTTTCCCTCCAACATGCCACTTATTTAGGAAAGTAGCATCAAAGCTAGAGGCCCCACCATGGTGATTACATATCCTCTCACTCGGTGGGCCACACCTGTGTGTTGAGTCAGTCCATCTTCAGTCCATTGATTCCAACGGCGTGGCCCACTAGATGAGCAGAGGTGATCTTCACGGTGGGGGGACTACAAAAGTGGCTTGTTTTTACTGTACCACAAGTTGTGCCTTGCCTGCTGGTGATCAATTCACTAAATTGTTGTACCCTGTTTGCTACACAACAAGCGCTATCTTAAGGAAACATTAGAATATTTGGAAAGGAGGAAATAAGCTGCTAGCCTAGTGGGATGAGAAGCAGCTAGACACCTAGTGGCTGGCTTGGCTCCCCAAGTTTAGGGGACTGGTGGCCCTTACAACAACTAGGCTCATGCGGCATAGTTGGCTGTTGTGGCATATCTACCCTAAGTTGTTAGTCTCCTACTATGTATTTTATTGATAAACAAAGATTTCTCAGAACTTGAACAAGAACTGAAATATGTTCAAATAACTAGTGGTATTCAGTTTCCGAGATTTTGTAAATGTCGCAATATTATCATGAATTTTTTATTTTTGGTAATTATCATTAAATTGTCATGATATAGGACGATTTATTTGAAAGTTAAAATAAATCGTTTTATACCAATATTTCCCAAAAAATTGAAATCATTTAAAAATTTATTATAAATAATTTTAACATTTTATTTTCTATGAGAAAAATATTAGATAATACCAATATTTCCTGATATTAGATAATACCGTGAGAAATATATATATATATATATATATATATATATATATATATATATATATATATATATATATATATATATATATATATATTTGAAAATCTCCCAAGAAATATCTGGCCGAGAAATTTTAAAGAACGAGATTTGTCATTGTGGTAGTATGATTGTTGTTACTTACTATCATTTGATGGACATGTGGATGTGAAACTTCCCCTTCCTATTGTTCCTTTTCTCTACTTTTCTTTAGGTACCTGAATAATGAATAGGTTTTACACTCCTAGTGAAGTTCATGGATGATGATGGTTAGATCATCATCATCATCATCATCACATAGCCTTGTCCTAGCTATTTGGGGTCGGCTGTTTAGTCTCTCACCTAATGATAATGTTAGAAATGGTTAAGTTAGGATTATGGACTCTCTGCATCTATGTACATATTCTGCTCACAACATATCTGTCATGAGTTTTCAGGTGGGCAGCAACTTTTGGTGAGATTTCGCTCAATGGGATGATTCTACCTGCTGCCCTCCATTTTTGGCAAATACCCCATTTTATGGCCCTTGCATACTTCTGCCACAATGATTATGCTACTGGGGGGTATGTGTGCTACTACTTTTCAAAAGTTGTTTCTATTCAACAGATGCAGGGATCAAATGAATATGGCTTGTGCTCATTTTTTGTTGTGTGATTGTGTATCCTTCAGCTTTAAGATGATCTCTCTTGTTGATCCTTCTGGTCAGAGAACTGCCTTGGTAGCTTTACGGAACTGGCTTTATCTACTTCCCCTAGGATTCCTAGATTTTGATTGTGAGTTCTAATACTTGGCACTTCTACCCACTAAAGAAATAAACATTTCTCTATCTATGTTTCTTTCAGACAAATAATCAAATGGGTCCTTTATTTTGGAAAGCTGATCCCAAATAGCTGGGACAAGGCTATCATGATGATGATGATTTTGGAAATATGCAATGTGCTAGTTCAATGTCATTTTGAATCATGAGCATGACTTACAGCTCAGGTTCAAACGTCTTTGATTCAAGCCTCAGAAATTTTCTATAGGAGATTGAGGTGGACCTGAGTAATGTACTAATTTCTAACATTGGTCGTACTATCTCTAGAGATGTAGACTGACTACTTCTTAAACTACAATATACAAACAAATCTATAGTTAATATGCTACCTGTATGATCCTCTTTTTTTTTTTTTTCTTTTATGGTTTAATTTTGATTTTTTTTTTGCTTTGTTTCATTTGTTTGCTTGTGCTGACCCTAATTTGTTGGGATAAGGCTTAGATGATGATGATGATAATCATCATGTTTGTTTATTTGTTTTTTTGTGGTTGAGTTCCCTATTCGGGCGGAGCTGGTCCATCCATGATGGGGGCTGTCAGATCAATGGCTTGGAAAGGCTGACAATGAGCACCACATATCCAAACCAAGTTCCGATTGGGGAAGTTCTCAGTTAGGAACAAACAGGGAACTTGGCCTCTCTCTCTCTCTCTTGTTTTCTTTTTCTTTTTAGGTTTTTGAAAGGTACCTTTTTTTTTTTAACACACGCACGCACACCCCCACACACTCACGCAGGTGGAATTTCACCACCTATAGGTACTCGAACCCTTGACCGAAAGTTGAAACTCCTATGACTCTACCACCCGAGCAAGAGCAAGGACCCAAAATTTTGAAAGGTACCTATTTAGCCCTTGTATTTAAGAGTGTTGAGATGTCGAGATGTTGTGTTACCTTGATATGCTTCACCACCCATTTTTTTCATGTATCGATTTTTCACATCAGTGAAGACCAATACACCATACATTTCTTATAGGCTGATATTTTAAACTCTGAAACCAAACTGCATGTTTTTCGATTGGAACTGGAATCAATCCTAATTTTTATTTTGGGGGATTGTTTTGGACCTTAACTAAACTCATTTTCATTCATGTATTGGTTACTGCACATCAAGTTAATATCAGTTGGAAAGAGAAAACACTTGGGCTTGAAAAATAATGCTGGAGATTATACATTCATGATATGGTTACGATGCATCATCTGTAGGAGTTGTACTTTTTTTTTTTTTTTTGGTTTCGTGATTTTTTATTATTATAGGTTTTTAGGATTCTTGATCACCATCTATGACCCATATCTTTCTTTCACAGATTGTTGATGTCGGAGACACTCTTGTGCTTTTTATGGAATCAAATCTTAGGGTACAGAGCTTTAAGGATGTTGGCCTTTTCACATGTTGTACACAGTATTCGGCGTATGTCCTAACTTGAAATGTTGCCATACATATATGTATCTTTTTGTGCTCATCTTTTCAGTCTTATTGTTGCTTTGTCCTTCAAATAAAATTATTTGGTCATGCTACTTTATCATTTATCCCTACAATGCATGCTGCTTTAAGAAGAGGATGAATTGAGAGCGAAAAGGTCTTTTATTGTACTGTGTGATCTTCACCACTGAAGGGTTTGGTTTGATGATAGGACAACTAATGTGATTTGCACAGCGTGCTTTCATACGTCTTCCAGGTATACATGTCCACTTTCTAACTAGATCCTTGACATGTAGTTATCAACCTTGATTAGCTCAACAAAATATTAATATCTAAAATCTTCAGGATTATGGTTGCTGCTATATCTTTCCTACTTGGTTACGAGCCGATGGAAGAAGCTGAGAATAATGAAGGCTCAAGCAGTGAAGATGAAACTACCATGCAAAAACCTCAAGTTGTTTTGAGTCGTGAGACTGTCTATAAGGTATTTTTCATAGTATATAATTTTTTTGTCAGAAAGAATTGAAACCACCTCTAGATTTCTACCTTTTTATAGTTTAACCCCTGAGATTTTTTTAAAAAAAAGCTGATTAAGCTGACTGAAAAAGTAGAAAACCCATATCCAGAATCCTTACTTTTTTACTCTTCAGATCCTGTTAAAAAAAAACTCATTGTTGAGATTAAAAGCAAAGCCTAACTTTGGTGTAATCGTCAATAGTTTTTTGTTTTCTGTTTGGACGTGCATTACGTACTACCCCACCTCTACGCCCATCTCTCTAGCCACCAATGGGCAGTTCTATGGACGGGCCCACCGTGACATATCTGTTTATCCATGCTGTCCATCCCTTTCTCTCGTATCATTAAAAGCCATATACACAAACCAAAGTAGATCCAACACTCAAATGTACCACACCAAATAATAAGCTTGGATTGTATTAGATGCACAAAGTATTAAACTCAAAAGTCATCTGTGATGTGATATATGGTTAGATTTACTTCATTTCTGCCCTCATATTTCAAAATGACATGAGAAAAGGGATGAATGGCATGGATAAATAAATATATTATGGCGGGCTCACCCACATAACTAGGCATTTGTGGCTTGAGCTGGGCGGGTTAGTGGCAATCCTCGTCCCTTCTGTTTCTCGTAAATAGAAACAATACCTTCTACATTAGTAATATTTTTGCACATAGCTACAATTTTTTTTGCCTGTTGATATTTTATGACTATGTTTCAGGTGCACATGAGTGGAAACTGAAGAATAATTTATTTTTGTGAGAAATGATTGGCGATTTCCTCACAAATTTTTCAATCTGTTTTGTAGGTGGACTTGATTTGGGAGGAACTTGGTCAAAAAATAAAGGAACTTCTAGAGATTGGATAGTCAGGAGTTGTTGCTTCTGTCTTAGCTGCCTGTGAATGGCTTCATACACATGGGCACGAGGTTTTCACCCCATCTCTCTGTGTTTGTGCGCGCACTCGTGCATGTGTTTATAATTTAATGCTTCATAGATTGTAACTCTGTACATCTGAAGGAAGCTATGTTTTTGAGGTTGTAGGAGTAAGTAATGGCAGACGATCAATTTTAAACTACTTTGATTGCTATTTTTCTATAATTTTTCCAAAGAATGTGAATGTGGGATGCATTGTCTGATTTGATTCTATTTGTAATAAATGCATTATTTTTTTTCCTGATTGCATTTTACGTACTATTCATATTAGCATTAAGCAGGTTTTTGCAATGGAAACAGGCGCCATTATTACAATTTGGTTTTAAAATTTTTTAACATTAGCTACGGATTTCAGCCATAGCATTTTTTCAAAAACCGTAGCAATTGCTAAAATCAGCATATTGCTACGGATTTCAACCCACTTTTAGCTACTGATATTATTCGTAGCCGTAGGTACATTCGTTACAATAAGTCTAGCTCTGCTTCTTTCCGTAGCGGATGATATCTATTACTACGGATGTTATCTGTAGCTATAGGTATATTTCGCTACAACAAGTATAGCTACGGCCATTATCCGTATCTAATGATATCTATTGCTACGGATTTAATCTGTAGGCGTAGGTACATTTGGCTATAGAAATTATAGCTACGGCTTTTATGTGTAGCTACTGATCCCTATTGCTACGGATCTAATTCATAGCTATTGGTTTTTGACCTTTAGCTACCCCACCAATAACTACGGACGTGCTACGGACTATATCCGTAGCAAAAGGTCTTTAGTTATGATTTTTAGCCGTAGCCTTTGCCCCTTTTTTTGGTAGTAGTATGTCGCATAGTTCATGGCCCATTATGTGTGTGATGTACAACCTTCCACCAAAGCTTTGTATGAAACCTCAGTTTACTATGTTGACTTTGCTCATTGAGGGACCACGACAACCAGGAAAGGATATTGACGTTTATTTACAGTCATTGATTGATGAATTGTAAAAGTTATGGCGAGAAGGGGTCACGACGTTCGATGCATACCATGAAAACAAATTCAACATGCATGTCGTTCTGCTTTGGACAATCCATGACTTTCCAGCATATGGTAATATTTCTGGTTGTAGGACAAAGGGTAAGTATGGTTGTCCTGTATGTGGTCCCAACACAGATTCTTTACGACTCAAATATAGAAAGAAACATGTTTATATGGGCCACAGATGATAGTTGTCACTGTCAAAACAGGCTAGGAAGGACACAAGTGTTGGCACGTTCAATAAGAAGGTGAAGATACGATGTCAACTGATTCGTCTAGATGGAATTGAGGTCAAAAGACAAACCAAAAACTTGAATATGCAGTGGGGGAAGATTGGGAAGAGTAATATAAGGGGTATTGATAGAGGCCGACAAGAGCTAGCGGATGATGTTGAATCACCATGATTTTTCAAACGGTCTATATTATTTGATCTGGAGTATTGGAAAGATATTCTCGTGCGTCACAACCTTGATGTTATGCATATTGAGAAAAATGTATTTGAAATCCTTGTTGCCTTAATGTTGAACACGTCTAGAAAAACCAAGGATGATGCTAATGCACATAGGGACCTGAAACAATTGGGAATTAAGAAGCTTCTATGGCTAAAAAAGAACAATGGCAAGGTGATTCAAAAATAAGGTACTTTTTGTCTAAGAAAAGAAGAGAAAAAACTTTTCATCCAGACTTTGCATGAGCTGCGTGTTCCGATCGATTTTAGCATGAATTGGAGGACCATCGTAAAGGAAGATTGTGTGGATTTAAAGGGAATGAAATCTCATTCTTACCATGTGTTGATGCAACAACTGCTCCCAGTTCTCATCCAGCATGCATTCAGGGATAGGAAGGTCATTCATCCTATAATTACAAGCTTTTGCACCTTCTTTAATGCCTTGTGCTCGACAACCGTAGACCTTCAAACACTCCTTACTCTTGAGAGGGGCATGGCTAGGACGTTATGTCAGCTTGAAACTATATGCCCGCCATCGATATTTGTCATTATGATGCATTTATCGATCCATTTGGCGTACGAGGCTCGCATATGTGGTCCTATATACTATCGATGGATGTATCCATTCAAAAAGTACGCTGTGAGTTTAATAAGAATAAATCGGCTTAATATTTACATTTGCATGTATATATAATGTATCATTAACTTTGTCAGGTTCATGAAGACATTTAAGGCCTATGTCCGTAACAAGACACGACCTGAGGGTTATATTGCAGAGCAGTACATCCAAGAGGAGACAGTTATATTCTACAACTAATATAAAGGAAAATAGAAAACAAACCTACTGAAAAAGCTAGAAAAATGGTTTAACGGAGTCATTTCAGGACTACGTAAGTTGGAAGATATCATTGATGATGACCCTAATGAGGACAATGTTGGTCCAGTAGGTTCGGGTCAAAGTGTTATCATATCAGGTATCAAATACGAACAAGCTCATACATGGGTACTGAAGAGTCATCCCACCTACGACGAGTGGGAAGGGTATGTATAATAAGCTCATATATATATATATGTGTGTGTGTGTGTGTGTGTGTGTGTGTGTGTGTGTGTGTGTATCTTCCTTACTTTATGCGATTTCAATATAATAATGTTATCGAATATCACGCAGGAAGCACAAAGAATTCTTATAGCGATGCTATAAGAGGACCAACAAGGTGCCTAGCGAGGACGAATTCATATCTTGGTTGAAGAGGCAACTAGAGTTCATTGAATTTGACGATAATAAATTTAAAGATTTAGTGAGAGGACCTCTAGCTTTTTCTATGCAATACAAAAAGTATTGTATTAATGGTTTCCTCTTTGTCACTAAGGACTCTGAGGAGAATAAAACGAACCAAAACAGTGGGGTTAGGACAGAGGGTATGACAACCTTCCGATCAAGTGTTAAGGATATCAATACAGTGGATGAAAATCAACCTTACCACGGAGTCCTTCATAAAATTATCCAATTAGAGTACCGAACAGGGTACAAGCCCATCCTATTTAAGTGCAATTGGGTGAAAGTGACACATCATGGTGTTTCTTTTGATGTCGAAGTGAATTTAAGATTAGTAAATTTATTTAGTATTTACAATTCAGACAAAGTCGATGACGATCCCTTCATTCTTGCAGAGCATGCCCTGTAAGTTTTCTACTCCAAAGAACCAAAAAATCCTAATTGACATGTGGTCTTAGAGGTTTCAAAATTTTTTTTTGTCAAAGAAGAGACGTGCATTCTATCGGAACGATTAAAGGTTGTAAGTAATGCCGATGCAGGACCTGATCTTACCTCATTAGCAATGGTTGATGAGTTGATATTTAATGAATCTGAAGACGTCAATGTTGTGGTTGAGAAAATAAAGAAAAGAAAATTATCAAAGAGAATCTACTGATTTATTTGTATTTTCTAAGCATGTAACAAAATGATATTTATTAGAGGAAATCTAATTAAGGTTTTGATAATATAGTGAATTTTTTGTACTTTATCTGTGATCTAAATTAGTTCTTAACCATTAGCTTTTTTTTTTCTTTTCATATTAGAGAAGAAATAGGCACATAGATTCACAACCAGAGGTATTGGGTGCGCAGGTGCTTGGGAGTACAAATTCAAGAAACACCAAAGGTAATAAGATACTTCTCCTTAATTATATATGTAAATTTCTTTTTTTCTTATATATTGGTGATAATCAATAATGTTTATATATAACTATTATTATTTTTATGTAATTGTGTCAGCTTCTTCTTCATCTAGAAAGAGAGGCATTACTAAGGGGGTCTCTTTACTTGTGCAACCTGATAGGAAAAAAGTCTTAAAGATGAATGAATTCGGGCAACCGAATGAGGATTGTTTCAATCACAGAGACTTTGCATCGCATGTTGGTGTCCTCACCCATTCTCATATCCCGACCATATACCCGAACATTCACCAAGTGCCTCATGAACAAATTCATATGGTCACAGAAATATTGTCACAGTTTTATGAGTTTAAGGGTTAACGTTGGGATGCAAGTCATGATTACGTTACAAAATGCATCAATGAAGTGTGGAGGAATTACAAGAGAAGATTGACTGTAAAATATATTAAAAATAAGATCCTATTGTTGTAAGAGATGGTCCTGCCCCCCCAGGTATCCCTATGGAGGATTCGAGGGTCTTCGTGGATCAACGTACCACCGAGGAATTCAAGAGGGCAAGCGTAAGGAATAAAGTCAATCAGGCCAAGCTAAAAGGATCTGCGTGTCTTGGAAGGCACAGCATGGCTGTTACTCGCCATAAGATGATATGTATTTTAAAATAGATATTATAGTTTAAAATTGAATTTAAATTTGAATTATCATTCGTCTTAATCTATTAAAGACGTGTATTTGAATGATATGTAATGTGCCAAAGGCGAGGGAGAAGAATCTTACCTCTGATGCTGAGATAAGTAGATATGAAGTCTTCTTAAGAGCCCATACAAGAAAGGACAAAGTTGTCCACTATCCTGACCTTGCTGTAAGTGCATCCCTCGTACCACTAACTAGTACCCTTATGAAAAGCCTATATATAACTTTGAATTATATTGCATTCATTTGTATTTTTTCACAGGAAAAACTAGATGAGCTCTATAGTAGTAATCCTGCTTCTAAGATGACCGGCATAGATGATGCCCTTACAAAGGTACTAATAAAATTTAAAAATTACATAAGTTTTATGGTATTTATGAATATCCTAATAACTTGATTTACAATGTTTTATAGTTGGTTGGTTCTGATAATAGAGGGCGAATGCGGGGCCTAGGTTGCTTAATGAGCAAGCTAGGACTGAAGAAGTTAGCCCCTGCTCGTTCAAAGGTAGAAAATGTGACGAAAGAAAAAGAGAGCGTAAATCAAGAGTTATTTCAGGTGAAGAAAAAATTGGATGATATGACTGAAGATATAGTTGAGATGAAGAAAACATTGGTGGATATGCAGAAAGAGAGACAGTATACTCAAAATCTCTCATCACCAACAGTCACTAAATCTACTCAGGCATCGTCGGTATGCATGTATAAATTTTTTTACTATATTGAGCTTACAATTATATTATAAACGCTAACAATACCAATGCCATTTTATGTGTAAATGTAGTCGGATATTATATATATCGGTAAGAGATGCGACTTACTTGGTTTTGGAAAATGTGGTGTAGTTGCTCATTGTGAAGTACACGAAGTTAATCCAAAAGCAACTGTCCTATGCGAATCGTTGGAGGATGGAGCTTTTGTTGTTGTCCTGACTGAGATTATACAACCTCACGCTCCTTTGTGAAAAGAAAATGAGTTCGCATCTACACTTGGAGAGGTCGGTCCGGGATCATTTGTGAAATGGGGGAAAGAGGCTTTGAGAATTTAATAATTTGAACAAATTTGGTACTCTATAGTTAAACATGTGTAGTGTGCATTTTGAACTAATTTTAAATGTGTAGTGTGCATTTTGCACTAATTTTGAACTAATTTGACACTTGTTTTTTTTTTTTTTTTTTTAAATATTGAATGAACTATTAGGCTCCATACTGAATGACCTATTAGGCACTAAGGAGCTTTTGAACTATTCGAACGTATTTATAGTCTTAGGCTCCATTTGGTCATCACATTAGTATTTATGAAAACATTTTTAAAAAAAAAAACCAAATGGAGCCTAAGCCCTTTTTTAACTCCGCCCATGCAACTCCTTACATTTCAGGTCCCAAGCCCGGGTAAAGGAGGAGGGAGAAGGGCTTTAGAATGAGATCGTTAACTATGGAGGAGATCCTAAAAAATGCAGTGAGAATCTCTGGTTTTATGGTTTTACTTATAGATTCCTGTATTGATTACTCAAGCATGACAATTATGCGCATTCTTTCAGGTGGATGTTGCATGTGAGAGGATTGGAGCTGTATATTTCAGATTCAAGCATCTGGTACGTCTCTTGTCAAGAATGCATATGATTGGAGTGGCCTGGCCATTTAGATAGGCTGTATTTATGTATTTGTTCGAAATTGATGGAGCAGACTCGGATGTGCATCGGAGCTATGCAGAAGAGCGGGGGTCCCTGGAAAGTGGGAACCGCTGTTATGACCATGATGAAACTGTCTATTTCTATGAATGGCATTGGAGGGGCCTAGCCATTTGGACAAGCTATATTTATGTATTTGCTCTAAATTGATAGAGTAGACCCGAATGTGCGTCAGAGCTATCCAGAAGAACAGGGGTCCCTGGAAGGTGGGAACCACTATTATGACCATGATGAAGCTGTCCATTTTCTATGGACGACATTAGAATGGCCTGGACATTTGGACAGGCCGTGTCTATATTTGTATTTGCAGGGACCACACCCTTAACCTAAACCCGAACACATTCTCAAATCTAAAAACCTATAACCTAAACCTAAACCCAAACCTAAACCTTTAACCTATAACCTAAATCAAAACCTATAACCTAAACCAAAATAAAAACCTACAACGTAAATCCAAACCCATTCTCAAATCCCAAAACCTATAACCTAAACCTAAACCTTAACCTAAACCCATACCTAATAACCTAAACCCAAACCCAAACCTGAATCCAATCCCAAATTCCTAAACCTTAACCTAAACATATAACCTATAACCTAAACCCGAACCCATTCTCAAATCCAAAAACCTATAACCTAAACCTAAACCTTAACATAAACCTATAACCTATAACCTAAACCTAAATCAAAACCTATAACCTAAACCCAATTCCCTAAAGCTAAACCTACACCTAATCCTAATCTCAACTCCCTAACCTAAACCTAAACCTAAACTTGAAAACCCAAACTTAAACCCAATCCCAACCTGAATCCGATTTCCTAAACCTAAACCATAACCCATTCTCAAATCCAAAAACCTATAACCTAAACCAAAACCAAAACCTATAACCTAAACCAAAACCAAAACCTATAACCTAAACACGAACCCATTCTCAAATCCAAAAACCTATAACCTAAACCTATAACCTATAACCTAAACCAAAACCTATAACCTAAAGCAAAACCAAAACCTATAACCTAAACCCGAACCCATTCTCAAATCCCAAAACCTATAACCTAAACCAAAACTAAAACCTTTAACCTAAACCCGAACCCATTCTCAAATCCTAAAACCTATAACCTAAACCTAAACCTTAACCTAAACCTATAACCTATAACCAAAACCTATAACCTAAACCCGAACTCATTCTCAAATCCCAAAACATATAACCTAAACCTAAACCTTAACATAAACCTATAACCTATAACCTAAATCAAAACCTATAACCTAAATCAAAACCAAAACCTATAACCTAAACCTGAACCCATTCTCAAATCCAAAGACCTATAACCTAAACCTATAACCTATAACCTAAACTAAAACAAAAACCTATAACCTAAAGCTGAACCCATTCTCAAATCCCAAAACCTATAACCTAAACCTTAACCTTAACCTAATCATATAACCTAAACTCAAATCCCTAAACCTTAATGTATAACCTAACCTAAACCTATACTTATAACCTAAAACTATTCCCAAATCCCAAAACCTAGAACCCAAACCTAACCTTTCCCTAAACCTATAACCTAAACTCAATTTCCTAAACCTAAACCTACACCTAATCCTAATCTCAACTCCCTAACCTAAACCTAAACCTAAACTTGAAAACTCAAACTTAAACCCAATCCCAAACCTGAACTCGATTTCCTAAACCTAAACCATAACCCATTCTCAATTCCCTAAAGCTATAACCTATAACCTAAACCTATAACCTTTCCCTAAACCTATAACCTAAACCTAAACTTAAAACCTAAATGTATTCTCAAATCCTTAAACCCAAACCTACACCTATAATCATGTTCTCAAAAGTTATAACCTATAACCTAAACCTAAACCTATAACCTAAACCTATAACCTAAACCTAAACCTATAACCTAAACCTAAACCTTAACCTAAACCTTAACCTAAACCTAAACCTAAACCAAAACCTATAATCATATGGCGAGACCATTTCTTTTGTGTCAATTTCTTTCCTCTTTGAGTTTTTTTTTTTATTCATTAAGAAAAAAAAGTGGTTATACATGATGCACTTCTTTCACTTTGTCTTTCTTTTCCCCAATGGGCATTCTAACTTATGAATGACATGACTATTTGTAGGATGATGGAATATACGAAGCTGTTGAAATTTCAAGGTGAAGTTGAGCACATTTCTGTAATGAAGCCAAAGATTTATATTTTTAGCATTATTGTAATTGTAATTGTAATTGATTGAATGAATTGGATTGTAATTGATTGTAATTGTAATTGATTCAATGAAGGATTTTAATTATAATTGATTGAATGAAGGATTGTAATTGAAATTGATTAAATGAAGGATTGTAATTGAATGAATGATTGATTGTACATGTGGTAATTGAATAAACAAATGATTATATATAATTTTTTAATGTACAAAATAGCTATGGATATTGACTATAGCCACTGATCTGACAGGTGTAGCCTTTTCAATTTTGGCATATTGCTACGGACTTTTAGCTACAAATAATATCCGTAGTTGTTTCAGGTTTTCGCTACAGATATAATTGCTACGGATTATATCTATAGCTGTTGTAACCTATAGCTATGGATTAAATCTGTAGCCATAGGTTCTAGACCTATTGTTACGGCACCTACGATTACGATCGTGCCACGGACTAGCTACGGACTAAAATCATAGCCATAGGGCTATGGCTACGGATTTTATCCATAGCCTTTGCCCTTTTTTGGGTAGTTTTTATAAGCTTATGCACGATTGATGCATGGAAGTGATTCCAAGATGCATCCTTAGCTTAGCTGCAGTAGGAGCGTGTAGTCGAGCTTCAGGAGTTTTTGTTATTATTATCATTGTATTTTTCTTCATGCGCAATGTACCTTAAAATTTTTATCATAGTAGATTTTGTGATGGTGTCTTGGTTATTGCGTGGGTTATGCTTATGGTTATGCTTATTACGAATCAAATTCATGTTAAAAATCCTTCTTGTATGATCCCAAGATTGGAACCAGGTGTATGGGTGTCAGGAGCCAAGAATGGGGTACTACGAAGGTTGTCGGCGCCAGATTCGATAATTGAAAATTTTGTGAGATTGGTTTCCGAGTTTGGAGAGTGACAGAGAGAGAATCGGCAAATAAAGGAGGGACTCCACCACTATGAATCCCTCACATGATCTACACCATACAATCACATATGGGTCCCATGCACGCATGAGCCCAACATAACATAGAAAAATATGGGGTGGGGATGCCACCATGCAAATGAGGGGTCTAGATGGCTCTTAAAGGCATTGATTAAAGTAAAAAACCATCACGGTGGGATCCATAGACAATTGACCCGCCATGGCTCATGCATGTAAGAAGATGGGCCAAAGGCCACATCTAGGGGATCATGGAGGATCTCAACTATGGATTGGTGGGTCCTTCAAGTCTCCAAACAAAGAAAAGAAAGAGATCAAGGGGAGAGGGTATGATCTAACCTTAGAGAGCACCCACCTTCAATTCTTAAGCTTCTTCTTCCACCAATGGAATCCTAGTGGGCCAAGGATGATGTTTTAATGGTTGGGATTATCTTTGGATGGTTGGATGAGGGAGTATAGGAGCATGCAAGGGCTGGAATTTTAGAGAGTTTGGGACGTCCAAGGACTTACTACAATAGTGAAAATGGAGAATGAAAGAGGGAAAGAGAGATGAAGGAGAGAGAGAGAGAGAGGGATAATGATGATGGCTAGTCTCTCTCTCCTAGCTAGGCTATGATTTGGGTGTAAGAGAAGCATGGCTAGGGTCATCATTACCTTGTAAGAGGCAAGAAGCTATGGGGTTCGGATGATGTCGTCCTAACTAGCTAGGGTGACATCACCCACATGATTGCATAGGGAAGTGGGCATGGACACCTTGGATCCCACAATGCATGATCAATGGTTGGGGTAATGCGAGGGCTAGATCTCCCTATCTAAACGTCAGATTGACACATAAGATGCGTTGTTGGAACCGCAGAGATGATGCGGTCGCAATGGCACTGGTCTCAGGTTAAGTCAACTCGGGTTTATAGGATGAGACGTAAGGTCACCTGCAAATACTATCTATGGGTTGTGGGTTGCCAGAATTTGATGGGGCGGATCACGGGATCCTAAGAAATAAAATGGTCACTAAGACATAGGCCTAACAAGTGCAGTATTGAAGTGGATGGAGGATTGTGATCATTGCAAGTATCTCTCAACCTATATTCACAAATTAGAAGCATGATAAAAAAGAGGGATAAGTGTGTTAGGGTATGGTCTGAGTAACCAAGTAACAAATATATGGGAGCATTATTGAAGTGGATAGGTGTGTTAATCACTGTAACCATCTCTCACTGGCCTGCATTCTACTGCTGTTACAAGCGACGATTTTCTGCTTATTTCAACTTGATTTTATTCTTTTTGTCACATGTGTCCACATGTTCACGATACTGGTGCAATCTTGCAAATTTATCACTCTCACAGATGGGATATTTCTCCTAGCTGATTTTTTTCGCTATAGTTTTTTTTTCATTCTCCTTATTAGACATTTTCGGTCACAAGAGTAAGGATCTAGGGTTTGCGGCGATTCGCAGGAGATGAGAAATGGATCTATCTCTTATTTCTTCATATATTCTTTTCTTTTGTGTATTTTTTTTATTTACACTGATCATTTGAGAGATTTTTTATAATATTAAATGCATGTACCAAACCATTAGTATCGTTTAACATAACATTTAAATGCCACGAAGATACATGTTAATTGCATAGGTTAGATTGGAAAACTACAATCTAACCTAGGCAGCAAATATATTATATTTTAAATCCAAGTATTCATAAAATCAGAAACATCTAACATTCATATCAAAGATATGGATAGCTTTGTAGGGAGAGCGTAGTATTGAAGTGGATGAGGGACTGTGATAACTGCAAGTATCTCTCAACCCACATTCACAAAATCAGAGTGGATCCACATTCACAAAATTAGAGTGGATGGGGGATTGTGATAACTGCAAGTATCTCTCAACCTACAAAGAGGATTTTAAAGTGATTTTTTTTTTATAAAGGAGCATAGCCACAAGTGTACGCAAGTTACAAAACATCATCACCACATATCCACTAATATAATATTTGAGTATAATGTTAAAGTGAAATACATCATATAATAAAATTTCAAAATATCGGGCACATGATCCTGCCTCAATGCTGTTGCGGTCTAGTATAATTTGCACATAATGAACGTGCATAAGCTTACTACGAAGCTTATAAAGTGTGTGTGTGTGTGTGTGTGTGTGTGTGTGTGTGTGTGTGTGTGTGTGTGTGTGTGTGCACAATGCATGTGCCAAGCATATAAATGTCAGAATAAGCGAAAATGATGGAAAGGTAAATTGGAAAGTCCATAAATGATGTTAGTCATACTAAGGATATGTAATGTAAGGCCTATATGGACGAATGTCATATGCTAGAGATGCAACACAAGCATGTCAATCCTTAACTCGTCCACATATCAGTACGATTCGTCACTTGAAACATCACTGAGGTCTAGTACACTCCAACACTGGCTGTCGCCCCATCGCCCGCATGACCAAGTGAGTGGAAGAGACCTCACTATCTACTTTGCCAGTGGTATGCCAATGCCCACTCAGCTCATTAATAGTGGATCCATTTACTAAATGGTCAAACTTAACCTAGCTTACAGCCCCCTACCCTCAGGTAGATAAGGTCATGCGCCCTTTTAACCAACCATGATAAAAGTGGGAGACAGCCTACTAGTATTCGGCACACGGGTGCTCATGTTATCCACTTAGTCTCGACGTTGAAGCATCCTACTAGTACTACAAGGGTTTAGGGACTTTTAACCAAGGACATCCATAGCGCCCTAATGCTAAAACAAATATTTTCGGTATCCAATCTGGCAATCAATGATATGCCTGTGGAGGCCATAACCTTAATGTCGCTAGGTCATAAAGTGATTGTGACATACAAGAAGTGAAATACATGAGTCATATCATCCAAGTCATGCATCAAACCTACACGTACCATGCAATCATGTGGGGCAACCCTATCTCATATGGGGTCCCTTAAGTATCTCAGCCTAATGGCATATGCTATAATCAATTATCACCCATAACATGCATACAAATGATGCGTATGGGCATATGTCTGGGCATGATGTCATTATACTAAGCATGCTCTTAGTGTGTCCTACCAAGCCAAGTATACTAGCACGTTATCAGATATATCAGATAATAATCGGCCTTAATCAACACATCATATGCAAAGAGTGGGAACTGAATGACCTGCCCCTGTAGAAATATATAAGTCTATGTGGTGTGGCCCACATTCTACTAACATCAGCTCCTCATATAGCTTGCAAGGCATGAATAAAATATATAATAAGGCGGGGTCCACTATGAGTGACCTGGATGGACACCCACATGTACCACACGTGTGTCACTAGGCTACCAATCCATTCTGGCACATGACCCACTAATGATGTTCCAAAATAATCATATTATCAATGACATCACTTTAATTACTCTAGTAGAATGATCTGCATCGTCTAATCACTACTAATGTAAATTGACGGTTATAGAACATTGGTTAGCCACTAGGATGTGATCATATGCTCATGGCCCATCTGAGTCTTGGGACTTCATCAGTTCAGGCAAAGTATATGCTTAAATGGATTTAATAAAACCATAGTTTCAACATTCACACTAAGTAATTTAAGGATTTAAATCCAAGATGCCAAACATAAGCAAAGACCTGAGGGATGTAGATTATAGGGATTTCCAAGTCCAAGGGATCCCAAAACCAAGAAATCCCAAGTCCAAGAGGTTTTTACTCCCACGTTACCCTATGGTACGGCCCACCTAAGATTTGGATCAACCTGAGTTTTGGGCTCATGGCCTGACATGGTTTGATAAGATGGATGAACGGAGTGGATATGATACATATATCATGTAGGGTCCATGTGTGGGGACAACCTAAGGAGGCTTCCGCCCTCTCATGTCACTGGGGAAAAACGCCCAATAACACCCTTATTTTGTTGTTTCTCTTTCTTTTTTTGATAAACTATTAGTGCAGGCCCCACGTGGATCTTCTACTCCAATCACCACGTAGTCCATCTCGAGCGGATCAAATGGGCTCTGATTTGGGTTGATTTTAACAAACAGGGACTCCATAGTGGGCCTTGGAAGATTTCAATAGCAATGGTTCGTTTCCCTCATTGTGGCCCACTTGAGACTCGAATTTGTCTCATCTTTTATCCCATGGCTCAAAAGATCTTGAAAAGTCGATGGACGGTGTGGATTCAATATAAATATCAGAATAGGGTCCCACTTGTGAGACCCAAAATTGGCCAAGAATGAGTTACCACCCACGTGCATGGCATTCATGTATTATTATTATTATTATTATTATTATTATTATTATTATTATTATTATTATTATATTTGTGTTATGTTTTGCATACACTATTAAGGTGGACCCCAAGTAAATAATCTAATTTGTTTATCGTCTTTGCCACTTGAGTGGAGTCCAATAGACTCGAGTTTGGGCTATTTGGATGATCAAGGACCCAAAGCAGGCCCAAGAGTGTTTGAATAGATGGACATTAATACCCTTAGTACAGCCCACTCGAGACTTGGATTTGCCTCAAAATTTAACACATGGCCTAAAGTTATATAAAGAAGATGGTAGATGGTGTGGATTAAACAAATTCATCATGGTGGGGTCCATGTGTGGGGGCAGCCTAAATGGTTTTCCACACTCACGTCATTGGGCAATAATGCCCAGTGACATTTTTTGCTATTTTTTTCTCTTCCTTATATATATATATATATATATATATATATATATATATATATATATATATATATATATATATATATATATATATATATATTCTACTATTTGGGGTCCACTAGTGGATAATCCATTTCGTCCATTATATCGGCTAGCTCTCTATGAACCAAAGAAGTCCAATGATGGGTAGGTCCACTACCTACACATACAATAGTAAGCCTAAGAAAGTTCCAACAGTGGGACTTTGTTTCCCTCGGTGCGGTCTACTAGGAACTCAAAGTTATCTCATTTTTTTATCTCATAGCCTAAAATGACATGGAGATAGTGGTGATGACGTGGATTAAACAAATACATCAAGGTGGGATCCATGGTTAGGATGCCTCCACCACACGTCCACAAGGTTGACATGAGGGGGTTCTCCCACTCCCACCATCGGTTGTAGTGTGGTCCACATGATGGTTGGATCGACTAGAATTTTGAGCTCCACGGTTAAAATGAGCCAGTAGATGGATGGATGGTGTGGATCGAAGAAATACATCAATATGGGTCGCACGAGTGAAATCTCACTCCAAACCTCTCATGCAAAGTAAGAAATGACGTGGGTAACCCAACTCTTCTAGTATTTGTGGTATGACCCACTTAGGATTTAGATTAGCTTCATTTTTTAGCTCAACGCCTAAAATGGGAATGAAAATTGGATGGACGGTATGGATGATACACACACACACACGAAAAAGCTCACTTGCGAACCAATTCGTACGTACTACGTACGAACTTTTTGAGAACCTATCATACGTGATGTGGATCTAAAATCTGAACTATTCATGTGAAGCATCACCTTGTGAAACCCCCTGGGCCCAAGTTTGACTTTGATCTAAAACTTTTATGGGCCATGAAAAATGAAACAGTTTCCTCTCTTGATTTGCATTTATCTTTTCTCTGGCCCACTAGAATTTTAAATTAGGGTGAAAATTTGTCACATGGGATTTCATGGGATTCCGCATCACATGGACCATTTAGATTAGACACTCATGGCACATGTGCAAAGGTGTGCACGTGTGTAGGTGCGCAGGGGAGCATGACTCTCTCTCTATACACACACACACACACACACACACATCATGATGGGGGCCAAGAGAGAAGCCCACATGGTGGCTTTGGAAGGTGAATGGTGGTAGAGACAGAGACATGTCTTTGGACATTGTTATGTCCACCGAAGACGGTGCCACTACCCCTCTCCCTATCTTGTGTTTTAAGGGTGAAGTAAAGCCCACCTAGGAAATCCACTCCATCTATTTGAATGTCCAACTCATGGTGGGGCTAAGAAGCTTTGGATCACATACATTTTTTGTGTATTTTCACCATCTAAGTGTGCTTACACAATCAACTAGTTTAAATAGAAGTTAAACATCACGGTTGACCACAAAAGGTGGTCCACGCTATGATAGTGTGCGGGAACGCTCTCCAATAGACAGGGCATTTCCCATAGCCAATTGTTTTTGCTGTAGTTTTCTTCTTATCTTTCTTCTTGTTAGACATTTTCGGTCACAAGAGTTAGGATCTGTGGCTTGCGAGGATTTGTGGGAGATGAGAAATGGATTTATCTCTTATTTCTT
Source organism: Magnolia kwangsiensis (assembly GCA_037074715.1). Lineage (NCBI taxonomy): Eukaryota > Viridiplantae > Streptophyta > Magnoliopsida > Magnoliales > Magnoliaceae > Magnolia > Magnolia kwangsiensis. Next base: position 101,169,572 of record CM073578.1, read on the forward strand.
CATTTTTTCTTTTCTTTTGTGGTATTATTTTATTTACACTGATCATTTGATAGATTTTTCATTATATTCTATGCATATACCAAACCATTAGTATCGTTTAGCATAACATTTAAATGCCATGAATATACATGTTAATTGCCTAGGTTAAATTGGAAAACTACAATCTAACCTAGGTAACAAACATATTATATCTCAAATCTAGGTATACATAGAATTAGAAACATCTAACATTCATATTAAAGATATGGATAGCTATATAGGAAGAGTGCAGTATTGAAGTGGATGGGGGACGATGATCACTACAAGTATTTCTCAACCCACATTCACAAAATTAGAAGCTTGATAAAAAAAGAGGGATAAGTGTGCTAGGATATAGTTTGAGTAACCAAGCAATAAACAAATGGGAGCACTATGGAAGTGCATTAGGGCGTTAATCGCTAAAACAATCTCTCACTGGATTGCACTCCGCTGCTGCTATAGGTGACGATTTTCTACTTCTTTCATCTTGGCTTTGTTCTTCTTATCATACGCATCCACATGTTCAAGATACCGGTGTAGTCTTCTAAATTATCACTTTTGCAGACGGAGCATTTCCCTTAGCTGATTTTTTCACAGTATTTTTCTTCTTATCTTTCTCTTTGTTAAACATTTTTGGCCACTAGAGTAATGATCTAGTGTTAGCGTAGATTTGCAAGAGATGAGAAATGGATCTATCTCTTGTTTCTTCATTTTTTCTTTTCTTTTCTTTTGTAGTATTGTTTTATTTACATTGATTGTTTGAGAGATTTTTCATAATATTTTATACATGTACCAAACTATTATTATCATTTAACACAGCATTTAAATACCACGAAAATATATGTTAACTGCATAGGTTAGATTGGAAAACTATAATCTAACCTAGGAAACAAAGGTATTTAGTATTCATAGAATCAAAAACATCTAACATTTATGCTAAAGATATGGATAGCTGTGTACGGAGAGTGCAGTCTTGAAGGGGATGGGGGATTGTGATCACTGGGAGTATCTCTTAACCTTGTGATCACTACATCCCTCAACCCCCATTCACAAAATCAGAAACATGCTAAAAAAGAGGGATAAGTGTGTTAGGGTATGGTCTAAGTAACCAAGTAACAAACAGATTACAACATTATTAAAGTGGTAGGTGCGTTAATCACTACAACCATCATTCACTGGCATGCACTCTACTCCTGCTGCAAGCGATGATTTTCTACTTCTTTCATCTTGACTTTATTCTTATTGTCACACGCATTCACATGTTAACCATACTGCTGTAGTCTTACAAATTTATCACTATTACAGATGAGGTATTTTTCGTATCTTTTTTTTTAGCTGTAGTTTTCTTCTTATCTTCCTCCTTGTTAGACATTTTCGATCACAAGAGTTAATATCCGTGGTTTGCGGGGATTTGTGGTAGATGAGAAATGGATCAATCACTTGTTTCTTCATTTTTTTTCTTTTCTTTTATGGTATTATTTTATTTACACTAATCATTTGAGAGATTTTTCATTATTTTATATGCATGTACCAACCAATTAGTATATTTTAACCCTGCATTTAAATGCCACAAAAATACATGTTAACTACCATGGTTAGAATGGAAAACTATAATCTAACCTCGGTAGCAAACAAATTATATCTCAAATATTATTATTCATAGATTCAGAAACATCTAACATTCATATCAAAGATATGGATTGCTTTGTAGGGAGAGTGCAGTATTGAAGTGAATGAGAGATTGTGATCACTGCAAGTATCTCTCAATTGGCATTCAAAATTAAAAGCATGATAAAAAAAGAAGAAAGATAAGTGTGTTAGTGTATGGTCTGAGTAACAAAGCAATAAACTGATGGGAGCGTTATTAAAGTTGAAAGGGGCATTAATCGTTATAACCATCTCTCATTGGCCTGCATTCTGTCGCTGCTGCTGCAGGTGATGATTTTCTACTTCTTTCATCTTGGCTTGATTTTTCTTATCACACACATCCATATGTTCACGATACTGTTGTAATCTTACAAATTTATCACTCTTAAAAATTGAAAATTTTTCGTAAATTATTTTTTTAACTATAGTTTTCTTCTTATCTTTCTTCTTATTAGACATTTTTGGTTACAAGAGTTAGGATCTGTGGTTTACGAAGATTTGCGGGAGATGAGAAATGGATCTATCACTTATTTTTTCATTTATTCTTTTCTTTTGTGGTATTGTTTTATTTACATTGATCGTTTGAGAGATTTTTCATTATATTTTATACATATACCAAACCATTAGTATCGTTTAACATAGCATTTAAATGCCACGAAAATACATGTTAATTGCCAAGGTTAAATTGAAAAACTACAATCTAACCTTGGCAGCAAACAAATTATATCTTAAATCTAAGTATTCATAAAATCAGAAACATCTAACATTCATATCAAAGATATGGATAACTTTGTAGGGATTGAGTGCAATATTACAGTGGATCGGGGATTGTGATCACTGCAAGTATCTCTCAACTGACATTCACAAAATCAGAAGCATAAAAAAAAAAGAGGGATAAGTGTGTTAGGGTATGGTTTGAGTAACTAAGCAACAAATAGATAGGAGCGCTATTGAAGTGGATAAGGGTGTTAATCACTACAACCATCTCTCACTGACCTGCACTCCTTTGATGCTGTAGGTGATGATTTTCTGCTTCTTCATCTTGGCTTTGTTATTTTTGTCACACGCATCCACATGTTTATGATATTGTTGCAATCTTACAATTTTATCACTCTTGCAGACGGGTCATTTTTCGTTGTTAATTTTTTTGCTGTAGTTTTCATATTATCTTTCTTCTTGTTAGACATTTTTGGTCACAAGAGTTAGGATTTGTGGTTTGTGGGTATTTACGGGAGATGAGAAATGGATTTATCTCTTGTTTATTCATTTGTTGTTTTTTTTTTTTTGTGGTATAGTTTTATTTACATTGATTGTTTTAGTGATTTTTCATAATATTCTATGCATGTACCAAACCATTAGTATCATTTAACACAACATGTAAGTGCCACTAAAAACATATTAACTTCCTAGGTTAGATTGAAAAACTACAATCTAACCTACGTAACAAACATATTATATCTCAAATCTATGTATTCTTAGAATCGGAATCATCTAACATTCATATCAAAGATATGGAAGTTGTGTAGGGAGAGTTCAGTATTAAAGTGGATGGGGGATTGTGATCACTGCAAGTATCTCTCAACTGATATTCACAAAATCAAAAGCATGATTAAAAAAAAAAAAGTGGGACAAGTGTGTTAGGGTATAGTCTGAGTAACCAAGCAACAAATATATGGGAGCGTTATTGAAGTGAAAAGTGGCATTAATCTCTGAAACCATCTCTCACTGGCGTACATTCCGCTAATGCTACGATTTTTTGCTTATTTCATCTTGGCTTTGTTCTTGTTGTCACACACATTCACATGTTCAGTCTTGTAAATTTATCACTCTTACAGACAGGGCATTTCCCGTAGCTAATTTTTTTCACTGTAATTTTCATCTTATCTTTCTCCATATTAGACATTTTTGGTTACAAGAGTGAGGATCTGTGGTTTACGAGCATTTACGGGAGATGAGAAATGGAATTATCTCTTGTTACATCATTTGATCTTTTCTTTTATGGTATTGTTTTGTTTAGACTGATTGTTTGAGAGATTTTTCATAATATTCTATGCATGTACCAAACCATTAGTATCGTTTAACACAGCATTTAAGTGCCACAAAAATACATGTTAACTTCCTACGTTACATTGGCAAACTATAATATAACCTACGCAGCTAACATATTATACATCAAATCTAAGTTTTCATAGAATCAGAAACATGTAACATTAATATCAAAGATATGGATAGGTGTATAGGGAGAGTGGAATATTAAAGTGGATGGGAGACTGTGATCACTGCATGTATCTCTCAACCCACATTCACAAAATCAGAAGAATCATGAAAAAGAGGTATAAATGTGTTAGGGTATGGTCTGAGTAACCAAGTAATAAACAGATGGGAGTGTTACTAAAGTGGATAGGAGAAGTAATTTCTACAACCATCTCTGACTACCCTGCATTTCGCTGATGCTGCTAGTGATGATTTTTTTCTTATTTCATCATGGCTTTGTTTTTTTTGACACAGGCATCCACATTTTTATAATACTGGTGTAATCTTACAAATTTATCACTCTTGCAAATGAGGCATTTCTCGTAGCCAATTTTTTTGTTATAGTTTTCTTCTTATATTTCTCCTTGTTAGACATTTTTGGTCACAAGAGTAAGGATCTGGGGTTTGCGACTATTTGCGGGAGATGAGAAATGTATCTATCTCTTGTTTCTTCATTTGTCCTTTTCTTTTGTGGTATTTTTTTTATTTACGCTAATCGTTTGAGTGATTTTTCATACTATTAGATAAATGTATCAAACTATTAGTATCGTTTAACAGATCATTTAAATGCCACGAATATACAAGTTATTTGTGAAATTGTGGTGAAGACCGCTTGAGACGAAGTAGGAATATGCCAATATGTCCTAGAGGGGAGTGAATATGACTTTTTAAAGATTTAAGATTTATTTAAAACTCATATTGCACTAATCCTATCAAATATACAATTTAAAGGATTACTCAGATAAAACTCTACTGGCTTCCAAGCCTAGTAGAGGATCCAATCAAAAACTTCTTAAAAGATAAAAAAGTTGCATAAAAGTTGTGATGGATATGATTGTGTGTGTATATGAGGTGTGATCTTAGTCAATCAAATATAAAAGCATGTGAGGAATATCACACAATGAAAAATAATAACAATCACAAACACAGTCATTTTTATAGTGGTTCGACTACTTGTCTACTCCACTCCCGACTGTCGCACTCATTCCTTGAGTGTAACATATTTCACTAAGGAGGTTTCCTAGGGTTTGCCTCAAACCTAAGGTTTAAAATCGGGTTCACCTTTTACCTTTACATGGAGGTTTCTACTCGGTTCACCTCTAACCCTGGAGTTTTACTGGTGCACTCCTAACCAGATGTTTATGCCCACGCAGAGCAAGGGTCCACACAACGCACCCAGATGTTTATGCTCTCCACAGAGCAAGGGTCCACACATCGTACACTTCTGCCGGAGGCCTCCTATGAGGACTTTAAAGGGTGATCAACACTTAAGACTCAATCCTAGAAAGGAATGATCACAAGTGTCCTCTGGACTCTAAGTACTTACAGATAAGTTGATGAGCCCTATTAAGCACAGTGATGAAGATCTCCTTCTTGTTGTTGAAGAGTCTTCACCTCCCTTGATCTGCAACACAAAAGATATACCAGTATTTAGCTTCGGGTTGGGTCAAGGTTAGGACAGAAATCTACTCTCTTAGAATTTTCCTATAAGGAAGATAGTGTGATTCCCGTCATCTATTTATTCAAGGCATCCTAGCTTAATGATATCCTATTAAGATGTTGCTGAAGGATCCTTAAATGCGAAAGTTCATTTTCCAATCCACTCTATTGAATGTCAATGAATGAGAGTGGATTGGAAGATGAACTCCCGTGAGAGAAAGGGCTTTGGTATATGATGTAGAGGTAAAACATAAAAAAGTACTCTCTTCTTTCTCTACCAGCAATATGGACAAGTCTCTCTTTATATAGGAAAAAGGTTCCAACGGATATAAAATGGTCATATTTATAACAGAGTTCGATATCATCGAGCAGGTCAATATCATCGAGCGTATACTCTCGATGGAATCGATTATCCGCTCAATAACACAAACTCAAATGTCATACGCTTTTGAAACCTTTTGTCAATCGATCGATGAGATTGATACATGTGTCGATGTTACTAAATTTCGAACTCTGATTCCATCGAGACTGGAATCGATGTATCGACATTTGAAAAATGAGAGAGACTAGTCAAAAATATTTTAGGTTTTTAGGAAATGATCGAGGGTCAACCGATGTCATCGAAATTTGAATATCGATGATATCGAGGCCGTGTCGATGGGATCGATAAATCATATAGATTTACCTATAAACACGCTAGACAGTTTGTGTCCAAACTCGATCCAATCGACCCGGTCTGGATAGCATCGACATAAGAATATCAATTTCTTTGAGTGGCCCTCGATCAAAGTTAAGAGCATCATGAAATATTTTACTGGAAGAAATGCACGCCCACTATGAAATATGATCGATGGACTTCCGATATGATCGATATTTGAATTCAAATTGAATCAGAACAGTCATCGATATATCGAAGCTCATAGTAGTTTTCTTTAGAAAAACAGGGCCGTCAGAAATCTACCTGTCGATATTATCGACCCACTTCCGATGGGCTCTACTTTTTGAATATCGATGATATCGATGGTTGTATCGATATATCGATAAATCCGTCTAGATGAGTATGTGGTTGTTGGATACTTTTAGTCCTCTTATCGATAGTATCGATTAAGAGTCGAGGACATCGACAATGCAGGTCAATCACATCGAAATGAGTATCGATACAATCGAAAGGGCAAGCAAACTTAGAGATTTTCTGTTGTTTGAAAATGTTCACTTACCTAAAAACTCTCATGTGTTCTAAGTTAATTTTAAGGGTTTTAATCACCTGGTGTTTTGGGACATGGGATGTGAGGCTATGATTTACCTATGATGAGCTTCCACACATCCAGTTGAGTCAGACGCTTGAATTGTTCTCCCTGTTTAAGCTCTGTAGTCCAGCTGACTCAATTCACATGGTAATCTCCCCCTTTGTCAATTACAAGATAAAATACTCAAAACACCCTAGGATAATATCTAGACAGACACATCCTAAATTGTGTGTACATGTGTTTACACAATTTTATAAATTCTAAGTCAACCATGTATACAACCAATATTTTCTCCCCCTTACCATAAACTCCCCCTTTCTTGGTGCAGCTTCTTCCCCTTACACCGGCAACATAAAAGAGCACAAATATCCAATTTTTCACACGGGGTGTTTTAACTTTTCTCCCCCTTTTTTGTCAGTCATTGACAAAGATAAAGTAGTAGATATTAACTGAAGATTTTAAGCATATGGGAGAATATATGAATGTATGTTAAGCAGCTCAGAAGATATGAATGCATTATAATCAGCTCAGATAAGATAATCATGAAAATCACATGCATTCCATATCAGAGACTATATAAGCCAGGGGACATCATATGGCATTAAGAATAAATTTATATGCAGCCATATTCAACAAAACATTCATCATTCAAACACGTGTACTGCCCCAGACAGTAGTAGACTATTAACCATCAGACAGAGATATCAAATGGATTAAGACACTACTTCATCATAGTTTGTAATTATCACACACATAACCATGATCATAGGGCATTCAAAAACATACTTATGCCCAAGTTTTTCAGAAGGATTCCAGGTATGTGATAAATGAAAAGAGAGCCTGGACATGCTTTATGAAGAAGGGAGAATGTTTAGAATCTGTTTTGTAGCATGTTATAGCGACTTCAGTCTTTGTCGAATTTCTGAAAGATGGGCTTCACAATTATCAAGTTTCTTTGTCATGCATGATTGAGCATCCAAAAGATTTTGTAAACTATCTCGTACTGGGATACCTTGAATGTTGTTTGCAGTATCGAGGCTGTGCATAAACTTACCATGGCTTGAGATTTGATTGGTTCTTTCAACACAAGAGACTTTGTCATAGATATTCAGATTACGGATGTCTTTATAATTGAACCAGTTACATGGATGTGGGAGATCATGAGTAGGTGGCAGACCGAATTAACCTGAAAGCTTAGATAGAAGATATGGAAATGGAATTATAGTGATGGATTCTTTTGAAGACGCATGAATTATCTGTTCTAAAATTAGAGTGGGTAGACATTAGTGCTGAAAATACTCTAAAATTAGAGTGGGTAGACATTAGTGCTGAAAATACTCTTAACCGGAATCCCTAGATGAATATCATACAATATATTCAGGATGTAGCCGAAGACTTCACAAGGATAAACATTAGTGCTGAAAATACTGTGAAGAATCTTATAGGTAGGATCAAGGTGCTTAACATGGAGTATATTCTTTGTATTCCTGGGAATTGTGGCACTATTGCATAATGCTCAAGTAACTTCTCCCCATACACCGAGACCATTTATGTTTCGATCGGATACCGATATTCCAGTGGATTCTATGTCAATCAATCTACCTATCACCCTTAGGGTGATGCATTCGACCCGATTTATGATTGCGACTAAGATGAGTGGAGGAACCTTTTCAATGTTGTAAACAAGGCTCAGAAATTGATGTACCAGATTGTGTTGAAATGTTCCACTAAGACTTACAACATTATCCCACCCAATCTGTTTCAGGAGGTCGATGATCTTAAATGGTTCAATGCTCTTTCTATGGATTGCACATTCTGCTACAAGGTTGATGTTAAACAGAGAAGAAGAGACTATCACATTTTGCTTACTTATCTTGTTTGAGGTGCTTCAAGGAAGGGTTAACAAATTTTTTCTTTTAGACATCTTGGAAGAGGATGAACAGATTTTAGAAGATTTGAATCCCAATCTGAGATCAGATGTACTTTCTTTTATTCTTCAGATAACATGATTTTGGATGTCATTGATGGTCCTGAATTTTGGGTTTCACACAGGAGTTTGGGAGAAGATTGACTGCCCCGACGCTTTAGCTACTCAGAAGAACGTCAATGATATCGACACTTTGTCGATATGACTAATATTCAAAATGACCAATCGACGGTTATATAGAAAGTGATTATTTTTCAGGTTTTTCACTATTTCAACATACTTTTATACATATCTTGATTTGATCAGTACACATCACAAAATTTTGTACAAGTTCGGTACAGCTCAAAACTTATAAACATGATAATGTTTATATACAAAAAGTTCGAGGTGTGCAACCTCAGATATAACATTGAAGGCTCAGTAAAAAATTCAGTACATGTTTAGATCTTGATGTATGATCTAAACGAGTTTCTTCATTCTCAGTGTTTTTCAATATCGCTCCTTTCTTTTCCTATAACAATGTAGCAGTGGTTATTTGTACGAAGACCCTTCATAATTGGTTTTCCAGATTGATCTAGGATTCACATTCTTCTTTGTTGAACTTGACCACATGCCCATTATCACAAATTTGAGAGATGCTTAACAGATTATGCTTCAATCCTTTTATGCAGTAAGCAATCTCATTTTTGAGCAAATCAATTCCTCTTATCATCCCTTATCCAATTACATTGGTAGTGGCTCCATCTCCGTAGGTGACTATCCCTTTTTGAAGATCCGTCTATTTTGAGAGAGGGATTTGTCGCCTGTGACATGTCTTGAGCAACCACTATCTAGGTACCAATTAGCCTCATTGCCTCATAGATGATCTGAATGTATAACAAGGCAATTTGTCTTTTCCTTAATTACCCATTTTGTGACAGGATTCTTACTTGTGAAAGATTTGTTTTTCTTATCTGATTCAACCACTTGATTCACTGAGTCTTTCTTTCTGTCAAATAGTTTGAGTGGTGATGGTTATATATATATATATATATATATATATATATATATATATATATATATATATATATATATATATATATATATATATCCTTTGTTCAACGCATCCTTTGAATCACCACTTATCTGATAAGCCAAATTTTTGCCTTTGTTGCTACTGGAACTATCAGATTTTTGATGTGTTCCATGTCTAGGTCTTGTTCTAGCTTTTTCATAGCCCAAGCCATATTTTTTATTTCCAGATTTTCCCATACCCAAAAGTTTTTCTAACCTCTCACCACTGTGGGAAAATTTACAGCTTAGTTGGGCTATTTTTCAGGATTCTTCTAATTCATTTTGAAATATTTAATTTTTATTCTGAAGAATCAAGTGTTCTTTATTTAATGCTTTGACTTGTTTCTTTAATTTTTCTGACTCGAATTTTAAGGAAATGTTAGTTCTTTCAAGTCTATCATTATCTAAGTGACATTGCTGCAAATCAGTAATTAGATGAGTATTAATACTTGAAGCTTTATCCAGATCTAAGTGCAGTAATTTCTTTTTGGTCTCAATTATACTAAGTCTTTTGATAATGTTAACACTATGGATGTAAAGTTGATTATAAGCGTCTAGCTTCTTCTTCTACTTCTTCAATTTTCTCATTGTCAGATGGAAATGATTCATTGGCTGGCAGTTCTATCACAGATTCAGTCTCAGTGAGGATGATTGGAGTAGTGGTGACCATGAGAATTTTTAGTGATTTTTTATCTCCATCACTCTCTGAGTCGCTAGATTTTGAGTTTGAGTTTTCTGTATCATCCCACGTGGTGGCCATTACCTTGCCCTTAGTTTTTCTATTTGGGCATTCAGTAGATAGGTGTCCACACTCCCGACAGGTGTAGCATTGTGGTTCTTTGGTTCTTTTCCTAAATTTTCCTACAGAAGGTTTGTCATCCACCTTTCTCCCTTTAGAGGGATGGTCGTGATTCTTTTGAAAGAATCTTCTGAATCTCTGTGCAAGCAAAGCCACATCCTCATCTTCATCTTCTTTTTCACTTTCTTTGTCCTCATTTTTTGTTTTCTTAAAAATTTTTAGGATAGTGTTTTTGGATTTTTGGGATTGAGTGAAGTGTAGTTCAAAAGTTTGTAGGAAACCTACTAGTTCTTCTACTTTCATTTCATCAATTTTTCTACACTCCTCAATTGTTGTTACTTTGAGATTAAACCATTCCAGTAGGGATCTTAAGATTTTCCTACATATTTTAGGTACAAGAACTTTCTCTCCCAATCCACCCATGAAGTTACAAATAATGTTTAACTTGGTGAAAAACTCCATAAATGTCTCATGCTCTTCCATTCTAAGATTTTCAAACTGTGAAGTTAGTAGCTGGAGTTTGGATCTCTTCACTGTGCTTGTGCCTTCATGGGTTGTTTCTAGTAGATCCTATGCTTCCTTGGATGTCCCACACATGCTTATTTGATTGAATATATCCTAGGACATGGCACAATAGATGGCGTTCATAGCTTTAGCTTCAACAGTTTGTTTTTCTTTGTCGAACATTGCCCACTTTTCTTTGGGTTTGGGTTTAGTGATGGTAGTTTCATCTTCAAGTACGGTTTGTTCAGATGGTACCACATATCCCTTTCAGCTACATCTCAAACATCATGATCCAAAGATCTCAGGAAGTAATGCATTCTAGCCTTCCAATATGTATAATTTGAACCATCAAGTACTGGAGGTCTAGTGACTAATAAGCCCTCTCCTTTGGACATATTCCTAAACTTCAGTCAAGATCACTCTCTAGGCGGTGAAGCCCTTAAAGAGAGACCCGCTCTGATACCAATTGAAATTACGGAGAAGACCGCTTGAGTCGAAGTAAGAATATATCAATATGTCTTAGAGGGGGATGAATAGAACTTTTTAAAGATTTAAGATTTATTTAAAACTCCTATTGCACTAATCCTATCAGATATACAATTTACAAGATTACACAGATGTAACTCTACTGGCTTCCAATCCTAGTAGAGGATCCAATCACAAACTTCTTGAAAGATAAACAAGTTGCATAAAAGTTGTGATGGATATAACTATGTGTGTATATGAGGTGTGATCTTAGTCAATCAGATATATAAGCATGTGAGGAATATCACACAATGAAAAATAATAATAATTACAAACACAGTCATTTTTATAGTGGTTCGACTACTTGTCTACTCCACTCCCGGCTGTCGCACTCATCCCTTGAGTGTATCGGATTTTACTAAGGAGGTTTCGCAGGGTTCACCTAAAACCCAAGGTTTTAAATCAGGTTCACCTTTAACCTTTAGATGGAGGTTTCTACTCGGTTCACCTCTAACCCTAGAGTTTTACTGGTGCACTCCTAACCAGATGTATATGCCCAAACAAAGCAAGGGTTCACACAACACACCCAGATGTTTATGCTCTCCACAGAGCAAGGGTCCACACAACGCACCCACAATGTACACTCCTACTGGAGGCCTCCTATGAGGACTTCAAAGGGTAAGCAACACTGAAGACCGAATCCTAGAAAGGAATGGTTACAAGTGTCCTCTAGACTCTAGGTACTTATAGATGAGTTGATGAGCCCTATTAAGCGCAGTGATGAAGATCTCCTTCTGTTATTGAAGAGTCTTCAGCTCACTTGATCCGCAACATAAAAGATATACCGGTATTTGGCTTCGGGTTAGGTTAAGGTTAGGATAGAAATCTACTCTTTTATAATTTTCCTATAAGGAAGATAGAGTGATTCCCATCATCTATTCATTCAAGGCATCCCAGCTTAATGATATGTTGTTAAGATAGTTGCTGAAGGATCCTTGAATGCGTAAGTTCATTTCCAAATCCACTCTATTGAATGTTAATGAATGAGAGTGGATTGGAAGATGAACTCCCGTGAGAGAAAGGGCTTTGGGTATCTGATTTAAAGGTAAAACACATACAAGCACTCTCTTCTTTCTCTACCAGCAAGATGGACAAGTCTCACTTTATATAGGAAAAAGGTTCTAACAGATATCAAACAATCATATTTATGACTGAGTTTGATATCATCGAGCGTATACTCTCGATGAAATCGACATCCGCTCAAGAACACAAACTCAAATGTCATACACTTTTGAAACCTTTTGCCAACAGAGCAATGGGATCGATACATGTGTCAATGTTATCGAATTTCGAACTCCGATTCCATCGAGACTGGGATCGATCTATCGACATTTGAAACATGAGAGAGACTAGCTAAAAATATTTCAGGTTTTTAGGAAATGATCGAGGGTCAACTGATGTCATCGAAATTTGAATATCGATGATATCGAGGCCGTGTCGATGGGATCGATAAATCATATAGATTTACCTATAAGGACGTTGGATAGTTTGTATCCAAACTTGATCCAATTGACCCGGTCTCAATAGCATCGACATAAGAATATTGATTTCTTCGAGTGGCCCTCGATCAAAGTTAAGAACATCATGAAATATTTTGCTAGAAGAAATGCACGCTCGCTATCGATATGATCGATGGACTTCCAATATGATCAATATTTGAATTCAGATTGAATCGGAACAGTCATCGATATATCGAAGTTCATAGTAGTTTTCTTAAGAAAAATAGGGACGCCGAAAAAAAAAATGCACGCTCGCTATCGATATCGATAGTTTTATCGATATATCGATAAATCCATCTAGATGAGTATGCGGTTGCTGGACACTTTTAGTCCTCTTATCGATAGTATCGATTAAAAGTCGATGACATCGACAGCGCAGGTCGATCATATCGAAATGTGTATCGATACAATCGCAGGGCAAACAAACTTAGAGATTCTCTAATGTTTGAAAAAGTTCACTTACCCAAAAACCCTCATATGTTCTAAGTTGATTTTAAGGGTTTTAATCACCTGGTGTTTTGGGACATAGGATGTGAGGCTATAATTTACCTATGATGAGCTTCCACACATCCGATTGAGGAAGACGCTTGAATTGTTCTTCCTGTTTAGGCTCTGTAGTCCGACTGACTCAACTCACATGGTAATTGACAAACTAGGGCACTAGTAGGTGTACTTTCAAACTGCCTAGGTTAGATTGGAAAACTGCAATCTAACCTAGGCAGCAAATATATTATATATCAAATCTAAGTATTCATAGAATCAGAAACATCTAACATTCATAGAATGATAAACATTTAAGATTCATATCAAAGATCAAAGATATGGATAGCTGTGTAGAGAGAGTACAATATTGAAGTGCATAGGGGACTGTAATCACTACAAGTATTTATCAACCCACGTTCACAAAATCAGAAGCATTATAAAAATGAGGGATAAGTGTGTTAGGGTATGGTTTGAGTAACTAAACAACAAACAAATGGAAGTGTTATTGAAGTGGATAGGGGCATTAATCGCTACAACCATTTCTCATTGGCCTACATTCCCCTGCTACTGCAGGCAGCAATTTTCTTCTTCTTTCATCCTAGCTTTGTTCTACTTGTCGCATGCATCCACATGCTCACGATACTATTGCAATCTTACAAATTTATCACTCTTGCAAACGGGGCACTTCCCGGAGCTTTTTTTTTTTAATGGTAGTTTTCTTCTTATTTTTCTCCTTGTTAGACATTTTTGGTTACAATAGTTAGGATCTGTAATTTGAAGAGATTTGCCGGAGATGAGAAATGGTTCTATCACTTGTTTTTTCATTTATTCTTTTCTTTTGTGGAATTTTTTTATTTACACTAATCGTTTGAGTGATTTTTTTAACATTTTATGTATGTACCGAACCATTAGTATCGTTTAACACAATATTTAAATGCCATGGAAATACATCTTAACTACCAAGGTTAGATTGGAAAACTATAATCTAACATAGACAACAAATAAATTATATCTCAAATATAAGTATTCTTATAATTAGAAACACTTAACATTCATATTAAAGATATGGATAGCTTTGTGGGGAGAGTGCAATATTGAAGTGGATAGGGGATTGTAATCACTACAAGTATCTCTTAATTGATATTCACAAAATCAGAAGTATGAAAAAAACTGGGGGAATTTATCACTCTTGCAAATGGGGCATTTTTCATAGCTAATTTTTTTCGCTGTAGTTTTCATCTTATCTTTCTCCTTATTAGATATTTTCAATCATAAGAGTTAGGATTTGTGGTTTGCGGGTATTTGCAGGAGATGAGAAGTGGATTTATCTCTTGTTTATTCATTAATTCTTTTCTTTTATGGTATTGTTTTATTTACACTGATCGTTTGAGGAAATTTTCATAATATTTTATGCATGTACCAAACCATTAGTATCGTTTAACATAACATTTAAGTGCCACGAAAATACATGTTAACCTCCTAAGTTAGATTAGAAAACTACAATCTAACATACATAGTAAATATATTATATCACAAATCTAAGTATTCATATAATTGGAAACATCTAACATTCCTATCAAAGATATGGATAACTGTGCAGGAAGAGTGCAATATTAAAGTGGATGGGGGATTGTGATCACTGCAAGTATCTCTTAACTCACATTCACAAAATTAAAAGAATGATAAAAAAGAGGGATAAGTGTATTAGGGTATGATCTAAGTATCCAAGAAACAAACAGATGAGAGCGTTATTGAAGTGGATACGACATTAATCTCTACAACCATCTCTGACTAGCTTGCATTTCGCTGATGTTGCAGGCGATGATTTTCTGCTTATTTCATCTTGGCATTGTTCTTTTTGACACACGCATCCACATGTTTACGATACTACTGTAATTTTACAAATTTATCACTCTTGCAGATGGGCATTTCTTGTAGCCAAGTTTTTTCACTGTAGTTTTCCACTTATCTTTCTCCTTATTAGACATTTTCGGTTAGAAGAGTAAGAATATGGGGTTTATGGTTATTTACGGGAGAAGAGAAATGAATCTCTTGTTTCTTCATTTGTTCTTTTTTTTTATTATTATTTTTTATTTACACTGATTGTTTGAGAGATTTTTCTTAATATTAGATGCATATACCAAACCATTAGTATCGTTTAATAAAACATTTAAATGCCACGAAGATATATGTTAACTGCCTAGGTTAGATTGGAAAACTACAATCTAACTTAGTCAACAAACATATTATTTATCAAATATAAGTATACATTGAAATATTTAACATTCATATCAAAGATATAGATAGTTTTGTAGGGAGAGTACAGTATTGAAGTGGATAAGGGATTGTGATCACTACTAATATCTCTCAACCCACATTCATAAAATCAGAGGTATGATAAAAAAGAGAGATAAGTGTGTTGGGGTTTGGTCTGATTAACCAAGAAAGAAACAGATGAGAGCATTATTAAATTTGATAGGATGTTAATCTCTGCAACCATCTTTCACTGGCCTGCATTCCACTGCTACTACAGGTAACAATTTTCTACTTCTTTCATCTTGGCTTTCTTCTTCTCATCACACACATTCACATGTTCACGATATTGCTACAGTCTTGCAAATTTATCACTCTACCAGATGGACATTGATCGTAGTATTTTTCTATAGATGTAGTATTCTTCTTATCTTCTTCATTGTTAGACATTTTCGGTCACAAGAGTTAGGATCTTTGGTTTGCGAGGATTTATGGGAGATGAGGAATGGATCTATCTCTTGCTTCTTTGTTTATTCTTTTTTTTTTGTAGTATTGTTTTATTTACACTAATCATTTGAGAGATTTTTCATTTTATTTTATGCATGTAACAAACCATTAGTATTGTTTAACACGGCATTTAAATGCCATTAAAATACATGTTAATTGCTAAGGTTAGATTGGAAAACTACAATCTAACCTCGACAACAAACAAATTATATCTCAAATCTAAGTATTAATAAAATTAGAAACATCTAACATTCATATCAAAGATATGTATAGCTTTGTCGGGAGAGTGCAGTATTGAAGTGGATGGGGGATCATGATCACTACAAGTATCTTTTAACTCACATTCATAAAATTAGAAGCATGATAAAAATAAAAAAAAAAAGTGGGATAAGTGTCTTAGTGTATGGTCTAAGTAACCAAGCAACAAACAGATCAGAGTGTTATTGAAGTGGATAGGGACACTAATCGCTACAATTATCTCTCACTAGCCTGCATTCCGCTAATGCTGTGGGAGATGATTTTCTGATTATTTCATCTTATTTTAGTTCTTTTTGTCACACGCATCTACATGTTCACAATACTTCTGCAATCTTACAAATTTATTACTCTTACAGACGGGGCATTTCCTGTAGCCAATTTTTTTCACTATAGTTTTCATCTTATCTTTCTCATATGCAGCAAATATATTATATCTCAAACCTAAGTATTTGTAGAATCAGAACATCTAACATTCATATCATTAATATGGATAGCTATGTAGGGAGAATGCAGTATTGAAGTTGATGGGGGACAGTAATCACTAAAAGTATCTCTCAACCCACATTCATAAAATCAGAAGAATGAAAAAAAAAAAAAAAAGAAGAAGAAGAGGGATATGTGTGTTAGGGTATCGTCTAAGTAACCAAGCAACAAATAGATGGAAGCGTTATTGAAGTGGATAAGGGCGTTAATTCCTGCAACTATGTCTCACAGGCCTACATTCCGCTGATGCTGTAGGTGACAATTTTCTGCCTATTTCATCTTGGATTTGTTCTTTTTATCACACGGATCCACATGTTTACAATAAAATTACTGTGAGGATCACTTTAGTTGAAGTGGACATAACTCAAGGTGTCATAGAGGGGGGTGATTAAGACTTTATAAAATTTTATGCCTTATTTTAAATTCTATTACCTTAGTCTTGATCTAAAGTGCACTTATCAAGATATCCCCAATTTAACTCTAAAGGCTTCCAAGCCAAGTAGGGGATCCAATCACAAGACTATTCAATATTAATCATGATACAACAAATAGTCTAAGATGGATGAGAAGTGTGAATGTGTGTGAGATGTGATTCAAATCAAAGCATTCATATTATCAAGTTTTCATATAAAAGATTAACATAATGAAAGATCAAGAAAGAATCAATCACAAACACATCATTTATAATCGTTTGGTTATGTGCCTACTACACTCCCGACTGACGCACTCATCCCATGAGTGTACTAAATTTCACTAATAGAGGTTTCAATTCAGGTTCACCTCAAACCGTTGCAACATACACAAGGTTGACTCTAGGACCTACGCAAGGTACCTAAGACGTACCTACACAAGACACAAGTTTATGCCCTACACAAGAGCAAAGGTCAACACGAAGCACCTAAGTTTCATGCCCTACACGAGAGTAAAGGATCTATACAAGGAAGGCCACATAGGCTAATGATCTACACAATGAACCTAGGTTTAGGTCATACAGGCCAAGGATCCACACAAGGAACTTAGGTTTAGGCCATACCAACGACCTACACCAAGGACCTAAGTTTATGCCCTACACAAGAGCAAGGGTCAACACATAGCACCTTAAATGTACTCTCTCGTTGGAGACCTCCTATGAAGACTTATAAGGGGTAAGATGTACCTGTGACCCAATCCTACACAAGGAATAATTAAAAGGGTCTCGGGTCTCTAATGACTTACGGATAAGTAGATGAACCCCATTAAGCAAGTTGATGAAGATATCCATCTTGATGATGAAGATTCTTTAGCTCTCTTGATCCACAACACTTGATGATGTTTCAATAAAGGCAACAGGTTGGGTCAAGGTTATGTTGGAATCCTACTATAATAATTTTTTTTCTATTTTAAAGAATGAGTGATTCCAAGCATTCAAGCTTTCAAAGTATCCGGGCTTAATGTTTTACCATTAAGATAGTAGGTGGATGATCCTTGAATGGAAAAGTTCATTCCTCAATCGACTCTATTGAATATCAATAATGAGGGTGGATTGAAGGATGAACTTCCATGAGAAACTTAGCTTAGGGTAGGTGATATGCAAATACCCTCTTAAAGCTCTCTTTATTTTTTATCTCAATAGCAACCAAGAACAAGCTCACCTTATATAGCCAAAAAGTTCCAACGAAAATAAAAAAGTCAGTTTTTGACAGAGTTTGATGTCATCGAATCGGATTTGATGCCATCAAACGTATACTTTCGATGACGTCGAATGTCAATTCGATGATACGAACTCAACTTACAAATGTAGCTAGAACTTTTTGACAGAAGCTCGATGATATCGAACCTGCTTTGATGACATTGAGATTTAAACTCCAATGTAATCGAACCAAGGTTTGATTCTTAAATAATGTATACAAAGGAGGTTGTTGGACATGAACATGCTGGCTTCAATGTCATCGAGCCAACTTCGATGTCATTGGATTTCAAATGTTGATGACATCAAAACCTTGTTCTATACATCAATCTTTTTAGAAGATTTTCCTTGAGAGTTTGTTGGACATTCCTTTGTCCGAAATTGATGTCATCAACGTAGATTTGATATGATCAAGATTTGAATCTCAATGTCATCGAGGGTAGCTTGATTCCTCGAACATAGACAGATGATTTTCCTATCAAGCTTACTGGACATGACTTGTCTGAATTTGATGACATCGAGGCTCCCTCGATGTCGTCGAGATTTGAATTTCGATGTCATCGAGGCTCGTTTCGAGTTATCGTTAAAATTCTCGATTTACCTTTGAAGCTTGTTGGACACGGACTAGCCTATATTCGATGACATTCGAACCTTGCTTAATTTCATCAGAATTTGAATTTCGATGTCATCAAAGCTCAGTCGATTCATCGAGAATATTTTCCAAATATCATGTTGGTTGCCGGACATAAAAGACCTCAATTTGATGTCATCGAGGTTGTATCGATGTCATTGAAACAAGTGTTCGATGTCATCGATGTAAGCTCGATGCATCGAAGAAAGTTGAAAACTTAGAGAATTTTCCTATTTGCAAACTCAGTTTTCATACTTATATTCCTATGTTGTTCGAAATTTTTTAAGGATTTATACACCTCAATGTTTTGGGACATATGATATGAGGCTAAGATTTCCTTTGATGAGTTCGAAGCACACATCTAGTTGAGGTAGAGGCTTGTATGTTCTTCATATGGGGCTCACTTGTCTTACCAACTCAACTCTCACGCTAATTGACAAACCAGGGCACGTTCAATCTCCCCTTTTGTCAATTACATAACAAAACACCTAGAACAACATCCTAAATTGTGTGTACATGAACGTAACACAATTTTACAAAGATACAATGGAGTACACACACAATCTTGATTCAAGTAGCTTCTCCCCCTATCTTCTTGCAACTGCTCCCCCTATCACTTGTATCACCATTTTTTAAATCATAAATCAAAAGTGTTCTCATGATGGGATTTACACTTCCCCCTTTTGTCAGTCATTAACAAAGGTTAGTATATACCAATAATAGATTTAACTGAAGTTTGAACTTGAGGAACATGGGAGAACCAAAGTAATCATATTTCTAAAAATTGATAGGGAGATAGTAGATTATTCAACATTTCAAAGCGCACATTTGCATTTGAACCATCAATGAATATTCACAATTAAACACTTTCATCATGCATGCAACAAATAGTAGTCAGCCTATCATCATGTTATATGTAGCATTTATCCCATAAACACTCAATACTAAGCTCACAAAAAAAAATAAAAAAAATTGGGTTCCTTGCTCTTGCTCGGGTGGTAGACTCTTAGGAGTTTTAACTCCCTATCAAGGGTTCGAGTACCCATAGGTGGTGAAATTCCACTAGCATGAGTGCATGGAGTGTGTGTGCGTGCATAAAAAAAATAATAATTTAAAAAAAAATAAAAAATCATTCATTTATACGAGCATTCGAAAAGAACTGACTAAGCTTGACAGTTATAAGCTGTTTAAAATATCAAAATGGAACATTTAGCCCATCCATGGGTACATCAAAATTCCCGAAGTACTTTACCCATTTAGGGGCATAGCCAGAGATATTCAATATTTAGCACTTCCATTGGCACAAAACACAAAATGTTAATCAATCCAGGTCAGTAGGCCATCACATACATATATATACTTAGGGCATCCAAAAAAATATCCATGCCCTAAGTTCTCCATAGATAATCCAGTGTACGTGATGAGGGAAAAGAGAAGCTCTTACGAATCATGAAAGCATGCATATACACAATGATAGGGATTTGAATCCAGAATTTGTTGTGTCGTATGTTGCAAAACTATCAGCAACTGCTCTATGTCTGAGAGACGGGCTTCACAGGTGTTAAGACGCTCCGTCATGTGTGATTGCCCATCAAGGAGATGACGAATGAGATCATTTTCTCTAAACGTCTTGTTTATATTGACAGAGTTGGGGCTGTGCACCATATTTCCCTCGCCTGAGATCTGACCAATCGGATGGCCACGAAAAATGTTGTCAATTATATTCAGTTTATAAATGGTTTCGTAATTGAACCAGGCTCAGGGTGCGGGGACTCATTTGCTAATGGCAATCTAACAAGTCGGGAGAGCTTGGACATAAGACACGGGAATGGAAGTGTAGTTAAATGTTGTCCTGTAACAACATGAATCAACTGTTGTAGGATAAGAGTAGGTAGACACACTTGAATCCATTGGTGAACATCATATAGGACGTTAAGAATGTAGGGAGAGAGCTTATTGCCAAAAATTTCATAGGGGTAAACATTTTTGCTAAAGATGTTGTGAAGTATTTTGTAGGTAGGAATGAGATGCCTAACATGGAGGAAATTTCTTGCATTTCTAGATATTTTCGCACCATTAATAAGGCTCGAGTAACTTCTCCCCATATTCCAAGCGCATTCATATTTCGTTCAGTTACCAGTATGCAAGTAACTTCTACACCTACCAGACGACCAATCAACACAAGGGTGATGTGTTTGGTCTGGTTCATGATGGTGACCGAAATGAGTGGGGGTTATATTTAACATTGTAAATCGAGTTTAAAAACTGATATATAAGATCATATTGAAACTCCTCTTCTAAATTTACGATATTGCTCCACCCAATCATTCCTAGGAGATTAACAATCCCAAAGGGTTCAATACACTTACTTTGGATAAGTTGTTCTATCACGAGTTCTATGTCTGAAGATGAAGATGTGACAGGTGACTACTTCTTACTTTTCATGTGTTTAGATGACTCATCTTGTGGAGAGACCCGATCTTTGTCTTTAGCCATTTGTGTTGGAGAGGGAAGAAGAAGAAAAACAAGAACAAGAACCATAGATAGAAGAGGATAATTTTGTGGAATGGAGCCTCTTATGTATTTAAGCACAAGTACATGTCTTTCAATAGCATTGGAGTTCAACAAGACTACTATCATTATGAAGGTATTCAAGGAAGATAGTGAGGAAGATGAAGCGACAACTCGATTTGGGTTTTTCATGACCGTTCGATTTATACAAGTCGGAATACTTCTATGACATCGAAGTTCAAATTTTGATTTCATCGGAGAACGGTTCAATGACAGTGAAGATGTGTTTGACGATTTAGGTTCCTTATGTACTTTGATAATCCTGAAGTACATTCGATGTCATCAAAGAGTCAGTGATGCATCGATTGACTTATCGAAGTGAAAAATATGTGTCACGCCCCAAACTCGAAAATCAAGCTCACAAAATTCTTGATTGCCGAATCTAGTACTGATAGCCTCCGTAGAACTCCATTCTCAATTCCTAGCGCCTATTCGCCAGGTTCCAATCCTGAGATGCTACAAGGAGTATTTTTAATGTCAGTTTGATTCGTGATAAGCATAACCAAGGAATAACCCACAAACAACAACCAAAAACTCCATTACATTTCCACTATGATCAAAAACTTTACAAGTACAATGAGCATAACGGGAAATACAATGATGATAGACCAAAAGCTTCAAAATAATCTGCCACGTACTCAAGCCTCAGCGCTGCTGCGATCCAACGTCACCTTCACGCAATGGTCATGCATAAGCTTATAGAAATCTTAGAGGGTGGTGAAAGTGTGTGCGCAAGGTAGTAATATGATCATGCAATATCAAAGTAATGCGGAATATACTAATGGATCCATGAATACCGTTAGCCGTACCAAGGCTATGCGATGCCATGCATGAATGATGTCGGCCATACTAGGGCTATGTGATGCAAGATGCAAGTCAAGCATACAATCCTCATCTAAGTCCACATATCAATACAACTCAAATCTGGGATATCACTGGGGTCTAGTACACTTTAAACCAAATCGCTGCCCCATCGCGTGCAATAAGGTAAGTGGAAGAGACCTCACTATCCGTCTGCTACCCATTCCTTGAGCTGGTCAGACTCAGCCTAGCTTTGCCCCCTACTCTCGGGCGAGTAGGGTCGCACCCCCTTCCAACCGACCACAACACAGTGAAAAGTGCGACCATCTGGTAATTGACACTCGGCACTCCTGTACCCACTCGGTCTAAACGTTGGAGCAACCTCTTGGTACTATAAGGGTTTAGGAACTTTCACTTAGGGATATCTATAACACCCCATGTAGAATAAAATTTTCGATATCCAATCCTGCCAACCACGATATGTCTGTGGAGGCTACGGCCCCGATGTCGTTAGGGCGTACAGTAACCATATCATACAATGCGAAATGTATGAATCACACTATCCAATCATGCAGCAATCCTGCGCGTATCGTGCGCTCATGTAAGGTAACACCGCCTAATCGGGGTCCCATAAACAATCTGTCCGAAGGCATATGCTATGATAAGTCACTTCTCATATCAAGCATACATATGATGCGTATGATCATGAGTCATGAAACTATACTAAACATGTAATAAAGTAATGAACTATCCTTACAACGCAGATGGGCCTAGACGGCCTACACCCAACAAGTACGGGCCTTTTAATGGGCCCTAGGGAGAGTCGTAATGCGGACATTTAACCAACATTATACTAGCAATGTGGACGTCAAACCAACATTGCTTCCAAGGCGTAGCCCGTCGTGAAACATCCTTACACAAATCATGTTGAGATCACACATTGCAATGGACCTTAGGTACATCCCATTAGGCCTTAAATACATCAAATGGGTCATATCATATGGGCCTTTTATTCGTCAAGTGGGCCACATCAATGGGTCGCACCAATGGGCCTTATGCGCATTGCAATGGGTCATAACCCGTGGGACTTAGATTGCATCAAATGGTCCTAATCTCATGGGTCTTATATGTAATAAATGGGCCACACTAATTGGGCCCCATATGTACTTCAAATGGGCCTTAGCCCATAGGCCCTAGTACACCTCAATGGGCCTTAACCCATGGGCCCCTACTACATCAAATGGGCCTCAATCCATGGGCCTTACAAGTATATCAAAGTGGGCCTCAACCATGGGCCACAAATACATCGAATGGCCCCATGACATGGGCCTTACATCCATATTAAAGTGGGCCACAATGGACTACCACATACAAATCAAGATGGGCCTCATCATATGGGTCGATCAAATGGGCTGAATTAATTGAGCCAAATCAAATGGGCTGAGTCAAATGGATCACCATGGGCCTCACATGTGGGCCTTATATATACAACAAATGGGCCACACTACTTGGGACTCATATGCACCAAATGGGCCACAAATCTGGGCCTAACAATACCATTAGGTGGGCCCCGCCCATGGGCCAAAATGCATCATGATGGGCCTCATGAATGAGTCGTACCAATGGTCCTTAAGTGGCTTGGACCATACTAAAATCCTTTCAATAATTGTAAGTGTAACATGTGTATCATTATACACTATAAATCCATGGGGCTCATGGTCCATCAATGAGGACCAGCACTATCTAAACATTGTCCATATGAATTAGCACCTTTTAAACTTGTCTAGGTCCACTAGCACCATCCATACGTTGCCCAGGTGTGGGTCCCACTATTAGGACGGTTGAGATGATCACACACATCACGTGGGACCCATGGAGTGTTGACGTGAATGTACAGTGGGTCCCACCAGCTGGACATACTCAACAGCTATACGGCGGCTGTATGTTGTAGCTACAGTTACCTTAAAGAGAATAGAGGTGGGTCCCACATAGGGCCCACCCTCGTTATATCATATTAAATATATATAAAATATTATACATAATAGCTGCAGTTAGTGCAGCAATACTTCACTAAAAGGACCATGGTCGGTCACACATAGGGTCCACCAGCACACACGCACACATAGATACGTACATACATATATATATATATAAGTAACGTCCAGGCCTTGGACGGCCTCGACAGTGCCTTGATCAGGGAGGGCCCCACACGTGAGGTGTATCCCACCGTCCAGGGATGGTGGACTCTACACGTGCAAGATGGTGTGGCCCACCAAAGGGACGGACGGATCACGTGGGTGGGTCCCATGAACCCCACCGTCAGTTGGCACTTCACTGTTGCCACCACCACTGGGGATGGATGCTAAGACCTCAGCATTGAAATGAGGTATCTTTTACACAGTCTACCCTGTGAGGTATGGGGGCCACCGTTGAAACGAGATACCTCCACTCGGTCTGCCAGTGGACTATGGATTTAGGAGGAGGGCCCCACCTAGACGTGGCCCCACCGTTAGAGGTGGTGGACAGTTTGGATGAAACACACATCAAGGTGTGGCCCACTAAATGGGTGATGGACAGTGACAGTACACATTCAATGTTAGCCACCTCCACAGGACTGATACCAAGACCTCAAGTGTTGTAACGAGGCATCTTTCACTCGGTCAGCCACTTGACCCATGGACTGGGTGGGTCGTGCAGCCTGCCAGTTGAGCTATGGGACTGGGTGTCACTGGCCAGCGTCCAGCCCTGACGTTGGACGTGGTCATAACACAACATCATGGTGGATCCCACAGGGATGTGGCCCACCTAAGTTTTTGAATCAAGACGATACTTGTGTTCTCCTGTATCCAGGCCCACCCAAGGATGGGCTGCAAGGTGGGCCCCTCGGATGCGATGGTGTGGATCATACACGATAGTTAGGGGCCTACAACACATAAGAAAGAGAGAGAGAGAGAGAGAGAGAGAGAGAGAGAGAGAGAGAGAGAGAGAGAGAGAGAGAGAGACATCGGTGAGGATGGAGGGGCCCCACCACTATGGGCCCCTCTTTGATGCAAAATCTACATCAAGGTGGGTCCCACCATAAGTGGGCCCTTACATCACAAAAATATAAGGAAATGAAGATCAAAGATCACCCTCTGGCTTCCTTAGCTCCTTAGCTTCGATTCTGATGAAGGAGATGAGGTTTGGATAGTTGAGATGGGAGATGAAGGGGTAGGAAAGGTGGGCCACACTTGGAGCTTGGAAGAGCTTGGAGAGGCTCATACGTATGGAGTATTCTCTCTTGCTTGGGAATGATTTTGAATATGAGAGAGAGACTTGTAAAGGGAGAGAAGGAGTGATGGGTGATGGAGTGATGGATGTGATGGTGATGGGTGTGTAAGATACTTTTTGACTTTGGAGGTATTTTTTGTAAGAAGGTATGGGCTTTGTAAGAACTTTTTAACTTTTGTGGTTGCTTGGGGATGGGTGTGAGATGATGTGTACTTGACATGTACTTGTCATGTTAAGATTGATGGATTGACGTGACAAGTCGTAGAGATTCTCTCGAGTTTTGCAACGCGCAGGGTTTTCCTCGCACCGAACGCTGGCCCACATCTCCTGACCAGGGTATCACCTCGGCGCACACAGCGGCGGTGCGGTCGCTATGGTAAAGGTCTTGGGTTGAGTCGACTCGGGTTGACAGCATGTGAATCAAGGTCGCAAGCAAATATCAGTTAAGGGTTGATGGTTGCTGGAATTCGACCGGGAAGACCGCGGAAGTCTATGAAACAGTACGGTCTAAGATACGGGGCTTACAATATGACATTGATCTGAGTACTTCAATAATCTTTCATATAAGCATATCATAAAATATTTTCTTATCAACATATAAACACAGTAAAATTTTGTACAAAAGTTATGAAACTTAAAATTATGAACATTTGTTATGTTCAATGTCAAAAAGAAATTTTGAGGTATAGAAACCTCGAATATAACATTCTAATCACAAAAGTGCATCATTTCACACACATGTCCAAGCCTAGATGCCATGGCTTGAACTTATTGTCTGTGCTCTAGTGATATCAGGTAGAGGGATCATCCTTGCTCTTGCCTTTGACAACATAGCAGTGATCATTTGTGCGAAGACCTTTCATAATTAATTGTCCTGATAGGTCAAAGATCTTGCACTCTTGTTTGGAGAATGTCACAACATGCTTGTTGTCACATATTTGAGAGATGCTTGGAAGGTTATGTGTCAGTCCTTCTACACAAAAAGCCTTCTCACTTTTGAGCACCTCTAATCCAATGATAGTCTCATGCCCTAGTACCTTAGCGGTGCTTCCATCACCAAAGGTGACCCTCCCATCATCAAGATTTGAATAGTTGGAGACAAAAGTTTTGTCACCCGTGACATGTCTTGAGCACCTGCTATCTAGGTACCACTTATTATTATTGCTTGTTTTTGGGCTTGAATGAGTTATTAGGCAATTTTTCTTTTCTTTCACTACCCATTTTGTGACAAGTTTCCTTGAACTGTGAACTTGTCTTGGTATGTTAGGTGATTGAATCACTTTTCCTTGTTTCATTAATTCATTTGTTTTCAGATTCAGTTGAGCCACCTGACTTAGTAGCTTCTCCATTTTCTTAGTCATTCTAAGTGGGGACAGAAGTGGCTTACCTCTTGCCATGTATTTTGGTGAACTCTTGACAGTTTGTATCATTTTTCCAGTTGATTTGTATTTTCCTAGAAGGTTCAAACCAAAATTTGATTGAGTTCTCCCAGTAGTGAGGCATTCGAATTTATAATGACTAGAGTGGCCACATGAATGACAAATAGGAGTAATCCTGGTGTTACTTCCTGATGTAGCACATTTTCCTACCATTGGTGCTATAGGAGTGAGGCTTGGTTATATCCCAGTCCTCTCTTATCTTTTTGTGGTCTCCCCATCCCTAAGAGTCTTTCTGATTTTTCACTACTTCGGGAGAAATTGTATTTAAGCTCAACAAATTTTTTAAATTTTTCTACATCAAACATTAGTGTGTGATTTTCATTCTTAAGACACATGTTTTCATCTTTCAATGACTTAATCTATTTATTTAGTTTCATCGACTTAGATTTCAGAAATGAGTTGATTCTTTCCAGGCTATCGTTATCTGAGTGGTATTTCTAAAGATCGTTAATTAAGTGTGTATTGGTCTCTAAGGTTTTATCCAAATCCATTTGTAGCAGTTTATTCTTATTTTCACTAATGCCAAGTCTTTTATGGATATTGATGCTATGTATGTAAAGTTGATTATAGGCATCCTGTAAATTATCCTTTTCTTCTTCTTCTCTCTCCTCATTTGCTGGAAGTGTCCCTTCGACTCGTGGTTCATCAATTTCCTCGATTATTGTAACACCCCGGATTTTGGCTAATCTGGGATTAAACGTCCTTAGGCAATGGGTCAATTAAAACACCTGAAAAATCGTTCAGAACCCAATTCCATAGCCAAAGAAACCACTTAGGATAAATTTCTTTAGAAACTAAGCATAAGTTAGCTAGCGCAACGTTGGAGTGGTTGGGAAACAGTCCCTGATCACTTTAAATACGTTCTACAAGACCCAAATCGAGTAGAACAAACAACTCTACAATACTCTATAACCTCGGATCAAACTCTAAGCGGGTTTGTCCTCTGGACCACATTGAATTTTTGTATTGGATTTAGACCGCGCTTCGAAGGTCCGATACCTCCTATCTTAGACCGTTAGAACCGCCCAGCTGGACTTGACAATCATCTCGAAAATCAAGTCAATCCGATAATCACAGAGTATTTCGTTGAACCCGGACTGAAGCGACCGCGAATAGGGACGAATTTGGAATTTCAAATTCAAATCTGGCACACGACTTGACGCGTCAGTATTAAGCGTTCTGACCGTCAGAATTCATCCAGATTACACCCTCGGATCAGGAAAAATTTCTATTTATTATCATGGGACTTTCAGCCCTGATCTATGTGCGGTGACCGCTGAACTGAAACTGGTCCGATACGTGCGATCTGCGAACCCTGCCAGACTGAAAACTTAATACGAGGTACATCTGGTACCCATGAGCTTAAGTCTGATCGCAATCGACCAGGGGACCACCAGAAATCAGTTTTTGGACCGAAACAGCCCCGAAATGGATAGGCAATAAGTAAACTTCGTCCCGGAGCCTATATTCGGCGTTTCCAAGCTTATAAAAGGGGTTGAAACCCTCATTCCTTCCTTGCATACGAAATTCACAAACCCTAGAAAAGAGAGAGAGAGTTTGAGAGAAAGGGAAGAGGAGATTTTCCCCGCATCCGAGCCGCCGATTGCTGCTGCTTCAACACCTCTTCCCAATCACCTGGCTGGTGATTTCTCCCCTTTTTCAGGTATAAAATAACCCTAGAACTTGCTGATTTAGGGTTTACTCAGATTCATGGCATGTTAGCTAATGTATTCCATAAATCAGGTCCTCCTACTGCCGTAGACGAAGCGTACACGCTCCGTTCAAAATCCCGCGACCGTAAGAGACTAGGTGAGGATTTTAGACGCTTTGATTGACGGTTTACAACGCTTTCAATGTCGTTTAATAGTAGATTATCGACGGCATCGCCGTTTGACATGTACAACGTGCTCTCTGTTTCCTATTTCGTAAATTATCGAAGAATATGAGATTTAGGGCATTTTAGTCATATGTAGGAAGTACGGTCTACATGCATATTTTGCTGACGTGATTGACATGGTTTGTCGCCGTATTAGTGAGTTAGGAATGCTTGCATAATCAGTTTGGCGAAGAGATTCGCCAAGTTGCGCACTTTGGGTCGACATACTATATGTGGACTTAAGTGTGTAGTGTATGTGTCTGTATAAATGCTTGTATTAGTATGTATTGTATTGAATGATGTTATGTAGTAGTTTGAGATTGATTTCATGATTTAAAATGCTGACCTAAATGATTTCCTATATGTTGACCTTATGCATGATTGCATCACATGCATAGAAATGATGCCTTGAAGATTTGCCTAAGTTGAATATGCATGGAAAGTATGCCTTGAAGATTTGCCTTAGTTGAATGTTAAAACATGTGCTAACATGCTCACATGATGTGTTTCAATTCCAATACCGTGGTATATAGCGTAATGTAATTCAATAGATGTGCGGGACTTGACTTAGTCCAGGCAGTCGGTAACCGAACGAATTCGTGGCTGACTGGTCATAGCCACGAACGACGCGTCGATGAATGTGATTCGTGTTGAGAGTTGGCGGCAGTGGTTAGGCCACGCGAAGTGTTTTACGCACTTCATGTCGTTCAATTCGAGATGCGATCGCGCTAGTCGAGCCCGTCAAGTAACCCGACTGGCCGATGTTTGTTCACCTTGTATGTATCATAACTGCTTGAACCTAGGGTACTGAACTTACCATTGTAAACCCTATTAACCGTGGTACCTTGATCCACGAAGACTCATGAGCCGGGCATGGTGGTATGGGACACCGTGGTCGAGCTGTCGGCCTACGCTGGGGCCACAAACCTCCCCGTAGTGACCAGTGAGCACCTAAACTCGTGAGCAGATTATGGTGGTATGGGACACTATATTCTAGCTGTCGGCCTACACTGATCAGGCGACGAGCCCTTTGTAGTGACCGCGAGCGTATTCTGAGTCCACGGGAGGCGACGACCCTTCCGTGCAGTAGAGTACAGTAGGCCTGTATTGATAAGGTGATGGGGGAGCGGTGCAACGAGTGCGAGCAACAGCCCTGGCAGCCCTTGCAGTGACCTACGAAATATACATCGTATGAGATTACTAGGAGTGACGACCCTAGACAGGATCTGTATTGGGATTGATACAAGGGAAGTACCTTAGTTTCCCAATCCTGCTGTTTGAATGGACTTAATAACAACTTGGAAATCATATCACCATAGCATTGCATGTGCCTGGAAGATGTGGAGCACTCTAGGGAGTGTGGCATGCCGCGGTCGTAAGATGTTGCCGCATGAGGGAGATCGTCGGTGAGGGCATACATCACGTCATGTCATCCTGCATTAACAACAGTATTAGGATTGTCTGATTTACTGCTTTACTATTATCGCGTGATTGAATTGTGAACATGCTAATCTCTGCTCTCTTATCCCACTGAGTTGATCACTCACTCCCACGTTACGGGATGGTGTTTCCGGACACCCACCAGTCCCTTTTGTGATTGCAGATGATGGCGCGGCCTGTGAGGCGGAGCTGGACTTGATGATGAGGAGGAGGATTCCTCCTTTATGCGTGTTCTGATTGACGGGATTGCAGGGAGGTTGATTAGATACTTTGACGTTTGTCATTTTATATTTTTAGTGCCCTCATGTATATTCATTTTGTTTACTTTTGAAGTATACATGTATGTGTATAACCTGGTAATGTATTCACACTCTGGAGACATACAACAGTTTATATACGTTATACATACTATTACAGTCTTCCGCTTGCAAATTTAACTGTCTCTGAAGTATGATATACTGTTCTGGCTTAATCTCACTCATGTTTAATACATTATCATAGACAACATTCAATCATACATATCCATGTTGCATAAATAACATTTTGGAACTCGGGAGTTGGGTTTTTGCTCGACCCCCCGATTTTCGGGATGTTACAGATGGTATCAGAGCATGATTTGGATTAAACCGGGCCTGGGTTATGGTCACGCGACGCACGCTGTCGCTTCCTTTGACATAGGTGGGTGCGAGAAGGGTCTAGAAACACGTCCAGGATCGCAGATTCGCCGATAGGCGAAGTCTATTAGAATCGATCGCAAGATCGACTCTGTAACGCATCTCGGGTCGCGTAAGGCCACCCGAATCGCTGCTAAGCTATAGGAAGTTAGGTTGAGATGTCCTATGAGCGGTTTTAAACCGCAAAAGTAAATCCTTGGGCCGTGGAATGACCACGACTCCAGTAATCAATCGTCAGGGCTTAAAAACCCCGTTTTGCCAAAAATTCTCAAAATTCCTCCTCTAAACACTTCAACCTTCAGTTTTTTCTTATCCATTTCATGTTAGGCATCAAAACTAATATGAAAATAACACAAATTAGTACATTCACCAAATTTTACAGTGAATAGTAAAATTTCATGAAAAATGGCCATAAGGCCATTCTAACTTCACTTTATTTAGAAAATAATGGTCTAGATGGATGTAATAGATCCTTCTACCCCAAAATCATATGCTGCATGATAGGGTTTTGTATTCGGGATTGAATATTGGACCCGAAAAGCCTCGAATGGATGTTAAAAATGTATTGGCCTCCCTAGGGCAATCTACAATGAACCAGAGTGTGCACCATACCTTTTTGGAATCCCTAGGCCAAGGGGAATCCATCCCATATGGCCTCAATGGCCAATTTGCAACTTCATCGGCGATGCCATCGCCGGTTCGGCGATGCATCGCCGGTCAAACTTATCGGATGGGCTTGATCTTTGGGCTGGATGAGTTTGGGGGCTAGGGTAGTCCCCTGGTATGAGGTCCGTACCTTAAAACTCCCTAAAAGATGTACTTCCTTCACAAAAGTCCCCTTCCCTAGCCCCATTTTCGTTTTCTTGCTGCCCTAACCAAAAATTGTGGTTCCAAACCACCCCTAGATCCATCTTTGGCCAAAAAAGACCACCCTCCATCATTCCTTTGAAGTTGGCAGCCCTCCCTCTTGAAGGTTTCGTCCGTTGGAGCTCCTAAAACCCCCAAATCGAGCCGAATTCGTGAGGTGCTCCATTCCCCTTTTTCGTTTTCATTTCTTTCTGAAAATACATCCTAGGGGAGCTTGAAGCATCCCTCTACAACGCCTAGATCTCCCTTTTCTATTTTGGTTAGCCATTTCCTTGCATTTCTCCCATTTTTCATTGCTATTGTTAAGCTATTTTAGCCTTTTTCTCCTTTTCCACCATCCTCCTTCTCATGTCCCTTTTATTTGAGACTTTACCCTCTTTTTGGGTCTTAGAATCGTGCTAACCTCAAATCCCATTTCTCAACTTTCTCCGTGTGAGAAGTAGTGAAAATACTTGGCCGATAGAGCTCGAATGGGCAACAGACAGTACTGAACTTGATAGTATTCAAGAAGGTCAGTTGGGACCCTGGTAGAAGTCCTTTGGTAGAATTAGGCATTTATGTCGTTGCCCTTTTGCTTGTTTGATTACTATTTGAAATTTCTAGGTTGTTTTGTTTTTAGGTAGAAAAATGTGTTTGTGTTGTGGTTTGGGCTTAATATAGCCAAAATTTGTTGAATGGAATGCATGTTGTTTCATTTCGTTATAAGATATTGTTTCTAGATTGGGAGTATTATAACTCCCTGAGATCCGGCCTATAAATTAGTTTTTATCCCACCCCACCCTCCTACCAAGCATGCCACTTCCGATCCCACTATGGGACTAAGAATGCGGTTCTATTTAATACAACTGAATGCTACTGGCCACATAGGCCCTTGGCGTTTTGGTCCTAGAGTTAGCACTGCTAGATTTGAAGGATCTGACGATATAGGAAACCCAATTCTATTTAGATAATCTTGACCCTGATTGATAGAACAATTCCCTATAGTAGAAATGGTATGGAACCATTTAACGTATAAACTTAGGCTTTGGATTATAAGTACTGAGTTACAGACTAGGTTACTAGTTGACTTAGGCAGTGTAAGGCCTATATATGCTAAGGGATAGTAGGTTAGATTTCTTTATGACTAATAGATTTCTGTTGTTGCCCATAGGAAGGAACCATACACTCTCAGGGAACATTTATAACTCCCTCAGATTGAACTTAGAATGTACTAGCACGCCCCCTAGAATTGCCTTCCCCAAGGGCTTATTGCATTCGAGAATGCGGAATAAAGGAACTACATGTAAGCGATGTATTCGCGGTCTGAATCGACTTCTTAATCCTAGTGGTTATCAATAAATCCAATGCTCTGATCAAGCAGAAGATCGGAATCGACTCGGATTAAGAATTGATACAATAAATCTTCTGTCCTAGCTAGACAGAAAGTCTATGTATCCGGCTCAGACCCATTACACAACCTTTCTTCCGTGTTGGCTCGACCATCTACAACTAAACAGGATAATAGTGTCTTTGGGAAATGGCGAGGACTTAAAGCCAGTAGAGAATTAGGCATCTTGCCACCAACTCATACCTGAACCTATCCACAATAGAGCTTAGGCTCATCTCTATCGCCATAGATACCAATGCCATAGAACGCATCATTATCAGGGAAAGCCACTGTAATGAGAGGTTGTTCCCTAATTCATGTCAAAGATCGCCCCTAAGTTGCACCTTGTTCCGATATATAGAGCGATGCATAGATTCTTGAATTTAAGAAAAACCAAGTTTTAAGGGGGGTAGAACGTATTAAGTCCAATCCAGTTAGGATTAGTCAACACTGTCGTTCGATCAGTGTGGCGCAGCGGAAGAGTGGTTGGCCTCTTTCCCACTGGCCCAGGATCGAAACATTTGATTTAGGTTATATGTACGATTAGGTTATTAAATAGGATTTGAACCTTCCTTAGAGAAAGTACTCCTTGCCCTTCGCCAATGTCGGGGACGACATTGTGTTTTAAGGGGGGTAGATTGTAACACCCCGGATTTTGGCTAATCTGGGATTAAACGTCCTTAGGCAATGGGTCAATTAAAACACCTGAAAAATCGTTCAGAACCCAATTCCATAGCCAAAGAAACCACTTAGGATAAATTTCTTTAGAAACTAAGCATAAGTTAGCTAGCGCAACGTTGGAGTGGTTGGGAAACAGTCCCTGATCACTTTAAATACGTTCTACAAGACCCAAATCGAGTAGAACAAACAACTCTACAATACTCTATAACCTCGGATCAAACTCTAAGCGGGTTTGTCCTCTGGACCACATTGAATTTTTGTATTGGATTTAGACCGTGCTTCGAAGGTCCGATACCTCCTATCTTAGACCGTTAGAACCGCCCAGCTGGACTTGACAATCATCTCGAAAATCAAGTCAATCCGATAATCACAGAGTATTTCGTTGAACCCGGACTGAAGCGACCGCGAATAGGGACGAATTTGGAATTTCAAATTCAAATCTGGCACACGACTTGACGCGTCAGTATTAAGCGTTCTGACCGTCAGAATTCATCCAGATTACACCCTCGGATCAGGAAAAATTTCTATTTATTATCATGGGACTTTCAGCCCTGATCTATGTGCGGTGACCGCTGAACTGAAACTGGTCCGATACGTGCGATCTGCGAACCCTGCCAGACTGAAAACTTAATACGAGGTACATCTGGTACCCATGAGCTTAAGTCTGATCGCAATCGACCAGGGGACCACCAGAAATCAGTTTTTGGACCGAAACAGCCCCGAAATGGATAGGCAATAAGTAAACTTCGTCCCGGAGCCTATATTCGGCGTTTCCAAGCTTATAAAAGGGGTTGAAACCCTCATTCCTTCCTTGCATACGAAATTCACAAACCCTAGAAAAGAGAGAGAGAGTTTGAGAGAAAGGGAAGAGGAGATTTTCCCCGCATCCGAGCCGCCGATTGCTGCTGCTTCAACACCTCTTCCCAATCACCTGGCTGGTGATTTCTCCCCTTTTTCAGGTATAAAATAACCCTAGAACTTGCTGATTTAGGGTTTACTCAGATTCATGGCATGTTAGCTAATGTATTCCATAAATCAGGTCCTCCTACTGCCGTAGACGAAGCGTACACGCTCCGTTCAAAATCCCGCGACCGTAAGAGACTAGGTGAGGATTTTAGACGCTTTGATTGACGGTTTACAACGCTTTCAATGTCGTTTAATAGTAGATTATCGACGACATCGCCGTTTGACATGTACAACGTGCTCTCTGTTTCCTATTTCGTAAATTATCGAAGAATATGAGATTTAGGGCATTTTAGTCATATGTAGGAAGTACGGTCTACATGCATATTTTGCTGACGTGATTGACATGGTTTGTCGCCGTATTAGTGAGTTAGGAATGCTTGCATAATCAGTTTGGCGAAGAGATTCGCCAAGTTGCGCACTTTGGGTCGACATACTATATGTGGACTTAAGTGTGTAGTGTATGTGTCTGTATAAATGCTTGTATTAGTATGTATTGTATTGAATGATGTTATGTAGTAGTTTGAGATTGATTTCATGATTTAAAATGCTGACCTAAATGATTTCCTATATGTTGACCTTATGCATGATTGCATCACATGCATAGAAATGATGCCTTGAAGATTTGCCTAAGTTGAATATGCATGGAAAGTATGCCTTGAAGATTTGCCTTAGTTGAATGTTAAAACATGTGCTAACATGCTCACATGATGTGTTTCAATTCCAATACCGTGGTATATAGCGTAATGTAATTCAATAGATGTGCGGGACTTGACTTAGTCCAGGCAGTCGGTAACCGAACGAATTCGTGGCTGACTGGTCATAGCCACGAACGACGCGTCGATGAATGTGATTCGTGTTGAGAGTTGGCGGCAGTGGTTAGGCCACGCGAAGTGTTTTACGCACTTCATGTCGTTCAATTCGAGATGCGATCGCGCTAGTCGAGCCCGTCAAGTAACCCGACTGGCCGATGTTTGTTCACCTTGTATGTATCATAACTGCTTGAACCTAGGGTACTGAACTTACCATTGTAAACCCTATTAACCGTGGTACCTTGATCCACGAAGACTCATGAGCCGGGCATGGTGGTATGGGACACCGTGGTCGAGCTGTCGGCCTACGCTGGGGCCACAAACCTCCCCGTAGTGACCAGTGAGCACCTAAACTCGTGAGCAGATTATGGTGGTATGGGACACTATATTCTAGCTGTCGGCCTACACTGATCAGGCGACGAGCCCTTTGTAGTGACCGCGAGCGTATTCTGAGTCCACGGGAGGCGACGACCCTTCCGTGCAGTAGAGTACAGTAGGCCTGTATTGATAAGGTGATGGGGGAGCGGTGCAACGAGTGCGAGCAACAGCCCTGGCAGCCCTTGCAGTGACCTACGAAATATACATCGTATGAGATTACTAGGAGTGACGACCCTAGACAGGATCTGTATTGGGATTGATACAAGGGAAGTACCTTAGTTTCCCAATCCTGCTGTTTGAATGGACTTAATAACAACTTGGAAATCATATCACCATAGCATTGCATGTGCCTGGAAGATGTGGAGCACTCTAGGGAGTGTGGCATGCCGCGGTCGTAAGATGTTGCCGCATGAGGGAGATCGTCGGTGAGGGCATACATCACGTCATGTCATCCTGCATTAACAACAGTATTAGGATTGTCTGATTTACTGCTTTACTATTATCGCGTGATTGAATTGTGAACATGCTAATCTCTGCTCTCTTATCCCACTGAGTTGATCACTCACTCCCACGTTACGGGATGGTGTTTCCGGACACCCACCAGTCCCTTTTGTGATTGCAGATGATGGCGCGGCCTGTGAGGCGGAGCTGGACTTGATGATGAGGAGGAGGATTCCTCCTTTATGCGTGTTCTGATTGACGGGATTGCAGGGAGGTTGATTAGATACTTTGACGTTTGTCATTTTATATTTTTAGTGCCCTCATGTATATTCATTTTGTTTACTTTTGAAGTATACATGTATGTGTATAACCTGGTAATGTATTCACACTCTGGAGACATACAACAGTTTATATACGTTATACATACTATTACAGTCTTCCGCTTGCAAATTTAACTGTCTCTGAAGTATGATATACTGTTCTGGCTTAATCTCACTCATGTTTAATACATTATCATAGACAACATTCAATCATACATATCCATGTTGCATAAATAACATTTTGGAACTCGGGAGTTGGGTTTTTGCTCGACCCCCCGATTTTCGGGATGTTACAATTATCAATGGAATGTATATAGGTGTGGTGGCCATGAGTATTTTCAGGGTTTCTGGTCTCCATCTCTCTTTGAATCACTGAAGTCTGAGTTTAATTCTTCAGTGTCATCCCAAGTGGCTGTCATAGCCTTTCCTTTGATTTTTCTATTGGGGCATTCAGTGGACAGGTACCCAAATTTTCGGCACGTATAATAATGTGGCTCTTTGGACTTTTTAATAGGTTTGCCTGTATAACGCTTGTTATCCAACTGTTTCCCTTTGAATGGTCGGCCACGGTTTTTGTGGAAGAATTTTTTGAACCGTTGAGCTAAGAGGGTCACTTCCTCATCTTTATTTTCCCTTTCACTTTCCTCCTCCTCATTATTGTTGATATGTTTTGCAGCTTTAAGGGCATTACTTTTGGATTTTCTAATTGGTTTGAAGTGTAGTTCAAATGTTTGTAGGGAACCTACTAGTTCTTCTACTTTCGTTTCATCCAAGTTTCTACATTCTTCTATGGTTGTTACTTTGGAGTCGAACCATTCCAGTAGGGATCTTAGAATTTTCCTATAGATTTTAGATGCGAAACTTTTTGTCCTAATCCACCCATGGAATTACAAATGATGTTCAATTTCGAAAAGAATTCCATAAATGTCTCATGTTCCTCCATTCTTAGATGTTCAAATTAAGATGTTAGAAGTTGCATGCAGCTTGGATCTTTTCACTATGCTGGTTCCTTTATGGGTTGTTTTTAACAAATCCCATGCTTTGTTAGAAGTGCCACACATGCTGATTTGATTAAAGACTTCTTGGGACATAACACAGTAAATGGCATTCTTTACTTTCGCTTCAACAGTCTGTTTCTTTTTGTCGTATGTAGTCCACATCTCTTTAGATTTAGGTTTGGAGATAGTTGTGCCATGTTCAAGTACTACTTAATTGATTGGGGGAAAATATCCATTTTTAATGATGTCCGAAACATCATGATCCAAAGATCTCAGAAAGTAGTGCATCCTAACCTTCTAGTTTGCATAATTTAAACCATCAAATATAGGAGGTCTAGTTACAGATGATCCCTTTCCTTTGGCCATGATTCCAACTTCAGTCAAGATCACTCTATAGGAGGTTAAGCCCTTAAGAGAGACCTGCTCTGATACCAATTGAAATTGCAGTGAGGACCACTTTAGTTGAAGTGCAAATAGCTCAAGGTGTCCTAGAGGGGGGTGAATAGAACTTTAAAAAATTTTATGCCTTATTTTAAATCCTATTACCTTAATCTTGATCTAAAGTGCAATTATCAAGATATCCCTAATTTAACTCTAATCGCTTCCAAGCTAAATAGAGGATCCAATCATAAGACTATTCAATATTAAGCATGATACAACGAATAGTCTAAGATGGATGAGAAGTGTGAATGTGTGTGAGATGTGATTCAAATCAAAGAATTCATATAATCAAGTCTGCATATAAAAAATTAACATAATGAAACATCAAGAAAGAATCAATCACAAACGCAGTCCTTTATAGTGATTTGGCTATGTGCATACTCCACTCCCGGCAGACGCATTCATCCCATGAGTGTACCGGAATTCACTAACAAAGGTTTTAAATTAGGTTCACCTCAAATTGTTATAACCTACACAAGGTACCTAAGATGTTCCTACAAAAGACACAAGTATATGCCCTATACAAGAGCAAAGTTCAACATGAAGCACCTAAGTTTTGTGCCTTACACAAGAGTAAAGGATCCACACAAGTTACCTTTGTTTTATGTCACACAAGCTAAGGATCTACACAAGGAACCTAGGTTTAGGCCACACAGGACAAGGATCCACACAAGGAACCTAGGTTTAGGCCAAACAGGCCAAGGACCTACACAAAGGACCTAAGTTTTCGCCCTACACAAGAGCAAGGGTCAACACATAGCACCCAAATGTACTCTCCTGTCGGAAGCCTCCTATGAGAACTTAATAGGGGTGAGATGTACCTGTGACCCCATCCTACACAAGTAATGATCAATAGGATTTTTGGACTCTAATGACTTACAAATAATTAGATGAGCCCCATTAAGCATGTGGATGAAAATCTCCTCCTTGATGATCAAGATTCTTCAGCTCCCTTGATCTGCAACACTTGATGATGTTCCAATAAAGGTGATGGGTTAGGTCAAGGTTATGTTGGAATCCTACTGTAATAAATGTTTTCCTATTTTAAAGGAGTGATTTCAAGTATTCAAGCATTCAAGGTATCTCATCCTAATGATTTTCCATTAAGATAGTAGATGAATGATCCTTAAATGGGGAAGTTCATTCCTCAATCCACTCTATTAAATATCAATGATGAAGGCGGATTGAAGGATGAACTTTCATGAGAAAATGAGCTTAGGGTAGGTGATTTACAAATACTATCTTAAAGGTCTCTCTATTTTTCTCTCAATAGTAACCAAGAACAAGCTCACCTTATATTGCCAAAAAGTTTCAACAAAAATGAAATAGTTAGTTTTTGACAAAGTTCGATGTCATCGAATGTATACTTTTGATGACATCGAATGACAGCTCGATTATATGAACACAACTGACAAACAAAATGGAACTTTTTGACAAAAGCTCGTAATATCGAACCTACTTTGATGGCATCAAGATTTGAACTCCGATGTAATCGGACCAAGGTTCGATTCCTCGATAATGTATACAAAGGAGCTTGTTGGACATGAACAGGCTGACTTCGATGTCATCAAGCTTACTTCATTGTCATCAGATTTCAAATGTCGATGACATCGAAACCTTGTTCGATACATCAATCTTTTCAGAAGATTTTCCTAAAGAGTTTGTTGGACGTTCCTTTGTCCGAAACCAATGTCATCGACCTAGATTCGATATGATCGAGATTTGAATCTCGATATCATCGAGGGTAGCTCGATTCCTCGAAAATAGCCAGATGATTTTCTATCTAGCTTACTGGACATGAGTTGTCCGAATTTGATGACACCGAAGCTCCCTCGATGTCATCGGGATTTGAATTCCGATGTCATCGAGGATCGTTTTGAGTTATCGATGAAATTCTTGATTTACCTTTGAAGCTTGCTGGACACAGAGTAGCCTATATTCGATAACATCGAACCTTACTCAATGTCATCGAAATTTGAATTTCGATGTCATTAAAGCTCAGTCGATTCATCGAGAATATTTTCTAAATATCATGTTGGTTACTGGACATAAAAGACCTCAATTCAATGTCATCGAGGCTATATCGATTTCATTGAAAAAAAGTGTTCGATGTCATCAATGTAAGCTCGATACATCGAAGAAAGTTGAAAACTTAGAGAATTTTCCTATTTGCAAACTCAATTTTCATACTTCTATTCCTATATTATTCTAAGCTTTTTAAGGATTTATATACCTTGGTATTTTGGGACATGGGATGTGAGGCTAAGTTTACCTTTGATGAGTTTGGAGCACACATCTAGTTAAGGGTCTCACTTGTATGATCTTCATATGGGTCTCACTTGTCTTACCGACTCGACTCTCATGCTAATTGACAAACCAGGACACTTTCACACAATACTGCTTCAATCTTGCAAATTTATCACTCTTACAGATGGGGCATTTCCAGTAGCTAATTCTTTTCATTGTGGTTTTCTTCTTATCTTTCTTAGTTAGACATTTTCGGTCACAAGAGTAAGGATCTAGGGTTTACGGCAATTTATAGGAGATGAGAAATATATTTATCTCTTGATTCTTCATTTGTTCTTTTCTTTTCTGGTATTTTTTTATTTACACTAATCGTTTGAGAGATTTTTTATAAAATTATATGCATGTACCAAACCATTAGTATCGTTTAACAGAGCATTTAAATGCCACGAAGATACATATTAACTGCCTGTGTTAGATTGGAAAAGTCTAATCTAACATAGGCAACAAACATATTATATATCAAATCTAAGTATTCATGAAATCAGAAACATCGAACATTCATATTAAAGATGTGGATAACTATATAGGGAGAGTGCAGTATTGAAGTGGATGGGGGATTACGATCACAACAAGTATCTCCCAACTCACATTCACAAAATCAGAAGCTTGATGAAAAAGAGGGATAAGTGTGTTAGGGTATGGTTTAAGTAACCAAACAGATGAGATCTTTATTGAAGTGGATAGCAGCATTAATCCCTGCAACCATCTCTCACTGGCACATATTCCACTGCTGCTGCAGGTGACGATTTTTTACTTATTTCATCTTGACTTTGTTCTTTTCATCACACGCATCCACATGTTTACAATACTGTTGCAATCTTAGAAATTTATCACTCTTACTGATAGGGCTTTCCCGTAGCCAATTATTTTTTTCTATAGTTTTCTTCATATTTTTCTCCTTGTTATACATTTTTTATCATAAGGGTACAGATATGGGGTTCGCTACAATTTGCGGGAGATGAGAAATGGATCTATCTCTTGTTTCGTCAATTGTTCTTTTTTTTTATGGTATTTTTTTATTTAGATTGATCATTTAAGATATTTTTTATAATATTAGATGCATGTACCAAACCATTAGTATCGTTTAACAATACATTTAAATGACACGAAGATACAAGTTAACTACCTCGGTTAGATTAGAAAACTACAATCTAACCTAGGTAGTAAATATATTATATATCAAATCGAAGTATTCATAAAATTAAAAACATCTAATATTCATATAAAAGATATGGATAGCTGTGTATGGAGAATGCAATATTAAAGGGGATGGGGGATTGTCATCACTGTAAGTATCTCTTAACCCACATTCACAAAATTAGAAGCTTGATCAAAAAGAGGGAAAAGTGTGTTAGGGTATGCTCTGAGTAACCAAGTAGCAAACAGATGAGACCATTATTGAAGTGTATAAGGGTGTTAATCACCACAACCATCTCTCACTAGCGTGCATTCCGCTACTACTACAGGCGATGATTTTTTTCTTCTTTCATCTTAGCTTTGTTCTTTTTGCCACATGCATCCACATGTTCACGATACTACTGCAATCTTGCAAATTTATCACTCTTACAGATGGGGCATTTCCTGTATCCAATTTTTTTGTAGTAGTTTTCTTCTTAACTTTCTCCTTGTTACACATTTTCGATCAGAAGAGTAAGGATCTGGGGTTTGTAGCAATTTCTGGGATATGTGAAATGGATCCATATCTTATTTCTTTATTTGTTCTTTTCTTTTATACTATTTTTTTTATTTACACCAATCATTTAAGAGATTTTTCATAATATTATATGCATATACTAAACCCTTAGTATTGTTTAACATGACATTTATGTCACGAAGATACACGTTAACTGCCTAGGTTAGATTGGAAAACTATAATCTAACTCAGGGAGCCAACATATTATATATTAAATCTAAGTATTCAAAGCTATGGATAGCTGTGTAGGGAGAGTGCAATACTAAAGTGGATGGGGGACTATGATCACTGCAAGTATCTATCAACCCGCAATCATA
This sequence comes from Magnolia kwangsiensis, assembly GCA_037074715.1. Lineage (NCBI taxonomy): Eukaryota > Viridiplantae > Streptophyta > Magnoliopsida > Magnoliales > Magnoliaceae > Magnolia > Magnolia kwangsiensis. The sequence goes on from CM073578.1 coordinate 101,212,420, forward strand.
AAATCAGAAACATGATTAAAAAAAGTGGCATAAGTGTGTTAGGGTATGGTCTGAATAATCAAACAATAAATAGATGCGAGTGTTATTGAAGTGGATAGGGGCGTTAATCGTTCTTAACCATCTCTCATTGTCATGCATTTCGCCATTACTGCAAGCAACAATTTTTCTGCTCCTTTCATCTTGTCTTTGTTCTTCTTTTTACACGCATCCACAAGTTCATGATATTAATGAGTCTTCCAAATTTATCACTCTTGCAGATAGCGCATTTCCCATAGCCGATTTTTTCGCTATAATTTTCTTCTTATCTTTCTACTTGTTAGACATTTTCGGTCACAAGAGTTCGAATCTATGATTTACGAGGATTTGTGGGAGATGAGAAATGGATTATCTCTAATTTCTTCATTTGTTCCTTTCTTTTGTGGTATATTGATTTATTTACACTAATTCTTTCAAAGATTTTTCATTATATTCTATGTGCGTACTAAGCCATTAGTATCGTTTAACACAACAATTAAATGCCACGAAAATACATGTTAACTGCCTAGGTTAGATTTGAAAACTAGAATCTTACTTAGGCAGTAAGCATATGATATCTCAAATCTAAGTATTCATATAATTATAAACATTTAAGATTCATATCAAAGATCAAAGTGGATGGGGGACTGTGATCATTGTAAGTATCTCTCAACCCACATTCACAAAATCAGAAACATGATATAAAAAAAGGGGGGGATAGGTGTATTAGGGTATGGTCAGCGTAACCAAGGAATAAACAGATGGGAGCGTTATTGAAAAGGATAGGGGCATTAATCGCTGCAACCATCTCTCACTGGCCTGTATTCCATTGTTACTACAGGCGACGATTTTCTTCTTCTATTATCATGACTTTGTTCTTCTTGCACCTGCATCCACATGTTCACCATACTCTTGTAGTCTTGCAAATTTATCACTCTTGCAGACGAGGCATTTCTCGTAGCCAAATTTTTTCATTGTAGTTTTCTTCTTATATTTCTACTTGTTAGACATTTTCGATCCTACGAGTTAGGATCTGTGGTTTATGAAGATTTGCAGGAGATGAGAAATGGATTTATCTTTTATTTCTTCATTCGTTCTTTTCTTTTGTGTTATTGTTTTATTTACACTAATTATTTCAAATATTTTTCATTATATTCTATGCATATACCAAACCATTAGTATCATTTATCACAACATTTAAATGCCATGAAAATACATGTTAACTACCTATGTTAGATTGGAAAACTACAATCTAGCCTAGGTAACAAACATATTATATCTCAAATCTAAGTATTCATAGAATCCTAAACATTTAATGAAATTACAGTAATGACCACTTTAATTGAAGTGAGAATACGCCAATATGTCCTAGAGGGGGGTGAATAGGACTTTTTAATATTTTATGGTTATTTAAAATCATATCAATCTTATCCTGAGTAAATATGCATGCATTAAGATTTCTTCAAAGTAACTCTAATGGCTTCTAAGCCAAATAGAGGATCCAGTCATAAAACTATTTGTAAGATAAACAAGATGTCAATCATAGTTTATGATGGATGTGACTGTGTGTGAGATGTGATCTCAGATAATTAAATATGAAAGCATTTAAGGAAATCACATAAATAATGGAAGACAATAGCAATCTCAAACACAGTCATTTTTATAGTAGTTCGACTACTTGTTTACTCCACTTCCGGGGGACGCACTCAACCCTTGAGTGTACCGGATCTCACTAAAGGAGATTTCACAACCAATTCACCTCAAACCAGAGGTTTTAAATCAGGTTCACCTTTAACCAGTACAACCTACACCTAGGCTGACACAGCGTGTCTACACGACACAGTTCATACTCTCATGAGCAAGGGTCAACACACAACACTTGACTTTTAAGCCACACAGGCCAAGGATCCACACAAGGAACCTCACCAATTTATGCTCCCATGAGCAAGGGTCAACATAAAGCACCCAAGTTTTTGATCACACAGGTCAAGGACCTACACAAGGACCTAGGAGTTTATGCTCTCCACAGAGCAAGGGTCAACACAAAGCACCCCCACGTACACTCTTGCTGGAGGCTTCCTATGAGGACTTCCAAGTGGTGAGAAACACCTTAGACCCAATCCTATAGAAGAAATAATCATAAGGGTCCTCTAGACTCTAATGACTTACAGATAAGTTGATGAGCCCCATTCAGTGCGTTGTCGAAGATCTCCTCCTTTGATGACAAAGAATCTTCAACTTCCGTGAACCGTAACTCAGATGATGTACTAATACATGGCTACGAGTTAGGTCAAGGTTGTGATGGAATCATACTCTATTAAATATTTTTCTATAAGGGGATAGAGCGATTCCAATCATCTATGCATTCAAGGCATCCCATCTTAATTAAGGTAGTAGCTGCAGGATCCTGGAATATGAAAGTTCATTCCCCAATCCACTCTATTGAATGTCAATGATGAGGGTGGATTGGAGGATGAACTTCCATAAGAGAAAAGGCTTAGGTATGATCTAGGGTTAAACACATAAAAGCACTCTCTGTTTTCTCTACCAACAACTAAGGCCAAGCTCTCATTAAATAGGCAAAAAATTTCAATAGATATAAAATGGTCATATTTTGATAAAGTTCGATATCATCAAGTAGGGTCGATATCATCGAGCATATACTCTCGATAACATCGACTGGCCGCTCGATGACACGAACTCAACTATCAAATGCTTTTGAAATCTATTGCCAACTGGTCAAGAAAATCGAACAGGCGTCGATGTCATCGAATTTCAAACTCCGATTTCATCAACACGAGGTTCCATTCCTCGACATTTGAAAATGTGAGAGCACTTACCTTTAAAATATTTCAGGTATATGATATGATTGATCATCACTCGATATCATCGAAATTTGAATATCAATGATATCAAGGGCAATGTCGATTCATCGATAATTCTAAAGAATTTTCCTATAAGCTTGTTGGATAGTTTTTGTCCACTTTCAATGACATCGACCATGCCTCAATATGATTAATATTTGAATATCGATTTTATCGAGTGACCTTCGATCCATGAGAAATAACTTAAAGATTTTCTGGATAGATTTGTGTCCCAAACTGATATCGTCGAGATATTAATTTTGATAATATCGAGGAGCTCTTCAATATATCGAGGATTACATGATTTACTTAGTAGCATTTTCGACACAACTGACCTGATGTCAATTTTATTAAGTCAACTTCGATAGACTCGAGATTTAAATTTCGATGATATCGAACCGTCTATCAATACATCGATAATTCAGTCCAGAGATCTTTGTGGTTGTTAGACATCTTATGTCCTTATTTTGATAATATCGAGTGAGCTTCGAGGACATCGATAATAGGGTTCAATTTCATCGAGCCATATATCGATAAATCGACAAAGGTAAAAAACTTAAAGATTTTCCTTTTTTTAAAAAAAATTCTAGCAAAAAACCTAGGATGTTCTATCCAATTTTAAGGGTTTTAATTACCTGGTGTTTTGGGACATGGGATGTGAGGGTAAGATTTACCTATGACGAGTTTGGGTACACATCCAGTTGAGGTAGACACTTGATCAATCTTCTTATGGTGCTCCTTTGTTTAGCTGACTCAACACTCACGCTAATTGACAAACCAAGGCACTTTAATTTAACATTTATATCAAAGATCAAAGACATGGAGAGCTATGTAGGGAGAGTGTAGTATTGAAGTAGATGGGGGATTGTGATCACAACAAGTATCTCTCAACTCTCATTCACAAAATCAGAAGCATGATTTTTTTTTAAAAAAAAAAGAAGAGGGATAGGTGTATTAGGGTATGGTCTAAGTAAACTAGAAACAAATATATAGGGGCATTTTTGAAGTGAATAGGGGCATTAATCACTATAACCATCTCTCACTAGGCTACATTCCACTGATGCTGCAGGCGATGAGTTTCTGCTTCTTTCATCTTGGTTGTGTTCTTGTTGTCACACGCATCCACATGTTCATGATACTGCTCTAGTTTTACAATATTTTCACTCTTGAAGACGGGGCATTTCCTGTATACAATTTTTTCGCTATAGTTTCTTCTTATCTTTCAACTTGTCAGACATTTTCGGTCACAAGAGTTAGGATTTGTGATTTGCTAGGATTTGCGGGAGATGAGAAATGGATAAATCTCTTATTTCTTCATTTGTTCTTTTCTTTTGTGGTATTGTTTTATTTATAATGATCATTTGAAAGATTTTTCATTATATTATATGCATGTACCGAACCATTGGTATCGTGTAACACAGTATTTAAATGCATAAAAATACATGTTAAATGCCTATGTTAGATTGAAAAACTACAATCTAACCTAGGCAGCAAACATCTTATACATCAAATCTAAGTATTCATATAATCAGAAACATCTAACATTCATATCAAAGATATGGAAAGCTGTGTAGGGATAGTGCAGTATTGTAGTGGATGGAGGATTGTGATTGCTGCAAGTATCCCTCAACCCATATTCACAAAATCAGAAATATGATTTAAAAAGGGGGGGAGGGGGGGATAAGCGTGTTAGGGTATGGTTTGAGTAACCAAGCAACAAACAGAGGGGAGCGTTATTGAAAGGGATAGGGGTGTTAATCGCTGCAACCATCTCTCACTAGCCTGCATTTCACTATTACTGCAAGCGACGGTTTTCTGTTTCTATTATCTTCGTTTGGTTCTTCTTACACACGCATCCACATGTTCACCATACTGCTATAGTCTTGCAAATTTATCACTCTTGCAAACAGGGCATTTCTCGTAGCCAAAATTTTTCACTGTAGTTTTCTTCTTATCTTTCTACTTGTTAAACATTTTCAGTCCTAAGAGTTAGGATCTGTGGGTTGCGAAGATTTGTAGGAGATGAGAAATGGACTTATCACTTATTTCTTCATTCATTCTTTTCTTTCATGTTATTGTTTTATTTATACTGATTGTTTCAGATATTTTTCATAATATTTTATGCATGTACGAAACCATTAGTATCATTTAACACAACATTTAAATGTCAGAAAAATACATGTTAACTTCCTAAGTTAGATTGGAAAACTACAATCTAGCCTAGGCAGCAAACATATTATATTTCAAATCTAAGTATTCATAGAATCCTAAAACATTTAACATTTATATCAAAGATCAAAGATGTGAGTGCTGGGGATTGTGATCACTGTAAGTATCTCTCAACCCCCATTCACAAAATTAGAAACATGATAATGATGATGATGATGATGATAATAAAGGGATAAGTTTGTTAGGGTACGGTCTAAGTATACAAGCAACAAACATATGGCAGCTTTTTTGAAGAGGATAGGGGCATTAATCATTATAAACTTCTCTCACTAGGCTGCATTCCACTGTTGCTGCATGTGATGATTTTCTGCTTCTTTCATCTTGTCTGTGTTCTTATTGTCACACACATCCACATGTTCACGATACTGCTATAGTTCTGTAAATTTTTCATGCTTGAAGACAGGGCATTTCCTGTCACGCCCAAGACTCGGTGACCGGACTCCCAAGGAACCTGATAGCCTGTTCCGGCCACAACAACCTCCGTCGGACCCCATTCTCGGCTCCTAAAACAGGTTCCAATCTTAAGATTATACAAGGAGGATTTATATATCATAAATCCGATTCAAACGAGCATACCGAAGATCATAGCAAGTAAATCTCAGAAAATAACCATAGGAATGCATTGCGAAATACACTAGAAATTTAAACTTTTACATGTACATAAGGTTCAAAAGGACAAACATAAGGTAAGACAGAAAGAGAAAAGTCTACAACGCGTCCTCAGTATGCTTCAATCCAATGCTTCACCACTATTGCGCTGACCTAAGATTTCCTGCATGCATCAATCGTGCATAAGCTTATAGAAAGCTTAGAGGGCGATGAAGGTGTGTGATGATGGTGCTCAAAAGAAGATGGGGAAGAATGTAGAAGGAAACATGAATGATACTAGCCATACCGAGGCTAAGCTATGAACGCAATAAGTCGTACCCAGGCCATGCAATGCACTACATGAGTGTTGGCAATGCAATGCGAAGTAATGTCAGTCCTCATATCTAATCCACACATCAAGAAAATTTCCATCATAAGGAATCTACCGAGGTCTAATACACTACATGTCAACTACCTCTCTGCTAGTCGCATAGCCTAGTGAGCCTAAGAAACCTCACTACCCTCCTATGGATAGCCAATCACCGCGAAGCTCAAGGTAGCAAATCCATTTCACGAGCTGGTCAGACTCAGCCTAACTATGCCCCCTCACTCAGGCGGGTAAGGCCAAACCCCATCTCAACTGACCTCGCAACAGTGGTAGTTGCAACCTAATAGTATAAGGCACTCGGGCACTCATGATTTCTACTCGATCTACGAATTAAGGCATCTCCTCAGTACCGTGAAGGTTTAGGAGCTTTCACTCAGGGACATCTTATGTGGCCCAAATACTCAAGGGTCATTTTTTACGTCCACACATGGCCATCCATGATACATCTATAGAGGCTACAGCCTTGATGAAGCAAGGGAGAATATCTACATGCTATGCAATTGTCAGATGCATGAATCACACAATCATCCATGCATCAATCGCAAGCATCCATTGTGCTCCATGGGGGAAAACTCCATTCCTCGAGGATATAACAACATATCCTATACAATGGCACAACCATGGCCAATCATACCTCAACCAAGCATGCATATGATGCATATGGGAGTGGGCCATGAAGATGAATAAATGTGCCAATGAGGTGAATGAGAAGGTGCACTCTCTACCTAACCAATAGGGTCTAAGTACTTAACCAATCTTTCATAAGAAATATATAACTTCTAGTGAGGGCCCATTTACTTGGGGTAGCCCACGAGACTAAGCATATAAGGTTACGGCCTAGATAATATAGAAACATGCCTAGCAAAGGACTAAGGTGGGCATTTAACCACCCTTAAATACTAAAGGGCCTAAAGGGGTCCAAATGGGGACTTTCAACCACCATTTCCCCAAGGCATCTAACCACAAACTATAAGCTATAAGGCCCAAGGCCCAACATCCATCCACATGTTCATAAGTCCCATAAAGGCATAGAAGATGGGCCCAATACAAACTCCAACCACATGGGCCCAATGAGGGAAAATCAGGCCCAAAGCCCAAGTCCCAAGGTCCATAAAATCCAAGCATTTAGATAAACTTAATGGGCAGCCCATGTACACAATTACACGGCCTAAAAACACCTTTGAGTTGGGTGAAATGGGCCCCACTACATCAGCCCAATAATTAATAATTTAAGTTGGTATTCAAGGGCCCAAATTCACCTTTTTCCTCAGCCCATAAATCCAGCAAATGGTGGAAGGTCAGCTCAAAATATGGTTGGCCAAGGTGGGACATTCCAGCCCAATCTGGGCTCACTAGAAAGTCCTAATTCTGGTATAGGTTTGGATCCCACAAGTGGTCATAAATAGCGGCCCAAAACATGCACCAATTGAGTCCACAATATTTTAAAGAATAGGTGAGCAACAAGTACCCAAAGCCTCTCAATGTGGTGGGCCCCCAATTCCAATAAAAATTCAACCATACAATGTATATTTAAATGGTGATGGCTGGACTTTCGGTCCTCCTAATTTCCTAGGTCTACTGAGGCCCAGAAACTTGCTAAATGAGTGGGAATTTATTTTCAAAAGGGATAGCACTTCTTATAGGGGGGCCCACCAGATGGAGGAGGGGATTTTTCACCCAAAAACAAGATGGCCTACTACTAGAATACAGGCCCAGCAGCAGCCCCAAGCATGGGCATCCCAAGGGTGGGACGACCCAAGGCCATGGACGGCCTGACCATGCATTACATCAAGGTGGGCTCCACATGTCCAAGGTGGGCCCCACATGGGATGTCCACCTAAGGTGGACCCAACCTCCACATGGGCCACCTAAATGGGGAAGGACGGCTTAGATAATAAACATACATCATAGTGGGCCTAGCTAAGGACGGCCAGCCCATGGTGGACATCCACCAGTTGGACGTCCATCATGGACGGCTGGTCTAACTAGTTGGCCTCACCACCATGGCCTCTATGGCCCTTTGAAACATTACAAGGTGGGACCCACAAACATGCAAAAAATCCCAAATGTCCTGGGCTCAATAATTTCCACAATTACAAAGAAGACAGTAAGGTAGAAACAAAATTCTGCAACATACATGTTGCTGCCTTGATTTTGAGCCCTCCAATGAAGTGGGTCCAGGGCCTCAAAAATTCCTGAAATTGAGGACCATGGTCCCTCATCATGTCTACAACAAGGTGGGACCTAGAAAGGTGTCCCACCATTAGAGAAAATATTTTTAAATTAAGGTTTTATGGGAAAATGTTGCTGAACTGCACAGTAGAAATTTTTGGTAGTCCATCATATTGGCCCACCCATTTGGAGGCTCAAATGGGGTCAGTTGGGGTTGAAATTTAGCATACTTATAGGTGGGATATACACCTTCAAGAATCATATATTACATAGTACCAATCTCCCCACTAAATGCCCAAAAATCAGGCCCCAAGATGGCCCAAAAATCTGTCTAAACAATTCTGGATAGTGACATATATCTTGAATAAATAAATTATAAACATTATTTAAAAGGGAATTTAATCCCAGAAAATCATGGTGTGGTCCACCCAAGTGGGCCCCATGAACATCCAAACCATTCCATTATCCAAAACTCCTTTGCATGTGCCCCATTTAGGTGCAATTTGAGGCCACACGTCCAAGGGATGGACTGCCATGGGCGTCCTCCCTCCATGGATGGTTTGGACTTTGTTGGTCCACAAGGTGGGCCACACACTCATGATCAAAATCAATAATCAAGAAAGAAGGAAGAAAACAGCCATAAGAGAAGGGTCTCCACCTCATTGAGGCCCTTCCCTTCATCACACATGCATACACATCCCATTAACTCACTATGCACAAGATCTACATGATCAAGGCTATCTACTTAGAATATATGGTGGAGATCCAATCTCCACCAAGGATTAAGGGTCTAGATGAACCAAAGATCCTAGATCTAATGAAGAAAAGGCATAACAGGATCGATAGAGAATGTCCCTTACATGCATCATACATGCAATGTAGGATGGGCTACAAGCCACATCAATGGAGACTTGGGGCCACCATCATCACTTGATGGGTCCCAAAAGCTCCATGGAGAATGTCCCTTACATGCATCATACATGCAATGTAGGATGGTTTACAAGACACATCCATGGAGACTTGGAGCCACCATCATCACTTGATGGGTCCCACAAGCTCCATCAATGGAAGAAAAATGAAGAACAAGAAGGGATGAATGGAAATCTAAAATTTAGATATACAAGCACACCCACCTAAGGATCAAGCTTGAAAGTTACATCATAATTCTCTAGAAGCTCCAAGGATCAAGGATCTAAGGTTAAGATTGGTAGAAGAAGGGTGGACTAGGAGGTTTTTGGGAGATGAGAGGGCTGGAAATGGAGGGGAGGTGGGACAGTTTGGAGAGTTGCTAGCAAGAGAAGAGAGAGAGAGAGAAGGAAAAACATTTTAAGGCAAGTCATGATTACTTCTCTCACCTAGGGTAGAGAAATGCAATCATGAGGGTAGGGATTTACAAACAATACTCATAGGCTAGTAGGCTTTTTAAAAATCCAGCCCAGGCATGACATCATCATCCACATGCACCTAGGAAAACGTGTGGGGTGGGGTCCACCACCACACATCAAAGGCCCAAATCGAATGTTGCCCATAACTCATGATGTACACATTGAATTTATGCACGTGACGTGATGTTGAAATCGCGCCACCAATACGCATAAGATGACATAGGTTTCAGGTCGATCTGAGTCTAGTCAACGTCACCAAACTCAAGGACAAATGCAAACACTACCCGAAGTTTGCAGGCCACAGGGATTCGATTGGTAGGACTGTGTGACATAAAGAAATGGCGTGCACACTTGGGTTAGGGTCTTACATTTCCCATAGCCAATTTTTTCGATATAGTTTCTTCTTATATTTCAACTTGTTAGACATTTTCGGTCACAAGAGTTAGGATCTGTGGTTTGCTAGGATTTTTGGTCGATGAGAAATGGATTAATCACTTTTTTCTTCATTTGTTCTTTTCTTTTGTGGTATTATTTTATTTATACTGATCATTTGAAAGATTTTTCATTATTCTATACATGTACCGAACCCCTGGTATTGTTTAACATAGTATTTAAATGCCACAAAAATACATGTTAACTACCTACGTTAGATTGGAAAACTACAATCTAACATAGGTAGCAAACATTTTATATATCAAATCTAGGTATTCATATAATCAGAGACATCTAAAATTCATATAAAAAATATGGATAGCTGTGTAGGGAGAGTGCAGTATTGAAGGGGATGAGGGATTGTGATCACTGCAAGTATCCCTCAGCCCACATTCACAAAATAAAAAACATGATAATAAAAAAAGAAGGATAAGTGTGTTAGGGTATGGTCTGAGTAACCAATCTACAAATGGTTGGAAGCGTTTCTGAAGTATTAAGGGGAGTTAATCACTGCAACCATTTCTCATTGTCCTGCATTCCACTACTGCAATAGTCAATGATTTTCTGCTTCTTTCATCTTAGCTTTGTTCTTTTTGTCACACGCATCAAAATGTTCGTGATACTGCTGCAGTATTTCAAATTTATCACTCTTGCAGATTGGGCATTTCCTGTATTTGATTTTTTCGTTGTAATTAACTTCTTATCTTTATACTTGTTAGACATTTTCAGTCACAATAGTTGAAATCTGTGGTTTGTGAGGATTTGCGGGAGATGATAAATGGATTTATCTCTTCACTACAAGAAATCCCACTTTTATCGACGAAAATTTTTGTCGCTAAAAGCCAATTTTTCATAGCTAAAGGGTTTTAGCAACGAAATTTTTCGTCGTTAATACACCGTCACAAAAGCGTTTCAGTGGAAAAAAATTGGAATTGTTGTGAAATGGAAGCTTTTTAGCGATGAAAATTTTCGTCGCTAAAAAAACTGTACAGGACTTTTAGCAGCGAAAATTTTCGCTGCAAAAAATAATCGTTCCACTTTTAGGAACAAAAATTTTCATTGCTACAAAATCTATAGAAGACTTTTAGCAGCAAACACTTTCGTTGCTAAAAATATTCATTCAACTTTTCACGACGACACTCTTCGTCGTTAAAAAAATATTGCAAGACTATTAGCAGTGAAAATTTTCGCTGCTAAAAATATATTTTCTTGTTTTAACAACGAACAATTTCGCAGCTAAAAATACTTTACAACACTTTTAGCAGCGAAAATTTTCACTGCAAAAAATATATTTTCCACTTTTAGCGACGAAAATTTCGTCGCTATAAATATTTTGAAAACTATTAGCAACAAAAATTTTCGTCACTGAAAATAGCTACAAAACTTTTAGCGGCGAAAACTTTCCTCGCTATATATATTTTTGAAAAACCTTTAGCGGCGAAAATTTTCATCGCTAAAAGTCTCTCTTTTTAAGATATCCAATATAAAATTCCGTACAAAATACCTGATAGACACTTGTTGCAATATATTTATCATATTCATCCTGATATACCTGTTATATCATCATATTCATATTCACATCCTGATTTACACCTGTTATATCATAATACACCTGTCAATTTTCATCATATTCACATTCAGATCCATCTAACCCAAACTATCCATCTAAACATAAACTATATACATCCAAACACAAACAATCTTATACGCATCACATTCATTCACGCATAAATACATATAAGTTTAACATCATAAATAAAAAAAGAAAAAATCATAAGTTTAGGTTTAGGTAATAGGTTATAGGTTATAGTTTTAGGGAATTGAGAATAGGTTAAGGTTTAGGTTTAGGAAATCGGGTTCGGGTTTGGGATCGGGTTTAGGTTTCGGTTTTCAAGTTTAGGTTTAGGTTAAGTAGTTGAGATTAGGATTAGGTGTAGGTTTTAGGTTCAGGAATTTGAGAATACATTTGGGTCTTAGGTTTTGGTTTAGGTTATAGGTTTTGGGATTTAGGAATAGTTTTAAGTTATAAGTATAGGTTTAGGTTAGGTTATAGGTTCTAGGATTTGATAATGGGTTCAGGTTTAGGTTATAGGTTTTTTTTTTGGTTTAGGTTATAGGTTATAGGTTTAGTATAAGGTTTAGGTTTAGGTTTAGGTTATAGGTTTTGGGATTTGAGAATTGGTTCGGGTTTAGGTTATAGGTTTTGGTTTTGGTTTTGGTTTAGGTTATAGGTTTTGGTTAAGGTTATAGGTTATAGGTTTAGGTTTAGGTTAAGGTTAGGTTTAGGTTATAGGTTTTGGGATTTGGGAATAGTTTTAGGTTATAGGTATAGGTTTAGGTTAGGTAATAGGTTAAGGTTTAGGGATAGGTTATAGGTTTTGGGTATGAGAATGGGTTCGGGTTTAGGTCATAGGTTTTGGTTTAGGTTATAGGTTTTGGGATTTGAGAATGGGTTCGGGTTTAGGTTATAGGTTTTAGTTTTGGTTTAGGTTATAGGTTTTGGTTTAGGTTATAGGTTAAGGTTGGTTTTAGGTTATAGGTTTTGGGATTTGAGAATGGATTCGGGTTTAGGTTATAGGTTTTGGTTTTGGTTATAGGTTAAGGTTAGGTTCAGGTTATAGGTTTGGGGATTTGAGAATGGATTCGGGTTTAGGTTATAGGTTTTGGTTTTGGTTTAGGTTATAGGTTATGGGATTTGGGAATGGGTTCGGGTTTAGGTTATAGGTTTTGGTTTTGGTTTAGGTTATAGATTTTAGTTAAGGTTATAGGTTATAAGTTTAGGTTATAGGTTAAGGTTAGGTTTAGGTTATAGGTTTTGGGATTTGGGAATAGTTTTAGGTTATAAGTATAGGTTAGATTAGGTTATAGGTTTTGGGATTTGAGAATGGGTTCGGGTTTAGGTCATAGGTTTTGGTTTTGGTTTAGGTTATAGGTTTTGCTTAAGGTTATAGGTTATAGGTTTAGGTTTAGGTTATAGGTTTTGGGATTTGGGAATAGTTTTAGGTTATAAGTATAGGTTTAGGTTAGGTTATAGGTTTTGGAATTTGATAAAGGGTTCGGGTTTAGGTTATAGGTTTTGGTTTTAGTTTAGGTTATAGGTTTTAGGTTTAAGATAAGGTTTAGGTTTAGGTTTAGGTTATAGGTTTTGGGATTTGAGAATGGGTTCGGGTTTAGGTTATAGGTTTTGGTTTTGGTTTAGGTTATTGGTTTTGGGATTTAGGAATGGGTTAGGGTTTAGGTTATAGGTTTTGATTTTGGTTTAGGTTATAGATTTTGGTTAAGGTTATAGGTTATAAATTTAGGTTATAGGTTAAGGTTAGGTTTAGGTTATAGGTTTTGGAATTTGGGAATACTTTTAGGTTATAAGTATAGGTTAGGTTAGGTTATAGGTTTTTGAATTTGAGAATGGGTTCGGGTTTAGGTCATAGGTTTTGGTTTTGTTTTAGGTTATAGGTTTTGCTTAAGGTTATAGGTTATAGGTTTAGGTTTAGGTTATAGGTTTTGGGATTTGGGAATAGTTTTAGGTTATAAGTATAGGTTTAGGTTAGGTTATAGGTTTTGGAATTTGATAAAGGGTTCGGGTTTAGGTTATAGGTTTTGGTTTTGGTTTAGGTTATAGGTTTTGGTTTTGGTTATAGGTTAAGGTTAGGTTTAGGTTATAGGTTTTGGGATTTGGGAATAGTTTTAGGTTATAAGTATAGGTTAGATTAGGTTATAGGTTTTGGGATTTGAGAATGGGTTCGGGTTTAGGTCATAGGTTTTGGTTTTGGTTTAGGTTATAGGTTTTCCTTAAGGTTATAGGTTATAGGTTTAGGTTTAGGTTATAGGTTTTGGGATTTGGGAATAGTTTTAGGTTATAAGTATAGGTTTAGGTTAGGTTATAGGTTTTGGAATTTGATAAAGGGTTCGGGTTTAGGTTATAGGTTTTGGTTTTGGTTTAGGTTATAGGTTTTGGTTTAGGTTATAGGTTTTAGGTTTAGGATAAGGTTTAGGTTTAGGTTTAGGTTATAGGTTTTGGGATTTGAGAATGGGATCGGGTTTAGGTTATAGGTTTTGGTTTTGGTTTAGGTTATAGGTTTTGGGATTTGGGAATGGGTTCGAGTTTAGGTTATAGGTTTTGGTTTTGGTTTAGGTTATAGATTTTGGTTAAGGTTATAGGTTATAAGTTTAGGTTATAGGTTAAGGTTAGGTTTAGGTTATAGGTTTTGGGATTTGGAAATAGTTTTAGGTTATAAGTATAGGTTAGGTTAGGTTGTAGGTTTTGGGATTTGAGAATGGGTTCGGGTTTAGGTTATAGGTTTGGGTTTTGGTTTAGGTTATAGGTTTTGGGATTTGGGAATGGGTTCGAGTTTAGGTTATAGGTTTTAGATTTGGTTTAGGGTAAAGATTTTGGTTAAGGTTATAGGTTATAAGTTTAGGTTATACGTTAAGGTTAGGTTTAGGTTATAGGTTTTGGGATTTGAGAATAGTTTTAGGTTTTAAGTATAGGTTAGGTTAGGTTAGGTTATAGGTTTTGGGATTTGAGAATGGGTTCGGGTTTAGGTTATAGGTTTTGTTTTTGGTTTAGGTTATAGGTTTTGCTTAAGGTTATAGATTATAGGTTTAGGTTTAGGTTATAGGTTTTGGGATTTGAGAATAGTTTTAGGTTATAAGTTTAAGTTTAGGTTAGGTTATAGGTTTTAGGATTTGATAAAGGGTTCGGGTTTAGGTTATAGGTTTTGGTTTTGATTTAGGTTATCGGTTTTGGTTTAGGTTATAGGTTTTAGGTTTAGGATAAGGTTTAGGTTTAGGTTTAGGTTATATCTTTTAGGATTTGAGAATGGGTTCGAGTTTAGGTTATAGGTTTTGGTTTTGGTTTAGGTTATAGGTTTTGGGATTTGGGAATGGGTTCGAGTTTAGGTTATAGGTTTTGGTTTTGGTTTAGGTTATAGATTTTGGTTAAGGTTGTAGGTTATAAGTTTAGGTTATAGGTTAAGGTTAGGTTTAGGTTATAGGTTTTGGGATTTGGGAATAGTTTTAGGTTATAAGTATAGGTTAGGTTAGGTTATAGGTTTTGGGATTTGAGAAAGGATTCGGGTTTAGGTCATAGGTTTTGGTTTTGGTTTAGGTTATAGGTTTTGCTTAAGGTTATAGGTTATAGGTTTAGGTTTAGGTTATTGGTTTTGCTTAAGGTTATAGGTTATAGGTTTAGGTTTAGGTTATAGGCTTTGGGATTTGGGAATAGTTTTAGGTTATAAGTATAGGGTTAGGTTAGGTTATAGGTTTTGGGATTTGATAAAGGGTTTGGGTTTAGGTTATAGGTTTTGGTTTTGGTTTAGGTTATAGGTTTTGGTTTAGGTTATAGGTTTTAGGGTTAGGATAAGGTTTAGGTTATAGGTTTCGGGATTTGGGAATGGGTTCGGGTTTAGGTTATAGATTTTGGTTTTGGTTTAGGTTATAGATTTTGGGATTTGGGAATGGGTTCGAGTTTAAGTTATAGGTTTTGGTTTTGGTTTAGGTTATACATTTTGGTTAAGGTTATAGGTTTTAAGTTTAGGTTATAGGTTAAGGTTTGGTTGAGGTTATAGGTTTTGGGATTTGGGAATAGTTTTAGGTTATAAGTATAGGTTTAGGTTAGGTTATAGGTTTTGGGATTTGATAAAGGGTTTGGGTTTAGGTCATAGGTTTTGGTTTTGGTTTAGGTTATAGGTTTTAGTTTAGGTTATAGGTTTTAGGGTTAGGATAAGGTTTAGGTTTAGGTTTGGGTTATAGGTTTTGGGATTTGAGAATGGGTTCAGGTTTAGGTTATAGGTTTTGGTTTTGGTTTAGGTTATAGGTTTTGGGATTTGGGAATGGGTTCGGGTTTAGGTTATAGGTTTTGGTTTTGGTTTAGGTTATAGATTTTGGTTAAGGTTATAGGTTATAAGTTTAGGTTATAGGTTAAGGTTAGGTTTAGGTTAACGGTTTTGGAATTTGGGAATAGTTTTAGGTTATTAGTATAGGTTAGGTTATAGGTTTTGGGATTTCAGAATGGGTTCGGGTTTAGGTCATAGGGTTTGGTTTTGGTTTAGGTTATAGGTTTTGCTTAAGGTTATAGGTTATAGGTTTAGGTTTAGGTTATAGGTTTTGCTTAAGGTTATAGGTTATAGGTTTAGGTTTTGGTTATAGGCTTTGGGATTTGGGAATAGTTTTAGGTTATAAGTATAGGTTTAGGTTAGGTTATAGGTTTTGGGATTTGATAAAGGGTTTGGGTTTAGGTTATAGGTTTTGGTTTAGGTTATAGGTTTTAGGGTTAGGATAAGGTTTAGGTTTAGGTTTAGGTTATAGGTTTTGGGATTTGAGAATGGGTTCGGGTTTAGGTTATAGGTTTTGGTTTTGGTTTAGGTTATAGGTTTTGGGATTTGGGAATGGGTTCGAGTTTAGGTTATAGGTTTTGGTTTTGGTTTAGGTTATAGATTTTGGTTAAGGTTGTAGGTTATAAGTTTAGGTTATAGGTTAAGGTTAGGTTTAGGTTATAGGTTTTGGGATTTGGAAATAGTTTTAGGTTATAAGTATAGGTTAGGTTAGGTTGTAGGTTTTGGGATTTGAGAATGGGTTCGGGTTTAGGTTATAGGTTTTGGTTTTGGTTTTGGTTATAGGTTTTGGGATTTGGGAATGGGTTCGAGTTTAGGTTATAGGTTTTAGTTTTGGTTTAGGGTATAGATTTTGGTTAAGGTTATAGGTTATAAGTTTAGGTTATACGTTAAGGTTAGGTTTAGGTTATAGGTTTTGGGATTTGAGAATAGTTTTAGGTTTTAAGTATAGGTTAGGTTAGGTTAGGTTATAGGTTTTGGGATTTGAGAATGGGTTCGGGTTTAGGTTATAGGTTTTGGTTTTGGTTTAGGTTATAGGTTTTGCTTAAGGTTATAGGTTATAGGTTTAGGTTTAGGTTATAGGTTTTGGGATTTAAGAATAGTTTTAGGTTATAAGTTTAAGTTTAGGTTAGGTTATAGGTTTTGGGATTTGATAAGGGGTTCAGGTTTTGGTTATAGGTTTTGGTTTTGGTTTAAGTTATAGGTTTTGGTTTAAGTTATAGGTTTTAGGTTTAGGATAAGGTTTAGGTTTAGGTTTAGGTTATAGGTTTATGGATTTGAGAATGGGTTCGGGTTTAGGTTATAGGTTTTGGTTTTGGATTAGGTTATAGGTTTTGGGATTTGGGAATGGGTTCGAGTTTAGGTTATAGGTTTTGGTTTTGGTTTTGGTTATAGATTTTGGTTAAGGTTATAGGTTATAAGTTTAGGTTATAGGTTAAGGTTAGGTTTAGGTTATAGGTTTTGGAATTTGGGAATAGTTTTAGGTTATAAGTATAGGTTAGGTTAGGTTATAGGTTTTGGGATTTGAGAATGGATTCGGGTTTAGGTCATAGGTTTTGGTTTTGGTTTAGGTTATAGGTTTTGCTTAAGGTTATAGGTTATAGGTTTAGGTTTAGGTTATTGTTATTGGTTTTGCTTAAGGTTATAGGTTATAGGTTTAGGTTTAGGTTATAGGCTTTGGGATTTGGGAATAGTTTTAGGTTATAAGTATAGGTTTAGGTTAGGTTATAGGTTTTGGGATTTGATAAAGGGTTTGGGTTTAGGTTATAGGTTTTGGTTTTGGTTTAGGTTATAGGTTTTGGTTTAGGTTATAGGTTTTAGGGTTAGGATAAGGTTTAGGTTATAGGTTTCGGGATTTGGGAATGGGTTTGGGTTTAGGTTATAGATTTTGGTTTTGGTTTAGGTTATAGATTTTGGGATTTGGGAATGGGTTCGAGTTTAAGTTATTGGTTTTGGTTTTGGTTTAGGTTATACATTTTGGTTAAGGTTATAGGTTTTAAGTTTAGGTTATAGGTTAAGGTTTGGTTGAGGTTATAGGTTTTGGGATTTGGGAATAGTTTTAGGTTATAAGTATAGGTTTAGGTTAGGCTATAGGTTTTGGGATTTGATAAAGGGTTTGGGTTTAGGTCATAGGTTTTGGTTTTGGTTTAGGTTATAGGTTTTAGTTTAGGTTATAGGTTTTAGGGTTAGGATAAGGTTTAGGTTTAGGTTTGGGTTATAGGTTTTGGGATTTGAGAATGGGTTCAGGTTTAAGTTATAGGTTTTGGTTTTGGTTTAGGTTATAGGTTTTGGGATTTGGGAATGGGTTCGGGTTTAGGTTATAGGTTTTGGTTTTGGTTTAGGTTATAGATTTTGGTTAAGGTTATAGGTTATAAGTTTAGGTTATAGGTTAAGGTTAGGTTTAGGTTAACGGTTTTGGAATTTAGGAATAGTTTTAGGTTATTAGTATAGGATAGGTTATAGGTTTTGGGATTTCAGAATGAGTTCGGGTTTAGGTCATAGGGTTTGGTTTTGGTTTAGGTTATAGGTTTTGCTTAAGGTTATAGGTTATAGGTTGAGGTTTAGGTTATAGGTTTTGCTTAAGGTTATAGGTTATAGGTTTAGGTTTTGGTTATAGGCTTTGGGATTTGGGAATAGTTTTAGGTTATAAGTATAGGTTTAGGTTAGGTTATAGGTTTTGGGATTTGATAAAGGGTTTGGGTTTAGGTTATAGGTTTTGGTTTTGGTATAGGTTATAGGTTTTGGTTTAGGTTATAGGTTTTAGGGTTAGGATAAGGTTTAGGTTTAGGTTTAGGTTATAGGTTTTGGGATTTGAGAATGGGTTCGGGTTTAGGTTATAGGTTTTGGTTTTGGTTTAGGTTATAGGTTTTAGGATTTGGGAATGGGTTTGAGTTTAGGTTATAGGTTTTGGATTTGGTTTAGGTTATAAATTTTGGTTAAGGTTATAGGTTATAAGTTTAGGTTATAGGTTAAGGTTAGGTTTAGGTTATTGGTTTTGGGATTTGGGAATAGTTTTAGGTTGTAAGTATAGGTTAGGTTAGGTTATAGGTTTTGTGATTTGAGAATGGGTTTGGGTTTAGGTCATAGGTTTTGGTTTTGGATTAGGTTATAGGTTTTGGGATTTGGGAATGGGTTCGAGTTTAGGTTATAGGTTTTGGTTTTGGTTTAGGTTATAGATTTTGGTTAAGGTTATAGGTTATAAGTTTAGGTTATAGGTTAAGGTTAGGTTTAGGTTATAGGTTTTGGGATTTGGGAATAGTTTTAGGTTATAAGTATAGGTTAGGTTAGGTTATAGGTTTTGGGATTTGAGAATAGGTTCGGGTTTAGATTATAGGTTTTGGTTTTGGTTTAGGTTATAGGTTTTCCTTAAGGTTATAAGTTATAGGTTTAGGTTTAGGTTATAGGTTTTAGGATTTGGGAATAGTTTTAGGTTACAAGTATAGGTTTAGGTTAGGTTATAGGTTTTGGAATTTGATAAAGGGTTCGGGTTTAGGTTATAGGTTTTGGTTTTGGTTTAGGTTATAGGTTTTGGTTTAGGTTATATGTTTTAGGTTTAGGATAAGGTTTAGGTTTAGGTTTACGTTATAGGTTTTGGGATTTGAAAATGGGTTAGGGTTTAGGTTATAGGTTTTGGTTTTGGTTTAGGTTATAGGTTTTGGGATTTGGGAATGGGTTCGGGCTTAGGTAATAGGTTTTGGTTTTGGTTTAGGTTATAGATTTTGGGATTTAGGAATGGGTTCGAGTTTAAGTTATAGGTTTTGGTTTTGGTTTAGGTTTTAAATTTTGGTTAAGGTTATAGGTTTTAAGTTTAGGTTATAGGTTAAGGTTTGGTTGAGGTTATAGGTTTTGGGATTTGGAAATAGGTTTAGGTTATAAGTATAGGTTTAGGTTTGGTTATAGGTTTTGGGATTTGAGAATGGATTCGGGTTTAGGTCATAGGTTTTGGTTTTGGTTTAGGTTATAGGTTTTGCTTAAGGTTATAGGTTATAGGTTTAGGTTTAGGTTATTGTTATTGGTTTTGCTTAAGGTTATAGGTTATAGGTTTAGGTTTAGGTTATAGGCTTTGGGATTTGGGAATAGTTTTAGGTTATAAGTATAGGTTTAGGTTAGGTTATAGGTTTTGGGATTTGATAAAGGGTTTGGGTTTAGGTTATAGGTTTTTGTTTTGGTTTAGGTTATAGGTTTTGGTTTAGGTTATAGGTTTTAGGGTTAGGATAAGGTTTAGGTTATAGGTTTCGGGATTTGGGAATGGGTTTGGGTTTAGGTTATAGATTTTGGTTTTGGTTTAGGTTATAGATTTTGGGATTTGGGAATGGGTTCGAGTTTAAGTTATAGGTTTTGGTTTTAGTTTAGGTTATACATTTTGGTTAAGGTTATAGGTTTTAAGTTTAGGTTATAGGTTAAGGTTTGGTTGAGGTTATAGGTTTTGGAATTTGGGAATAGTTTTAGGTTATAAGTATAGGTTTAGGTTAGGCTATAGGTTTTGGGATTTGATAAAGGGTTTGGGTTTAGGTCATAGGTTTTGGTTTTGGTTTAGGTTATAGGTTTTAGTTTAGGTTATAGGTTTTAGGGTTAGGATAAGGTTTAGGTTTAGGTTTGGGTTATAGGTTTTGGGATTTGAGAATGGGTTCAGGTTTAAGTTATAGGTTTTGGTTTTGGTTTAGGTTATAGGTTTTGGGATTTGGGAATGGGTTCGGGTTTAGGTTATAGGTTTTGGTTTTGGTTTAGGTTATTGATTTTGGTTAAGGTTATAGGTTATAAGTTTAGGTTATAGGTTAAGGTTAGGTTTAGGTTAACGGTTTTGGAATTTGGGAATAGTTTTAGGTTATTAGTATAGGATAGGTTATAGGTTTTGGGATTTCAGAATGAGTTCGGGTTTAGGTCATAGGGTTTGGTTTTGGTTTAGGTTATAGGTTTTGCTTAAGGTTATAGGTTATAGGTTTAGGTTTAGGTTATAGGTTTTGCTTAAGGTTATAGGTTATTGGTTTAGGTTTTGGTTATAGGCTTTGGGATTTGGGAATAGTTTTAGGTTATAAGTATAGGTTTAGGTTAGGTTATAGGTTTTGGGATTTGATAAAGGGTTTGGGTTTAGGTTATAGGTTTTGGTTTTGGTATAGGTTATAGGTTTTGGTTTAGGTTATAGGTTTTAGGGTTAGGATAAGGTTTAGGTTTAGGTTTAGGTTATAGGTTTTGGGATTTGAGAATGGGTTAGGGTTTAGGTTATAGGTTTTGGTTTTGGTTTAGGTTATAGGTTTTAGGATTTGGGAATGGGTTTGAGTTTAGGTTATAGGTTTTGGATTTGGTTTAGGTTATAAATTTTGGTTAAGGTTATAGGTTATAAGTTTAGGTTATAGGTTAAGGTTCGGTTTAGGTTATTGGTTTTGGGATTTGGGAATAGTTTTAGGTTGTAAGTATAGGTTAGGTTAGGTTATAGGTTTTGTGATTTGAGAATGGGTTTGGGTTTAGGTTATAGGTTTTGGTTTTGGATTAGGTTATAGGTTTTGGGATTTGGGAATGGGTTCGAGTTTAGGTTATAGGTTTTGGTTTTGGTTTAGGTTATAGATTTTGGTTAAGGTTATAGGTTATAAGTTTAGGTTATAGGTTAAGGTTAGGTTTAGGTTATAGGTTTTGGGATTTGGGAATAGTTTTAGGTTATAAGTATAGGTTAGGTTAGGTTATAGGTTTTGGGATTTGAGAATAGGTTCGGGTTTAGATTATTGGTTTTGCTTTTGGTTTAGGTTATAGGTTTTCCTTAAGGTTATAAGTTATAGGTTTAGGTTTAGGTTATAGGTTTTAGGATTTGGGAATAGTTTTAGGTTACAAGTATAGGTTTAGGTTAGGTTATAGGTTTTGGAATTTGATAAAGGGTTCGGGTTTAGGTTATAGGTTTTGGTTTTGGTTTAGGTTATAGGTTTTGGTTTAGGTTATATGTTTTAGGTTTAGGATAAGGTTTAGGTTTAGGTTTACGTTATAGGTTTTGGGATTTGAAAATGGGTTAGGGTTTAGGTTATAGGTTTTGGTTTTGGTTTAGGTTATAGGTTTTGGGATTTGGGAATGGGTTCGGGCTTAGGTAATAGGTTTTGGTTTTGGTTTAGGTTATAGATTTTGGGATTTGGGAATGGGTTCGAGTTTAAGTTATAGGTTTTGGTTTTGGTTTAGGTTTTAAATTTTGGTTAAGGTTATAGGTTTTAAGTTTAGGTTATAGGTTAAGGTTTGGTTGAGGTTATAGGTTTTGGGATTTGGAAATAGGTTTAGGTTATAAGTATAGGTTTAGGTTAGGTTATAGGTTTTGGGATTTGAGAATGGATTCGGGTTTAGGTCATAGGTTTTGGTTTTGGTTTAGGTTATAGGTTTTGCTTAAGGTTATAGGTTATAGGTTTAGGTTTAGGTTATTGTTATTGGTTTTGCTTAAGGTTATAGGTTATAGGTTTAGGTTTAGGTTATAGGCTTTGGGATTTGGGAATAGTTTTAGGTTATAAGTATAGGTTTAGGTTAGGTTATAGGTTTTGGGATTTGATAAAGGGTTTGGGTTTAGGTTATAGGTTTTTGTTTTGGTTTAGGTTATAGGTTTTGGTTTAGGTTATAGGTTTTAGGGTTAGGATAAGGTTTAGGTTATAGGTTTCGGGATTTGGGAATGGGTTTGGGTTTAGGTTATAGATTTTGGTTTTGGTTTAGGTTATAGATTTTGGGATTTGGGAATGGGTTCGAGTTTAAGTTATAGGTTTTGGTTTTGGTTTAGGTTATACATTTTGGTTAAGGTTATAGGTTTTAAGTTTAGGTTATAGGTTAAGGTTTGGTTGAGGTTATAGGTTTTGGAATTTGGGAATAGTTTTAGGTTATAAGTATAGGTTTAGGTTAGGCTATAGGTTTTGGGATTTGATAAAGGGTTTGGGTTTAGGTCATAGGTTTTGGTTTTGGTTTAGGTTATAGGTTTTAGTTTAGGTTATAGGTTTTAGGGTTAGGATAAGGTTTAGGTTTAGGTTTGGGTTATAGGTTTTGGGATTTGAGAATGGGTTCAGGTTTAAGTTATAGGTTTTGGTTTTGGTTTAGGTTATAGGTTTTGGGATTTGGGAATGGGTTCGGGTTTAGGTTATAGGTTTTGGTTTTGGTTTAGGTTATTGATTTTGGTTAAGGTTATAGGTTATAAGTTTAGGTTATAGGTTAAGGTTAGGTTTAGGTTAACGGTTTTGGAATTTGGGAATAGTTTTAGGTTATTAGTATAGGATAGGTTATAGGTTTTGGGATTTCAGAATGAGTTCGGGTTTAGGTCATAGGGTTTGGTTTTGGTTTAGGTTATAGGTTTTGCTTAAGGTTATAGGTTATAGGTTTAGGTTTAGGTTATAGGTTTTGCTTAAGGTTATAGGTTATAGGTTTAGGTTTTGGTTATAGGCTTTGGGATTTGGGAATAGTTTTAGGTTATAAGTATAGGTTTAGGTTAGGTTATAGGTTTTGGGATTTGATAAAGGGTTTGGGTTTAGGTTATAGGTTTTGGTTTTGGTATAGGTTATAGGTTTTGGTTTAGGTTATAGGTTTTAGGGTTAGGATAAGGTTTAGGTTTAGGTTTAGGTTATAGGTTTTGGGATTTGAGAATGGGTTAGGGTTTAGGTTATAGGTTTTGGTTTTGGTTTAGGTTATAGGTTTTAGGATTTGGGAATGGGTTTGAGTTTAGGTTATAGGTTTTGGATTTGGTTTAGGTTATAAATTTTGGTTAAGGTTATAGGTTATAAGTTTAGGTTATAGGTTAAGGTTAGGTTTAGGTTATTGGTTTTGGGATTTAGGAATAGTTTTAGGTTATAAGTATAGGTTAGGTTAGGTTATAGGTTTTGTGATTTGAGAATGGGTTTGGGTTTAGGTTATAGGTTTTGGTTTTGGATTAGGTTATAGGTTTTGGGATTTGGGAATGGGTTCGAGTTTAGGTTATAGGTTTTGGTTTTGGTTTAGGTTATAGATTTTGGTTAAGGTTATAGGTTATAAGTTTAGGTTATAGGTTAAGGTTAGGTTTAGGTTATAGGTTTTGGGATTTGGGAATAGTTTTAGGTTATAAGTATAGGTTAGGTTAGGTTATAGGTTTTGGGATTTGAGAATAGGTTCGGGTTTAGATTATAGGTTTTGGTTTTGGTTTAGGTTATAGGTTTTCCTTAAGGTTATAAGTTATAGGTTTAGGTTTAGGTTATAGGTTTTAGGATTTGGGAATAGTTTTAGGTTACAAGTATAGGTTTAGGTTAGGTTATAGGTTTTGGAATTTGATAAAGGGTTCGGGTTTAGGTTATAGGTTTTGGTTTTGGTTTAGGTTATAGGTTTTGGTTTAGGTTATATGTTTTAGGTTTAGGATAAGGTTTAGGTTTAGGTTTACGTTATTGGTTTTGGGATTTGAAAATGGGTTAGGGTTTAGGTTATAGGTTTTGGTTTTGGTTTAGGTTATAGGTTTTGGGATTTGGGAATGGGTTCGGGCTTAGGTAATAGGTTTTGGTTTTGGTTTAGGTTATAGATTTTGGGATTTGGGAATGGGTTCGAGTTTAAGTTATAGGTTTTGGTTTTGGTTTAGGTTTTAAATTTTGGTTAAGGTTATAGGTTTTAAGTTTAGGTTATAGGTTAAGGTTTGGTTGAGGTGATAGGTTTTGGGATTTGGAAATAGGTTTAGGTTATAAGTATAGGTTTAGGTTAGGTTATAGGTTTTGGGATTTGATAAAGGGTTTGGGTTTAGGTTATAGGTTTTGGTTTTGGTTTAGGTTATAGGTTTTAGTTTAGGTTATAGGTTTTAGGGTTAGGATAAGGTTAAGGTTTAGGTTTAGGTTATAGGTTTTGGGATTTGAGAATGGGGTCAGGTTTAGGTTCTAGGTTTTGGTTTTGGTTTAGGTTATAGGTTTTGGGATTTGGGAATGGGTTCGGGTTTAAGTTATAGGTTTTGGTTTTGGTTTAGGTTATAGATTTTGGTTAAGGTTATAGGTTATGAGTTTAGGTTATAGATTAAGGTTAGGTTTAGGTTAAAGGTTTTGGAATTTGGGAATAGTTTTAGGTTATAAGTATAGGTTAGGTTCGGTTATAGGTTTTGGGATTTAAGAATGGGTTCGGGTTTTGGTCACAGGTTTTGGTTTTGGTTTAGGTTATAGGTTTTGCTTAAGGTTATAGGTTATCGGTTTAGGTTTAGGTTATAGGTTTTGCTTAAGGTTATAGGTTATAGGTTAATGTTTAGGTTATAGGTTTTGGGATTTGGGAATAGTTTTAGTTTATAAGTATAGGTTTAGGTTAGGTTATAGGTTTTGGGATTTGATAAAGGGTTTGGGTTTGGGTTTAGGTTATAGGTTTTGGTTTTGGTTTAGGTTATAGGTTTTGGTTTAGGTTATAGGTTTTAGGGTTAGGATAAGGTTTAGGTTTAGGTTTAGGTTATAGGTTTTGGGATTTGAGAATGGGTTCGGGTTT
This sequence comes from Magnolia kwangsiensis, assembly GCA_037074715.1. Lineage (NCBI taxonomy): Eukaryota > Viridiplantae > Streptophyta > Magnoliopsida > Magnoliales > Magnoliaceae > Magnolia > Magnolia kwangsiensis. The sequence continues at coordinate 101,237,744 of CM073578.1, forward strand.
AGGTTATAGGTTTTGGTTTTGGTTTAGGTTATAGGTTTTGGGATTTGGGAATGGGTTCGAGTTTAGGTTATAGGTTTTGGTTTTGGTTTAGGTTATAGATTTTGGTTAAGGTTATAGGTTATAAGTTTAGGTTATAGGTTAAGGTTAGGTTTAGGTTATAGGTTTTGGGATTTGGGAATAGTTTTATGTTATAGGTATAGGTTAGGTTAGGTTATAGGTTTTGGGATTTGAGAATGGGTTCGGGTTTAGGTTATAGGTTTTGGTTTTGGATTAGGTTATAGGTTTTTTGATTTGGGAATGGGTTCGAGTTTAGGTTATAGGTTTTGGTTTTGGTTTAGGTTATAGATTTTGGTTAAGGTTATAGGTTATAAGTTTAGGTTATAGGTTAAGGTTAGGACTAGGTTATAGGTTTTGGGATTTGGGAATAGTTTTAGGTTATAAGTATAGGTTAGGTTAGGTTATAGGTTTTGGGATTTGAGAATAGGTTGGGGTTTAGATTATAGGTTTTGGTTTTGGTTTAGGTTATAGGTTTTCCTTAAGGTTATAGGTTATAGGTTTAGGTTTAGGTTATAGGTTTTGGGATTTGGGAATAGTTTTAGGTTATAAGTATAGGTTTAGGTTAGGTTATAAGTTTTGGAATTTGATAAAGGGTTCGGGTTTAGGTTATAGGTTTTGGTTTTGGTTTAGGTTATATGTTTTGGTTTAGGTTATATGTTTTAGGTTTAGGATAAGGTTTAGGTTTAGGTTTAGGTTATAGGTTTTGGGATTTGAAAATGGGTTGGGGTTTAGGTTATAGGTTTTGGTTTTGGTTTAGGTTATAGGTTTTGGGATTTGGGAATGGGTTCGGGTTTGGGTTATAGGTTTTGGTTTTGGTTTAGGTTATAGATTTTGGGATTTGGGAATGGGTTCGAGTTTAAGTTATAGGTTTTGGTTTTGGTTTAGGTTATAATTTTTGGTTAAGGTTATAAGTTTTAAGTTTAGGTTATAGGTTAAGGTTTGGTTGAGGTTATAGGTTTTGGGATTTGGGAATAGTTTTTGGTTATAAGTATAGGTTTAGGTTAGGTTATAGGTTTTGGGATTTGATAAAGGGTTCGGGTTTAGGTTATAGGTTTTGGTTTTGATTTAGGTTATCGGTTTTGGTTTAGGTTATAGGTTTTAGGTTTAGGATAAGGTTTAGGTTTAGGTTTAGGTTATATCTTTTAGGATTTGAGAATGGGTTCGAGTTTAGGTTATAGGTTTTGGTTTTGGTTTAGGTTATAAGTTTTGGGATTTGGGAATGGGTTCGGGTTTAAGTTATAGGTTTTGGTTTTGCTTTAGGTTATAGATTTTGGTTAAGGTTATAGGTTATAAGTTTAGGTTATAGGTTAAGGTTAGGTTTAGGTTATAGGTTTTGGAATTTGGGAATAGTTTTAGGTTATAAGTATAGGTTAGGTTAGGTTATAGTTTTTGGGATTTGAGAATGGGTTCGGGTTTAGGTCATAGGTTTTGGTTTTGGTTTAGGTTATAGGTTTTGCTTAAGGTTATAGGTTATAGATTTAGGTTTAGGATATAGGTTTTGCTTAAGGTTATAGGTTATAGGTTTATGTTTAGGTTATAGGTTTTGGGATTTGGGAATAGTTTTAGGTTATAAGTATAGGTTTAGGTTAGGTTATAGGTTTTGGGATTTGATATAGGGTTTGGGTTTAAGTTATAGGTTTTGGTTTTAGTTTAGGTTATAGGTTTTGGTTTTGGTTTTGGTTATAGGTTTTGGTTTAGGTTATAGGTTTTAGGGTTAGGATAAGGTTTAGGTTATTGGTTTTGGGATTTGAGAATGGGTTCGGGTTTAGGTTATAGGTTTTGGTTTTGGTTTAGGTTATAGGTTTTGGGATTTGTGAATGAGTTCGAGTTTAGGTTATAGGTTTTGGTTTTGGTTTAGTTTATAGATTTTGGTTAAGGTTATAGGTTATAAGTTTAGTTTATAGGTTAAGGTTAGGTTTAGGTTATAGGTTTTGGGATTTGGGAATAGTTTTAGGTTTTAAGTATACGTTAGGTTAGGTTATAGGTTTTAGGATTTGAGAATGGGTTCGGGTTTAGGTGATAGGTTTTGGTTTTGGTTTAGGTTATAGGTTTTTCTTAAGGTTATAGGTTATAGGTTTAGGTTATAGGTTATAGTTTTGGGATTTGGGAATAGTTTTAGGTTATAAGTATAGGTTTAGGTTAGGATATAGGTTTTGGGATTTGATAAAGGGTTCGGGTTTATGTTACAGGTTTTGGTTTTGGTTTAGGTTATAGGTTTTGGTTTAAGTTTTAGGTTTTAGGTTTAGGATAAGGTTTAGGTTTAGGTTTAGGTTATAGGTTTTGGGATTTGAGAATGGGTTCGGGTTTAGGTTATCGGTTTTGGGATTTGAGAATGGGTTCGGGTTTAGGTTATATTTTTTGGTTTTATTTTAGGTTATAGGTTTTAATTAAGATTATTGGTTATATGTATAGGTTTAGGTTAAGGTTAGGTTTAGGTTATAGGTTTTTGAATTTGGGAATAGTTTTAGGTCATAGGTATAGGTTTAGGTTATAGGTTTTAGAATTTGAGAATAGTTTTAGGTTATCGGTATAGGTTTAGGTTAGGATATAGATTAAGGTTTAGGGATAGGTTATAGGTTTTGGGATTTGAGAATGGGTTCAGGTTTAGGTCATAGGTTTTTGTATTGGTTTAGGTTATAGGCTTTGGGATTTGAGAATGGGTTCGGGTTTAGGTTATAAGTTTTGGTTTTGGTTTAGGTTATAGGTTTTGGTTTAGGTTATAGGTTTTGGGATTTGAGAATGGGTTCGGTTTTAGGTCATAAGTTTTGGTATTGGTTTAGGTTATAGGTTTTGGGATTTGAGAATGGGTTCGAGTTTAGGTTATAGGTTTTAGTTTTGATTTAGGATATAGGTTATAGGTTTTTATTTTGGTTAAGGTTAGGTTTAGGTTATAGGTTTTGGGATTTGAGAATGGGTTCAGGTTTAGGTTATAGGTTTGGGTTTTGGTTTAGGTTATAGGTTATAGGTTTAGGATAAGGTTTAGGTTTAGGTTTAGGTTATAGGTTTTGGGATTTGAGAATGAGTTCGGGTTTAGGTTATAGGTTTTGGTTTTGGTTTAGGTTATAAGTTTTGGGATTTGAGATTAGGTTTGGGTTTAGGTTATAGGTTTTGGTTTTGGTTTTGGTTTTGGTTATAGGTTATAGGTTTAGGATAAGGTTTTGGTTTAGGTTTAGTTTATAGGTTTTGGGATTTGAGAATGGGTTCAGGTTTAGGTTATAAGTTTTGGTTTTGGTATAGGTTATAGGTTTTGGGATTTAGGAATGGGTTCGAGTTTAGGTTATAGGTTTTGGTTTTGGTTTAGGTTATAGATTTTGGTTAAGGTTATAGGTTAAGGTTAGGTTTAGGTAATTGGTTTTGGGATTTGAGAATGGGTTTGGGTTTAGGTCATAGGTTTTGGTATTGGTTTAGGTTATAGGTTTTGGGATTTGAGAATGGGTTCGGGTTTAGGTTATAGGTTTTGGTTTTGGTTTAGGTTATAGGTTATAGGTTTTTATTTTGGTTAAGGTTAGGTTTAGGTTATAGGTTTTGGGATTTGAGAATGGGTTCAAGTTTACGTTATAGGTTTTGGTTTTGGTTTAGGTTATAGGTTATAGGTTTAGTATAAGGTTTAGGTTTAGGTTTAGGTTATAGGTTTTGGGATTTGAGAATGAGTTCGGGTTTAGGTTATAGGTTTTGGTTTTGGTTTAGGTTACAAGTTTTGGGATTTGAGAATGGGTTTGGGTTTAGGTTATAGGTTTTGGTTTTGGTTTTGGTTTTGGTTATACGTTATAGGTTTAGGATAAGGTTTAGGTTTAGGTTTAGTTTATAGGTTTTGGGATTTGAGAATGGGTTCGAGTTTAGGTTATAGGTTTTGATTTTGGTTTAGGTTATAGGTTTTGGGATTTGAGACTGGGTTCAGGTTTAGGTTATAAGTTAAGGTTAGGTTTAGGTTATAGGTTTTGGGATTTGATAAAGGGTTCAGGTTTAGGTTATAGGTTTTGGTTTTGGTTTAGGTTATAGGTTTTGGTTTAGGTTATAAGTTATAGGTTTATGTTTAGGTTATAGGTTTTGGTTAAGGTTATAAGTTGTAGGTTTATGTTTAGGTCAAGGTTAGGTTTAGGTTATAGGTTTTGGGATTTGGGAATAGTTTTAGGTTTTAAGTATAGGTTATAGGTTTTGGGATTTGAGAATGGGTTTGGATTTAGGTTATAGGTTTCGATTTTGGTTTAGGTTATAGGTTTTTGGATTTGAGAATCAGTTCCGGTTTAGGTTAAGGATGTGGTCCCTGTAAATATAAATATAAACACGGCCTGTCCAAATGGTGAGGCCCTTCTAATGCCGTCCATAGGAAATGGACAGTTTTATCATGGTCATAACAGCGGTTCCCACCTTCCAGGGACCCCCGCTCTTCCGGATAGCTTCGACGCACATCTGGGTCTGCTCCATTAATTTCAAGCAAATTCATAAACACGGACTGTCTAAATGGCCATGCCCCTCCATTGTCATCCATAGGAAATGGATCATCATCCTCCGCCACAAGTAACTAGTGAGAATTTTGATATAAAGATAACATGAAGTGGGCCACCATTCATTCATTAATCTCACTGTTTGTTCCAATATACCTGAAAAGTGTTGAGAAAAGAGACAAGCCCTTAAGAGGAGATTGAGCAAGATCTCAATGTTCAATTAGCTCCTTTATTTCTTTCTACATCTGTACAAAAAAAGGTCAAGTCATCTATGTTTAGGCCATAGAAACTTTGGCTCTCTAAATGCCAAACAATTTTGAATCCAAAAATCAAAAATTGGATTTGGGTTTTGAATGTTTGTAGTTGAGGACCTAGGAATTTAAAAACCCAAAATGGAAGTTACCATTTTCTAGCATTGGAGAGCCAAATTCAAAGAAAAAAAACAACCAAATGCCATTTCAAAGTCATCTTCCAGACAGAAAGGAAAAAAGAAAAAGAAAAGAAAAATCCACTTGAGTTCTTTGGAATCCGTACCATAAAGCTTGAGTTGTGTTTCAAGATCATGGATCCCACCTGAATAGCCTCCACTACTGCCATCAGGCTGTTTATCAATCAACCACCTCCTTTTCTTGGTCATCGTTTCTTCAAGAATTTAACACAACAAACATAAAAATACTATCAAACAGATCCCAAAACAATTTCCAAAGAAACTCAACTTCAATTCATTGAAATCGTCAATGGAAACAGAGAATTCTGCATGAAAAAAAATAAAAATAAAAAATAAACCTTTTTTTATGGACACTTCACCATGATTATTTTTTTTGAAGACCTTTTCGTGAGCATCGCTTTGTCATTGAGACAAGAAATGATCAATGCTTTTATCATTGGGACTTCGAAAAATATCCGATGGTAATTTTTCTCATACGAAGATATCTTAATGCTCTTGTTATTTGGACATAAATTGATGTTAGGAAAAAAATTTGTGCATGTGATTGTGGGCTTGTGGGTTGTTTCTATAATTGGTAGTTGATTCAATTTCTTGACTCTTCTACATAGGTCAGTTCTCTTCAATTCTAAAACGGAAATTCTAATTTGAAATTGGATATGAGTTGCTTTCTTAGTTTGAATGCAGCTTACTTATTATATATACGTATGTATGTTTGCATATGAAATGTAAGATGTAAGTTGTCATGGACCATAGTCATGAATAAAACCATTTTTTGACTCATGTTCTGAAGAATGCCATTTGTCTTTTGGCATTGTAACATTCATGGGAGGTACAAGGATGTAATGGACTTTTTCAAATAAGGACTCGAAGATGGAGTAGGCACGAGAGATGGTTGTGAAGCTAAAGGAGAGGTTTCCTAGAACTGCCCAGATGTGGAAGGATTTGGAAGATGGTTGGCCTCAAAAGGGAAGACGATTTAGTTTGTTTGGTTGAGGTGAGACTGAGGAATTGAATAATCATTGTGATTTTTCTCATCTCTTCTAGATTAAGCTAAATGTCGGCATAGGTTTAGGTTTAGGTTAGGGAGTTGAGATTAGGAATAGGTGTAGGTTTAGGTCTAGGGATTTGAGAATAGGTTTAGGTTTTAGGTTATGAGTTTGGGTTTAAGTTTAGGTTATAGGTTATAGGTTATAAGTATAGGTCTATTTTTAGGTTAAGGTGTAGGTTTAGGGTTTAGGTATAGGTTTTGGGATTTGAGAATAGGTTTAGGTTATAAGTATAGGTTTTGGTTGGATTATAGGTTAAGGTTTAAGGATTTGAGTGTAGGTTAAGGTTGTAAATTTAGGTTAAGGTTATAAGTATAGGTTATAGGTTAAGGTTAAGGTCTAGGTTTAGGTTATAAGTATAAGTTTTGGGATTTGAGAATAGGTTTAGGTTAAGGTTATAAGTATAGGTTTGGGTTTAGGTTTTAGGTATAGGTTAAGGTCTAGGTTTAGGTTATAGCTTTATGGAATTGAAAATATGTTAAGGTTTCGGTTGAGGAAATCGGGTTCGGGTTCAGGATCGGGTTTAGGTTTGGGTTTTCAAGTTTAGGTTTAGGTTTAGGTTAAGGAGTTGAGATTAGGAATAGGTGTAGGTTTAGGTTTAGGGATTTGAGAATAGGTTTAGGTTTTAGGTTATGGGTTTAGGTTTAAGTTTTGGTTATAGGTTATAGGTTATAAGTATAGGTTTATGTTTAGGTTAAGGTGTAGGTTTAGGGTATAGGTATAGGTTTTGGGATTTGAGAATAGGTTTAGGTTATAAGTATAGGTTTTGGTTGGGTTATAGGTTAAGGTTTAGGGATTTGAGTTTAGGTTAAGGTTGTAAGTTTAGGTTAAGGTTATAAGTATAGGTTATAGGTTAAGGTTAAGGTCTAGGTTTAGGTCATAAGTATAAGTTTTGGGATTTGAGAATAGGTTTAGGTTAAGGTTATAAGTATAGATTTGAGTTTAGGTTTTAGGTATAGGTTAAGGTCTAGGTTTAGGTTATAGCTTTATGGAATTGAAAATATGTTAAGGTTTCGGTTGAGGAAATCGGGTTCGAGTTCGGGATCGGGTTTAGGTTTGGGTTTTCAAGTTTAGGTTTAGGTTTAGGTTAGGGAGTTGAGATTAGGAATAGGTGTAGGTTTAGGTTTAAGGATTTGAGAATAGGTTTAGGTTTTAGGTTATGGGTTTAGGTTTAAGTTAAGGTTATAGGTTATAGGCTATAGGTTTTAAGAATAGGTTTATGTGCCTTCATCCATGAATTTGGCTGGTTGAATCACATGTGGATATTGAATGTGGTACATTGGTCTGTTTTAACCATAAAATTTTCTGGTTGTCCTACCTGATGACCAATCGACCTATTTTTGGTCCCATGACAGTTACAAGGTGGGCCCACCTGATGCACATGCTTGTAGTGTTGGCATGTATAGGAAGAGTAGGATTCAACATCCTAATTTCAAGAGTAGCCATTGCATTTCTCTACTATCCTTTTCTAGGAAAGCTTGCCTACAAGGTGGGGCCAAGCTGATGAATGAGCCAGATCTTGTACAAAAATGTGACACTGTGACATCAGGGGAGGGTAGGATTAGAATGCTAGTTCCCAGCATATCTTATGCATTTCTCTGTTACTATTATGCTAATATTGAGATGGGATTTTATTCCAGCTATTTGATAATGATAACATGTACTTAAACCATGAATTAGTTCCGATAACTAAAGCATGTATTCCACACCAGCAAATAGGCCCTAAGTTAAGCTGCTATGATCTCGTATATATAAAAAACTATAGTGAATCTTTGCATATTTCACACCAGCAATGAATGATAAGCGTACTTGCTCATGTGAGATAACAAGGGGAACTTTCTGTTACACTGGCCAATGTGGGAACGTGTGTGACACATGGACCATTTTTCAAGTTGATGGATGCATGAATCAGGATTATTTTCAAGGAGCCGGAGGCAGATACCAAGTGTCTGAGCCACATTATCCTGAGATATAATGCACGGGACAAATAAAATAGGGTGTCTCCTTCCATAAAGAAACCACACAAACAAAAAACACATGCACACAAGCAACCCCACATTAGCACATATACACTCATACGCATGGAGAGGGAGAGAGTTGAATGCATGGACAGTCCACGACATCAATCTGGACCATACATCTAATCCCTGCAACTCTCCATGGGAGACTTAACTAAAAAAACACAGGTAAGGCAATCCTAACATGTAATGGTTGCCACCGTTACTTTACATAACGACTTTTATGGGACACCATGGTTGGGACCGCTGGATGTATGGTCCAGATTGATGACTGGAACTTCTACATTATTTACTGCCAACTGCATAGATGACCTTTTCTACGATAAACTATTTGATTGTCCATTTTGAAAGTTACTATCGGATGCTTAAGATCCTTGATAGTTGTGAACAAGGCATAGCGGCCCATGAAGGACCTAGACCTGATGGATATACAGATGCCCACTAGTCCAACAAATGTAATATGCACCATCATCTAGTGCAAAGAAGCTGCATTGGATTACTCCCAAATATATGTATATGGATATACAGATGATTCAACTACCCACTTGTCCAACAAATGTAATATGCACCATTATATAGTGCAAAAAAGCTGCATTGGATTATTCCAAAATATATGTATCTGTTCTCTATATTTTAAGTAGATAAAGGAAAACACAATTGACCAAGAAGACAACCAACCTACTACAACCACTCCAACAATCAGTCTGTCCTCAATTACATTTGTTACATATACCAAAAGAAAAAAGAAATGAAAATGATGGTACGGCCAGGATTGAGCTTGATGAATTTTAAGTGGGTCAGGATAGACCACAGGTAATGGGCCTGTGTGGGGTTCGAGCCAAAGTTTCTTGGTCTGTTTTGTAAATGGTTGGACTATGGATGGACAGAAATCAGGTCTGAACTTGACCCTTTACTGCCCTCACGAGTAGAGCTATCAAAGGTTTAAGGCTCTAGGCAGGCAAAATTAAAATTTGAGTGGGCTAGTTAGGCCAATGTTCTTGGTTATTTTCTAAGTTGTCAGGCTTAGGATGACTAAAACCAGGTCTAAGCTGACCCTTTGCTGCCCCTGAGAGTTGGGCTGTCAAAAGGCTGGGCTCGGGCTAGGAAAAATTAAATTTTTGGATACCCCTGGCTCAGCCCAAACAGTTCAAAATCCGACATGAAGCCAACCCTAAGCCCAGTCCATTGACACCTCTACCTATAATGGAGAGATGAATGATGGTGATTATCTTCCTTACATTTGACACCAAATCATTACCATCAAAGTTGCAATCACAGCTGTCCAAATTGCTACTAAATGGATGGTTATACCTAAAAATATTTTAGTATCTCAATTTCAAAGATGTAATCAAATGATTATCATCACATCATCATCCAAATTGTGAGTTCCATTTATATTGGAGCATTTATCCAAAAAACTACATTTATCAAGAAATCTTTTCCTTCCAATTAAGAGCTGATAAATAGTTGATTAAAAGTAAAATAGTAGATGGTCCAAATTTAAAGGGGAAAAAAGAGAATTGTTTAATAATATTTTCTCTATGCAAATTTTCCATTATGCTTCATCGGTAGCTGGATCATCGATTTGAACGGTCCAGGATGCCATAGAATATGTCATGTGTATGGTTGAAGAGTCACTGCATACATGCATTCTAAATGAGGTAATTTAATGACTAAACTACAATTAGTTGTAAATTCAACTAGTTGGGCCATCGTGGTGTATGTAGAGCATCCTAACATGATTCCCCATGGCTTCCCCAAAAATCAACCGATCCAACCATGAACTAGGTCACCATGTTTTGGGTAGTCATCCATCATTTCGATCTCGTGGCGACATGAGGGGAACTGAGAAAATACATGCCACTACAAGGAAACAGAACCACAATCATCTTCTTCTCTCTCTTTTTCAAAACCAAACATAAGTTTGTTGAATCACAAGAACATGAAAAAAAACCAAACATTTTTGCTCTCTAAAAACTAATAAGATGTAAATGCACAAAGAATGTTTAGTTATAGAATGAGATGGCTGCCTAAGAAAACCAGATTTCAGCAGCAATGTGAAACCCAAGCATGAATAGTATATATGATTCTAAATCAAGAGGCACACCAGATGCATGCATGAATCAGGATTATATATTTGTAATGGTTTGTGCGTGAGAAGGGGATAAAAGTATTCATGATTACCAACCTCGGGATAGATTTGTCACATACAGCTAGGAAACGTATACAAATATCTAAATCTCCAAATTCATAAATCGTGCTTGGGAGAGAGAGAGAGAGAGAGAGAGAGAGAGAGACTAACCGTTGTCGGATCCGAGCTAAAGATGTCTTTCCACTATGATTTCCTCTCCTTCTTCTTCTTCTTCTTCTTCTTCCTTCAAGTGCTCTCCAAGTCTCTATCACAGATCTAAGGTGCGTTTGCAATGAAAGGGGGATTTCCAAACCCTAATGAGAGAGAGAGGTGTTAGGAAACAGAGGGTCGGGAACGCACGCGAGATAGAGAGAGAGAGAGAGGGGGGGGTTTGGGAGAGGGGTGGGCGCGCGAGATAGGTTTGAGAGATTTTGGTTTTGGGAGGGGCGGGCGAGAGATGTGGTTTTTGGGTGGGTTTGGGCATTTTTAGGAAATGGATTGGCTACTCCCCCTGCCACCAGCCATTTCATAGTGGTCGGTGCTCTGTGGGCCCCATTATGATGTATGTGTTTCATCCATTCCGTCCATCTATTTTTATAGATCATTTTATAGTGTGAAAGGAAAAATGAGTTATATCCCAATCTCATGTGGACTACATTATAGAAAACAATGTTTAATGAACATTGACCATTAAAAACAGTTTGGGAGCTATAAAAGTTTTGGATCAAGCTGATATTTATTTTTTCCCTTCATCTAGGTATTTATGACCATATCAACAGATTGGATGTCAAATAAACAGTACATTAGGCCTTGGCCGGATTTTAATAGTGGATATTCAATCATTATTTTTTCAGCTTGGAGTGGTCCACCTAAGATTTATATCCTTATAATCTTTTTTTTTGTAAATTACTAAAATGATCTATAAAAATGGATAAATGGAATGGATGAAACACATACATCATTGTGGGCCCCACGGAGCACCGACCACGGAATGGATAGTGACACCCACAATTGAGACTTTCCTAGGGCCACTATGATGTTTATTTGAGATCTAACCTGTTAATAAGTAAAAAATAATAAATAAAAAAAGACATGAATGATTTGAGAAAAATCAAATATCAGCTTCATCCAAGACTTCTGTAGCCCTCTGAAAATTTTTATTAGTAAGCGTTCAATCTCCACATTTTTGCTCTTTTTTTTTATGGTGGGTCAACTTGAGATTTTGGTTAGCATGGTTAGGGATGTACATGAGCAAAGTTAGCTTTGTTAGCTTGCTCCACTCGACTTGTAAAAAGCTCGATTCGACTCAGTTCAAAACTAAGTTCGAGCCGAGTCAAGTTCACACTTCACTGTTAGCCACCCCCACTAGGGAATCGATACCAAGACCTTAGTGTTGGAACGAGGTATCTTTCACTCAATCTACCACTTGAGCTATGGATCAGGGTGTTAACCAAACCGAGTTCAAGCTTGCCCGAGCTTGACTCGACTCGGATCGAACCCAACTCAAATCGAACCAGTTCGATGACTAGATTACTTTGATATTGTTGTTGCTCACCAAGTGTTTGATGAAATGACTCAATGAAATGTGGCTACAATGATGTATTTGTTTTATCCACACCGTCCATCCATTTTTCTATATTAGGTCAGGGCATGAGCTCAATTCACACTATTTCCTGTAGTGTGATCCACTTGATCTTTGGATATAGCTAATATTTAAGACCGGGACTTAAAATTAAGTATTAAAATGGATGGACAGTGTGGATCAAATGCATATATCATGGTGGAGCCAACAGAGTTCGTGTACTCAGTCCCTTCCCGCAAAATACTCAGCCGCGCACAAGTGGACAAGAGTTCTTGAGAACTTTTTGGGAATTCATCAAGGTGAGACTTGAGTCCAAAATCTGAATGGTCCATGTGATGCAAAACTCCATAAAACCCCATTGACCCAACTTTTACTTTGATTTAAAAGCCGTATCCAAAAGATATGGACGAAGAGAAAAATCAAATACTAACTTGATCCAAGACTTCTGTAGCCCTCTGAAATTTTTTATTAGTAAGCGTTCAACCCCCATGCCCTGAATTTTTTATGGTGGATCAACTTGAGATTTTGATCTGCCTCATTCTTTGACCCATGCCCTTAAATGATCTATATAGATGAATTTTTGTGGTGGACATTATTATGGAACTATATAGGCCCCACCTAAATGACTATAGCTGTGACCCTTGTTTCCTATGGTGTGGTCCACCAAAGTCTCCCATTTGCCTCCTTTTTCATATCATAACCTAAAATGATCTATCAAAATAGATGGATAGAGTGGAGGTGTAGGATTTGCATGCGGTTTAGCAAGTGACCCCAACACCAGCAGTCCACGAGTCAAAGCTCTATAGGCTATGATGATGTATGTATTTTATCCACATCGTCCATCCATTTTTTTATATAAAGTAAGGGCATAAGCTCAAAAATGAGTTAGATTAAAATTTCAAGTGGACCACACCGCAGGAAAACAATGATGATCGAACGTCAACATTTGAAAACTTCCCATGGCCTACTGTAATGTTTATTTCTCATCCAACCTGTTGTGTTCATTTTAGGGCATGAGCTCAAAAATAAGGCATATTTAAATCTTAGGTGGACCATACAACAGGAAACAATTGACACTAAACACATATTGTTAAAAAACTTTTGGAGGCCACAAATTTTTTGGATTAAGCTGATATTTGTCTTTTACCTTCATCCAGGTCCATGTGACCTTATGGTAAATAAACATAAGGTTTTAAGGTGGACGTTCAATCAAAACGTTTTTTGGCTCAAGCCTAAAAATGAGCTAAAAAATAATGGATAAAACACATACATCAAGATGGGGCCAAAAAAACTTTGACACCAGCGTGGTTTTGTAGTCACTATCTAAAACATGTCTAGGAAGATGTCCATTTCTATCTCCCATCCAGACCATCCGATCTAAACTGTTGGTGAGTCAATGGTAGATTTTGTGGATAAGACCACAGTTTAAATAAATTTAAGATTATTTTCCTTCTTTAAAAAAATAATAATTTATTTTTAGAGAATTATCCACCAACCTGTTGCTTTGTTTAGATAGTCGTGCTGTAAGCGGATTACATAACATACCGTTCATCCATATTTCGAGATAAATTTAGAGAATTATCCAAAAAATGAATCATATCCAAAGATTAAATGGACCACACTACAAATAAGGGGAATGGATTGGCTACTCCCCCAGACACCATCCAATGGCTGGTGGTTGGTGCTTTGTGGGCCCCACCATGATGTTTTCGTTTCATCTATGTCATCCATCTATTTTTACAGATCATTTTATGGTATGAGGCCAAAAATGAGATTTATCCAAATCTTAAGTGGACCACATTACAGGAAACAGTGTTGAATAAGTGTCAACCATTAAATACATTTTGGGGGCCATAAAAGTTTTAGATCGAGATGATTTTTGGTTTTCCCCTTCATCTAGGCCTGTATGACCTACTAAACAGATTGGATGCCAAATAAACAGTACAGTGGGCCTTAGGAGGATTTTAATGATGGATATTCAATCACTATTGTTTTCATGTGGTGTGGTCCACCTGAGATTTATATACCTCTCATTTTTGGGCCCCACCATGGCTATAGTTTTGGATGTGGCTGAAACTTGGTATGACCCCTCATCCAAGTGGCATACACATAATGGATGGGCTGGATTTGTGAACCACATCTAGGTGGGCCCAAAAACTAATTATGAATGTTTTAATGGAGGGTAACCCCTCTCAACTTTTGTACGTGGTGTGGCCCACACAAGTCAAAGATTAACTTGATTTTTAATCCCTGAGCCCATCATGGAATGGTGCATTTGATTGATGGGGTAGATGATTGACACACATCATGGTGGGTCCCACACAACTCGACCTCATGGGGAGTTCCCATGTGCTCGACCGTATAGAACCTTTTCCCTTCAAACCCTACCCCACCCCACCCGCACGCCTACCTAGCTCCCTTTCCCTTTCTTCCTTTTCTTCTCTTTCTTTATCCCTACCCCCCATGGTCGCTACCCAGCCCGCGGCCCCTGCTCGCCGCACGCCCGCCCGACCGCACGAATGCCCGTCTGCCCAAGGCCCCATACGCTGCCCAAACGTCCACCCGATCTCGCCCGACAAGGTGAGTTCTTCTTCTTCTTCTTTTTCTTCTTCAGTTTTTGTAGCAGGAAAACTGAAGAAATAAAAAAGATAAAGGAGGTAGAGGGGATAGATTTTTGGAGGTAGAGGGGATAGATTATGTGGATGTAGATGTATGTGTATGAACATGAAATGGGTATTTACGCAATGGGTTGTTTGGCAGCTTCGATTGGATTTTTTTTTTCTCAAGTATATGAATCTAGGATTTGGAATTCTAGAGATTTTCATTGTCTCATTATGAAAGTTGTTTGGCAAATTGGATTTTCAATATGTGGAATTGAAAATTCTGTTAGGTAGTTTGGGTTTTCAGCCATTGCTTATAAAAAAAAAAAAAAAAAGAAGCAATGGAGTCATTTGAAATATGACTGTTGGAAAGTGTATTGAAAATGCTTCGATTTTGCCACCCTACTTTGAGGATTTCAAATCTACCAGATTTCAGTGGTGCCAAACGCAAGATTTTGGCAGTAGATTTGGATTCCAAATCTTAAAAGCTTAAAAAATTCAAGGTGCCAAATCACCTCTTATTGGAGCGTGGGATTTTTATGGTTTTTTAGGAAAAATACATATATTTGATTTTGTTAATAACAAGATTTTGTAAATGTGGGGAAATGTGGGTATTTGGGCATGGAAATGAAATGTGTTCGTTCCCATACTTATGATTTTTTAGTGTTCGTTCCCAAACTAACCCTCTCATTAGACTGAATTTCTACCAATCATTCTCAAATTACCTTCATCCATTAGCTTGAAAGTTTGCACCATTTGTTCCCAAAATGCTCCCATGCATTAGATTGACGCTTTTTTCTCTGTTTATGACCCTTCCTCATATTTCATATTTACAGCCATGTAGTCCCTATCAATACAAATTTTGCCAAAGTGCCATTAATACTAAATTGTAAGCTTTTACCCTTGTTCCCAAAATGACTTATTGTTAGGTTTCAAATTAGACTGCAATCTAGTGTTATTGTCCATCGTGTTCGCATTTTGTTTGGTTTTCTTGATATCCTTGCCAAAGGGTGTAATAGTTCCAGGTAGAACTTCATTCAAGATAAATGACATGATCCTAAATTGAGGGTATCCATAGCATCTTCAGGTCTTCAGTTTGAAAATGTGGTATCCAGGGTTTAGTGATCTACTGTGTTATTCAAATGGGCCTTGCCTAAGATCTCCAAATTAGAAGGTCCTAGCTGTTTAATCTTTATCCTATTTTCATTTTCGCCGGACTTGTATTGAATTAATGCAAATATCCCTCATAGTGATATTTGCTAGCTACTTCTCGCTGTGAATGCTAAGGTTTCATCATTATTTTTTGTCACTTCCTCTTGGCTAAACTGAAATCTTTAGGACTGAAACTACAAAATCTGTGGGTACTGTTGCTAAGATGCAGTTAAAGATCCGTGGAGGATGCTAATGTTGTCTATGCATGCTGAGAAAGAAACATGATTGGAAAATGCTTGTTGTTTTAATACATGTTGTATTTTTGGATGAAAGTGGTATTCATGCATCTCAATGCAAACAGTAGGACCTTTCGCTAGTGGAACATTTGGAAAAAGATAAAGAAAAAATCAATAGGATCTTAAGCCATTTGTGCATATGGACTCATCAGCCTGTATGTTTCCTTGGCTTTGTTTTTCCTAACTGGATTGAAACAAGCTGCACCAACCCAACAAGCTTCTTCTCTAATGACACCCCCAACTACGAAGCCACCAAGATTCCCCCTTGAACTTACATATTCAATTTTCACAAGCCTAGGCACCAACAGGTCAATCTTCTCCCAATGCTTGACATAATTAAAAATGACCAAGTTCCAACCACCACCCCATATTGAGGCATTGGTGCCTTAAAAGCTTCGATACTAGTCCTAACTTATGATGAAGTGTTCAATTCTTTCCTTCACTACAAATATCAATGACAAGATATTATAAGAAAGCTCACCCACTTTCTTCTTTCCATATTTCCCACATACAAAATAAATGGAGCAACCTCCATACAACTCACCGACTCAATTGGAAGGACCCTACAATCCACCATTTAAAAGAGCCACAATCTACTTTGTAATGACCATGAATGTTGAGTAACTCAAAGAAGAAACCCCCTAGACTTTCCTCACCATTTATAAGTTAAAGGCTTAAGAGAGGTCTGCTTCCTATAGTCAGAAGAAAGGTCTACTTACTTTTCTATAACCAAACAAAAAGGTTTGGTTATCGAAAAATAAAAATAACAATGCAAGAAGTGCCCCTTAGGGCCTGTTTGGTTGACAGGGAATTCATACCCTGGGAATGGTAGAATTGGTATTTCTCTCCACAAGTACCTTTACACAGAGAAATTTATTGGCCTGAACAGCTGTCGGTAGGCTAAATTTTTCACTGTCATATTTCATTTTAATTTCATATTTGTGGATCACCTCTTTCTCATAGTTCCAAACCTGGAAATGTATGCCAAATGATTCAAATAAAACAAACACATATCAAATCTTAGAGAATATGCACTCTAGAGGGTAAGCATACATATCAAATGCCCAAGGATTCAAATTCCATGATAAGCTTAAATTATCTAGGCTGATACATATACAATAAAATCACCCTGTTGCCTTGTTATGATTTTCCTATTCTTGTCGCATGTCATTAGAATCTGAAATTTTAATGAGATTCTTCCTTGTTATGTGTGTTATGTTGAACTTTTCTTGAATTCTGATAGTCTTGAAAGCTGTATTTTACTTGCCATAGTGTGGCTCATTTCTTGGAATCTCGAGGTATGTTGGAGGATGCACTTGAAGTCGCTACCGATCCTAATTACAGATTTGATCTAGCTGTCCAACTTGGGAGATTAGAGGTTGCAAAGGTATGTTTCTCTTCATCTAATACATGCGTAAATGATGATCTGCTGGAATTAGTTTTATATTACTCCACTTCTTCAGTCCTTTTCTAGAATGGGCCTACCCTTATAATCATTTGGTTCCTATTTAAGGATACATGACCTTCTCTTTGTGGGATACATATATTATGTTTATGCTCAATGTAGAAGTCTAGACCATCTAAACAATAACAATATAGAGAACAAGATTTAGAAAATCACAATTTCAGTTATTTGGTGGCTCTAGTGAATTAACAATGAAGTAACATCATCGAGATAATTGCCTTAGGGGGTTAAATACCTGGGTAAGCAATGGATCATTGGTCATGATGTTTCCTATTCAAAACAAATAAATTTCACCAATGTTGCTAGGTCAGAAATTCGGTTGCATCACTAGATTAACAACTTGTTTGAGATTGTAGTAGTCATAGAAGATTTTTAAAATAAAATGTACTAGATGTAGACTTTCGTGAAATTTGTCAAAGCTAATACTTTTAATTCGGTTTGTCAATAGCTCATAATTGATCCAAGCAAACTATTGGAGCCACAGAAAATACATGTGATGTAGGGCGAATGCAAGGACCTAGTATGGGGATTTTAGTTCATGATGGTGATGAATCACACTGACCTGAGAATGAGATAACAATAAACTCATGGAAAAAAGAATAAAATTTAGACTAATGAAAAAAAGACAAGAAAATTTAAACTAACGAAACAAAAAAGAAAATTTGGTAAAGTGTAACAATAACACTTAATAAAGAGAAGTTCTTCCAGATAGGAATTCAAGAGAAGATTCTATTGTCCAAAGGGGGAAGACCTCCTTAACTGCTAAACAACAAATGGAGGGGGAAGACCTTAACTGCTAAACAACAAATGGAAAAGAAAATGGATAACTTTAATTTCAATGATTTCTTCAAGGTGTGCACACACACACATGCATTCTTTGAACCCTAATGCTATAAGATATGCCTTAATCACATAAATATGATGTCCATCATTTCAAAATTGCTAGGTAGGCTATTATTTAATATAACCAGCCATTGAGCTTTTTTCGGTCAGTTCATTACATGCTCCCATTTAACATCTTGAAGGTTGGAATGAAGAAATTTTCTGAGTATTATGAGTGGTGGTTTTGGTTGTCACTTCCTCATCGGAGTCAGAATTTTTTTGCTTCATTAATGGAGAAGAATTATTATTTTTTACAAATATGCTAGGAGCAAACTAGTCAATGCAAAAAATAATAATAATAATAATAATAATAAATTACAATTATAATAGAGTCCATCCTCGTGCATTTCTTTCATTTCCATCACAAAATTTCTTGAAGGGAGGATAGCTGGTCATTGATTAGAGGTGTTCCGAGCTAGAGGTCTGCTTGTCCCTTGCCCATTCTTGTCTTGCTTGTTTGAAGTTGTGAGTTTCTTATTGTAGATGCGAGCCAATAAGACAACCTCCTCCAAGTTAGTGTCAAGATGACGATGGCTACCAGGCAAAGATAACTGATGGGATGATTCAATTCAATTGTAGTACACCAATAGGGCCATATATACAAGATGTTCACATTGCGATAACAAAATGATTAAATTCCTAAACAAGAGATTCTACATCTAACGCTATAGCTATTTGAATATCATTCATTTTTTCAAGATCATCTCTATAGTTTGTTGGCTTGTGGCTCTTAGGAACCCATCAAATCTTGTCCTTGGGGTTGCTAATATAGCAACTTTCAAGAATGTCTTTGGCAATTTTAGAGTATGATTCAATTACTGGTCAAACTCAGTACAACAGTAACAAAGAGAGGAGTTTTGTTGCAACTTTAACTAAGTCTTCAGAAAAATCTTCATATTCAATCGAACCAAACTGAACCATAATCATTTTAGGTCGTTCCCATCAAACGTTGAAAATTCCAAGTGCCCCTAGGGTTCTTGAATCATCACATGGGAATTGGTAGAATATCCATGACCTTACCAAAGAGAGTTTTATTGGTTTTTTCAACTAGGAATCTAAGAGAAGATTGTCCCCACTTCAAGGGGGGAGACCTCCTTAATTTCTAAATATTAAATGGAGAAGAAAATAGAACTTATTTATTAATTTCTTCAAGGAGGGTACATCAATACATAGGCATTCCTCATACAAGTTCTCCCAATAAGCAATCTACCATCCACCTCTTAATTACTGAAAATAAAAGATATGAATATGCTAAACAAAGAAAAGAACAACAACATATGCTAAAACTGTGAGGGTGTGCTTAGGAACACGTTGATAAGCTACTTATTTGACCAACAACAACAAATCAATCACTTATGTGACAAAAATTAGTTCAGTAAAGTGCCATATAAAAGTCGTTGAACAATTTAAAATAATTTATGGCCTTAAGCAAAAATCTTGCCTTTTTTTTTTTACTTTTGCTAGAGAGAGAGAGGAGAAAGACTAAGAGAGGGATTGAAGGTGGGCTCCACATGATAGACAACCAACATCAAAGTGTGCTCCACACAATGGACGATCCATATCAAAGGTGGCCCCGCATAATGGATGACCCACATTGAAGGTGGGGCCCACATGATGGACTGTCCACATAAAAGGCAGGCTCCACATGATGGGTGGTATACATTGAAGGTGGACCCCACATGATGGGTGGTAGACATTGAAGGTGGAACCCGCATGATGGAGAATTAACATCTATGGTGGGCCTCACATGATGGATGACCTACATCAAAGTGGTGCCACATTATGGATGGTTTGCATCAAAGGTTGGGCCCTAATTATGATGATTGGCCCACATCTAAGGTGGGCCCCACATGATGGATGGTCCATATTAAAGGGGAGCCCCACATGATGGATGATCCACATCCAATGTTTGACATGATGGATGATCCACGTCCAAGGTGGGCCTTGCATGATGGATAGCCCAAATCGAATGTGGGCCTCAGAAGGTGGATGGTCGACATTGAAGGTAGGCCACATATGATGGATGGTTCACATTGAAGATAGGGTCGAGGTGGGCCCTATAAAATGAATGATCTACATCAAAGGTTGACCACACATGATGGACAGTGCATATTAAGAGTAGGCTATCCATCATGATGGATGGCCTCACATCAAAGGTGGGTCTGGATGATGGATGATCTACATCAAAATTGATGTTGCAAAAATGATTTATATATTGTAATTTAGGGTCTAGGTTTTAGAATTAAGTATGTTGTTTACCAAACATATGCGTCGAAAAAGTAGAAACTAATAACAGACACATAAGGCATAAGTAAATGAAGTAAAATGAGTTATGATCCAAACACACCTTAAATAAAATAACATTATCTGTAATCCTACGATATATTCCCTAATGACATAAAAATGATATGCTTATACGGGGCATTTTCACACGGGGCTCGAGTGGGTGGCCTGTGGAATGCACATAGACAGAATATGCTTGCAATAAATTTTTATGAGTACTAGGTATCATATTAATGAAAACAATGTCTCCGTCCATAATACGTCCTTTTATGATTTGACCAACTTTCAAATATGTATGTCCTTTTGAACCTTCCCTAGTTGCACAAGTGGCTGAACTATCTCTGTATGTTACACATAATTTATCATCCACTAGTTTCTGTAAATGAAATAAGAGGATTGATCTTAACAGTATGGTCTTCATGCACATAGAAAGAAAATGCTTACAATGAATGTTTATAAGTACTTCGTAATTTTAGAGTCCATGGTTAGGGTTTGGGCTGAAAGTACGATTACTGGAGTCGACGCTTTTAGAGTTTAAACTCATTGTTTTGAAAAATAAAAAAATGAAAATATTAGTAAATATGGATTTTCTTGTTAAGAAGAAAATAGAAGGTAAAGAAGAGACATAACTGAAACTTTACATAGTGAAAAGTAATATTAACCATCTTACTTTCTCTGTTGAATTTGATGTCCAGGAAATGGACCTTTTCTAGAAAACCATGGATTTAAAACCATTAAATCCTTCTCAGAAATCTGATTATATTATGAACTGAATTGAATTATTACAATTCATTTTTTGTTAAATATCCAAACGTAAGGTTTCCATGAATTAAGCAAATGAATTCAATTTAACCCATTTTGTTGAATATCCAAATGCAAGGATTTATTTATTTATTATTATATTTTTTTTGTGATATGTAATAACTTTTCAGAATTCATATGTAGGTGCATACTTGTGCTCATTCACAAGGACTTTGACTATCTTTCTTAAATTTCTTTGGGTTTTCTAATTTTTGTATCTAATTTTGAATTCTAGGCCTTAAAATAAGATTCGAGGTGCCGTCAACAATGCTAACAGAATCCTCCAGGTCAGATTGTTGATTGGACCTGATTTTATTTAAATGATCTTGATAATCCATTTTATTTAAATGAGCAGACCCGAATGTGCATCGAAGCTATTCGGATGTTGAACGGGGGTCCCTAGAATGTGAGAACCACTGTTATGACCATAATGAAGCTGTCCATTACCTATGGACAACATTGGAGTGGCTCGGCCATTTGGGTAGGCCGTGTTTATATCTGTATTTACTCGAAATTGATTAGAGCAGTTCTGGATGTGCGTCGGAGCTATCCGGATATTGAGCGGGGGTCCCTGGAAGGTGGGAACCGCTGTTCTGACCATGATGAAGCTATCAATTTCCTATATGCAGCATTGGAGAGGCTTGGCCATTTGGACAGGCCGTGTTTATGTATTTTCTTGAAATTGATGGAGCAGACCTGGATGTGAATCTGAGCTATCTGGATGAGTGGGGGTCCTTGGAAGGTGGGAACCGCTGTTATGACCATGATGAAGCTGTCAATTTACTATAGACAACATTGGAGGGGCCTGACCATTTAGACAGGTCGTCTTTATGTATTTGCTTAAAATCAATGGGGCAGACCCAAATGTGCGTCGGAGCTATCCGGATGAGCGGGGGTCCCTGGAATGTGGGAACCGCTCTTACGACCATGATGAAGCTGTTCATTTCCTATGGACAGCATTGGAGGGGCTTAGCCATTTGGACAGGCCATGTTTATATCTTGTTTATATCTATATTTGCAGGGCCACACCCTTAACCTAAACTATACCCTAAACCTATAACCTAAACCTATTCTCAATTCCCTAAAGCTATAACCTATAACCTAAACCTAAACCAAAACCTATAACCTAAACCTTAACCTATAACTTATAACCTATAATCTAAGCTTAAACTAAACCTAAAACTTAAACCTAAACCTATAAACTAAAATCCTAACCCTAAACCTAAAGCTTAAATGCATTCTCAAATCCCTAAACCTAAACCTACACCTAATTCTAATCTCAACTCCTTAGCATAAACCTAAAATTGAAAACCCAAACCTAAACCCGATCTTGAACCTGAACCCGATTTCCTAAACCTAAACCTTAACCTATAACCTAACTTAAAACTAAACCTATAACCTACACTTATAACCTAAACTTAAAACCTAAACTTAAACTTAAAACCTAAATGTATTCTCAAATCCCTAAACCTAAACCTACACTTATAACCTAAACTTAAAACCTAAACTTAAACTTAAAACCTAAATGTATTCTCAAATCCCTAAACCTAAACCTAAACCTACACCTAATCCTAATCTCAACTCCGTCACCTAAACCTATACCTAATCCTAATCTCAACTCCTTAACCTAAACCTAAACCTAAACTTGAAAACCCAAACTTAAGCCCGATCCCGAACCCGAACCAGAATTCCTAAACCAACATCTTAACCTATTCTTAATTCCCTAAAGCTATAACCTATAACCTAATTTAAACCTAAACCTATAACTGACACTTATAACCTAAACCTAAACCTATAACATAAACCTATAACCTAAATGTATTCTCAAATCCCTAAACCTACACCTACACCTAATCCTAATCTCAACTCCTTAACCTAAACCTAAACTTAAAACCCCAAACCAAAACCCGAACCCGATTTCCTAAACCTAAACCTTAACCTATTCTCAATTCCCTAAACCTTAACCTATAATCTAATTTAAACCTAAACCTATAACCTATACTTATAACCTAAACTTAAAACCTAAATGTAATCTCAAATCCCTAAACCTAAACGTAAAACCTAAATGTAATCTCAAATCCCTAAACCTAAACCTACACCTAATCTTAATCTCAACTCCCTAAACTAAACCTAAACTTAAACTTGAAAAGTGAAACCTAAACCCGATATCAAACCCGAACCAGAACTTGATTTGTTAAACCTAAAGCTTAACCTATTCTCAATTCCCTAAAGCTATAACCTATAACCTATAACCTAAACCTAAATCTAAACCTAAACCATAACCTAAACCTATAACCTTAACCTAAACCAAAACCTATAACCTATAACCCATAACCTATAACCTAACCTTAATCTAAACCTAAAACCTAAACCTATAACTTAAACCTATAAGTGTAGGTTATCAATTTAGGTTAAGGTTGTTTTTCTTTTCATTTGTCTGGATCACCTCTTATATGTTCTCTCTTTTTTCATTTGTTTTTTTTCCATAAGATTGTTTGTGTTTGGATGAATGTAGTTTATGTCTGGATGAATTTACGTTGTTTGGGTTTAGATAGAAGTGAATGTGAATGTGAATGTGATGAAATATATTATATAACAGCTGTATATCAGGAAGAACATGATGAATTATATTCTAGCAGGTGTATATCAAGAAATTTGAGAAGGAATATTTTTTTAAAAAAAGAGACTTTTACCTATGAAATATTTCGTAGGTAAAAGTCTCCTCAATGTTTTTTAGTAACAAATATTTTCGTCGCTAAAAGTCTTATCCACATTTTTAGCTACGAATATTTTCGAAGCTAAAAGTAATTCCTTTCGAATGTCTTTGAATAATTGGCTGCAGCTTTTAGCGACGGATATTTTCATCGCCAAAAAGTCTCATCCATAATTTTTAGCTACGAAAATTTTTGTAGCTAAAAGTAATCCTTTCGCAGCTAAAAGTAATCCTTTCGCATTGCTTTCAATGATTTGTAAAAGTGTTTGTAGAAAACTGGTTTGCAGCCTTTGGCGACGAAAATCTTTGTTGCTAAAAGTCTCATTCAGGATTTTTAGCTACGAAAAATTTCGTAGCTAAAAGTTCCACTCCAATTTTTTAAGTAAAACATCCGAATGTTTTTGAAATAGTGCTTATAGCCTTTAGCAACGAAACTTTTCATCGCGAAAAGTCTCATCCGTGATTTTTAGCTACGAAAATTTGTGTAGCTAAAAGTAATTTACTCCAAATTGTTTGAAATTGTACATAGCCTTTAGCAACGAAAATTTTTGTCACTAAAAGTCTCATCTACGATTTTCAGTTGTGAAAATATTCGTCGCTAAAAGTTTACTTTTAGCAACAAAAATTTATTTCGTCACTAAAAGTGACTTTTAGCGACGAAAAAGGATTTCGTCGCTAAAAGTTTCGTCCCTAAAAACCCTCTTTCTTGTAGTGCTCATTTCTTTATTTCTTCTTTTCTTTTGTGGTATTATTTTATTTACACAGATTATGTGAGAGATTTTTCATTATATTTTATGCATGTACTAAATCATTAATATCATTCAACACAACATTTAAATGCCATGAAAATACATCTTAACGGCATAGGTTAAATTTGAAAACTACATCTAACCTGAGTAGCAAACATGTTATATATCAAATCTAAGTATTCATAGAATCAGAAACATCTAATATTCATATCAAAGATATGAATAGCTTTGTAAGGAGAGTGCTCTATTGAAGTGGATGGGGGATTGTAATCACTGCAAGTATCTCTCAACTGACATTCACAAAATTAGAAGCATGATAATAATAAAAAAAAAAATAGAGAGAGAGAGGAATAAGTGTGTTAGGGTATGGTCTGAGTAACCAAGCAACAAACAGATGGGTACATTATTGAAGTGGATAGGGGCATGAATCGCTGCAACCATCTCTCACTGGTCTGCATTCCTCTAATGTTGCAGGTGATATTTTCTGCTTATTTCATCTTGTTTTTGTTCTTTTTGTCATACGCATCAACATGTTCACGATACTACACCAATCTTTCAAACTTATCACTTTGCAGATGGGACATTTCCTCTAGCCAATTTTTTTTTGCTATAGTTTTCATTTTATCTTTCTCCTTATTAGACATTTTCGCTCACAAGAGTTAGGATTAGTGGTTTGCGGGCATTTGTTGGAGATGAGAAATGGAGTTATCTCTTGTATATTCATTTATTCATTTCTTTTGTGGTATTGTTTTATTTACACGGATCGTTTGAGAGATTTTTCATAATATTATATTCATGTACCAAACTATTAGTATCGTTTAACACCACATTTAAGTACCATGAAAATACGTGTTAACTTCCTATGTTACATTGGAAAACTACAATATAACCTACGCAGCTAACATATTATATATCAAATCTAAGTATTCATATAATCAAAAACATCTGACATTCATATTAAAGATATCGATAACTATGTAGGGAGAGTTTAGTAATAAAGTACATGGGAGACTGTGATCACTGCAAGTATCTCTCAACCCACACTTAGAAACTCAAAATAATGATAAAAAAAGAGGGATAAGTATGTTAGGGTATGGTCTAAGTAACCAAGCAAAAACAGATAGGTGCATTATTAAAGTGGATAGGGGCGTTAGTAGCTACAACCATCTCTGAATGGCCGCATTCTGTTGATGCTGCAGGCGACAATTTTCTATTTATTTCATCTTGCGTTTATACTTTTTACCACACGCATCCACATGCTCACAATCATGGTGTAATCTTGCAAATTTATCACTCTTACAGATGAGGCATTTCTTTTATTCGATTTTTTTCGTTGCAGGTTTCTTCTTATCTTTCTCCTTGTTCGGAATTTTCGATCACAAAAGTAAGGATTTAGGGTTTACGGCGATTTACGGGAGATGAGAAATGTATCTATCACTTGAATCTTCATTTGTTCTTTTCTTTTATAGTATTTTTTCATTTACACTAATCGTTTGAGAGATTTTTCATAATATTAAACGCATGTACCAAATCGTTAGTATCATTTAATATAGCATTTAAATGCCACGAAGATACATGTTAACTACCTAAGTTAGATTAGAAAACTACAATCTAACCTAGGAAGCAAACATATTATATATCAAATCTAAGTATTCATAGAATCAGAAACATCTAACATTCATATCAAAGATACAGATAGCTGTGTAGGGAAAGTGCAGTATTGAAGTGGATGGGGGATTGAGATCACTGCAAGTATCTCTCAACCCACATTCATGAAATCAAAAACTTAATAAAAAAAAAGGGATAGATGTGTTAGGGTATGACCTGAGTAACCAATTAACAAATAGATGAGAGCGTTATTGAATTGGATAGGGGCATTAATTACTACAACCATCTCTCACTGGCCTACATTCCACTGTTACTACAGCTGACGATTTTCTTCTTCTTTCATCTTGGCTTTCTTATTCTCATCACATGCATTCATATGTTCATGATATTGTTGAAGTCTTACAAATTTATCACTCTACCAAACGAGGCATTTGCCGTAGCTTATTTTTTAGCTACAGTTTTCTTCTTATCTTCTTCCTTATTAGGCATTTTAAATCACAAGAGTAAAGATTTGGAGTTTGCATCGATTTGCGGGAGATAAGAAATGGATCTATCTCTTATTTCTTCATTAGTTCTTTTCTTTTGTGGTATTTTTTTCTTTACACTAATCATTTGAGAGATTTTTAATAATATTATATGCATGTACCAAACCATTAGTATTGTTTAACACTGCATTTAAATGACTCGAAGATACATGTTAGCTGCCTATGTTAGATTGGAAAACTACAATATAACCGAAGCAGGAAACATAGTATATATCAAATCTAAGTATTCAAAGAATCAGAAATATCTAACATTCATATAAAATATATGGATAGTTGTGTATAGAGAATGCAATATTAAAGGAGATGGGAGATTGTCATCACTGCAAGTATCTCTTAACCCACATTCATAAAATTAGAATCTTGATAAAAAAGATGGATAAGTGTGTTAGGGTATGGTCTGAGTAACCAAGCAACAAACAGATGGGAGCGTTATTGAAGTGGATAGGAGTGTTAATCGCTACAACAATCTCTCACTGGCATGCATTCCACTACTGCTGCAAGCGATGATTTTTTTATTCTTTCATCTTGGCTTTATTCTTTTTGCCACATGCATCCACATGTTCATGATACTTCTGCAATCTTACAAATTTATCACTCTTACAGATGGGGCATTTCTCATAGCCAATTTTTTCACTGTTGTTTTCCTCTTATCCTTTTCCTTGTTACACATTTTCGATCACAAGAGTAAGGAATTGCAGTGATTTCTAAGATATGAGAAATGGATCAATTGCTTATTTCTTTATTTGTTCTTTTTTTTGCTGGTATTTTTTTATTTACACTGATCGTTTAAGAGATTTTTCATAATATTAGATGCACGTACTAAACCATTAGTATCATTTAACACGGCATTTAAATGCCACGAAGATACATATTAACTGACTAGGTTAGATTGAAAAATAACAATTTAAGTTAGGCAGTAAAGATATTATATATCAAATATAAGTATTCATATAACATTCATATCAAAGATATGGATAGTTGTGTAGGGAGAGTGCAGTATTGAAGTGGATGGGAGATTGCGATCACTGCAAGTATCTCCCAACCCACATTCACAAAATGAGAAGCATGATGGAAAAAAGGGATAAGTGTGTTAGGGTATGGTTTGACTAACTAAGAAATAAACAGATGGGAGCGTTAACAAAGTGGATAGGGGCGATAATCGCTACAACCATCTCTCGCTGACCTATATTCCGTTGCTGCTACAGGCAACGATATTTTTTTAATTTCATCTTAGCTTTGTTCTTTTCTCGCACGCATCCACATGTTCATGATACTGCTGAAATCTTAGAAATTTATTACTCTTACAGATGGGGCATTTTCCATAGCTGATTTTTTTCACTGTAGTTTTCTTCTTATCTTTCTCCTTGTTAGACATTTTCGATCACAAGAGTAAGGATCTAGGGTTTGCAGCGATTTGCGGGAGACGAGAAATGGATCTATCTTTTATTTCTTCATTTGTTCTTTTCTTTTGTGATATATTTTTTTTTTTTACACAAATCATTTTAGAGATTTTTCATAATATTAGATACATGTTCCAAACCATTAATATGATTTATCATTGCATTTAAATGCCACGAAGATACATGTTAGCTACTTAGGTTAGATTGGAAAACTACAATCTAACTTAAAACGCAAACATATTATATATCGAATCTAAGTATTCATAGAATCAGAAACATTTAACATTCATATCAAATATATGGATAGCTGTGTAGGGAGAGTGCAGTATTGAAGTGGATGGGGGGCTGTGATCACTGCAAGTATCTATCAACTCACATTCTCTAATTCAGAAACATGATTAAAAAAAAAGCAGGATAAGTCTATTCTGGTATGGTCTGAGCAACCAAGCAACAAACAGATAGGAGAGTTATGGAAGTGGATAGGGGCATTAATTGTTGCAACCATCTCTCACTAGCCTGCATTCCGTTGTTGCTGCAGGCGATGATTTTCTGCTTCTTTCATCGTGATTTGTTCTTCTTGTCACACACATCCACATGTTCACGATATTACTACATTTTTGCAAATATATCACTCTTGCAAATGGGTCAATTCCCATTGCCATTTTTTTTTTTAATTTACTTATTATCTTTCTACTTATTAGACATTTTCAGTCACAAGAGTTAAAATCTGTGGTTTGGGAGGAATTGCAGGAGATGAGAAATGGAGTTATCTCTTGTTTCTTCATTTGTTCTTTTATTTTGTAGTATTATTTTATTTACACTGATCGTTTGAGATAATTTTCATTATATTCTATGTGTTTGCTAAACCATTAGTATCGTGTAACATAGTATTTAAATGCCATAAAAATACATATTAACTGCCTAGGTTAGATTGGAAAACTAGAGTCTAACCTAAGCAACAAACATATTATATATCAAATCTAAGTATTCATATAGTCAAAAGTATCTAACTTTCATATCAAAGATATGGATAGCTATGTATGGAGAATGGAATATGAAAGTGGATGGTGGATTGTCATTATTGCAAGTATCTTTTAATCCACATTCACAAAATCAGAAGCTTAATAAAAAAAGCAGGATAAGTGTGTTAGGGTATGGTCTAAGTAACCAAGCATCAAACAAATGCGGGCGTTATTAAAGTGGATAGGCGCGTTAATCGCTACAACCATCTCTCACTGGCCTGCATTTCGCTACTGCTGCGGGCAATGATTTTTTGCTTCTTTCATCTTGGCTTTGTTCTTTTGGACACATGCATCCATATGTTCATGATACTACTGAAATCTTGCAAATTTATCACTCTTATAGATAGGGCATTTCCCATAGCAGATTTTTTTACTGTAGTTTTCTTCTTATCTTTCTCCTTGCTACACATTTTCGGTCACAAGAGTATGGATCTAGGGTTTGCGGTAATTTCTAGGATATGAGAATTGGATCTATCTCTTATTTGTTCATTTGTTCTTTTCTTTTTTGGTAATTTTTTATTTACACTGATCATTGAAGAGATTTTTCATAATATTATATGCATGTATCAAACCATTCGTATCGTTTAACATGACATTTAAATGCCACGAAAATGCATGTTAACTTCCTAGGTTAGATTGAAAAATTACAATCTAACTTTGGCATCAAACATATTATATATCAAATCTAAGTATTCATAGTGTGGGATCCCAGTCTTTTGCAACATCACTCGTGTGCCAAGTGTCCTAACTCACACCATTGATAGACCATACACTACACCCTAGTGCACCTAGAAAACTCACCTAAGCGATTTATTCCAGATGAACTTAAGACCTCTATCATGTAGACCGCATCATCGTTGCGTTCGCAATGGTGAAAATTGCACATCAATCTGATGCTCCATCAGTGAGATATGACTCATCGAATGTAAGGCCCAAATTCTGTATCCAGTAACACAAGTAACCTTTATTATGCTAGGCCCATTAGACTTGATCCCTTGTGGGCCTAAAGCCCACTTTTAGAATATTGAAATTACTAGCAAATAGGACAATTGCTACATGATAAAATAAGAAGCTAGCACATATCAGACAAATACTATAAGACAAAATTGGATTCTATCCCAAAACTCATCATTAGCTCTCTCCTCATGCCTTACAAACTAATCATGGCACATGTCCATCTCATCCGATACATGCATCCAATGCATGTCTTAATTTGTGTCATATCACTTCAAACAACCATTTACAACATTCCACTTCATCATCCACCATGCATCACCTACAACCCATAATCCTTATCCATCCATTAGCTAATGCATGTATAAATTTCTTCCACCTTTGCCAATGCATGCTTAGCACCATCCACCACATTCATCCCCTTCCCATACCATACATGACCTTTCACCTCACTTTTAACACCAATAAGATCTCATAAACTTGCCACATCATCTTGCCACCTCAACCCCTAATTCCCTATATAAGAGTAGGAACTCTTACACTTATTCTTTTCTTATACTTAGAAAAATTCTGAGATTTTAAGAGAGAGTGAGAGAGATTGGGGCCAAGGTGTGGCCCACCATTGTTCAAAGAGGGAGTGGATCACACATCATCATCTAACCATCCATCCATTAAGATGAGTCTACACCCCTCCTCCCATCCTCCTCTTTCTTCCTCTTTTTATTTTCTTGATATGTGTAGGCCCCACTGGTGTGGAGTTCTTGTGTGCATGTATTTATGGATATGGTGGTTAGCAAAGTGGCCCACGTAAATACGGCCCACCATGATGAACATTATATCCATACCCTTCACATGTAATCCCATTCTTGTATCTGGACAGCAAGCTCTAAAAATCATATAAAATCGATCATGCTAAGATCATAGTTGAAACTTGAGAATAATATGAACCACAATATGAACTAACTCTGGACCAAATTTTGAAGCCATCCAACGGTCCAATCATTGATAACATCAAGTTTACTTAGCTGTTGTCTAGCAGCACATGAAGGATTTTGATTTACCTAAAATGGACCCATTTTTAACTCTTTTAATGAATATATTAAAAATATACGTTCCGTTGGATTCATAGAAAATTGTGCCAACTTTCCAATGGTATATAGTAAGCCTCAATTTGAGTTCGGACGGCTGAGATCTTGGCCTTATACGAAAGATGTATTTAAGGGCATTTTATGACCATTCTTGTGTGGTCAATATCCTTGATTGCAACAGTCAGATGCATTTGATATTTGTTCTAAACTTGCTTAAGATAATAAATAATCATATGTATGGTCCTCATGATCAGATTCTTTTAGGATAAAATTTAAAAAATTCTGAACCAACAAATACTTCCGTAAGGATAAATCTTAAATTGTTTTGTATGGTCCAGATGGATCCAATGCTCTATATGGTTGAAAACCTATATACAGGCTAAATAATGTATTATTAAACCATCTATTGGAACAAATTTTCCAAGAGAGAATCTGATCATAGAGATTTGATCAATATATTTCATGTGCTACTAAATATGTATGTTGAATATATATTGTACATAACATTGATTCTCTTATTGAATCACTTGGGTGTGGGATTACTTATGATTTATGTATTTTATTAGTTCATCCAATCTGAAAACCCATGTATAATTTTGTATCTCTTATCTATAGTTTGCTAGCATGTGAGCCCCACTTACCATTGGACCAGTTTCATTTCCTTTGAACTTTCTCTTTGCTGAAATTGTCTAAGTACTTGACTATATTTCATGTAGGCCTCTTTAACTGTAACGCCCTAGAAAAATCCATACTTGGACTGGAGTACCAACTCGACCAGAAATCGCGTAGGATTAAATCCTTTAGAAAATGAGTGTAAGTTAGCTATCGCAACGCTAGAGTAGCTGGAAAATAGTCCTTGATCACTTTAAATACGTTCTACAAGACCCAAATTGAGTAGAACCAATGACTCTATAATACTCTAAAACCTCGGATCAAACTCTAAGCAGGTTTGTTCTCTGGACCTCTTTGAAACTTTGTATTGGATCTATACCGCGCGTCGAAAGTCTGAGACCTACTATCTTAAACCGTTAGAACCGCCTAGCTGGACTTGACAATCATTTCAAAAATCAAGTCCAACCGACATTCACGGGCTATTTCATTGAGCATGGACTGAAGAGAGTGAGAATAGGGACAAAATTAGAATTTGAAATTCAAACCTAGCACACGACTTGACACGTCAGTATTAAGCATTCTGTCCGTCAGAATTCAGCCAAATTATACCCTCGGATCAGGAAAAATTTCTATTTCATATCATGAGACTTGCAGGCCTGATCTACGTGCGGTGACCGCTGAACTGAAACTGGACCGCCACGGGCGATCTACGAACACTGATGGTCTGAAAACGGGATGTGAGCGACATCCGACATATACGAACTTAAGTCCAATCGCGTTCGGCCAGGGGACCACCAGAAATGTTCTTTTGGACCGAAACAGCCCCGATTTGGATATACCTCAAGTATACTTTGTTCCCGAGCCTATTTTGGGCACATTTGGGCTTATAAAAGGGGTTGAAACTCTCATTCCTCTCTCCCATCCGAATTTGAGAAAAACCGTAGATTGAGAGAGAGAAAAGGTGAGAAACCGTAGATTGGGAGAGAGAAAAGGTGAGAGTTTGTGAGAGAGAGTAGGAGAGAATTTTCCTGCTGTCGTGCCACCTGTTGCACGTGCTTTAGCAACACGCTCCAATCACCTGGCCGATGATTTCTCCACATTTCTAGGTACAAAAATACCCTAATAAGTTGCTGATTTGGGTTTCTTTTCGTTTCATAGCATATTAGCTGATAGATCTTGTAAATCAGGTTGTCTAGTCGCCGTAGATGAAGCGTATACGCTCCGTTCGAAACGATACGCTTCTAGGAGACAAGGTGCAGATTTTAGACGCTTTGATTGACTGTTTTCAACGCTTTCAATGTCGTTTAATAGTAGATTATCGACGGCAATGCCGTTTGACATGTACAACATGCTGTCCGTTTCCTGTTTCGTAAACCGACGAAGAATATGAGATTTAGGGCATTTTTGTCATTTGTAGGAAATACCGTTTTCATCCATAACTTGCTGATGTGATTGACATGGCTTATTGTCGCATTAGAATGTTAGGAATACGTGCATAATTAGTTTGGCGAAGAGATTCGCCTAAATGCGCACTTTGAGTCGACATACTATATGTAGACTTAAGTGTGTAGTTTATGTGTTTGTATAAATGCTTATATTAGTATGTATTGAATTAAATGGTGTTATGATTTAGTTTGAGATTGATTTCTCAATTAATATGCTGATGTAAACGATTTCCTACATGTTAGCTATATGCATGATTCCATTATATGTATGAAATGCATGTGCTTGAAGATTTACTTAAGTTATATGTTATAACATGTGCTAATATGCTCACATGGTTGTATTTCATTCTAATACTCTCATATAATTGCTGATGTGATTCCATAATTTTTTGGGACTATACTCTGTCCAGGCAGTCGGTAACCGAGCAAGTTCTTGGTTAGCTTATCTTTGCCATGAACGACGCGTCGATGAACGCGAGCCGTGTTCTGGAGTTGGCCGCAGTGGTTAGGCCACACGAAGTGTTTTACGCACTTCATGTCGTTCGACTTGAGATGCGATCGTGCTAGTCGAGCCCGTCAAGTAACCCGACTGGCCATTGTATGTTCACCCTGTATGAGTCATAACTGCTTGAACCTAGGGTACTGAACTTACCATTTTAAACCCTGTTAACCATGGTACCTTGATCCACGAAGACTCATGAGCCGGGCATGGTGGTATGGGACACTGTGGTCGAGCTTTCGGCCTACGCTGGGGCCACAAACCTCCCCGTAGTGACCAGTGAGAACCTATGTCTCGTGAGTAGATTATGGTGGTATGGGACACTATATTCTTGCTGTCGGCCTACACTGATCAGGCGACGAGTCCTTTGTAGTGACCGCTTGCGTATTCTGAGTCTACGGGAGGCGACGACCCTTCTGTAGCAGTGAGAGTACATTAGGCCTGTATTGATAAGGTGATGGGGGAGCGGTGCAATGAGTGCGAGCAACAGCCCTGGCAACCCTTGCAGCGACCTACAAAATATACATCGTATGAGATTACTAGGAGTGACGACCCTAGACAGGATCTGTGTTGGGATTGATACAAGGGAAGTACCTTAGTTTCCCAATCCTGCTGTTTGAATGGACTAATAACAACTCGGTAGTCATATCACCATTACATTGCATGTGCCTGGAAGATGTGGAGCACTGAGCGGTACGCAAGCATGTTGCGGACGAAGATGGTGCCGTATGAGGGAGAATGTCGGTGAGGGCATCCATCATGTCATGTCATATTGCATTAACAACAGTATTAGGATTGTTTGATTTACTGCTTTACTATTATCGCATGATTGATTTGAGAATATGCTAATCTTTGCTCTATGATTCCACTGAGTTGATCACTCACTCGCACATTACGGGATGGTGTTTGCAACACCCAACAGACCCTGTCTTAGATGCAGGTGATGCAACGATCCAGGAGGAAGAGCCGGACTATGATGAGGACCAGGACGAGTTCTCATACATGCAGTACCACGACGGCTTTTCTTAGGTGGCCTGGGTTGACAAGACTCCTCAGTGGGACTATTCTGGACATTTGATTTTGTTTATTTACATGTATATGAGACTCAGAGATGTATTCATACTTTAGTGACAGTCGAGATCTACTTTGTTTTTCCATACAGTGATATATATATTCTTTAGTCTTCCGCTTGCTTTTATCACTAGATCTGGAGTATGAATTATAGTTTTGGTATACTTTTACTCATGTGAATGCTTTAACTCAGACAACATTGAATCATAATCATTTTTGTTGCATAAGTGACGGTCTGGAACTCAGGAGTTGAGTTTATAAATGACCTCCGATTTTCAGGGTGTTACATTAACACCTTGTAGTAGGCTCCACACTCTGTAGTTAATGAAATTTTGGTAAAGACCGCTTTAGTAGAAGTGAAAATAGGTAAAAGTGTCCTAGAGGGGGGGTGAATAGGACTTTATAAAAATTTTATGATAATTTAAAATCCTATTGACATAATCCTTATTTAACAAACTCCTATCAAGATGACCTTAAGTGAACTCTAATGGCGTCCAAGCTAAATAGAGGATCCAAT
This sequence comes from Magnolia kwangsiensis, assembly GCA_037074715.1. Taxonomy (NCBI): domain Eukaryota; kingdom Viridiplantae; phylum Streptophyta; class Magnoliopsida; order Magnoliales; family Magnoliaceae; genus Magnolia; species Magnolia kwangsiensis. Next base: position 101,273,173 of record CM073578.1, read on the forward strand.
CATAAGACTATCCAGTATTTAATTAGTATGCAAGCTTAGTGTATGACGAATTAGTGATACAACTGTGAGTGTGTGTGAGATGTGATTCTTATCAGTTCTAAATAATTATGTGAGCATAGTTTATGAGAACATTCAAAGTAAACACAAATAGTAAAGTAAAAAATATCAATTCCAAACACAGTCGTTAGTGGTTCGCCTACATGCCTACTCTACTTCCGGCAAACGCACTAAACCCTTGAGTGTACCGGATGTAACAAAAGGTGGTTTTAAATCAGGTTCACGTCTAACCTTCACAACCTACATAAGGTCGACTCAAGGACTTACATAAAGAACCAAGACATGTCTCCACGAGACATAAGTTTATGCCCCACATAAGAGCAAGGTTCAACACACAGCACCGAGGTTTTATGCTCTACACACAAGCAAAGGATCCACACATGGAACCTAGGGTTTTAGGCCACACAGTACAAGGATCCACATAAGGAACCTAGAGTTTATGCCCTACACAAGAGCAAAGGTCAACACACAACACCTACGTTTTAGGCCACACAGGCCATGGACCTAATTTTATGCTCACCAAGAGCAAGGGTCAACACACAACACCTACACGTATTCTCCTGTCAAAGGCCTCTTATGAGGACTTGAAAGGGATGAGAATCACTTGTGACCCAATCCTACACAAAGGAATGATCAACATGGTCTCTGGACTCTATTGACTTACATACAAGTAGATGAGCCTCATTAAACACGTTGATGAAGATATCCTCCTTTGACGACGAAGAGTCTTCAGCTCCCTTGATCCGCAACACTGATGATACACCAATGTATGGCGACGGGTTGGGTCAAGGTTATGTTGGAATCCTACTCTATTAAATGTTTTCCTATTTTAGAGACAAAGCGATTCCAAGCATTCAAGCATTCGAGGTATCCCAGCTCAATGATTTTCTATTAAGGTGGTAGCTGGATGATCCTTGAATGGGAAAGTTCATTCCCTAATCCACTCTATTGAATATTAATGATGAGGGTGGATTGAAGGATGAACTCCCATTAGAAAAGGAGCTTAGGGTAAATAGTATACAGGACTCTCTCAAGGCTCTCTCTATTTTTCTCACTGCTGCAACCAATAGTAAGCTCTGCTTCAATAGGCAAAGAGATCCAACGGTAATAAAATAGTCAGATTTTTTACAGAGTTCGATATTATCGAGCCATCTTCGATATCATCGAACATATCTTTCGAAGGCTTCAAGGGACAGATTGATGATATGAGCTCTTCTGACAATCACAGTTGAATCTCTTATACACAGATCAATCATATCAAGCATGCTTCGATGTCATCGGATATCGAACTCCAATATCATTGAACCACGGTTCAATTCCTCAGAAATGAAAAATAAGAGAGAAGGCTAAGAATGAGACAGCTAGCTTTGATATTATCGATCCTCCCATGATGTCATTGAATTTCAAATGTTGATGATATCGATATCAAGTTCAATTCATCGATATTTTATAGAAGATTTTCCTATAAGTTCGTTGGATATTCCATTGTCCAAATTTGATGATATCGACCTAGATTAGATATGAATGATATTTGAATATCGATATCATCGAGGGAGACTCGATTCCTCGAACCATTTAAAGAGGATTTTCCTAAAAGATTGCTAGATAGTTTGGTCTGAATTCAATTACATCGAAGATCCATTGATATCATTAGAGTTTGAATTCCAAGGATATCGAGGCTCTCTTCAAGTCATCGATAAATATATGATTTTCCTTAAAAGCTTGTTGGACACAAACAAATCAGAATTCGATTATATCAAGCCATCTCGATGATCTCGAAATTTGAATGTCGATGATATCGATGGTTATGGGACACAAGTGGTCCTTAATTTGATGATATCAATTGCATTCTGAGGACATCGATAACTGGTGTCCGATCTCATCGAAGTGATCTCGATATATCGACAAAAGCTAAAAACTTAGAGATTTTCCTAATTTTGTAAAATAGTTTTCATACTTTAAACCCTATGTTGTTCTATCTACTTTTAAGGATTTTATATACTTTGGTGTTTTGGGACATGGGATGTGAGGGTAAGTTTGACATTGATGAGTTCGGAGTACACATCTAGTTTGAGGCAGACACTTGAATGATCTTCCTATGGGGCTCACTTGACTTGCTGACTCAACACTCATGCTAATTGACAAATTAAGGCACTTTCAGTTAAAGGTCCCAATTTAAGGGATGTTTAATCCTTATATAAGTGAGCTGGGATGTCCCACCTTTTTACCAAGAAAGATCCCTAAGTGTTTGGAAATTGAGCCCTAAGTTGTAACAGACCTCATTGCTAAAAATTGTCTAATTATTTTTATTTTGTACCAACATTGGGCCTCTGTAGTGGACCACACACTGGAGATATGAGTAGGCCACCACTTGGAACCTTTAACTTATACCAATGAATAGCTAAATAATATTTTACTCAGGCTAAATCAGACCCCACATGATCAGGGAGTGGATCCCAAAATGTAGTCAGGCATGGTTGTGTAGAAAATCAAAGTACCAATCTTTGGCCATATACCAAATATTACGTGTGCACAACCAGTTGGTCTCAGTTTATAGTTTTTAAAGTAAATATATAGTACAAACAAGGGCACCTAATGGGACACTGAAAGGTGGTCCCTTGTGATCATGGAACGTACTCAAGATCGGGCCAAAACTAATTTTGCACTGTGTTTCCTGTACATTTCTTCTAAGTACCCATGTTTGGGACATCACTGTGAATTGTAAACACCCAACCAATGAGGATCACCTTAAACCTTTTAAAGCCCATACATAGAGCTAGCAGATGGATCCCTGCTTTCACCATATGTCGGTCCGACATGATCACAGATCTGAATTGAAGATGGTCAGAAACCAACATCGCACAAAAATCTGTTTGATGTAAAATTTATGTGGGGCCATGTTAGTGGGCTCCACTACCTTCCCAAACCATTTAATGCAGCATCTAAACTCTAAAAGATCTTGTTGTCCAAATTTTCTCTCAAGACATAGGTGGCCTTGGGCCCATCTAAATGATGCAACCCTAAGGCCCAAGCAGGCCCAACACTAAGAGAAATCGTTGGGGAAGAATAAAACCACAATGGCAACCTTCCTTGAGCCTATTAGGTAAGCCCATTACCTACTGGGGCAGCGTGCCTTTCATACTGCCTCTAGTCAAGTGGACCACGCTTAAAGAGACCTAGTTTACAATGCATAAACTAGATACTTAGACTTTTCTTAGTTTGTTGTGTATGTGGCTAGTGAGCCCAATATGATATATGACATGAAAGATTTTATCATGTTACCATTTATGGTTAAGCTTTATGTTTGAGATTTTGTATTATTTCTAGTTGGTGGAATGTGTGGGGCCCACTTAGTTGTGGAATTAGATCCACACCATTGAAGGAGTTGTGGTTGAACATTTATGTCCTTGGGTTGTCTTATTAGTTCAGCAAGTAGGATTCACACTTAACCTATACGACCTCATGCCTTACATGCAATTTAAGTCCAGTGTGGAAGTCACACTACGTAGGATGCACCTAGTGACGGGTGAGATGATGATACATGTATGGCAACGTAATAATAATGATTATGAGTTGTTCGTTGAAATGATAGATATGATTTAATGGATGGTGAATTATGGCATATGTATTGATGATGGATGAGTAATTATTTATGTTACTTATGACATTTCTTATTTTAATCATGAAGTGAAAATAATCCTCATGATAATGATGATGATATTATATATTTATATGCATGATGACAAAATGTGTTAGTTGACCACCATGCTTGATAAACAAGTGATAATAATGCACATATTGATTCTCGTGATGATAATGTGGATAAGAAAACCATATTTTACTTGATGTGTGGATACAGATAAATAAATGATGTTGGTGGACGTAGGGATAACCTTATGCATGATAGACAACTAATGTCTAGGGCATGTATAATGACAATATTGGACAATAGCCATGATATTGATGATGCATGTGAATCCCTATATGATATGGACTTTATGCACATGATTACATCATACATGTTATGAGGATAAATTTGATGTTGAATGATGTCTATGATAATGATGATACGTGTTAGAACTTGTGTACCACCATAACCTCTACACCTTATGTATGTGTGTGTTATAGGAGCCTTGATGGCCACTTGTTAAGTATTCACACGATGTATAGGACCTCAGTGTGCTATTGAAGACACTTAAATATATGGACACTCATGTCACATTGGCTATTCTTGTGTTTAGGCCGATTATTATTTATATCTGATAGTTATGCTTGTGTACCTAGTCTAATATGACACACTGAGAATATGCTTAGTATGAATACTTAACAATAATAGGACATACATGGTTGTACGCATCATTTGAATGCTTGTTATGAGGAGTGATTGATCAAAACATGTGTCATTGGGCTGGTTGTTTATGGGACTCTCTAAGAGATGGAATTGCCCCACATGAGTGCGCGGTACGCGCAAGTTTGATGCATGATTAGATAGTGTGACTCATGCATCTTGCATTTGTGTGACATGATTATTATACACCCTAGCAACATCGGGTCGTAGCCTCCACAGGCATATTGTGGATGGCAGGATTGGACACTGAAAATGTTTTGCTTCTAGACATGGGGCACCATAGATGTCCCTAGGTAAAAGTTCCTAAACCTTTATGGTACTAGGAGGTTGCTCTAACATCGAGACCTAGTGGACACATGAGCGTCCATGTGCCGAATATCAGGAGGTTGTGTCTCCCACTGTGTCAAGGTTAGTTGGAAGGGGGTATCATCTTACCCGCCTAGAGAGAAGGGGATATAGATAGGTTGAGTTTAATTAGCTCGACGAATGGGTCCGTTATCGACGTGCCAGATAGGTATTGGTAGACTATTGGTCAGCAGATAATGAGGTCTCTTACACTCACATTGAACTATGTGCCTGGGGGAGGGATAGTGAATGTGTAGTGCACTAGACCCTGGTGATTGTCCAGAGATAAATTGTACTGATATGTGGATCTTGATGAGGATTGGCATACTTATGTTACATCTTGCATATGACATCGGCCATGTAGGCTTTGCACCGCATAACCTTAGTATGGCTGACAGCATTGTACTAGACCTCAATGATATCCATGAGATGTACGATACTGATATTGTGATGCCCCGTCATTATTGCACACATGTGCGAACACTGATGTGGACAGGGCCTAAGGGCCTGGGAGAGCTACCAGTGGTTGGCAGGCTACTGTGCATGTAGTGGGGCGAAACCTTATCCCACATCGGAAGTGTTGTGGTGGTTATATGTGAGCTTACTGAGTAGGAGTTGCGTACTCAGCATTTGACTTATTCATTCATTCATTCAATATCCACTTGGGCTATGGTGCGCAACTAAATCATTATGTGAACCTTCGCTATAGTCATGATTTTAGTTAGGTACGTGATAAACCTGAGATCAGGAGTTTACCATATTGAGTCTAGCTATACAAATTTAGTATGAGACTGGTTTGGATAGAAGTCCCTTGTGATGGACACCACAGCTTGTGATACCACATACTATCATCCTGACTCCACACACCAGCTTTACCATTGCCCTTCTATCATTTGTCATATAGTAGAAAATGGAATTTAATTATCTTTTTCATGATGATTGGTTATTTTAATGATTCACGATTGCTTGTTAAGTGACTTGCCTATTATTGATGTCATGTTCATGATAACATATGTAGTTGTACGACATGATTGATTAATAACATGCCTATGGTTGTTTTGGATATCTTTATGGGAGTGCCCTGATAGGACATTTTTTACTCCCAGCACGCAGTAGACTCACGAGTTGTGGTTTGCTCATACATATGACTTACACTTTTTCAGAATGCATATAAGAGTTGTTGGAATTAGCTATTGTTTCCTTCATTACTGTTAAGCTGGTGCACCATATTATGTGTGACATGTCAAACAGGTTCGTCTCTTCGATATGCATTAATACAACGAACAAAATGTGTAACTGCCTAGACAGATTAACCATTTAAAAGAAAAAAATCTCTGCCATGAGCTAGGTTTCATGTTTGGTAACTTCGATAATCATTCACCAAGTCTGGTAAGTGGCTAGGAAGTTCTTCGACCTAAGTTCAGGACTTGGGAAGTGGTACTTCAAAGGTTCCGAATTTGGGGCGTGACACATAGAATCAGAAACATCTAACATTCATATTAAAGATATAGATAACTGTGTAGGGAGAGTGCAGTATTGAAGTGAATGGGGGACTATGATCATTGTAAGTATCTATTAACCCACATTCACTAAATCAAAAACATGATAAAAAAGAGGGATAAGTGTGCTAGGGTATGGTCTGAGTAACTAATCAAAAATAAATGGGAGCATTATGAAAGTGGATAAGCACGTTAATCGCTCAAAGCATCTCCCACTAGCCTACATTCCGCTACTACTGCAGGTGACTATTTTCTGCTTCTTTCATCTTGACTTCATTCTTCTTGTCACATGCATCCACATGTTCATGATACTGCTGCATTCTTGCAAATCTATCACTCATATAGACGCGGCATTTTCCGTAGCCAATTTTTTTCGCTATAGTTTCTTTTTATCTTTTTACTTGTTAGACATTTTTGGTCACAAGAGTTAGAATCTGTGGTTTGTGAGGATTTATAGGAGATGAGAAATAGATTTATCTCTTGTTTCTTCATTTGTTCTTTTCTTTTGTGATATTATTTTATTTACACTGATTGTTTGGGAGAATTTTCATTATATTCTATGCATATACTAAACCATTAGTATCATTTAACATAGCATTTAATGCTACGAAAATACATGTTCACTGCCTAGGTTAGATTTGAAAACTACAAACTAACCTAGGCAGTAGGAAATGGATTTATCTCTTATTTCTTCATTTGTTCTTTTATTTTGTGGTATTATTTTATTTTCAATGATCATTTGAGAGATTTTTCATTACATTCTATGCATGTACCAAAGCATTAGTATCGTTTAACACAGCATTTAAACGCCATAAAAATACATGTAAACTGCCATGGTTAGATTGGAAAATTACAATCTAACCTAGGCAGCAAACATATTATATCTCAAATTTAAGTATTCATAGAATTATAAACATTTAAAATTCATATCCAAGATCAAAGATATGGATAGCTGTGTAGGGAGAGTGCATTATTAAAGTGGATGGGAGACTGTGATCATTGCAAGTATCTCTCAACCCACATTCACAAAATCAGACACATGACAAAAAAAAAAAGAGGGATAAGTGTCTTAGGGTATGATCTGAGTAATCAAGTAACAAACAGATGGGAACATTTTTGAAGTGGATAGGGGCATTAATCGCTGCAACCATCTCTCACTATCCTGCATTCCGCTGATGTTGCAGGTAATGATTCTCGGCTTCTTTCAACATGGCTTCGTTCTTTTTGTCACACACATCTACATGTTCACAATAGTGCTACAGTTTTGCAAATTTATCACTATTGCAGAAAAGGCTTTTCCCATTGCTGATTTTTTTCACTATAATTTTCTTCTTATCTTTCAAAAAGTTAGACATTTTCAATCACAAGAGTAAGGATCTATGGTTTGCAGCGATTTATGGGAGATGAGAAATGGATCTACCTCTTATTTCTTCATTTGTTCTTTTCTTTTGTGGTATTTTTTTTATTTACACTGATCGTTTGAGAGATTTTTCATAATACTAGATACATGTACCAAACCATTAGTATCGTTTTACAAAGCATTTAAATGTCATGAAGATAAATGTTAACTGCCTAGGTTAGATTGGAAAACTACAATCTAACCTAGGCAATAAACTTATTATATCTTTAATTTATGTATTCATAGAATTACAAACATTTAACATTCATATCAAAGATATAAATAGCTGTGTAGGGAGAGTGCAGTATTGAAGTGGATGGGGGAATGTTATCACTTTAAGTATCTCTCAAACCACATTCACAAAATCAGAAACATGATTAAAAAAAAGTGGGATAAGTGTGTTAGGGTATGGTCTGAGTAACCAAGTAACAAATAGATGAGAATGTTATTGAAGTGGATAGGAGAGTTAATCGCTACAACCATCTCTCATTGTCCTGCATTCCGCTAATGCTGTAGGCGATCATTCTCTGCTTCTTTCATCTTGGCTTTGTTCTTCTTGTCACACGCATCCACATGTTCAAGATACTGCTAAAGTCTTGCAAATTTATCACTCTTGCAGACAGGGTATTCCTGTAGATAATTTTTTTATTGTATTTTAATTCTTATCTTTCAACTTGTTAGACATTTTTGTTCACAAGAGTAAGGATTTGGGGTTTGCTGCAATTTACAGGAGATTAGAAATGGTTCTATCTCTTATTTTTTCATTTGTTCTTTTCTTTTATAGTAGTTTTTTTATTTACACTGATCATTTGAAAGATTTTTCATAATATTCAATGAATGCACCAAATGTTCACTCCCCAAGTGCAAGGTTGTGATGTAGTAATAAACTCGGTAAGACTGAGGTCGAATCCCAAGGGACTGATACTTGTACATTATCTGAAACTAACTAGAACTAGAACTAGAATGAGATGAAATCTAAATAGAGTTGTAATTTGAAGAATAATTGTAAAATATTAATCTAAAACTTAAGAGAAATCAGAGATAGGAAACTAGGGATTCAGAGGATCCACTTGTAAAGATCAAGAAGATCTTATGCCTGCATCAAGAATCATGAAAATTAACTGAATTGTCATTGATATAGTTTTCAAGGGATGAAAGGGATATGAATTATAATGGATTCCATCACCAAACCATGCCCAGGAGAAAGTAAACAACAGAATTAAACTAATTACCAACCAATCACATGTATGAAGGTTAGGAAGGGTACCATCATCCGACCATGCCCAAGAGACGATGGTGAACAACAGGGCTTCCTGACATCATAAACATAAAAAGGAAAAAATAAATACCTAAAGCCATCGCAGATCTATTGAAATTTCAGTCACAACAAACCATAAAAAAAAACTGAAAGTATTCCTATTAATCAAACTAAAATCAACATAAGTTCAATCTAGCATAAATCAAAGCCATAGGGTCAATCCCATCACGCCACAAGCTTCACCTCTTAGCCCTAGCTAAGAGGTTTAGCCCAACATGAATAGGCTGGATCCCTTAAACAAAAACAAAATAAAAAGAAAAAGAAGAAGAAAAGAAAAAAAAACTACTATGTTTCTCTCTGCTCCACGTCTCACGTTGAAGCCCAAGCCAAGCCTCCATGGTTGCCCACTATTTTTCCCTCGTTCTCTCTTCTCTCTCCTTTATAAGTGTCAGGGGCGGTGAAGAGAGTCAGCTTGGCAAACCGACACAACTTCTGCACTTTGCAACGGAACTGAACTACACAGACAGCGAAAAATGTACTAACAATAGCATTTTGCTTGATTTTTAGGACAGTGCACTGCTTCACGTTGTAGCCTAGCTCCACGACTAGGGTCGTGGACCCCTTACTGAACTTCCGGACTGTTCAGATCTACCGTCTGATCAACGTTGGTGGCCCACCTGGATCGTCCGACGCCCAACTGTGAAACAGAGATTCCACACAGCAAAATAGAGCTTCCACATCAGAATAAAAGATGCTTGATGGACCCCATAGTGATGTGTTTGATAAAATCCACCCCATCCATTGTAATCACGTCGAAAAACCAGTAAGAAATGGCTGGTTTCATAGTGAGCTTGGTATGGCCCTCAGAATAGTTTTCTCCACCATCCGTCCTGAGTTGAACGGTGGAAATCGCGTGATAAAGTGCATAGGAAAAAACTTCCACCTTGGAGAGGGTTATGCTCCCATATGGACACAACGGACGGTCCGGATCATCGAAATAAGTGAAGAGTGGGGCCCACTAGTAAGAACCGACGGTCGGATGTTCGTTCGCTGGTGATTTCAGAATGTTTTAAAATAAAGATCTTTGATCAACGTGTTTGACCGAATTTCTCCAATTCGGTATTTTGCGACCATGCACACACCATATGCACGCTCGCATTGGTGTAGGGCCAACTGTGATGTATTCATGAAATCTACTCCATCCATTCATTTTTTCACATCATTTAAGCTGTTGAGACAAATTTTGAAGCATATCTAGATATTAGGTGGGCCCCCGAATCAACGGTTTATGGGCTAATCTAGCCGTTGGGCCACTTTCACAAGGATCCAATGGATGATTTTTTACGTGTACAGTTAATTTATAGTCCTCAGGCCATATACGAAGTTTCAAGCTGAATGAATAGTGACAACCCTGTGATCTTGCATTCTGGACATCTTACGGGCTACTTGAGCTTCAATTCCTCAATTTCTTGGATACCTGGCGTGCAAATCTGTCGATCTTTGTCTCCTGGGGTCCGTCCCATGCTTTGGTGAATTCTGAACATCAAATCCACTCTTTTAGTACCCTTTTTCAATTCATGCTCGTAATTGCACCTTGCATCAAAAACACAATTAAAATCGGGCGTTAAACAGTATCATGTTCGTAAATCTAAGCAATAACTGGGGTCTAATATACAATATTTGACCATCAACACAACCCCCAACTAGCATCTTGCTAGTCCCGAGCATCTTGCTAGTCCCGAGCAAGGTATGCAAAAAATAAGTTGAGAATTATAGGACGATTTCTATGAAGTCGAGTGATTTTTGAAAAACAATCCAAATACAAAAATTCTAGGATTCATGAATGTTGGATATTACTTTCTCTTGGACTCAAGCGCTCGGTAGACTTCATAATCAAGTTCAAAGTATTAATCTATCAATAAGAATAATTCTAAACAATGAGTTTTATGAATGTATAGTGAAATCTTGGCTTATCATCATCAAAATTCACTTCTCTATTTCGGGATGTCATTAATAATCAAAAAGAGAATTCATGATAACCAAAACTTTTCCAAAACTTACCTCACAAATCATCTTTTCATTCCTTCACTTTTGATTTTTCCACTAAAAGTAACACCAAGAAAGGGAATTAAATCCACACCTATAGGGAGCAAACATAAGGTGAAGACTGTACACCCAATCCTTATATCATCTCATGGAGAATTAAATTTATACCTATAGGGAGCAAACCTATTGTGAAGATTATCTATCCAGCCTTTTACAAAGGTATCTTCCTTTTTTTAATTGACCATGACAGACAAATTTCTAAGCTGGTTCCTTACATGCTTAGTGATTACTAAGTTAACCCTTCAATATCAAACTGAAACCTAAATGTGTAAGTAAGATGTGACGTGTGAAATCATGGTTCAATCAATGTTTACAACTTCTAATTCTGGATTAACAATTCAAACTTAATGATGAAATCTAATAGATATGGAATCCAAGAGTCATAAATTACCAACATCAAGTATCTTGAAATTCTAAGTCACAGATGGATGTCAAAATCACTTTGAATTCACAATAAATTCCAGAAAAATTTAAAAAATTTGACAACTTTTGCTCAAGGCTAAGAAAACACTGATTAGGTTACCTAATCTCCCACCTCCAACCTAAAATCTACATTGTCCTCAATGTAAAAGGTATGAACATGCAATACACATGGGACAACAAAAGTAAAGGAAAAGTGATGGGAAGATATTGCCTGGATAATGAATTGAGAGAGATACTTTCCAAAGATATCTACGTAAGAGTAGGTCAGCACAAGAGAGAAATCAATAAAAATAATAAAAATAAAATCCTACCTATACCACTTTCGCAGGTTCTCTCGATTGCATTTAGCGCATGCAACAAGCCTTTAAACCCCTAGGTTTCCCCTAGAGGACGAGTTGTAGTCTCGTGAAGGTTTGCAGTAATGTTACACATAAACATTGAATCGATCATGCCACAAGGTACCTCTTCTGGCCAATATCTTAATAAGTTTCTCAGTAAGTTCCTCAACAGGATCATCCAAAAGCCCTTTTTGCAATAGGCTTGGGTGCCCTGAAGCATGACTTTTCAGAGAGACTTATGTACCTCATAAGAAGTCTTCCATTGAATAACTTGAGGTATCCATAATATATATGATTCACCTATGACAAAAGAGGTTTCAACGTTAGTATCCCATGGTGAATCAGAGACTACAAGTACATAAAGTTTAGAAAACTTCCTAAGAAGTAATGTAGTCTCAACACATTCCGAAGCTCTAAACTTCTGTTTAATTTTCAGTTCCTCTTCCTTTTCTAGTAGACGTTTAGGATCAGGGGAAGAGAGAGTTTCAGAATAAGGGTTCTCTCAGTCAGTGATGACTACCAAGATATTACCTCGCAAGGCATCCACTTTTTCTTTTAACATGGTATCGTTTGAAACTGCAAAGTGTGTCAAGCAATCTCAAAAGTTGAGAAGTTCAGCTAAGTGTAACTTATTTTCCATATTGGAGCTCACAATGATCTGCTCAAAGAATCTATCGTCCTTGAAAGTGGATGGAGGTACGCTCCCTTGCTCCAGTCCTGCAAAGACAGATTGAAGATCAATAAGTGAAGTATTGATGTGATCACTCTGTTCATTGAAATTACTCAATTGAGGCATTGAATTGTCAAATGTGTGCAGCTCAGATGGTGGCCTCAATTGAGTGGTTTCAAATTCCAGGGTCGTAGCGAGAAACTCGTCCTTCTCCTGAATCACATTATCATTCGATTCAAAAGAGTGGTCATGTTTCACAAGAGTTAGAAGGGTTGGTTGTAAGGGACTCATCCTCCACCTTTGAATCAAATATGTCAGGTGAGGGGAGTGACTCATTATGACCAACCACTTCGTGTACATCTTGATCATTGACCTAGACCAAACTTGAGATAGATTCCAAGAGAACTGTGGTTACACGTTCAGGATTGTCATCTCAATATTCATCAAATTCTAGTTCAATGCAGTGCACATTTGGGATAGGATCACTTTCCACACATTCTACACCTAGAATGGGTTGAGGTTCGTATAAACTAATCTCTTCATCATTGGAATCTAGTGTGTCCTGTGAGGGAAGCGTGTCATCATCCTTATATTTGAAAGACAACCATGTCTCTTCCTCATTCTTTTGGACAGTCATCGAGATCAACTCGTCAGGAAATTGAACCACATGCTCATTAACGTAATTCAACTCTTCAATCCAAACTCCAGACTTTTTCAAAAGAGAGTGAGGATCACTTTCCTCGCATTGTATTTCTAGATTGGGTTGTGGTTGAGATGAGCGAGCTTTCTCTATCCTTTCGAAGCGTGAATTGAGTGTTTTCATTGTTTCCATTGCTTTTCTAATTTCCATAAGACAAGCCGAAAAAATATTACGTTGATATGAATCTTCTTGGATCATTTCTGGTTGGATCTCAAAGGTAGGGGATCCAAGGAAATAATCATTATAACATGTTGTCGGTTTATTTTCCCAAATTTGGTGTTTCCACTGGTTATAGTCATACTGATCATAAGTGGGAGAATCTGCTAGTTGGTACTACTTATTATCACTCATGATATAATCACGCATTTCTTTATCGGATGGGTGATAATAATTCTCACAAACATAGTTATGATAACCCCAACACTCGCGTACTATTTTGTTAATCCGTAGGGTGTAATTGTTCTCCTGCATATAATCACGTAAGGACTTTTTAGTCGGTGGATCTTTATATTTTGATCGATTCCCAATGATAGTTTCAAAAAAGTTTTGAGACATAGGTTGATTTATATCATCATCATTCCAAAATAGGTTATTCTTCTCAGCATACTGACGTTCCTACTCGTGTATATACATGATGAAACCCTTAATCTGAATTTAATCCTAAAAAAAATAAAAGAAAAGATCCTACAACAATATGGAAAGTAGGTATGGAAGAAGTTAGAAAGAAATTACCAAATTGGAGTTCTATATTAAGATCCTGCCCAAGAAAACAAAAGAAATTAGTTTCTAAAAATAGAAATCCTAGTTAGAAAATTCTTAGATGGAAATAGAAAGTTAGTTTTCTAAAAAGGAAAGTTTCCTAGACCTAGAATTAGAAAATTTCTAAAAATAAGGGAAAATGAATTAGCTTCTAAAATTAGGAAGAGTTTTTAAAAAGGAAAATAACTAATCCTGGTTTCTAAAAACAAAAGAGGGAAGTTCTAAACCTAAAGTTAAAAAGTTCTAAATTAAAAATCCTAATCCTTAAATAGAAAGCACAAGCCTAAACCTACAAATGGAAAAAGAAGGAAAGTTAGGAAGGGATTACCAAATTTATGTCAGGATCTAACAAAACAGGAAAACAAGTTAGTTTCTAGAAATCAGAAAAATCTAAACCTATAGTTAGAAAAATTCTAATCTTAAACTAATCCTAAAACTAGTTAATTTTAGAAAATCATAGCCATCAGTCCCCAACAACGGCCCCAAAAACTTTTTCACTCCCCAAGTGTAGGGTTGTGATGTAGTAATAAACTCGGTAAGACCGAGGTCGAATCCCAAGGGACTGATACTTGTACGTTATCTAAAGCTAACTAGAACTAGAACTAGAATGAGATGAAATCTAAATTGAGTTGTAATTTGAAGAATAATTGTAAAATATTAATCTAAAACTTAAGAGAAATCAGAGATAGGAAAATAGGGATTCAGAGGATCCACTTGTAGAGATCAGGGAGATCTCATGCCTTCTTCAAGAATCATGAAAATTAATTGAATTGTCATTGATATAGTTTTCAAGAGATGAAAGGTATATGAATTAGAATGGATTCCATCACCAAACCATGCCCAGGAGACAAAGTAAATAACAGAATTAAACTAATTACCAACCAATCACATGTATGAAGGTTACAAAGGGTACCGTCATCTGACCATGCCTAGGAGACAATAGTGAACAACAGGGCTTTCTGACGTCATAAACATAAAAAGGAAAAAGAAATACTCAAAGCCATTGCAGATCTATTGTAATTTTAGTCACAACAAACCATAAAAAAAATTGAAAGTATTCATATTAATTAAACTAAAATCAATATAAGTTCAATCTAACATAAATCAAAGCCATAGGGTCAGTCCCATCACGCCACAAGCTTCACCTCTTAGCCCTTGCTAAGAGGTTTAAATCAACATGAATAGGTTGAATCTCTTAAACAAAAACAAAACAAAAGAAAAAGAAGAAGAAAAGAAAAAAAAAAACTACTGTGTTTCTCTCTGCTCCACGTCTCACGTTAAAGCCCAAGCCAAGCCTTCACGGCTGCCCATCTATTTTTCCACCGTTCTCTCTTCTCTCTCCTTTATAAGTGTCAAGGGTGGTGAAGAGAGTCAGCTTGGAGAATCGACACTACTTCTGCACTTTGCAGTGGAACCGAACTATACACACAATGAAAAACACATGAACAGTTGCATTTTGCCTGATTTTTAGGATAGTGCACTACTTCACGTTGTAGCCTAGCTCCATGACTAGGGTCGTGGACCCCTTACTGAACTTCTGGATAGTTTAGATCTACCGTCTGATCAACATTGGTGGCCCACCTGGATCGTCTGATGCCCGGCTGCGAAACAAAGATTTCGCGCAACGAAACAGAGCTTCTGCATCGGAATAAAAGATGTTTGATGGACCCCATAGTGATGTGTTTGATAAAAGCCACCCCGTCCATTGCAATCACGTCAAAAATCTAGTAAGAAATGGCTGGTTTCAAAGTGAGTTTGGTGTGGCCCTCAGAATAGTTTTCTCCGCCGTCCATCCTGAGTTGAATGGTGGAAATTGTATGATAAAGTGCATAGGAAAAAACTTCCACCTTGGAGAGGGTTATGCCCCCCATATGGACACAATGGACGATTCAGATCATCGAAATAAGTGAAGAGTGGGGCCCACTAGCTAGAACCAACGGTCGGACGTTCATCCGCTGGTGATTTTGGAATGTTTTAAAGATCTTCGGTCATCATGTTTGACCGAATTTCTCCAGTTCGGTTTTTTGCAACCGTGCACACACCTTATACATGCTCGCATTAGTGTAGGGCCAACTGTGATGTATTTGCGAAGTCCGCTCCATCCATTCATTTTTTTTACATCATTTAAGCTGTTGAAACCAATTTTGAAGCATATCTAGATATCAGGTGGGCCTCAAATCAACGGTTTATGGGCTGATCTAGACGTTGGGCCGCTTTCACAAGGATCCAATGGATGATTTTTGACGTGTACGGTTAATTTATAGTCCTTAGGCCATGTATGAAGTTTCAAGCTGAACCGATAGTGAGAACCCTGTGATCTTGCGTTCTGGACATCTTTCAGGCCAGTTGAGCTTCAGTTCCTCAATTTTCATAGATCCCTGGTGTGCAAATCAATCGATCTTGATCTCCTGGGGTCCGTCCCATGCTCTGGTGAATTCTGAGCATCAAATCCACTCATTTAGTACCCTTTTTCAATCCATGCTCGTAATTACACCTTGCATCAAAAACACAATTAAAATCAGGCGTTAAACAATATCATGTTCGTAAATCTAAGTAATAACTGGGGTCTAATATGCAATATTTGACCCTCAACACCAAACCATTAGTATCATTTTATAAGGCATTTAAATGCCATGAAGATACATGTTAACTGCCTAGGTTAAATTGGAAAACTACAATCTAACCTAGGCAACAAACATATTATATATCAAATCTAAGTATTCATAGAATTATGATACATCTAATATTCATATCAAAGATATGGATAACTGTGTAGGAATAGTGTCGTATTGAAGTAGATGGGGGACTGTGATCACTGCAAGTATCTCTCAACCCACATTCACAAAATTAGAAGAATGATAAAAAAAGAGGGATAAATGTGTTAGGGTATGGTCTAAGTAATCAATAAACAGATGGGAGTGTTATTGAAGTGGATAGCGACGTTAATCGCTGGAACCATCTCTGAATGGCCTGTATTCCACTGTGTTGCAGGTGATGATTTTTAGCTTATTTCATCTTGGATTTGTTCTTTTTATCACACGCATACACATGTTCACGATACTGATACAATCTTGTAAATTTATTACTATTGTAAACATGGTATTTCCTGTAGCCGATTTTTTTTGTTGTAGTTTTCTTCTTATCTTTCCACTTTTTAGACATTTTCGGTCACAAGAGTAAGGATCTGGAGTTTGCGGTGATTTACGGGAGATGAGAAATATATTTATCACTTGTTTCTTCATTTATTCTTTTCTTTTGCGGTATTGTTTTTATTTAGACTGATCATTTTAGAAATTTTTCATAATATTAGATGCATGTACCAAACCATTACTATCATTTTAAAAGATAATTAAATGCCACAAAGATACGTGTTAACTGCCTAGGTTAGATTGGAAAACTACAATCTAACCTAAGCAGCAAACATAGTATATATCAAATCTAAGTATTCATAAAATTAAAAACATCTAACATTCATATCAAAGATATGGATAACTATGTAGGAAGAGTATAATATTGAAGTGGATGGGGGACTATGATCACTGCAAGTCTCTCTCAACCCACATTCACAAAATTAGAAGCATGATAAAAATAAAAAATAAAAAAAACGGGGATCAATGTGTTAGGGTATGGTCTAAGTAACCAAATAATAAACAAATAAGAGCATTACTGAAGTGGATAGGGGCATTATGTCATGCCCCAAATTCAGAAACCAGACTCACAAAATTCTCGATCACTAAACTAGTGCCGACAGCCTTCGTAGTACCTCATTCTCAGCTCCTATCGCCCATACGCCAGATTTTCAAAACTGGGATCCTACAAGGAAGATTTTCCAACGTACATTTATCTAATAAGAAGAATAACCACAAGTTTACCCAAATCACAAAAGCAACATCATCATCACGTATTCACTAATATAAATAATCGAATACAGTATTAAAAGGAAAATACATATATGAAAAATCGAAGCTCCAGAAGACAGTTGCACGCTCCAAGCTCAACGGTGTTGTGACATAACACTACCTGCACGCATCTATTATTCTTAAGCTTATAAAAAGCTTAAAGCGTGGTGTAAGTGTGAGCACAAGGTAAGTGTCAAGTAAGCAATATCAGAGTAAGCAGAAATACTGGCAAATCCATAAGTCATACAATATCAGAGTATGCAATGCAGATCATGACAAGTCCATAATACCATCAGCCTTATCCAGGCTATGCGATGCAAAAACATAGTAAACTAATGATATGTGCTGAGGATGCAATATAATATGTGGTGAGAATGACACGACCGAGCTAGAGTGTGAAGTCGGGATGATAGTACATGGTATCACAGGCTATGGGGTCCATCACAAGAGATTTCTATCTAAACCAATCCCATACTTGAATTTGGATCACTAGACTCAATGTGGTAAACTCCTGATCTCAGGTTAGTCGCACACCCCAACTGAAATCCTCACCATTGTAAAGGTTCACAATAATTAGTTGCGCACCACTAGCCCGAGTGGATAGTAAATGAATGAATAAATGAGAAAAATGTTGAGTATACAACTCCTGCTCTATAAGTCTACATATCAGTACTGTACATCTCTATGATCATTATCGAGGTCTAGTACACTCCGCACTGACTGTCGCCTCCCTACCCGCATAGCCCAGCGTGTGAAAGGTACCATATATCCCCCTACCAGGAGTATACCAATGCCTACCCAACTCATCGATAGCGGACCCATTTGGGAGCTGGTCAAACTCAGCCTAGCTTACAGCCCCCTTACTCGAGCAGATAAGGTCACACCCCCTTCCAACTGACCACAACACAGTGAGAGACGTCGCCTACTTGTATTCGGCACCCAGGCTCTGTGTATCCATTCGGTCTAAGCGTTGGAGTCTCCTTTAGTACTAGAGAATTCTAAGACTCTCACCCAAGGACATCCTATGCACCCACAGTGCTAGGATCAAATATTTTCAATGTCTCATCTAGCCATTCATGATATTCCTGTAGAGGCTACGACCCAGATATGGCTAGGGCTATAGTACTCATATCAAAAAATGTAAG
Source organism: Magnolia kwangsiensis (assembly GCA_037074715.1). Taxonomy (NCBI): domain Eukaryota; kingdom Viridiplantae; phylum Streptophyta; class Magnoliopsida; order Magnoliales; family Magnoliaceae; genus Magnolia; species Magnolia kwangsiensis. Next base: position 101,292,119 of record CM073578.1, read on the forward strand.
ATGCATGAGTCACACAATTCAATCATGCATCAATCTTGCGCATATCGTGCGCTCATGTGGGACGACTTTGCCTATCAGGGAGTACCATGAACAACCTACCCTATAACATATGGAATTATCAACCACATCTTATAACAAATATGCAGATGATACGTATGGTCATGTATCATGATGATATGTTATTGCATACTCATAATCGGTATCGATAACCAGCACCAATAATTAACATCGATGATCAGCATTGTCCTCAATAAACAGCACCGATAATCAGCATCGATAATCGGCACCGATACAGCATTGATAATCAGTATTGATAATCAGCATCAATAATCGGCCCGATAATCAGCATTGATAATCAGCATCAATAATCAGCCTTGATAATCAGCCTAATAGAGGGCCTAAGGGAAGATCATAATGTGGACATTTACCCATCATTGCCCATCAATGTGGATATTTAACAAACATTACTCCCAAGGAGTGGCCCTCATAGAGCCAAACATATGGTGCGCCCATGGCCTCATACAAGGGCCTCACACAAAGGTCCTAATATACATCACGATGGCCACAAATACATCACATTGGGCCTTATCACAATGGGCCTCATACTTGCTGCAATAACATCACAATGGGCCCAATACATGGGTCGCAAATACATCACAAAGGGCTACATCTATGGGCTACAAATACATCACAGAGGGCCGCTCACATGGGCCTAATATCCATCACAATGGGGCTCATTTCATGGGCCTCTCATATAGTACAATGGGCCTCATATACATCATCATGGGCCGCATCACATGAGCTTCATATACAACACATCAGGCCTCACTCATGGGCCACATAAACATCATAATGGGCCTCGCCAAATGGGTCACTAATATATCACATTGGGCCACGCATATGGGCCTCTCATACATCACATTGAGCCTCGTCAAAGGCCAAAAATATGTCAATGTCGGGCCCACCATCCATGCAATGGATACCGTGGATAAAAACACGCATCAGGGTGCATCCAGCACCGTCCCAAACAACTGGTCAATGTGGATGTCCAACACACATATCACGTGGGCCCCACGGCCTCTAGATGACATGGGAGCAACATATACATCAGGTGGGTACACACATGTAGCCAACCAGTCCAATGAATGGATGAACGGCATGACATACACAACGCATGCAGCAAAGGGCCCACCTTCCATACCAGATGGACGGCGTGGCTATATAATACATATATAGAGGTGGACCACACATCCAACCTAATGAACGGCTGGATGTAGGACACATACATCAGCAAGGTGGGGCCCACCCTACACGTATGACATGTGTGGGTGGGTCCCACATCCAAGACAGATGGATGACTTGGCTTAAAGCACATACATCATGGGGTGGCTAACAGAACACTGTCCAGATGGACGGTGTGCATATACAACACATACATCATGGGGTGGCCCATGCAGCACGTTCGAATGGACGATGTGCATACAAAATAAATACATCAAGGTGGGTTCCACCCCCACACGTGCCAAACATGTGGGATGGGCCATGTCTTGCTCAGATGGATGGCACTGATATAATAAATACACAAAGGTGGGTTCCACCGTCCTGGCCAATGGGTGGCTGGATGAAACAATACATCTCGGTGGCCCACACCACCCATCCAAATGGACGGCTGTGGATATAAAACACTTACATCAAGGTGGGTCCCACCCCCACACGTGCCACATGTGTGGGGTGAGCCCTCATCTCCAAACGGATGGATGGTATATACATCATGGCTGGCCCTTCTTTGCACCATCTAGAAACGGATGGTGTGGATATTAAAGTACGCACATTAAAATGGGACCCATCCCACGCGTGTAGCACGTGTGGGGTGGGTCCCATACATGCATGAATGGATGGTATGGAGATAACACATACCTCGTGATCTGGCCCACCGTCCAAAGTTCTGGACGGTGTGGATCAATGGCACGTGCATTATGGTAGACCCCACGTAGGACCAATGGACAGACAGTATGGTTGATACATATAATCAGAGGTGGGTCCACACATGTGGCCCACCTCAACTTAGAACAAAGCTAATATTTGTGCTTTCTTTCATACGGGCCTATCCAAACGGATGGGCAGTAATCCCGTCAGCTAGACAGTCCAGCAAGGCGAGCCCAACGCATGGACGACATAGACATGATACATACTTCATAGGTGGGCCACACACACATCAGGTGGACCACACCTCATCATCATCAACACCATACAAAAAGGAAAAGAGAGAGAGAGAGAGAAGGAAATGACGAAGATGGGAGGAGCTCCGCCACTACGAACTCCTCCATGTACATACATCAAGATGGGTCCCATTACAAGTGAGCCTTATAACAAAAATCAAGATCTTATATTACGGTAACCCACCGATTCCGCTTCTTCTAGGCTTCATGGACTCCTTAGCTCCTAGGCTTCGATTTTGATGGAAGATGATGGAGATTGAAGGGTGGATATGGGAGATTAGGGGGGAGTAGGAAGTGGGTCACACCATAGCTTCTTCATGGGAAGCTTGGACGTCCTCCCTTGGGAGTTGCTTGGGAGATGGACTTGAGAAAGAGAGAGAGAGAGAGAGAGAGAGGTGATGTAAGAGTGATGGATGATGGGTAGTATGGGTTGTGTAAGAGAGAGTTGACTTAGGGAATGGCTTGTGTACTTATGGATGGGATGGAGTGATGGGTTGTACTTTAATTGATTGATGTGATAGGTTGTATAGATTCTCTCAAAATTCACAACACGCGACGTTTTCCTTGAAATAAATGTGGGCCAACAACTCCTTGTCTGGGTATCGCATCGGTGCGCAAGATGCGGCGTTAGAACTGTAGCCACGGCATGGTCGCAAGATTACAAGTCTAGGGTTGAATCGACTCAGATATACAGTATGAGACTTAGGGTTGCGCACAAACGCCGATTATAGGTCGCGGTTTGTCGGAATTCATTCGAGAGGACCGCAAGAGTCTACGGAACGGTACGGACTAGGATACAGGTCTTATACATTAATCGTTGCAACCATCTCTCAATGGTTTGTATTCCACTGCTGCTATAGGCGACAATTTTTACATCTTTAATCTTGGCTTTCTTCTTCTTGTCACACGTATCCACATGTTCACAATACTACTGCAGTCTTTCAAATTTATCACTTTACAAGATGGGGCATTTACCATAGCTTATTTTTTAACTGTAGTTTTCTTCTTCTCTTTCTCCTTGTTAGACATTTTCAGTCACAAGAGTTAGGATCTATGGTTTGCGGGGATTTGCGGGAGATAAGAAATGGATCTATCTCTTGTTTCTTCATTTGTTCTTTTCTTTTGTGGTATTGTTTCGTTTGAGAGATTTTTCATAATATTTTATGCATGTACTAAACAATTAGTATCGTTTAACACAACATTTAAATGCCACAAAGATACATGTTAACTTCCTAAGTTAGATTGAAAAACTACATTTAACCTACGGAGCAAATATATTATATCTCTAATCTAAGTATTCATAGAATCAGAAACATTTAACATACATATCAAAGATATGGATAGTTGTGCAGGGAGAGTACAGTATTAAAGTGAATGGGAAATTGTGATCATTGTAAGTATCTCTCAAGCCATATTCACAAGATCAGAAGCATGATAAAAAAGAGGGATAAGCATGTTAGGGAATGGTCTGAGTAACCAAACAACAAAGACATGGGAGGGTTATTAAAGTTGATAGGGGAGTTAATTGCTACAACCATCTCTCACTGGCTTGTATTTCGTTGCTGCTATAGACGACGATTTTCTGCTTATTTCATCTTAAGCTTTGTTCTTTTTGTCACACCTATCCACTTATTTACGATACTACTGCACTCTTACAAATTTATCACTGTTACAGAAGGGGCATTTCCCATAAATGATTTTTATCGGTGTAGTTTTCTTCTTATCTTTCTACTTGTTAGACATTTTCGATAACAAGAGTTAGGATTTATGGTTTGCGAGGATTTGTTGGAGATGAGAAATAAATTTATCTCTTGTTTATTCATTTGCTCTTTTCTTTTCTAGTATTGTTTTCTTTACACTAATCCTTTGAGAGATTTTTCAATATATTTTATGCATGTACCAAACCATTTGTATCATTTAAATAGGCATTTTAATGGCATGAAAATACATGTTAACTGCCTAGTTTAGATTGGAAAACTATAACCTAACCTAGGAAGCAAACATATTATATCTCAAATATAAGTATTCATAGAATCATAAACATTTAACATTCACATCAAAGATAAAAGATATAGATAGCCTTGTAAGGGGACTGTGATCACTGCAAGAATCTCATAACCCACATTCACAAAATTAGAAACATGATTTAAAAAGAGAGAGAGAGAGAGAGAGAGAGAGAGAGAGAGAGTTAAGTGTGTAAGGGTATGGTCTGTGTAACCAAGCAACAAACAGATGAGAGAGTTATTAAAGTGGATAGGGGTGTTAATCACTGCAACCATCTCTCACTAGCTTGCATTCCACTGTTGCTGTAAGCGACGATTTTCTTCTTCTTTCATCTTGGATTTATTCTTCTTGTCAAACGCATTCACATGTTCATGATACTAGTGCAGTCTTGCAAATTTATCACTCTTGCAGATGGGGCATTTCCTGTTGCCAATTTTTTTCACTGTATTTTTCTTCTTATCTTTCTACTTGTTAGACATTTTTAATTACAAGAGTTAGTATTTGTGGTTTGCAAGGATTTTCGAGAGATGAGAAATGGATTTATCTCTTATTTCTTCATTTTTTTTCTTTATTTTGTAATATTATTTTATTAATACTAATCGTTTAAGAGATTTTTCATAATATTCTATACATGTACCAAACCATTAGTATCATTTAATACAGCATTTAAACGCCACGAAAATTCATGTTAACTTCCTAGGTTATCATTTAATATAGCAACAAACATATTATATCTCAAATCTAAGTATTCATAGAATCATAAACATTTAACATTCATATCAAAGATTAAAGATATGTATAGCTGTGTAGGGAGAGTGCCGTATTGAAGTGGATGGGGGACAGTGATCACTGCAAGTATTTCTCAACCCACATTCACAAAATTAGAAACATGATAAAAAAAGGGAGGGGGGGGGGGGGGGGGGGGGGGGGGGGGGGGGGTAAGTGTCTTAGGGTATGCTTTGAGTTACCAAGCAACAAACAGATGGGAGTGTTATTGAAGTGGACAGGGGTGTTAATCGCTCCAACCACTCTCACTGGCCTGCATTCCACTACTTCTGCCTGTGACAATTTTCTACTTCTTTCATCTTGGCTTTGATCTTCTTATCACATGCATCCACATGTTCACAATATTGTTATAGTCTTGCAAATTTATCACTCTTGCAAATGGGTTATTTATCGTAGAGATTTTTTCACTATAGTTGTCTTCTTATCTTTTTACTTGATAAATATCTTCGAACACAAGAGTTAGGATCTGTGGTTTGTGGGAATTTACGGGAGATGAGAAATGGATCTATCTCCTATTTCTTCCTTTGTTCTTTTTTTTGTGGTATTATTTTATTTAGAGTGATCGTTTAAGAAATTTTCCATAATATTTTATGCATATACCAAACCATTAATATCGTTTAACATAGCATTTAAATGCCATGAAAATACATGTTAACTAGCTAGGTTAGATTGGAAAACTACAATCTAACCACTGTAAAAAATATAATATATATCAAATTTAAGTATTTTTAAAATCAAAAACATCTAATATTCATATCAAAGATATGGATAGCTGTGTAGGGAGAGTGCAGTATTGAAGTGGATGGAGGATTGTGATCAATGCATGTATCTCTCAACCCACATCACAAAATTAAAAGCATGTTAAAAAAGAGGGATGAGTGTATTAGGGTATGGTCTAAGTAACGAAACGACAAATAGATAAGAGCGTTATTGAAGTGGATAGGGGGGTTAATCGCTATAATTATCTCTCACTATCCTGTATTCCGCTGTTACAGGTGACAATTTTCTACTTATTTTATCTTCACTTCGTTCTTTTTGTCACATGCATTCACTTGTTCACGATAATGCTGCAGTCTTACAAATTTATCACTCTTGCAAATGTGGCATTTCCCGTGGCTAATTTTTTTCGTTGCAGTTTTCTTCTTATCTATCTCCTTGTTAGATGTTTTCGGTCACAAGAGTACGGATCTGGGGTTTGCGGCGATGTACGGGAGATTTACACTTATCGTTTAAAAGATTCTTCTTAATATTATAAATATGTATCAGACCATTAGTATCGTTTAAAATAAAATTTAAATGTCATGTAAATACATGTCAACTGCTTAGGTTAGATTGGAAAATTACAATCTAACGTAGGCAACAAACATATTATATATCAAATCTAAGTATCCATAGAATCAAAAACATCAAAAATTCATATTAAAGATATGGCTAGTTGTATAAGTAGAGTGCAATATTGAAGTGGATGGGGGATTGTGATCACTGCATGTATCCCTCAACCCACATTCACAAAATCTGAAGCATAATAAAAAAATGAGATAAGTGTGGCAGTTTCTTCATCTAAACTTAGAAACTGGGCTCACAAAATTCTCAATCGTGGAATCTAGCGTTGACAGCATCCGCAGTACCCCATTCTTGGCTCTTAGGACCCATATACCAGGTTCCGATCCTCAAAACCTACAAGGAGGATTTTTAACATAAATTTGTTTCATAAGAAGCATAACTACAAGTATAACCCACGAACAATAACTTCAACATCACCATATATCCACTATAATAAAAAACTTTGATTATAATGTATAAAGAGAAATACAATGATGATATCAAAGGCTCCAGAAACTCAGTGGCACGCTCCTAACTCAATGCTGTTGCGGCGTCCTAGCGTCAACTGCACGCAACGATCGTGCATAAGCTTATAGAAAGCTTAAATAGTGGTGTAAGTGTGTGCGAAAGGTATATGCCAAGAATGCAATATCAGAGTGATGCGAAATCACACTGGTAAGTCCATGAATGTTATTAGCCGTACCAAGGCTATACAATGCAAGGCCTTTATGGCCAAATGACATAAACGAAATGCAACTTAAGCATACCAATCCTCATTTGAATCCTCATAATAATACAAATCATCTCTGGAATATCACCGGGGTCTAGTACATTCTGCACCAGATTACCACCCCAACTAGATGTGTAACCATGCAAGTGAAAGAGACCTCACTATCTGCCTGGCCAGTAGTTATCCAATATCTACCTGGCACATCAATAACAGACCCATTTGTGAGCTGCTTAAACTCATCCTAGCTTTGCCCCCTACTCTCAGGTGGATAAGGCCACACCTCCTTCCAACCGACCATGACATAGTGAGAGACGTGGCCTAATGGTATTCGGTACTTGTGCGCTCATACGTCCACTCGGTCTTAACGTTGAAGTATCCTCTTAGTACCATAAGGGTTTAAGGACTTTCACCCAGGGACATCTATGACACCTCAATGCTGGAATCAAGAATTTTTGGTATCCAATCCTATCATCCACGAGATGCTTGTGGAGGCCTCAGCCGAAATGTCACTAGGGCATACAACAATCATATCATACAATGCAAGACGCATGAATCACACTATCCAGTCATACATCAATTCTGCGCATACCACGCGCTCATGTGGGGTAACTCCATCACTCAAGGAGTCCCATAAATAGTCTGCCCAATGGCATATGCTATTATCAATCACTCCTCAACCAAGCATACATATGATGTGCATGGGCATGAATCATGAAGTTATACTAAGATGTCATATGTTGATGATTTACTCTCCTCATAACAAGGTTAGGCCTAGATAGCCTACTCATAGCAGGAATGCACCTAGGAACAACGAGTGGGCTTCCTCACCCGTTCCTTTACAAAGTAAACCGGGCTTCCTAAGGTGCCCAATAAACACAAGGTGGGCCTAAGGACTTGGACAATTCTACAAGGCATGGTAATAGCACAATCAAAGTGAGGGCCCAACAGTTTAGGTAGCCCACTAAGTCTAGATAGGTAATACTATGGGGGCCAGATAGATGAGAATGGGCCTAACAAATGGCCCTAAGGAGGTTCACAACATGGACATTTAACCACCATTGTTCCCCAGACAGTGGCCCATCAAGAAATCTAACTTATAACCGGGCCCATGGCCCGAATACTACTTGGAAAGTAAATGGGCAGCATTCATAACATTACACACAACAAGGTGGACCTTATGAAATAGCCCAAGGCCTACATACATCAAAATGAGCCATATAAGGGGCAACCCATGGCGCAAAAACATCATGACCAAAGAAAATATCCAATACATGCATTATGGAGGGCCTCAAGGGCAACCCATATGCCCCAAAATAAATAGCTTAGGTATATCCAACATCCACCAATGTGGGATTTAAAAATCAGCCCAAGACTGGACAAGTTGGATGGGCAGCAAAGATTCAATCACATACATCATATTGGGCTTACAATCAGCCCACAAGGCCCAACACAATGGGTGGGCAAAACTAACATATGGAAAAACACTAAGGTTGGACGTCCAGCGCATCTGGGCCTGCCCGAATGTCCAAAAATTTGGACGGCAAGGTCCTCATACAATCAGATGGTTAGTGGGTCATACAAGGCATAAATGGGCCCAAAATCTCATAAAAACACAGGCATAGACGGTGTACAAAACACCCCCAATCTAGTGGGCCTCATAGTTTCAAACAGTCAGCTATATGCGGCAAATTCTGGGCCCTTACTGGACATCCAACCCACCCAATTATCTGGGCTTGCTAGGGTCTAGCAAATGGGTTATCTAGGTAAAACAAGTACTTCATGGTGGCCCTTAAATATTACAGTGGACCCCACCAGATGGAAGCATGAATATAATACATAAAACAAGGTGGGCCTATTGTTAGACTGCAAGTCCAGCGGCGTCCAAACTAGCCTAGGATGCCCATAAGGACCTGGACGGCCTAGATAAATGCATACAAGGTGGGCCCCAAGTCTGGATGTCCCATCAGGGGTGGGCCATGTCCAGGTGGGCCCACACAAAATGGAGGTTGGTTGGGATACATCACATCATCAAGGTTGGCCTCAAAAGAGGAGGACGGTCAGCCCCTTCCTGCTAGAGTTGGCCCAGCTGGGGCGTCCAGCAGGTGAGCTGTTAGCGCAGCTATAGTGTCTAAAGATGGATAGCATGGATGGTATATAAGTGGCTAAGGTAGGTCCCAGCATGGTGAACCACAATGGAGGTACGTTGGGAAACCATAAACGCATAGAATAGTAAATAAAAATCCTGGACAACAAGATGTTGAAACAAAATGTTGTTGGAAAATGCTGCTTGTCACACCCCAAACTCGAAAGCCAAGCTCACAAAATTCCCAATTGTCGAATCCAGTACCAACAGTCTCCGAAGTAGACTTCTAGCACCCATACGCTAGATTCCGATCCTGGGATCATACGAAGAGGATTTTTTAACGTACATTTACCTCATAAGAAGCATAACCACAAGTTTACCTAAGTCACAAAGTCAACATCATCATCACATGTCCACTATTATCAAAACTTGTAAGTACAATGCATAAAAGGAAATACAATAACAATATCGGAAGCTCAAAAAGTTCGTTGCATGCTCTAAGCTCAATGTTGTTGGGACCTAATGCCACCTGTACACATCTATCGTGCATAAGCTTATAGAAAGCTTAAAGGGTAGAGTAAGTATGTGAGCAAGATAAGTGTCAAGCACACAATATATCAGAGCAAGTGGAAATACTAACAAGTCTATAAAATATCCTCAACCTTATCCAGGATATGTGATGCAAAGACATAATAAGCTAATGATATATACTGAGAATGCAATATAATATGTAATTCTGAAGAGCTACGAATACCATCAGATGACTGGATCGTGGACCACCGTGATATGTGTGTGTGTGTGTGTGTATGTTTCATCAATGTCGTCCATCTATTTTATATGAACATCGCCCATTTATTTTATATCAGCGCCATCCATCTGTTTTATAATCCATGCCATGCATCTATTTTATACCCACACCGTCCACCCACTTTTTTCATCTGGACCATCTATCTGTGGGCCCTACCATGGTGTATGTATTTTATCATCACCGTCTAGCTAGGACATAACCCATTTGATGTATGTTTTATATACACACTGTTCATGGGCTACAGTCCACTATGATGTATTTTATCCACGCCATCCACGGTAGGCAACCCATTGTGATGTATGTGTTGTATATCCATGCTATTTATCTGGTGGGCCCATTTGGAGGTGCAGGCTCACCTGCTATTTGTGTAGGGCCACCTTGATGAATTTATGGCCCATCCAAGGGGCTGACCTTGGTGTACATATTCTATATTCACACCATCCAAGGGCCTACCATTGATGCATGTATTATATATCTACACCATCTATTTGTGTGGCCCGTCATGATGAATGTATTGTATATCTATGTCGGCTCATTGATATGGTCCACTTGTTGCATATAAAGCCCATTGATGTGGCCCACCTAATGCATATGATGGCCCATTGGTGTGGTCCAATGATGTGGCCCACATGTTGTATATAAGGCCCAATGTTGTGGCCCACTCGATGCATATTATGGCCCATTGGTGCGGCCCATTGATGCGGCTCACTTGTTGCATATAAGGCCCATTAATATGGCCCACCTGATGCATATGATGGCCCATTGGTGTGGTCCATTGATGTGGCCCACGTGTGGTATATAAGGCCCATTGATATGGCCCACCTGATGCAAATGATGGCCCATTGGTATGGCCCATTGATGTGGACCACTTGTTGTATATAAGGCCCATTTATGTGTCCCACTTGATGCATATGATGGCCCATTGGTGCGGCCCATTGATGTGACCCACTTGATGTATATGATGGCCCATAAGATGAGGCCCATTATGAGGTATTTTCAACCCATTTGGTAATGCCCAATGAGATGTACTTCCGGCCATATGTCGTGGCCCATTGTGATGTATTTCAGGCCCATACGATGATGCCCATTGTAATGTATTTTTGGCCCATGAGATGCAGCCTGATGTGTGGTATATGAGGTCCATATGATAAGGCCCGATGCGATGTATAGGGCCCACATGATGCGGCCCACTTGATGTATGAGACCCTTATGTAAGGCACATTAAGATTGTATGTGGCCCATTGTGATTATATGTGGCCCATTGTGATGGTATGCAGCCCATCGTGATTGTGTAAAGCCCATTGAGATTGTATAGGGCCATTGTGATGTAAATATAGCCATAGATGAGGCCCGATGTGATGTATTTACTACCCAGTTTGATGTATATTAGGCCCTTGTGTGAGGTCATGGGCTACTATATGTTTGGCTCTATGTGGGCCACTCTTTAAGAGCAATATTAGTTAAATGTCCACCTTGATGGGAAATGATGGTTAAATGTCCACATTATGACCTTCCCTTAGGCCTTTAGGCCGATTATTGAGGCCGATTGTCGAGGTTGAATATCGAGGCAGGCTGAGTATCTAGGCTGAATATTGATGGCGATTGTCGATGCCAATTATCGATGTCGTTTATGAGTATGTGACAGCATAGTATCATGATACATGCCCATACGCATCATCTGCATGTTTATTATGAGATATGGTTGATTATTGCATATGTCATAGGGCTGAGATATTTATGGGACTCCCTAATAGGCAAAGTCGCCCCACATGAGCGTGTGGTACGTGCAGGATTGATGCATGCCTGGATGATATGACTCATGCATCTCGCATTTGTGTGATGTGACTACTATACTCCCTAGAGATATCAAGGTCGTAGCCTTCACAGGCATATCGTGGATGGCCAGATGAGACACCAAAAATGTTTGGTTCTGAGCATCTGTGCACTTTAGATGTCCATGGGTGAAATTCCCTAAACCTCCATGGCCAGGACACGCCCCAACGTTTAGACCAAGTGGATACATGAGCGGCCTAATGCAAATACCAGTAGGCCTCGTCCCCCACTGTGTCGTAATACGTTGGGAGGGAATGTGGCCTTATCTGCCCGGGTGAGGGGCCTATAAGCTAGGATGAGTTTGACCAGCTCCCAAATGGATCTACTATCGACGAGCCAGGTAGGCAAGGGTATACTACTGGTAAGCGGGTAGTGAGGTCTTTTCTACTCGTTGGGCCAGGCAGCCGGCCGAGGTGGTAGCCAGTTAGAGTGTACTAAACCCCAGTGATGATCCCAGAGATGTACAGTATTGATATATGGACTTATTGAGTAAGAGTTGCATACTCAGCATTTTAACCATTCATTCATTCATTCTCTATCCACTCGGGCTGGTGGTGTGTAACTAATAATTATGTGTACCTTTACAATGACCAGGATATTGGTTGGGGCACATGACTAACCTAAGATCAAGAGTTTACCACATTGAGTAAGACTATCCAAATTTTAGTATGGGACTAGTTTGTATAGAAGTCTCTTATGATTGACCCCATAGCCTACGATACAACGTACTATCATCCCAACTTCACACTCCAGCTTGGTTATTTCATTTACACCGCATATTGCACTACATCCACGGTATATGGCATTTTGGGTTACTATGTTACTGCATTTATATAGCCTAGATGAGGCTGATGGTATTCACAGCTCTTCAGAGTTACATATTGTATTGCATTCTCAGTATATGTCATTGGCTTATTATGTCTTTGCATCGTATATCCTGGATAAGGTTAATGATATTTTATGGACTTGTTAGAATTTCTACTTTCTCTGATATATTATGTACTTGGCACTTATCTTACGCACACATTTACACCACCCTCTAAGCCTTCTATAAGATTATGCACGATAGATGCGTGCACGTGGCGTTAAGTCGTGGCATCATTAAGCTTGGAGCGTGCAGTAGACTTCTGGAGCTTTTGATATTGTTATTGTATTTCCTTTTATGCATTGTACTTAAAAGTTTTGATATTAGTGGACATGTGATGATGATGTTGTCTTTGTGACTTGGGTAAACTTGTGGTTATGCTTCTTAAGAGGTAAATGTGCATTGAAAAATTCTCCTTGTAGGATCCTAGGATCAAAATCTAGCATATGGGTGCTAGAAGCTGAGAATACGATTATAAGGAGGCTATCGGCACCCGATTCGACAATCAAGAATTTTCAATAGCCCGGCTTCCTAGTTTGGGGTGTAGCACTGCTATCCCAGATTTTTTCACCCACTGGAGTGGGCCCAAGCCTACCTAAACAGGGGGAAATGGGTGGATAGTGTACACTCATGAATGTACAGCAATGTGGGGTTCACACACGTGGCCCACCATCCCCAAAACTAAGATGGAGTTTATGTTTTCTCGGCATGCAAGACTACTAGATGGTCCAGAAATTTGGATCGTCTAGACCCCTTGAGCCTGCTCCATGGGCATCCCATCAGTGGTAGGGCATAGAGGGTTCATCATACATCAGGGTGGGGTCCACACATCAGTGAACCTCCCACAAACAAAGAGATAAACAAGCTGAAACACGTAGATCTACCCCATCGAGATGGCCAGCAAATGGGCCTGGAAGAATGGGCAACAAGAGTTGCTACACATCACAGTCCACAAGATGGAAAGATAGGGGAAAATACATCAGATAATACATAATATGGCCTACCTTAGGGGGCCCCGCAGACCCCAAACCAGGCCTTTAGTATCATATTTCATTGCATGCCAAAATGGGTAGCAAGGTGGGGCGCCCGACATCCAGAAAATGGGTAGCAGGGACATCCCACCTTGCTAGACAGTCTGGGCATCCTGAACACACCAGGTAGGCCACACCATCAAGGAAAAAGGAGAGGAAAGGAGAGAGAGAAAGAAAGAAGAAGAGCATAATTCGGTCATGGGAGGGGACTCTGCCACTATGAGCCCCTCCAAACAAATCCAACCTTACATCAAGATCAACACATGGGTCACATGCATGCATAGGCCCTACAAATCTTACATCTAAAAAACTAAGGTGGGGATACCATCCCCACCAAGAAATCAGGATCTAGATGACTCATCAAAGCCATGGATTTAAATAAAACATCATGATAGGGTCCATAGAGAATGGCTCCATCATGGCTCATGCATGCAACAAGGGTGGGCCATTGGCCACACCCAAGGGATCAAGTAGGATCTCCACCATTGATTAGTCGGTCCTACATGTCTCTAAGTAAGATAATCAAAGATCTCTATAAGAAAATACCAGAACTACTCCTAAGAATGGCACACACCTCAAATCTCTTCCTCCTTCTTCCACCTTTAGGTTTTAGAGCTCTAAGGGAAAGGTTTTAATAGTTGAGATAGGTTCTTAAGGGCTGGATTTGGGGGAACTAAATCTTGAAGTGGCTGGCCATGGAGGTTTCTTGGGACATCCAAGCTCTCTCTAGCAAGGGGAGAATGAAAAGGAAAGAGGGAGGGAGAGAGATAAGAGAGAGAGAGAGGGATAGGTTAGGCTAGGAATGATTGCTCTTAGGAAGAGGTTGGCATGCTCTCATGCTTGGAGGCTACTAGAGTAGGGTGATGTCAACCCTAGGGTGTGGGCCACATCTCACAATCTAAGCATTGCATTTTCGCATGAGACGCGGTATTGGAACCGGGGCGACGGTGTGGTCACAATGGCATAAGTCTCGGGTTAAACCGACTCGGGTTCATAGGATACAACTCAAGGTTGCTCGCAAATGTTATCTATAGGTCACAGGTCACTGGAATATGATGTGAATGACCGCAAGATCCTAAGGAATAGAATGGTACTAGGACACAGACCTCACATGTAGGGTATCATCTGAATAACCAAGTAACAAACAAATGGGAGCATTATTGAAGTGTATAGGGGCGTTAATCACTACAACATATCTCAATGGCTTGCATTTCACTACTATTACAAGCATCGATTATCTACTTCTTTCATCTTGGCTATATTCTTCTTATGACATGCATCCACATGTTCACGATATTGCTGCAATTTTATAAATTTATCACTCTTGCAAACGGGACATTTTCAATACGTGATTTTTTTTCGTTGTAGTTTTCTTCTTATATTTTTCCTTGTTAGACATTTTCGGTTATAAGATTCGGATCTTGGGTTTTTGGGGATTTACGAGAGATGAGAAATGGATCTATCTCTTGTTTCTACATTTGCTCTTTTCTTTTGTAGTATTGTTTTATTTACACTGATCATTTAAGAGATTTTTCATAATATTCTTTGTACCAAACCATTTATATCATTTAACATAACATTTAAATGCCACAAAAATACATGTTAACTGCCCAGGTTAGATTGGAAAACTATAATTTAACCTGGGTAGCAAACATATTATAACTCAAATCTAAGTATTCACATAATCAAAAACATCTAACATTCATATCAAAGATATGGATATCTGTGTAGGGAGAGTGTCGTATTAAAGAGGATGGGGGCTGTAATAACTGCAAGTATCTCTCAACCCACATTCACAAGATCAGAAGCATGATAAAAAAAAGTGGGATAAGTATGTTTGGGTATTGTCTGAGTAACTAAGCAACAAACAGATGAGAGCATTATTGAATTAGATAGGGGAGTTAATCGTTGCAACCATCCCTTAGTGGCCTCAATTCCACTAGTGTTGTATGCTACGATTTTCTAATTCTTCCATCTTGGAATTGTTCTTCTTGTCACATGCATCCATATGATCACGATACTGTTGAAGTCTTACAAATTTATTACTCATATAAATGGGGCATTTCCCGTACCTTTTTTTTTTTTGTAGTTTTCATCTTATCTTTCTACTTCTTAGACATTTTTGGTCACAACTCTTAGGATCTTCAATTTGCGGGGATTTATGAGAGATAAGAAACAGATATATCTTTTCTTTCTTCATTTGTTCTTTACTTTTGTGGTATTCTTTTATTTACACTGATCGTTTGAGAGATTTTTCATAATATTTTATGAATGTACCAAATTATTAGTATCGTTTAACACAACATTTAAGTGCCATGAAAATACATGTTAACTGCCTATGTTAGATTGGAAAAGTACAATCTAACCTACACAGCAAACATATTATATCTCAAATTTATGTATTCATAAAATCACAAATATCAAACATTCATATCAAAGATCTGGATAGCTGTGTAGGGAGACTGCAGTATGGAAGGGAATGGGGGACTATGATCACTGCAAGTATCTCTCAACCCACATTCACAATATCAGAAGCATAATTTTTAAAAAAGACGGATAAGTGTGTTAGGGTATGGTCTGAGTAACCAAGCAATAAATAGATAGGAGCATTATTTAAGTGGATGGGGGCATTAATCGCTGCAACCACTCTCACTGGCCTGCATTCCGCTGCTGTTGCAAGCAAGGATTTTTTGCTTCTTTCATCCTAGCTTTAGGCTTCTTGTCATACACATCCACATGTTCACAATACTGCTGCACTTTTATGAATTTATCACTCTTGCAAATGGGGCATTTACCGTAGCCGATTTTTTTCGCTGTAATTTTTTTCTTATCTTTCTCTTTATTAGACATTTTTTATCATAAGAGTAAGGATCTACAGTTTGTGGGGATTTATGGGGGAGGTGAAATAGATCTATCACTTGTTTCGTCATTTCTTCTTTTCTTTTGTGGTATTGTTTTATTTACACTAATCGTTTGAGAGATTTTTCATAATATTCTCTGCATGTACCAAACCATAAGTATCGTTTAACTCAACATTTAAATGCAATGAAAATACATGTTAACTTCCTCGGTTAGATTAGAAACTACAATTTAACCTAGGCAGCAAACATATTATATTTCAAATATAAGAATTCATAAAATCATAAATTTTTAACATTCATATCAAAGATATGGATAGCTGTATAGGAAAAGTGTAACATTATTAAATTAGATGGAGGACTCTGATCACTGTAAGTATCTCTTAACCTACATTCACAAAATCAGAAGCATGATAAAAAAGAGTGATAACCAAGTAACAAACAGATGGGAGTGTTATTGAACCAGATAGGGGTGTTAATCACTATAACCATCTCTTACAAACCTGTATTCCGTTGTTGCTACTAGTGTTGACAATTTTTTGCTTCTTTCATCTTGGCTTTGTTCTTCTTGTAACCGCATCCACATGTTCACAATAATGCTGCAATCTTGCAAATTATTACACTTGTAGATGAGGCATCTCCCATAGCTGATTTTTATCACTATAGTTTTCTTCTTATTTTTTACCTTATTAGATATTTTCGGTCATAAGATTTAGGATCTGGGGTTTGAGGGAGATAGGATTTGGGGTTTGCAGAAATTTGTGAGAGACGAGAATTGGATCTATCTCTTCTTTCTTCATTTGTTCTTTTCTCTTTTGGTAGTATTTTATTTAGACTGATCGTTTGAGAGATTTTTCAAAATATTTTTTGCATGTCTCAAACTATTAGTGTTGTTTAACACAGCATTTAAATGCCATGAAAATACATGTTAACTGCCTTAGATTGGAAAAAATAAACTTACCTAATCAGGAAACATATTATATCTCAAATCTTAGTATTCATAGAATCAGAAACATCTAACATTCATATCAAACATATGGATAACTGTGTCAAGAGAGTACAGTATTAAAGTGGATGGGGGACTATGATCACAGCAAGTATCTTTCAACCCATATTCACAAAATCAGAAGCATGATAAGAGAGAGAGAGAGATAAGTATGTTATAGTATGGTTTGAGTAACCTATCAACAAACAAATAGGAGGGTTATTGAAGTGGATATGGGCGTTAATCACTGCAACCATCTCTTAATGGCCTACATTTCGTTGTTGTTGCAGGTGACAATTTTCTACTTCTTTCATCTTGGCATTGTTCTTCTTGTCACACTTATCCACATGTTCACAATACTATGGCAGTTTTGCAAATTTATCACTCTTACAGACGGGTCATTTCCCATAGCCAATTTTTTCGCTGTAGTTTTCTTCTTATCTTTTCCTTGTTAAACATTTTCGAACACAGGAGTTAGGATCTAGGATTTGTGGGGACTTGTGGGAGATGAGAAATGGATCTATCTCTTCTTTCTTCATTTGTTCGTTTCTTTTGTAGTATTTTTTTATTTACATTGATGGTTTGAGAGAATTATTCATAATATTCTACGCACATACTAAACCATTAGTATCGTTTAACACGGCATTTAAATTGCATGAAAATACATGTTAACTACCTAGGTTAGATTGAAAAATTACAATCTAACCTAGGCATCAATATATTATATCTCAAATTTAAGTATTCATATAATCAGAAACATCTAACACACATATCAAAGATATATGTAAATAGAGGTGGGCATCGAGTCGAGTCAAACCAGATTGGGCCTTACTCGACTCGGTCTGAAGTTTTCAGGACCTGACTCGAACTCGATCCGATCCGAGACCAAGTCCGGGTCCATTTACTCGATTTAATCCGTTGTGTTGCTAGCCTGACTCGAACCGAGTCCGAATCAGTCTGAAAATTTGAGTCAGATCGATTTATATACGGTTTGGATAGAATATTATTGACATTACACTACGCCAAAATTGTTGTTTTGCGACGGACCAAATCTGTCGTGAAACCAAATAAATGACGAACTTGGTTCATCACTGTTTACCGAGTCATTTTCTTTCTCGACGGATAAAATCCGTCGTTTAATTTGCGACGGATAAGGTCCGTCGCATCATAGCGACAGATAAAATCCGTCGTAAAAAAATAAAAAATACGTCGGTAATATTCAAAAAATTAGTCGTCACTGAAAACATTAACGACGGATAAGGTCCGTCGCTAATTTGAGTAAGCAATGGACCTTGTTCAGAAATTAGCGACAGATTTGGTTCGTCGCTAAAATATTAGTAAATTTAAAAAAATATCAATAAATTATTATTATTTTTTTTTAATCTTGCACCTGATAGTCATTCAAAAAATAATTCACACTATTGTTTGATAAGAATCCTATTCACAAATTTGGTAACAAATCAATTCAATAAAAATGGAAATGACCCATAAAAGAAGAATCTTTACATCTTCAGCCTAGGTTGTAACAACAACACTAGAAGGATCTTTAAATATGAACCAATCACAATAAATGAAGGCAATGCCTTCATCAGTATATTAAGAAATGCTGGAGAGGAAAGAATTAAAAAATTAATGCATGAATTGGTATGTAAATGTTATATCTACTTTTGCAATAATAGAAG
Organism: Magnolia kwangsiensis; assembly: GCA_037074715.1. Taxonomy (NCBI): domain Eukaryota; kingdom Viridiplantae; phylum Streptophyta; class Magnoliopsida; order Magnoliales; family Magnoliaceae; genus Magnolia; species Magnolia kwangsiensis. The sequence continues at coordinate 101,311,326 of CM073578.1, forward strand.
GCAATGGCTTCATTAGTATATTAAGAAAAGCTAGAGAGGAAAGAATTCAAAATTAATGCATGAATTGGTACGTAAATGTTATATCTACTTTTGCAATTGATACAATATTTGAATGTGGCCCATCATTTATATGATCTGGAATACACAAAGGGTGCAGCAGTCAAACAGTAATGACGGTTGTAGAGTGAATATGGGTGTAGAAATCTTGAGTTTTATTTAGTGACTTAAACGAGAAAACCTAGCATTATTGATGATGAGATGAAGCCTCAAATCACAGAAGGTGCCCCTATTTACAACCAGATAGAATGTCACTAAGAAGTCAAGATAGGTCTGTATTTTCCTAATTCCTTATAGGATTCTATGCATGTTCAAAAAGCAAAAGACAAACAAAATTTTAGAAAATGAAAGTGAAGACAACCAACTTCCTTCAGCTGTTCGTCCATTTCAATCCTATTAAAATTTCATTAATCTAAAATATTTCTACAAAATGATAATAGCCTGGCAACAAATGTAACTGTATCAGCAACTTGATGAAGACCTAAATCATGTTGTTTAATATACGTCATCAATAGAAAAATAAAAATAAAAAATCAGCAACTTACCTCAGTAATCAAGTAAAGGTTTTCTTCTTACAACACATCCTCAAATTTTGAAGACATCTATCCCATGAATTAGATATACCCTTTCATGGTGAGCCATGGGCTTAAAAATGAGGCCAATCCACAACTTAGGTGAGCAACAACATAAACAATGGTTAAGGGTTGATGCACATCCATTGAAACCTTTTTTTTTGTATAGTGGACCCAACGAGATGTGGTTTATACATCTAGGTCATTCATTGTAACTTAGATAAGGGGTCACTTGGATACGGGGTCACATCAGATTTTAGGCTATTTTAAAACTTAGGTGGGCTCCAACAAATGCTTTTGAATGTTTTAGGCATGATTTCTCATAATTTCATATGGAGAATCCAAAAAAACCAACAACAAGAAGAAAACTTAATGTCTATGGAGAATCTAAAAAAAAAAAAAAAAAATTTACTAAAAGGTATGATAGGAACTCTTACAACTTGCGGAGAATCCAATGACTATACTATCTACGGCCTTCTGAGGAGTCGGTGTTTCTTCCTGTCAAAAGAAAGCAATCATAGTATAATAACCATCTTTCAAAAATTAGAACCCATATTCAAAAACCAGGAAATAGCAAATGAGAAAAATATGCAATAGAAATTCCATGTTCATTTGATCAGTTCCATCCAATTTCACACACCCAATTCATCCAAAAAATTAGCAACATGACTTGTATGAACAACAGAAGCTCCTTCCATTCAATCAGTTCCATGGAATTCCATGAGTTCACCAAATACAATGACAGAATAACCATAATGATTTGAAGCAACCTACATAAGATACCGAGAAATCAAAGCTTAAAAGAAAATATAGATTGGTAAAAATATAAATATACTAATGAAAACATGTGCACTTAGAAAACAACACAGGTTATAACAAAACCTCAATTATGAGATGGCTTCTTCTGTTTGAGACACCAAAAAAAGGGGGAAATTGATTTCCTTTTAACAGTTACATAGAAAACTACACTCATAACCAACTCCAAATGGAAATTTATTTCCATTTAACAGTTAGAGAATGATTGAAAGATTAGACCAAAACCAATCTAATGAAAGAGATGATATGACATTCAACCAAAAAAATAAAGTGCTAGAAGTGAAATTTCTTTACCTAGAATAATAAATGCATACAAAATATATATAATTTACCATTAAAACCACCTAGACCCAAACTAGATAGTACCTAGACCTGATTTTTAATCAGGTCCTAAAGTTGAGACCTGAACCAATACCAATTGCTTAATGGGCCCCATAAATGAGACCCAGATGTATTAACATTGGGTTGGATTCATCAGATACCCATTGACAGCCACACATGCAATTGAGTGCAATATTAGCCACTTACCAAGTTGGTGCAAAAACTCTCTTGATTGTACTCATGTCTGGTCTTCTCTAAGCCTAACCATCGAGATGTTTACATACGTCCCTTTGGCGAGCAATCTCAATTCGTAGATATGGTGGTCCCCAGCACTAATTTCTGAGTCAGAAGGTTCTTCAGCCATTGGATGAGGAACACCCATTTGGATGTATAAGCTATTGCCCCAACAGTAGGGTTATTTTGAATCCAACAGCAGGCAACAGACAAATCCATCACCAGCAGTTAGGCCTGAGAATGGGACTTCTAAAATCAAGAAGCTGTAGAGTTAAAACAAACATGTTCACTTGCTGCACAAAAAGAAAGAAAAAAAAAGTAGAATCTGTCAGAGAAGTTGTATTCATTGAGTATATGCAGATACAACTATCTGCATATCCCGTCTTTTATCGAAATTCCTTTCAAGGCAACATAGGTCATGCTGCTATATGATTCAAAACCATCCAAGATTTTCAAACTTAGTTTATAGAATCCAAACATATACAATGAACTATCACACTATACACATACATGATCAACCATTATCATGGTAATGAAACACTCATAAACTGCAATTAAACGAAGAAAGCATAAGAAAATAAATACATAGTGAAGAAGGGAAAGACTCACCATTTCTACTTTCTTTCAATTTATGTTTGGGAATTTCTAACCTCCAAAACACCGAGCATCTTCTTCGGCACGTGCCCGGTATCATTCATCTCATGTTTTTTTAGCAACATGGCCCATCTGCATTGGGTCTACAAGTGCCCCTCGAATAAGAAGATTGAATGCTTGATTAACATACTTAGCTATGAGTGTTTAGCATTGCATCATTCCTCTACATCTAATGCAAAAGCATAGCTTTCTTACCTCTTATCCTTTTCAGTTAAGCTTCCAAAGAAGCCTTCTTTGTGTTTGCCCACAATCCGATCGCCAATAGCTTCTTTTGGGCCCTGTTTAAAAGAGTTAGCACGTTCAATACCCCGACATTGAGGAATGATCAAATCATTTCAACTTAATAAATAAAAACACAAACAGGAAAAGCTGGAGAAAAAAATAGAATCTGAATGTTACAGTAATAACCTGGTACTGACTGTTGCAATTGAATTAAGTTGTATCAACATCATGTAAATGCAATTTTCCAGCATTTTCAATTTCATCAGCTTAAGGTTTATAGTAACACACCCACATGAATGGCCTAAAGCTCAAGCCGAATGTGTAGGAAATGTAAATATTTGAGTGGACTGTAGTAGGTCTTAAAAATTATTCAGCTACTCCTCTAAATATAAAACATAAGCAACTTAAAAATGTGTAACAGGAAATGTCCATTATGATTTTGAACTCGATGACGTGTGATGCTGCAGCCTAGGAGTTGGTTCCATGAAAGCCCAGGACTGGGCCCCACAAGTTGTTTGATCAGAGATTAGGGAGCCCTACAATAACAATCCAATACATAGTTGAGTAATTGGTCAGCCTTTTTTGTATTAAAAAATCTATTGCGGTCAGACATTTCAAGCAATTGATCAACATTTCAGATAACCAATTTCCACAAAATTAAAAAAAAAAAAAGAAAAAAAAAAGAATCTGACTTGAGGTGCTTCCATGAGGCAATGCCTTGTGGAAATCAACTTGGAGCTGGTACGATTCATTGGTGAGAAACAGAGCCTAGTTGAGGAATTTTGTCAAACATGTAGAATAGCATGAAATTCAACCTGCATTGCATATTCCCTTCACAAATCCCCATGCTCCAGTTTTTCATTTATGGCAAGCACTTACTTTTTGTGCCCAAACACAATAGCGATAGTTCTCTAAAATTTCAACTAACCTGATGATGCATTCGGACCCAAAGTTTATTCATCTCTGTGAAGTTTTCAAGTACAAATTCCAAAACATCATTAACAGTGTTAGCATCCCTGTAGGAAGACAATGGACAGGGTATAGAGCATTTTATCAGCGATCTATAAAACGATATCATTCATTTTTCAAGATAGCTTTACCATATATCACATAAGAACCTTTGATCTGACAAGAAATCAAGGAAAATCAAAGTAGAAGGGCAGAAAATGCAGACATCGCAAGAAAAAGATCTCAGATTTGAGGAAAACTCATTGACCTGGATGTTTAGATTTCCAAAAGGCATTGTTTTGAAAATTGTCTAAATACATTCTAAGACTAGTGAATCAGACTTCAAGATTAAAGTACAGCCAGAGTTGTCTTCTCATCTAGAAACAAAACAAGCCAGTAGACTAAAATGAAACATAAACAAAATGAGTTGGAAGAAGTAAACTAAAATTCCATTCATCATTTTTTTCATAAAAGAATTACATGCATATATACTTTTTCTCAAGCAAATTAACCCTGATTTAGTATTAAACATTCTTTATTCTAATTAGGATCATCCATTTTAATAAAATATTTTCAAAATGGAAAATTAGCTAAATCCCATCATACTACTCTTACCTAATTCCATCATAATAGTTCATTTAAATGATATTAGAGTCACATGTAAGAAAAATGAGTGCCCATGATATTTGATTGTTTAAGACCTATATCAATAGGCTTTCAAAACAGGACCATTTTTTTTGTCATTCAGACATCATCTGGGACCCACAAAACCGTAGGGACAATTTTTTAGAACACACGTCTACCTTTTATAAACATTTTAAAAATGACCTTTGGGGAGGATTTGCAATCCCTGGATTTTGTAAGCCAGTTAAACAGGTGAATTTATAAATCAGGATTTGAAATCCCCAACATCCAGGTTGTCAGACATGAGAATAGGACTTGCAACTATTCTGAAATCCCAGTTACCAAATTGACTAACAACCCTGCGCATTTAATCAGGAAAGAAACACAAAACAGAGTCCCATCCATCTATAAAATGGATAGATAACTCTAAAACAAAGTCCCATCCATCTATATTTTGTTATTTAGCGGTTCTCCTCATGTGGCTAACCTATTATAATGATTTCACATTCACTTAATAGGTTGGAAGTACTTATCCATTGGGTAGGCCATACATTGTAGGCTGAACAATTAGACTTAAAACATCCTCTAAATGAGAAGGTCTCAAGTCCAACTCCAACTGCTCAGACTCTTTAATTACTTTCAAAAGGGCACACAGCTTAAAAATTACAAAGTATTATTTTCCTAATGTATTAGTTCCATTTGATCAGTATTATTCACCTTTGTTAAGTCCTTTTTCAAGTAATCCACATACAAAGCAATCTGATTTATGAATCAGTAAGGATTGCTGATTTCTATGTTCTAAATTGTCTTTGAAAGTTTTTATTATCTATATTCTATTGATAAAGACATATTTAAGTCAATTTTTTATTGAAAAAGACATTTAATTTCAAAACATATAGAGTTTTAAACCTTTTTTAATCAAATTACACAGGTTCCTTTCAAAATGGAGTTTTGTTAATCTAGCAAATTTTCTTATTTTTGTAAAAGGTAGGGTACACCCCTAAGAAATTTTATTAAGACAGAAAAGAATGATTTACATCCGTTGAAGGAAAAAAAAAAAAGAAACTGGGTCACACCCATCACATATCACCTAGCCACAAAATATATATACAATGAAAGCTTACATATATTAATTGCATGCATGGCTACTTGCCTCCTAAGCCATACAGCCATGCTGAACCAACCACAAAAATCTGCAAGCTATGAAAATATTTAAATACCCCAAGACCCTGAGAAAGAACACATCTAGCACAGAATCCCTAAAAACATCATATGATCCTTAAGTGATCCAACCAGGACACTTGAAGAGAAAGCTAAGACCAACGAAACAACCGATTAGAAATAAGAATCATAGGTGATCACAAATACCCATCGACACCCAAGTAGAACCTAGCCAATAAAACAAAAACTTCAGCCAATCTAGGCCTTTCCAGCATCCTTATCATTCATGCACCTAGTTGAAAGCTTCATGCTGCAACTATAACAAGGTCATTGGTTTGAATGCAGGGACAATTTACTATAGTGAAGGTAGGAGAGCAACAGCAACAGGGAGAGCCACCGAAGGAGTTAGGGACTATCATTCTCAACATGTCACAGCATTTCCCAAAATACTTCTACCAAATTATCAATATCAGAAGAAATGCAATAAAGAACTAAAAGATTTTCCTTTTTCTATTGATAACTAAAAATTGTATTTTCACTCACCAGATTTTGTTTCTGCTAGTGTACATTTCAATTAATACAGGAAACATGAAACCAGGAGATCACCTTCATGAGTCGATGCCAAGCAATCATAAGGAGTGATGACTTCATATGTTAGAGTAGTTGGGTCTTACTTCATTCAATATGTTTCGCTTCTCCGCTACCATATAACAAGACAGAAAAATCAAGTGATGAAATTGCAAGATCTGGAGAAATCAGAAGAGTTCAATTCATTCTACCTTAGATAATGAGACACGAGATTCACGAATCCAGATTTCTCATTTTCACTACAAAAAAAAAAAAAAAAAATTGAAATCTAATCTTGTTGAGCCATTTCATCAAATAGTTAGCATTCATGAAATCTGAAAGAGCGACAAAAAGAGATAGAGAGAGGAAGAGATCAAACCTACAAAAAGGAGCTTTAAATTCCTTCGATTTTAAGAAATGCCACAAAAATCTGAAAATGGGCTTTCGAATGGCGCATGGTTCCTTCGGGCGGCTGCTGCAATGGAGATCCGAATAAAAAGATGACGTATGGGAGATTGAAGAGATGGTAGAGATGCGTTGGACAGAGAGAGAGGGAGGTGAATGAGAGAGATGGAGAAGGTGAGAGAGAGGAGAGATGAGAGGGAAATGTAGATCGGGAGAGAGAGAGAGAGAGAGAGAGAGAGAGAGAGGGAAGACAGGGAAAAGAGGAGTCGGCTTGGGATGGTTTTCCTATTCTAAAGAAGATAAAATTTTCAAATCCATATATTGTGAGTTCACCATAATTTATAACACAAGCTTTATTAATGGTCGTACATGCATGTGACCATTTTCTACATGGTTAAGAATTTTTTACATAATAAAATTATAAATATTTACTATTTGCACCTAGAATGATTATTTGGATGGTCTGGATAACTCTGTATCTCAGCCACTATTGTTATGGACGAGTCACCACTATTTTACATAAAATACAAGACTTATAATGCAAAACTTGGATTCAAAATGGAAAGTTGACGTTTGGAGCTGGCATCGCTCTATGGGCCCCACCATGATATATTTTTTTCATCCACACCGTCCATCCATTTCACGACATCATTTTGTATAATATACCCAAAAACTAGATTGAAATAAATCTTGAGTGGATCGCATAATCAGAAAAAATTATTGGTTGGATGTACGTGGGTTCACTCGAGCTTTGGATTTAAATCTTGTGTAGACCACACAATCTTTGGATTTAACTCGTTCTTTAGATATTGCCTTAAAATGATCTCTCAAAATGGATGGAAGGTGTGGATACAAAACGTACATCATGGTGGGGCCTACGGAGTTTGCTGACGTCACTTCAGTAGCTAGTCTCCAGACGCGGATTTCCTACGAAAACTTCCCACGCAAGAATGTTGGGTGGGGCCCACCTATATATTTTGGAGAAATACACTCCGTTTATCCGTTTTAGGAGATCATTTTAGGACACGTGACCAAAAATTAGGTGGATCCAAAACTCAAGTGAACCACAAGAGAGGAAACAATGGGGATTCGATGAGCACCATTGAAACATTCTTAAAGACATGAAAGTTTTGTATCAGGATATTTTTTCGGTTCTTTCACTTTATCCTATTGAGAGTGACCTTATAAACAGTTTGGATGGGCCATAGACATCAGAATGGAGCCCAGGAAGGTTTTAATGGTACAACTTTCTTTCCCCAATTTTCCCTCATGTGACTCAATTGAGTTGTGGATCCAATTCATTTTTTATCAGACATCCTATAATGAGCTATAAAAATGTATGGACGGAGTGGATTGATCAAAAACATTGCGGTGGGCCCCGCCCAGCATCCTTGCGCAGGAACTTGCTGCCACAGGCTTTAGCAGGAAATCCTCGTCCCTGGTTTCCCCAGCACCAGCCCCTTGGCTGGTGGTCGGTGCTCTGTGGGCCCCACCATAATGTATGTATTTCATCCATTACATTCATCCATTTTTAAATATCATTTTAAGAATTTATTCCAAAAATGAGAGGTATATAAATCTGAGGGGGACCACACCACACGAAAACAATAGTGATTGGATATCCAATATTAAAATCCTCCTAAGGCCCACTGTACTGTTTATTTCACATCCAATCTGTTTGTTAGGTCATATAGGCCTAGATGAAGGGGAAAAATAAAAATCATCTGGATCCAAAACTTTTATGGCCCCCGAAACATTTTTAATGGTTGATGTTCATTCAACACTGTTTCCTGTAATATGGTCCATTTCAAATTGGGATATACCTCATTTTTGGTTTCATGCCGTAAGATGATCTTTAAAAATAGATGGATGGCATGGATGAAACACATACATCATGGTGGGGCCCACAAAGCACTGACCACCAGCCATTGGCAGGTGCCAAGGGGAGTAGCCAATCCGTTCCCCTTATTTGTAGCATGGTCCATTTAATCTTTGGATATGAATCATTTTTTGGATAATTCTTTAAAATGAGTTCGAAAAATGGATGAACAATGTGGATTGATTCCAAATTTTCAGTAAATCCAAAACTCAAGTGGACCATGCCACATGGAACAATGTGGAATAATGATTTCCACGTTGATACCTTCCTTGGGCCCATAGTAATGTTTATTTTCCATCCAACCTGTTCATAATATCAAAAATATATGAATGAAGAAAAAACATAAACATCAGCTTGATTCAAAACTTCTATAGCCTCCAAGAATTTTTCAATGGTAGAGGTTCAATCACACTATTTCCTATGGTTTGGTCCACTTGAGTTTTGGATATGCTTCCTTTTTGTTCCTTAGACCTCAAATTATCTGTTAACATGGATGAACGGAGTGGATAAAATAAATAAATAACGATGGACCCCACAGAGTTTATTCTAGTAAGGGTAATGAGTAACTCACCTAAATATAGTAGAGAGGGGTTTCCTTGAAACATTCATAATCATATATTGGGCTTGCCTAAATGTGATTCACATATCCAACCCACTCATTATGTGTGTCCCACTTGGATGAGGGGTCAGACCAAGTTTCAGCTGCATCCAAACCTCATATGGGCTCCACCAAGTGCTTTTATATTTTTTAGGATGTCTTCACATGGTTTTAGATGGTATGGCCCACCTGAGTTTCATATACAAATGATTTTTGAGAGATCTCATAACCTAAAGGGGACACATCAAATGCATGGTGTTGATGTTTGACACACATCATGATAGGGCTCACAAAACTTACTAACATCAATTTTTAGGTTCTCACGATGTTACTAAGTTGGGTCATAATTTTGACCATGATATTTGGCCCATTTTACCTGTCTGGTCCATTCACTCTACTTTACTAATCAATACCACAAGTTGACTAGTTACTCACCTCGATCAAGCCACATATGAGGAAGATATTGAGTATACAAGATTGATCAACAATTTGAGTGAAATTTGATTTTAACGTTTAAATGTTCAATTAGTGGATGTACCTAATAATTTATTAACAAATATTTTTTTTGTTTCACATATAAATTTCAATTTCTATTTAAAAATAACATTTTTTTTTCAAAATGTATATATTTTTTACTCTAAATTTTTCTTTGAAAACTTTTCACAAAATATCATTTTTATAATAAACTATTTCAAAAAATTTTGAATTTTTATTTTCAAAATCTCAAAAAAATTCCCAAATTTTATTTTTTTTTCCCCAAAAATTCCAAAATGCCGATTTTTTTCTTTAAAAGCATCATGTCGTTTTCAACTTTTAAATTTTCTCTTTTAAAATGATATTTTTTTCTCAAAATCTCATTGTTTTTATAAAATATTATGGTGGGGCCCACATTGTGAAAATTTTCACATTTAAATTTTTTTTATTCTCTTTTACAGGATATTATTTTTTTCTCAAAATCAAATGTTTTTTTTTTTTATCAAGTTTATCAACTTTATTCAAAATTCTTTTTCCCCACAAAAAAGATTTTTATTAAATCACTATTTTTATTTTTTCAAAATCTAATTTTTCTCTTTAACATTGTTAAATTTTTTAAACTTCTCAATATTATTTTTCATGTGATATTACAAATCATTTAAATATTAATTTTAAATTAAAAAATAAAAATAAAAATTTCACTCATTTGATATAAAAACAAAATAAAATTTCTTTTTACATTCAATCAATTGTTAAAAAATAATCTTAGATACAAATATGTACAATTAAACCACTAAAATTCTATTAAAAATAATTATTAGACTACAAAAAAAAACTTAATTTTCCACCATATTCCAATAAAAATGAAAAAAATTATTGTCAAGGCAAGTGTCCTTTTACGACGGATATGATCCGTCGTAAAAGTCCTTTTACGACCGACCATAATCTGTCGCAAAAGCGACTGAAAAGCACACCATTAAGTGTTTTCGGCGGGAAATTACGAGTGGTGCAAAATCAAATTTTACGACGGATTTAGTCCGTCGCCTACAAACGATGGACCAAAATACGTCGTAAATCAGATTTTAGTGACGGATTTTGATCCGTCGCGAAATTCAGTGACGTCCAAACTACGGATTTTCGACAAACAAGGGCTTAGCGACGGACTTTTTTCATTAGCGATGGATTAAATCCATCGTTAAACCAAGAGATTCGTCCGTCGCAAAAATACGTCGCAAAATGCCAATTTTGGTGGTGTTAAAAGTTTCAATGGTAGACATTCAATCCCACTTCTTTTTCCAATGTGGTCCACTTGATCTTTAGATCTATCTTATTTTTCAAGTCAAGCCTTAAGACAAGCTTGTCGAGTGGATGGACGGTTTAGATATAACACATACCTCATGATAGGACCCACAGAACTTGCTGATGGCAACACGCCTAACCATGTCTGCTGGTGCGTAGTACACCTTCCGATCCGCATCCCAAGGTTTTTCCTTAGGACATGAATTTTATGCTATGTGGGCCCATGATGATATTTGTGAGAAATCCACACCATCTATCAATTATGAGAGCTCATTTTAGGACATGATACTAAAAAATAAGTGGATCCAAAGCTCAAGTGTGCTGGACGAGAGGGAAAATACAGGAAGTTAGTCATTGAATCTACAATGTTTCATCTCATAAGGGCCACTTGAGTCTTGGATATACTTCATTTTTGGCAGCATGTATTAAAATGAGCTCCCAAAACGGATGGACGGTGTGGATTTATCATAAACATAATGGTGGGACCCACCTAACATCCCAAGCAAGGACATGATGGGCTCCCTTGTTGTCGGGGAGCTCTGCTTGAGGAACCTCGAGACGTGTGAGAGGAGAGATTGGGTACTCCGCATCCCACTATTCAAATGATGGTAAGTCAGTGCTCTATGGGCCCCACCATGATGTATTTACTTCATCCAGGCCATCCATCTATTTTTCTTGATCATTATATGGTATTAAAAAAAAAAGATGTATATCCCAATCTCAAGTGGACAACATTACAGGAAACAATGGTAAATAAAGGTTGTGCTGATCGAATCGAATCGAATTGGATCGAATCCATTCAGGTTGACCGTTAATCTAAAATCGATCCTATTAATGGTCAGACTGGCTAGGCCACCTCGATCTGACCCGTTCCTGGCCTTCGGTTCGGATCTATTTGGGTCGGATCAAGGCGGATTAGGTCGGATGCCCCGGATCGGTCCCTTTCTACCCAGCTCTATAAGTAGCTGTGTCGGTAGGGTACTGTATTAAAGTAGATGCGGGACTGTGATCACTACGAGTATCTCTCAACCCACATTCACAAAATCAAACGCATGATAAAAAAGAGGGATAAGTGTGTTATGGTATGGTCTGAGTATCTAAGCAACAAACAAATGGGAGCGTTATAGAAGTAAATAAGGGTGTTAATCACTACAACCTTCTCTCACTAGCCTACATTCCGGTGGTGCTACAGGAAACGATTTTCTACTTCTTTCATCTTGGATTTGTTCTTCTTATCACATGCATCCACATGTTCATGACATTGCTACTTATAAATTTATCACTCTTGCAAACGGGTCATTTTCGTAGCCAATTTTTTTCACTGTAGTTTTCTTTTTATCTTTCACCTTGTTAGACATTTTCGGTCACAAGAGTTAGGATCTAGGGTTTGTGGTGATTTGTGGGAGATGAGAAATGGATCCATCTCTTGTTTCTTTATTTGTTATTCTCTTTTATGATATTTTTTTCTTTAACCTGATCGTTTGAGAGATTTTTTATAATATTATACGCATGTACCAAAACCAGTATCGTTTAACACAGCATTTAAATGCCACGAAAATACATGTTAATTACCTAGGTTAGATTAAAAAATTACAATCTAACCTAGGCAACAATATATTATATCTCAAATGTAAGTATTTATAAAATTAGAAACATCTAACATTCATATCAAAAATATAGATAGCTATGTAGATAAAATGCAGTATTGAAGTGGATGGGGGACTCCGATCATGGCTAGTATCTCTCAACCCACATTCAAAAAATTAGAAGCATGATAAGAAAAGTGGGATAAATATGTTAGGGTATGGTTTGAGTAACCAAGCAACAAATAGATGGGAGCATTATTGAAGTGGTTAGAGGCAACCATCTCTCACTGGCCTGCATTTCGTTGCAGCTGTAAGTGACGATTTTCTACTACTTTTATCTTGGGTTTGTTCTTCTTGTCACACGCGTCCACATGTTCACAATACTGCTACAGTCTTACAAATTTATCACTCTTGAAAATGAGGTATTTCCCATAGTTGATTTTTTTTTACTGTAGTTTTCTTCCGATCTTTCTCTTTGTTAGACATTTCTAGTCACAACAGTTAGGATCTGGGGTTTGTTGGAATTTGCTGGAGAATAGAAATGAATCTATTTATTGTTTCTTCATTAATTTTTTTCTTTTGTAGTATTGTTTTAATTACACTAATCATTTAAGAGATTTTTCATAATATTCTATGCATGTACCAAACCATTAGTTTCATTTAACACAACATTTAAATATCATGAACATACATGTTAACTGCCTAGGTTAGATTGAAAAACTACAATCTAACCAAGTGGCAAACATATTATATCTCAAATATAAGTATTCATAGAATAGGAAACATATAATATTCATATCAAAGATATAGATAGCTATATAGGAAGAGTGCAATATTGAAGTGGATGGGGGACTATGATCACTGCAAGAATCTCTCAACCCACATTCACAAAATCAGAAGAATGATAGAAAAGAGGGATAAGTGTGTTAGGGTATAGTCTGAGTAACCAAGCAACAAATAGAAATGAGCATTATTGAAGTAGACAGGGGCGGATATAACTACAACTATCTCTCATTAGCCTGGATTCCATTCTACAACTATCTCTCATTAACTTGGATTCCATAAAAATAGAGCTCGGTTGTTGGATCAAGCATCGAGTGAAAGGACTAGGTGTAGGCAATCAAGAGATGATCGGGAATGACCATCTAATAGCCCTCCATCAGGGAAACCTTTCCCTACGAGTGGATCTGATCAGATGTAGCTGCAAGGGCATGGAACAAAAGCACGCACAGACAATAGCAAACTGCGGTGCATAAATAGAGTGTGGAGGAAGACTCCTTTCACATGCACAAAGTCTTACACAGGAAGGATCTAGCATTCCTTAGGCTTATAAATGGCCTCTCTCGTCCATGATAGAAGGGAGAGACAGAGAGAGAGAGAGAGAGAGAGAGAGAGAGAGAGAGAGAGAGAGAGAGCAACATCCAGCTCCCTGTTGGATGTGGCAACAAGAAAAGAGGAAGAAAGGAAAGAGAAAGGAAGGAAGAAGAAAGAGAGAGGAAAAAGGAGAGAAAGAAAGGAAAGGAAAGGAAAGGAAAGGAAAAGAAAGTAGAAAGGAAAGGAAAGAGGAAATCACATTAACAAACTTCACTTTCTAAGATCCATTCAAATCTGTAGAGTGAGGGTTTTACCCTTTAAGCTTATATTAATTTATGAACTTAGAAAGAATAAGTTCCAAGTCCGAATGACTTAGCGATTTTTCGACATAGACCTTTAACGTTTATGCCTTCGAGAATTCTCAATGCTGATAGGCCCATGTTACTTCCTGTAGAACATGCCACCTAGAAGAGCGACCTAAGAGAATCCCACTCCATCTATGACTCCCGCTCCACCACATGCGACTCCCGCACTACCACCTACGACTCTCGCTCCACCACATGATATTCCTGCTTTCCAGCCTGAGGATGCCACTCCTATACCAAAGATCAGTGCGGATCCGACCGTATCTGTGAGTGTCGCCCAACTTCAGTAGATGCTGCAGGTGATGACCATTATTCTTCAGGGGCAGAGCAGGCATCCCACTGTTACGCCAGCCGAGGCCGAACAAGAACGTGCCAGCACCCTTCTTAAAGACTTCCGATAGCACGATCTCCCATGTTTTCAGGGTGAGCCAGACCCTACTGTAGCAGAGATATGGTGCTCTGAGGTGGAGAAGATATTTGGCACCATAAGATGCACGACCCAGCAGTGAGTCCCCTTAGCCGTATTTCTTCTTTAGGGCGAGGCTCAGCATTGGTGGGCATCTGTCGCCTGATCGGTAGCAGCCGATTTTAAGTGGGCTTGGGAGGACTTTGTAGACTGGTTTGACCGGAAGTTCTTTCCCAAGCATGTGAACCAACTGCGCGCATTAAAGTTTAAGACTAGTCTAGGGAGATATGACTGTCCCATTATGAGGCAGGTTTCGTCGTACTATCAAGATTCGTGACGTATCTTATTGATGAGGAGGAATGGAAGGCCCGTCATTTTCAAAATGGTTTGCGTCCTGCCCTTAGGATTCATGTGATCAGACACATGTTTCTGACATTTGAGCAAATTGTGGAGAGGGCCCAGATCTATGAGTCAAATTGGGCAAATTTACAGAGAGCCCATGACCTGAGGAGAGATCAGAAGAGGAAGGAGTCCTTCAGTAGCTCCCAGCTGCAGCAGCATCATCTACAGCAATGATGTATGACCTGCCCAGCATTTCGAACACTAGTGGCACCCACAGCACCACCTTCGGGACCATTCACAGGTACATGCTTTGGATGCAGTAGGACAGGACATTGTGTGCATGTGTGTCCCCATCCGCAGCAACAGTAGATGAAAGCACCGTAGCAGCCTTAGCGATAGCCCCCACAGCAGCAACAACGACAGCAGTACTAGCCTCCGGGACCTCTCGCGCAGCAGCAGAGACCTCAGAGGAGACCTACACCTCCCCAGCAGGCCCAAGGTAGATTTTATGTCATCCAGCAGGACCCTCAATCATCAGGAGCAGTCATCGATGATTCATGTGACTTGGACCCTACACCGTCTTACTAGATTGCTCATGAATGATGTGTCCTGAGAGTTAGAGCTTGAGATTCATGAGCATTATCCCTATCTCTTAGGTGTTTGATTATGATAATATATTGTGTTTTGATCATATATGATGTTAAGTTCCCTATCCCTTTATGAGTTATGCTTAGTGCGATGGTAATATAAATTTTTAGGATGAAATTTTTATTAGGTGGGGAGAGCTATAAGACCCGTATCCTAGTCTCTACTGTTCCTTCGACTTTCGTAATCCTTTCCGACCAATAATCAACATTTGCGCACGATCCTAAGTCATATCCTGTAGATTTAAGCCAGCTTAATCTGAGACCTGTACCATTGTGACCGCACCATCACTGCAGTTCCAACGCTGCATCTCGTGCATCAATCTAACACTTAGATCATAAGATGTGGACTATACATTATAATGACTATAGACCACATATTGTGGGACCCACCCATCCCATGTGGCACCAAACACTAGGTAATCATGAGGGTGATGGATGACATCACCCTAGCTATAGCAACCCTACCTAACCCTAGCCCATCTTACAAGCACTTATGGCTAGCCACCCTACCCTTAGCCCTTCTTACAAGCACTTATGGCTAGCCACCCTACCCTTAGCCCTTCTTACAAGCATTTATTGCTATCCACCCTCTCTTACAAGTAATCATGGCCTACCTAAGTTACTCTCTCTCTCTCTCTCTCTCTCTCTCTCTCTCTCTCTCTCTCTCTCTCTCTCTCTCTCTCTACTCTCTCAAACCCACATTCTCAAGCAAGGAAAAATCCCACATCCAATCTCTTCCATGTGAGAAAAGATTGAGTTCTGTGGCCCACTTTCCTCTTCCAACATCCTTCATCCTAGTCATTCCCTTCTCATCACCCTCCATCAAAGTGAAGTACAAGGATATCGACTTTTCAATAGACCAAGAAGATCGAACGGTGGATTCTTATTATGCTAGATTGTTCATGTTTTTATGATGGACCAGGTGAGGCCTACCAATTGATGGTATAGATCTCACTTTGGACCCTAAGATGTGGTCGATGGCCCACCTTGATCCTCGTGATCATTCCATGATGGGGTCATTCTCCATGGACGACATCATGATATTTATTTTCTTTGCATGACTAGGGGTCATCTAGACCTTCTATTTTGGTGGAGAAGGAATCTCTACCATTGATCTTTGATTTGATGGGCCCACGTGTTATGAGACCCACTTAATGTATGATTAATTGCAAAGGAGGGCCCATAGTGTCAAGCTCCCTCCATTACACGTCTCTCTCTCTCTCTCTCTCTCTCTCTCTCTCTCTCTCTCTCTCTCTCTCTCTCTCTCTCTCTCCCTTTTTGTGATGATGTAGTAGTGTGGCCCACTTGGATGGACCCCACTTTGATGTATGTCTTATCCACCCCACCCATGCATATGGTGGCTCACCTAGACAACATGTCTGAAGGTGGGGCCCACCTTAATAAGAGTTGTATCCAAGACCGTCCAGCGTCCCTAGACATTGGACGTCAGGGGAGTGCGAATTGACAGTGATGAAATATATATAAATATAAATATAAATATATATATATATATATATATATATATATATATATATATATATATATATATATCAGTTTGTTTGGAAATTTGGGGTGGGTTGCGTATGTAGGCCCCACTTTAATGTATGAATTCAATCCACGCCGTCCATTCCATTCCAACTCATTTTAGGCGTTGAGTCAAAAAATGAAGCTGATCCAACTTTCTGGCAGGCCACACCTTTAAAAACAGTGATTTTCACTGTTCAAATCACTTAAATTTTTCTACATGCCAAAAAATGCCTAATATTGGGCTTGATGGATTGGTTATGGACTGTAAATCTATTGGGTGGGACGGATTCTATTGATGTGGGCCCCATGTACAAAAAATTACAAAAGAAAAATGTGATTTCAAAAAAAAACATATAGGTAACAGACGCTGTTGCTATCAGAACGTAGGTAGTGCCTGCTGCGTGTAACAGACAGACAAGTGAAATGGCCAAGCTATATGTCCTGGAGGGGGGGGAGGGGGATGAATAGGACTATGCCAAATTAAAATTAAATACAGTGAAATTAAATTAAATAGATAGCCAAACTAAAATAAATTAATTCACAATGCAACCTCAAAATTCAAATCTTGAGAGATTGATACAAAAGTTGTTCTAAGGACAACCTTACACCATCAACCAAAGGTTTATGATAGGACCACCTGATTTCTAGAAAGATCTTTGGATTAAGAACTCAAATCGAAAGAGGAAAATTTAAATTCAAAAAGAATAAATTGCAATCTTAAGAATTGATTATTCTAAAGACAACCATGCACCATAAAAATGGCAGGGCAACCTTACTAGAATAACTACAGAAATTGAAGCTCAAATTGATAAAGGAATAGCAAGAGATAAATTGCTGAAATAAAACTCTAAACTATTACACCATTCTCCGCACTTGCTTGAAATGTAAATTGTTACAACATTCATATCCACATACACATTCCACAAAACTGAATGATAAAAGATAAAGAATTAAGCAAGCATCCAATCCACAAGACAAGGAGTTATAGTGGTTCGCCTGTGTTCACCCACTGTTAAACAACAGCCACACAGAATGCTACTCCACTCCTAATATCCTCACACAAGGATATTAGCGTTCACTATCAAAATAGGTTTCACAGGTTCACCTAAAACCTTCACAATTATGTCTTTTTCACTTGGGCTTACACAATTAAAAAAAACCCCTCTTCTCTGAGTTTTCTGGCTCTCCTCAGACAACCACACAAATTGAGATTTTTCTGGCAAATCCCAAATAAAAATCAAAATGGAATGGAATTTATAAAATTGTAAAATACCTGGATTTCTCCTCTTGTAGCAGCCTGGAAGAACCAATTGGAGTAGATGGTCGAATATGAAAGTTTAATGTCCAATACTCACTTTACAATGGTTCTAAGTTCTAATTAATTTTAAATTAAATCAGATTGGCTAGCTCCATTTGATTTTAATTTCAAGAAGAAGGAAAATAATAATTCCTCTTTTCAAATCAGATTAGAATATAGAATAAAATCAAATAGTAAAAAGCAAACAAAAGGAAATAGAATTATGCACAATATAGCTTAAAAATAAACACAAACTTACCTCAAAGTAGAGCTTCAATTTTACTTAAATTTTCAATGAATAACTCTGAAATTCGTGTGCTATTTATAGCTGAAGAAATTCATCTTCGACTGGTAATAGGGTCACCACGACTGGTCGAAGAAGAAACGAATTTTTGAATTTTTAAGCGAGATCGAATAAAACCATTTTACGACCGGTCGAAGACAATCCACGACTGGTCGAAGGCAGTCCACGACCGGTCGAGACCTCTCTACGACTGGTCGTGCAACACTTTATTTAGTCACTGGAGTTTGAGTCGTAGCTCCATGACTGGTCGAATGTCGAATCGAGACCATCCTACGACCGGTCGAGCAGACTCCAGAACTGGTCGTAGCCGAACAGAAAAAATCTAATAATTCACAACAAATCTATGACCGGTCTTGAAATTTCTTGGACTGGTCGAACCAGTGCTAGGACTAGTCGAACCAGATACAGGACTAGTCTTAAGACAGACCAGAATCATGCATAATTTTAAAAATTGGATTATGTATCCAGAATGACTTACCCTAAGGTCAAACTAAGGTCTATCAAACCTGGGACACGAAGTATAGACATTGAAAACTTCACTTTTAAGTTGATGTAGCTTGAACACATCACAAGCTTCAGTGTATCATTTTAAGTTGCACTTGTCTCCCGGTGTATCTTGAGTCTCGAACTTGAACTCTTTATTGTAGCTTGAACTAGCTTGAACTTGAACTAACTTGAATTTAACTAGCTTGAACTTAAAGTGTTGATGAGGTGTCTCGAACATGGTTATCAAGAAACAAACATAATAAACACAAGACATATATAAAGGTTTTGACACACAAAATTTGACAACCAAAGGAGCATGAGACCATAGCACTTACAACAAGCAGGACCCACGGTCCAACCGTGGGCCCCACTATGATGGATGTTAATTATCCACACCGTTCATTAGGTGGGCCCCTTCCAAAGATCGGCCCGATCTGAAACTCAGATGGCCCACATCATAGGAAACAGCGATGATTGAACGCCTACCATTGAAACACTTTTTGGGTCACCACAGAAGTTTTGAATTAATATGAAATTTGTTCTTCCTATTCATTTGGGTCCATGTGACCTTATCAATAGGTTGGATGAAAACCAAACGTTATGGTGGGCCCCACGTGGGACCCTCAATGATGTATGTGTTTTAGTCACACCGTCCATGGCAGTGGACGGTGGAACCCACCACAGTGTGTGTGTTTTGTCCACACCGTCCACTGGACGGTGGGAACCCCTAGTGATTTATGTGTTCTCTCCACACCGTCCATCCTTATGGGAGCCACCATGATGCTTGTGTTGCATCCAAACCATCCAACCATTTTGAACTAATTTTATGGCATGAGCTAAAGAATGAGTCAAATCCATAGTTCAAGTGGATCCCCACCGTTGAAAAATAGTGGGGGTAGTGACATTCACCATTTAAAAACTTCTTAAGGGCCACGATAGTTCCGAACAAACTAAATGTCTCTACCTTCACTTCATCTATCTCCATGATTGGGCCCTGTAGGATTTTAATGGTGGAAATCATTCTCACCACTATTATTTGGAATGCGGTCTAATTGATCTTTTGAGATGACTCATATATATATATATATATATATATATATATATATATATATATATATATATATATATATATATATATATATGTATATATATATATATTATTGATGTACTTGTGGCCATCCATTGAGGCCCACTTTAATATGAATGTAAGGCCCATGTTATGAGGCCCATTGTGATATATTCTAAGGCCCATGGGTTATGGCCCATTGCAATGAACATAAGGCCCATTGGTGCGGCTAATTGATGTGGCCCACTTGATGAATATAAGGCCCATGTGATATGGCTCATTTGATGTATTTAAGGCCCAATGGGATGTACCTAAGGTCCATTGCAATGTGTGATTCTACCATGGTTTATATAATGATGTTTTATGGTGGGTCATGCCTTAGGTGCAATGTTGGTTTAACATCCACATTGTAAGTATAATGTTGGTTAAATGTCCGCATTACGACTCTCCCTAAGGCCCATTAGTAGGCCCATACTTATTACATGTAGGTCGTCTAGGCCCATCTTTATTGTGAGGATAGTTCATCACTTTATAATATGCCTAGTATAATTCCATGCTTCATGTCATACGCATCTTATGTATGCTTGATACGAGTAGTGTCTGATCATAGCACATGCCATTAGGCAGATTACTTATGAGACTCATTGATAGGAGTTACCCACATGAGCGTATGGTACACGTGAGATTGCTGCATAATTGCATGGTGTGACTCATGCATCTTGCATATGTGTGACTTGATCATTGTACACCCTAGTGACATCAGGGTTGTGGCTCCACAGGCACATCGTGGATGGCCATATCGGATACTAGAAATACTTAGTTCTAGCACTGTGGGCACTTAGGATGTCCTTGGGTGAAATTTTTAGAACCTTTTTACTACTAGGAGATGCTCCAACATTTAGACTGAGTGGATACACGAGCGCTCGAGTGCCGAATACCAGTAGGTCATGTCTCCTACTGTGTCGTGGTCAGTTGAAAGGGGGTGTGGCCTTATCTACCCAAGTGAGGGGGATATAAGCTAGGTTGAGTTTGAACAACTCACAAATGAGTCCGCTATCGAGGAGCCGGGTAGGTATTGTAGACTACTGGTCAGGCAGATAGTGAGGTCTATTTCTCTTGTTTGATGGTGCAGCTAGGGAGGAGGCAGTCAGTGTGAAGTGTATTAAACCCCGGTGATATCCCAAAGAAGAACTGTATTGATATATGTACTTGATGAGTACTGGCATGCTTGCTTTGCATGTTACATATGACATTTGGCTACAAAGGCCTCGCATTACATGGTCTTGGTATGACCGATAGAATTCATGTCTTGCATCCAATAGCTTTGGTATAGCTGATAGCATTGTGGACTTACCTGTATATTTTTTCATTTCTCTGATATTGAACACTTGGTTCTAGCCTTGCAAACACACATACACCACCCTCTAAATTTTTGTAAGCTTATGCACGACCATTGCGTGCAGGTGGCATTGGATCGTGATAGCGCTGAGGCGGGAGCGCACGTCAAATTATTTTTGAGTTTTTGATCACCCTGTATTTCCCTTTCCACATTGTACTTAAAGTTTCTTATATAGTGGATATGTGGTGATGTTGTTTTGTGACTTGGATATGCTTATGGTTATGCTCCATTATAATAAAAAAATTCATGTTAAAAATCCTCCTTCTAGGATCCCAGGATCGAAATATGGCATATGAGTGCCGGGATCCGAGAATGCGGCACTACGGATGCTATCGGCGCTGGATTCAACGATCAAAAATTTTATAATCCCGTTTCCCAAGTTTGGGGCGTGATATCTTGGGCATGTGTTTTGATATTCCAGAACCTCCATGATTTAGTTTATATTCTCTATAAGTGTAAGTGATGTGTTAAGAGGTAACATACCTAGTGAATCAAATATCTCATCATCAACGTAATGCGTTATAGGTAACGGCACTGTTGGTTAGCGCGTAATTCTGTGGGTTGGTTGGCGTGGCGCACAATCGATGTAGTTGAATCATCATGCATGCTACGTCACCTTCTCAGGATTGGATGTAGCAAATAGTAGCTCCATGAACACTTTCTCTTACATAATTCTCTCAAACGTATGTTTTGTTACCTTGAGATGTTCATATAAATCCACATTAGCGTTAGCCATACCGGCAAATATCGATAGTTATGGGATGCAGGTTGAGTCAAATTTTCTATGAATTATATTCTACACTGTGATGATCACTATGTATGATGAGCCACACACACTATACTAGGCATGAATCTCATGTAGGTCGTTTGTGCATACTGATATCTCATGTATTAGTAGAGTACGAGACGTATCAGAACCTTTATATTACTTTTATAAATCTCTTGAAATATTAGTAATCTTAAAGGGTAACCATCACAATGACTAGGGCATTGACCCTCTCCCAACTGTATAAATTATGCAGGTGACATACAGATTGAAGACCTAGTGAATAATTTCCCTAAGGAAGATTATGTTGAAAGAATAAGAAGATAGTTTTATGATTTAGTTTTATACTTCCGCTATGAACTCTGATAATATAATAAACTCTCATTGAGAGAGCACTTGATATTTTATTAAATTCTTTTAATAATAGTGACAGTTGATTTTCTTCTCATGAATGGTTACCTTCATGAATGTAAGTGGATGTGATCTAAATGAAATATATATATATAGTGCAATTTTTAAGCATCCAAGTTTCACATTAATAACATCGGGTTTCCTCAAGTACGAGTATAAACTCTGGCCAGGAAAATTCGGGATGTTACAGTTGGTATTAGAGCATGAGAATGGGATTAACTGGGCCTGAGTTTTACGCAACTCGTATAGAATGATCAAATTTGATATTTATACTTAGGTGAATTTCCCATGAAACTAGGAAGTAAAGGAATTAGAAACCAATAGTTAGGTTTCCCATTAAACTTAAATAGAAGGAAATCTAGAAACTATAAACCTAGCCTACCAATTGTCATCTACTCCAATTGGGATATCTAATTCTCGGGACGAGAAAAAAAAATCCATGGATGAAGAATAATCGGGACTATGGAATTAAGAACCATAATCAGACAAGCCATGCATGAGTTAATGTAATTACAAATTCTCGAGGTTGAGATTTTTGTTTAAGGGGGGTAGGCTTTAGCGTCCTAGTTCATGTAGCCGATTATACGCACCTAGACATATACATAACTACCTCGCCAGTAATACACAGAAAATTTAAGCATACTGAATCATTAAGGATGGTAGAAGAAATTTTAGATAATTAGAGTATGCAACGAAAGCATAATGGGCCACGTATACTTATATATCGCGATATTCCCTTGAGTTTAAAACAATCGAGATTATGGACTGATGGAACCATGTTTACGCGAAAGTGTACGGTTTGACTCAAATTCTGAGTCCTAGCTAATCTCAATTGATCCCAATGCCTTGATCTAGAAAAATTATCAAGATTTTTATAAGATTACGAATTGATACCAGTAAAGACTCTGTACTGCACAGAAGGATCTGTGTATCAGACTCAAACCTACTACAACCATCAATTCATATTATCTCGAACACAGGAAATAAGGAATCCTTAGAGACATGGAAAATGACTTTCGTATTAGAAGTACTAAATTTTGGGGGTGAAATTAGGTTTAAGGGGGGTAGATTATAATGCCTTAAACATTTCAATACCCAAGTATTGAAAATTCTCGAACGTTACCATGAAATTTAACGTAATATGTACAAACGTGTAAGTGTTATGATGTAATTAAACATCCTTTTATTGTCAAATTTTAGTAAGACAGAACAAGTTAGGGTGTGACTTGTTTGAGTGATGGAAAGTTCACCTTCAAGTGAAGGATGATGGAAAGTTCACCTTTAAGATCAACCAGTTGAAGATTTGAAGTACAAGACACGAAGTTTAAGCTACTAATGCAAGTCTACTTCAAGTTCAAGCTTCTAATGTCAATCTACTTCAAGTAGAAGATCTGAAGTTACTGAAGATTTGAGTTCAATGTTCAATGATTCAACTATATGTGACCCTTGAATGACCCTAGGTTTAGGTCCTTTCTTATGCGTATTATATTCAAATTTTTATACTTGGAATAGGCTTAAATTCGACTAGTCCTAGCCTATGTTTGACTAGTCCAGGCTCTGGCTCAACCAGTCCAAGAATTACTTTGACTAATCCAAATTTTCAACTCAATTTTCAAGTTTTTCTAGAAGGTCCCCGACCAGTGAAGCACCCTGCTCGACTAGTCATGGAGATCTGCTCAACCAGTCGTGGGGAGCTCAACTCAAACTCCAGCAACATATTTTTATATCCCACGACCAATCAAAGGTTGTACTTGACCAATCGAGTAGGCCACTCGACCAGTTGAGTAAGCCACTCGACCAATCAAAGGTCAGTTTTATTCGATTGCGCCAGAAATTTGAAATTTTGTTAAAACAAAGATTAGTCAAAAGAGCCAGTTTTCAGCTTATAAATAGAGGTCTTTTCTCATTCTAAATCATTCAATTAAGCCCCAGAAAGCTTTCACTCTCAGAGAAAAGTCCCCATCATTATTAAGCTATAGTCCAGTAATTTTAGATTATTTTTAATAGCTTATTTACTTTGTAATTTCGGATCTCTGCTTTATAAATCTATTTTTTTAAGGGAGTTCTCATTCTACCCTTTAAGATCCAAGGATTTCAAACAAATAGCCCAAGGTTTGAGTTAATTTAAAATCTATTCAGAACCTAGAACCCTTGATTATATCTGTTGAACATTGAACATCTACATCAATCGAAGTAGTTCATCGGCTACATCAAGCGGCATCTTCAAGAAGAAGATAAGTATTTGCTATTTATTTTTTTAGTTTTGTTTGAAATTAGCCAAAAAAAAATCTCTGTATTGGTTTTGACTGAGATCATCCAGAAAATCTCAGCGCGGGGTTTTGATTGTAAAAACCCAACTGAAAACTCAACTGTATAGGTTTTAAGGTCAACCTGAGAAAACCTTGTTTTATAGTGAACACCAATATCACGTGGGTTATGATTATTGGGAATGGAGTAGGTGTGACTATTTAAGAACAGTTGGTGTACACACCAAACCACCATATATCTTGGTGTTTGAGGTGGATGAAGATGTATGTGATGGATGTCTGCTGAATGTTTATAATTCTTTCTTTCATGTATATGTGGTGAATGATTGTAATAGATAGCTTCCATTATTTGCCTCTTGTTTTAGTTTGTGATATTGATCCTAACTGAGTTCAAGAAATCAGGTTGTCCTACTATAAACATTTGTTTTTGGTATAAGATTATCATTTGAACAAAGGTTTGAATCAATTTCTTAATACTATTACGATTAAGATCTGTGTTTAATCAAGTTATTTATTATTCCCCCCTCCCCCCCCCCCCCCCCCCCCCCCCCCCCCCCCCCTTTCTAGGAGTGAGAGCTCACCCTTTTTAATGCCTGCGCTACAAATCCAACTATCCTAACCTTATGTCTATTTCCTGACATGAATTTGACCCTTGAGAACGGTCCCCACCCACAAATCAGGTCATTCAACCGTTGATCACATAGTTTGATACATGTACATTTCCATAACGAATTCAACGAATTACCATTCATTCATGATGATTTAGATATAGGTTATTTTATAAGAATTACGTAGAAACGTTCTTACTACCATGTAGGCCTATTAGATTTCACAAAACTCTCAAATCAGCAATATTAACAAAAATGCCATTAACCTAGACCACTAAATTCTAGATCACATGGTCCCCACAATCCGTTTAATGTAAAAATTTACACCCTGCCTATGTATCATAAATTAGCCGTGCACGTCGAATTTCAGCCCTTAGATCATTGTATGAGTAACTTGATCGACAGATCAGCCCCTTAACCATTGATTTTAGCGCTCATCAAATGTCAGGGGTAGTTGGAGTAAGATATTTCCTTTCATCTATGCTTGTATGATCTTATGAATAGGTTGGATGACAAACAAACATCATGATAAGTCCTAGAAAGGTTTCAATGGTAGAAATCACAACATCCACTATCTCAGGTAGTATGTCCCATCTGATCTTTGAATATGATTCAAGTTCGAGCTCAACCCTTAAATTTGATGGAGAAAGCAAATGGACAAGCTAGATTTTTATGGAAACATCACTGCAGGCCCCATATGAATGTCGCACGTGCAACAGGAGTGGTAAACTCGTAGCACATCAGTTTTGCTAGTCGAGTCAAATAAGGTATGACCTGACGAAAACGAAAGAGGGAGGTCTCTTCCCTCGCTTTCAACGGATGAATGGACAACGTCCGATTAAAACAAGATATAGCCCATATGAACCATCTGTTTATTCAATCCAAATTGTTCATCATGGTCGAAAGGTCAAAATGACCAAACCTTAGGTTCTTCCTCTCCTGACCTCATCTCCAAAACGACACTAGTTCTTCCCGCTATTGGAAATTTAAAGGGACGACCATCCGTAAGGGAGAGTTGTGACCCACCATGATCATCCAATAGGATGATCTAAACCGTCCATCCTGTAGAGGAGCTCGGTCCGACCAAGACATTGTTGTCCCTGGGCACCCATGCATGCCCATTACAACTGTACAAGTAGGCTAAACGTCGGCCAGAAGTTGACGGGACACCATCCATCTGATGGGCGTTATGGCCCTCTATCCCAAATGCGTGGGAAGCCCCAGACCATTCAAACCATAAAGGCATCCACTCCGACCTCAGCTAAGATCAGTGGGAAACTCAGAAGTCCTCCACGAATCCAGAAATGGAAACTCCCTTCACAACACGTTTCTAGCAGGAAACTAGTTACGCCACTAAGAACTTTCACATCTAACAATCCAAATGGTATATGATCCATCCAATCTACACTGGAGGAAAAACTGACTCTAACCAAGAATGTCAAAAGATACGAAAGACTTCCACAGGGCCAAGATTCCTTACAAATAGGAAGTCAAGTGTTGCGCATCGTCACAAGACCCACCAGTCCACAAAAATAGAGCTCGGCTGTTTGATCAAGCATCGAGTGATAGGACTAGGCATAAGCAATCGGGAGATGATTGGCAATGACCATTTGATAGCCATCCATTAAGGGAACCTTTCCCTACGAGTGGATCTGATTAGACGTAGAAGTAAGGGCGTTCACCAAAACCACGCGCAGATAATATCAAACTGTGTTGCGTAAACAGAGTGTGGAGGAAGACTCCTTACGCATGCATAAATAGTCTTACGCTGGAAGGATCTAGCATTTCACATGCTGTATTACCTTAAGATATTCACATAAATTCACATTAGTGTTGGCCACGCCGGCGAATATTTGTAGTTATGAGATGCGGGTCGAGTCGAATTTTCTATAAATTATATTCCACACTGTGATGATCACTACGTATGATGAGTCGCACATACTATGTTAGGCATGCATCTCATGTAGGTTATTTACGCATACTGAAATCTCATGTATTCGTAGAGTACGAGACATATCAGAACCCTTACATTACTTTTATAAATCTCTAGAATTATTTTTAATCTTAAAAGGTAACCATCACAATGATTAGGGCATTGACCCTCTCCCAACCATACAGATTATGCAGATGACGTACAGATTGAAGACCTAGTAAACAATCTTCCTAAGGAAGATTATGTTGAAAGAATAAGAAGACAGTTTTATGATTTAATTTTATACTTCCGCTACGAACTCTGATAATGTAATAAACTCGCATTGAGAGGGCACTTTTTATTTTATTGAATTGTTTTAATAATAGTGACAGTTGATTTTCTTCTCGTGAATGGTTACCTTCATGAATGTAACAGGATCTAATCAAAATGAATATATATATATATATATATATATATATATATATATATATATGGTGTGATTTTTAAAGCATCCAAGTTTCACATTAATAACACTTGGTTTCCTCGAGCACAAGCATAAACTCTGGCCATGAAAATTCAGGATGTTACAATTGGTATCAGAGCATGAGAATGGGATTAACTCGGCCTGAGGGAATGGACCATCATAAGCTTTACGCAACTCGTATAAAATCATTAAACGAGATATTTCTACTTAAGTGAATTCCCCATGAAACTAAGAAGTTAAAGAATTAGAAACCAATAGTTAGGTTTCTCATTAAACTTAAATAGATTGGAATCTAGAAACTATAAACCTAGCCTATCCATTGTCATCCAGTCTAGTTGGGATATCTAATTCTCGGGGCAAGAAAAAAAAATTCCATGGATGAAGAATGATCGACACTATGAAATTATGAACCATAATCAGACAAGGAATGCATGGGTTAATACAATTAAAAACTCTCGGGGTCAAGATTTTTATATAAGGGGGATAGGCTGTAGTTTCCCGGTTCATGTAGTCGATTATGCACACCTAGACATATACATAACTATCTCACAAGTAATACATGGAAATTTAAGCATAATGAATCGGTAAGGATGATAGAAGAAATTTCAAGTGGTACATTACTTAATAAGAGTACACAAGGAAAGCATAATGGGACATGTATACTTATCCCTTACGAGAATATGAGATATCATGACCCTTAAATTTAGAACAATTGAGATTATGGACTGATGGAACCATGTTTACGCAAAAGCGCATGATTTGACTCAAATTCTGAGTCTTATCTAATTGCAAATGATCCTAATGCCCTGATCAAGCAAAAGATCAAGATTTTTACAGGATTACGAATGGATACCAATAAATCCTCTGTACTACGTAGACAAAGGATCTGTATATCGGACTCAAACCGACTACAACCATCATTTCATATTATCTCGAACACATGAAATAACGAATCCTTAGAGACATGGAAAATGACTCTTATATTAGAAGTATAAAATTTTGAGGGTGAAATTATGTTTAAGGGGAGTAGATTATAATGCTCTAAACATTTCAATACCAGAGTATTGAAAGCTCTCGAACGTTACCATGAAATTTAACGTAATATGTACAAGTGTGTGCTATAAATCCAACTATCCTAACCTTACATCTATTTCCTAACATGAATTTGACCCTTGAGAATGGTCCCCACCGACAAATCAAGTCATCTAACCGTTGATCACGTAGTTTGATACATGTACATTTCCTTTACGAAATCAATGAATAACCATTCATCCATGATGATTTAGATATAGGTTATTTTATAAGAATTACTTAGAAACATTCCTACTACCATAAAGACCCATTATATTTCACAAAAGTCTTAGATCAGCAATAATAATGAAAATGCTATTAACCTGGACCACGAAATTCGAGATCACATGGTCCCCATAATCCGTTTAATATGAAAATTTATGCCCTGACTATGTATCATAAATTAGCCATGCACGTCGAATTTCATCCCTTAGATCATTGTATAAGAAACTTAATCGACATATCAGCCTCTTAACCGTTGATTTTAGCGCCCATCAAATGTTAGGGGTAGTTGGAGTAGGATATTTCCTTTCATTTATGCCTGTATGATCTTATGAACATATTTGGAAGACAAACAAACATCATGGTAAAGCCTAAAAAGATTTTAATGGTAAAAATCACAACATCCACTGTCTTAGGTAGTATGGTCCATCTGATCTTTAGATATGCTTCAAGTTTGGGCTCAACCCTCAAATTTGATGGACAAAGAAAATGGACGGGCTGGATTTCCATGGAAACAACACTATGGGCCCCATATGAATGTTGCACGTGCACTAGGTGTGATGCACCCGCAACACGCAGGTTTTGCCCTAACGAAAATGAGAAAGGGAGG
Organism: Magnolia kwangsiensis; assembly: GCA_037074715.1. Lineage (NCBI taxonomy): Eukaryota > Viridiplantae > Streptophyta > Magnoliopsida > Magnoliales > Magnoliaceae > Magnolia > Magnolia kwangsiensis. The sequence goes on from CM073578.1 coordinate 101,341,247, forward strand.
TCTTTCCCTCGCTTTTCATGGATGAGCTGACAGCGTTCAATTAAAACAAGGTATGGCCCATCTGAACCATCCGTTTATTCGATCCACACCATTCATCATGGTCGAAAAGCCAAAATGACTAAACCCTAGGTTCTTCCTCTCCTGACCTCATCTCCAAAATGAAACTAGAAATTCTCGCTATTGGAAATTTAAATGGACAACAGTCAGCTAGGGCGAGTCATAACCCACCATGATCATCCAACAGGATGATCTGAACCATCCATCCTATAGAGGAGTTCAATCCGACAAAGACCTTGTTGTCCCTGGGCACCCATGCATGCACATGTACCCATTACAACGATACAAATAGGATAGACGCCGGCCATAAGTTGAAGGGACACCATCCATCTAATGGGCATTGTGGCCCTCCATCCCTATTGCGTGGGAAGACCCGGACCATTCAAACCATAAAGGCATCCACTCCAATCCCAACCAAGATTGCCCTGAAACTCGAAAGTCCTCCACGAATCTAGAAACAGAAACTCCCTCCGAAACACGTTTCCAGTAGGAAACTAGTTACGCCACCAAGAACTTTCACATCTAACAATCCAAATGGAATCCGAGCAATCCAATCTACACTAGAGGAAAAATTGACTCCAACCAAGAACATCGAAAGATTGAAAAGACTTCCACAGGGCCAAGATTCCTTAAAAATAAGAAGCCAAGTGTTACGTATCGTCACAAGACCCACCGGTCTGTAAAAACAAAGCTCAGTTGTTCGATCGAGCATTGAGTGATAGGACTAGGTGTAGGCAATCAAGAGATGATCGGCAATGACCATCTGATAGCCCACCATCAGGGGAACATTTCCCTACAAGCCGATCCGATCAAACGTAGCAGCAAGGGCGTGGAACAAACCACGCGCAGACTGTAGCAAACCGTGATGCATAAACAAAGTGCGGAGGAAGACTCCTTTCGCATGCACAAACAGTCTTACACAGGAAGGATCTAGCATTCCTTAGGCTTATAAAAGGCCTCCCTCATCCATGACAGAAGGGAGAGAGAGAGAGAGAGAGAGAGAGAGAGCAACGTCCAGCTCCCTACTGGATGTGGCAACAAGAAAAGAGGAAGAAAGGAAAGAGAAAAAAAGAATGAATGAATGAAAGGAAAGGAAAGGAAAATAAAAGGGAAGAAAGGAAAAGAGAAAGAGCAAGTTACGCCAACAAACTTCCCTTTCCATAATCCATTCAATTCCGTAAAGTGAGGGTTTTAACCTTTTAGTTTACATCAATTTAAGTTGTTATATATAACCTGCCTTTTACATGTGTTCATGTTATTTTATCTTGCCTTTTACATGCTTTCATATTACTTTAAATTTTCCTTGTAATTATATGTTTTACCATCAATTATTTACCCTTGGCTTGCAGTATAATGTTAATTACTAGTGATCTTTTTGAATTTATGTGGGGACATGGATACAAGCCTTTCCCTTACCTTATCAAATTTACTGAGTTGGCCCTGCCACTCGTCTCTTTATTTAAATTGGCTCTGTCACCCATCTCTTTATTGAGTTGGACATTGTCACTCTCCTTATTATTGAATCGGCCTTTGTCACTCTTCTATTTGTTGAGTTAGTCTTTCTACTCTTCTTTATTGAATTGACCATTATCACTCTCCTATTTGTTATATTGGTCATTGCCATTGTTTGAGTTGACCATTGTCACTCTTCTTTTTATTATATTAGCCTTATGCTATTTATTTTTAAGGCTTGCGTATGTCTTGATATTCCAAAACCTCCATGATTTAGTTTATATTTTTTAAGTGCAAGTGATGTATTAAGAGGTTTCATAACTAGTGAATCGAATATCTTAACATCGACGTAATGCATCACAGGTAGCAGCCCTCTTAGTCGGCACGTAATTTCATGGGTTGGTTGGCGTGGTAGGTAAATTCTCATGCGTGCAACATCACCTTCTCAGGATTGAATGTCATAAATAGTCGCTCCATGAATACTTCATGTTACGTAAATTCCACAACTGCATGTGTTAACTTAAGATGTTCGCATAAATTCACGTTAGCGTAGGTCATGCTAGCGAATATCCGTAGTTATGGGACGTGGGTCAAGTCAGATTTTTTATGAATTATATTCTACACTGTGATGATCACTACGTATGATGAGCTGCATATACTATGCTAGGCATGCATCTCATATAGATTATTTATGCATACAGATATCTAATGTATTAGTGGAGTACGAGACGTATCAAAACTCTTACACTACTTTTATAAATCTCTTGAATTATTGTTAATTTTAAAGGATAACCATAACTATGAGTAGGGCATTAACCCTCTCCTAACCGTACAGATTATGCAAGTGACATACAGATTGAAGACCTAGTGAATAATCTTTCCAAGGAAGATTGTGTTGAAAGAATAAGAAGACATTTTTATGATTTAGTTTTATACTTCCGTTGCGAACTCTGATAATGTAATAAACTCTCATTGAGATGGCACTTGATATTTTATTGAATTTTTTTAATAATAGTGACAGTTGATTTTATTCTCGTGAATGGTTACCTTCATGAATGTAACTGGATGTGATCTAAATGAAAAAAAAAATATGGTGTAATTTTCAAAGCATCCAAGTCACATTCTTAACACCCGGTTTCCTTAGACACGAGTATAAATTCTGGCCGTGAAAATTTGGGATGTTATAGCTGCTACAGGCGACGATTTTATGCTTCTTTCATCTTGGCTTTATTCTTCTTATCACATGCATCCACATGTTCGCGATACTACTGCAGTCTTGCAAATTTATCACTCTTGCAAAAAGGGCATTTTTCATACCAAATTTTTCTCATTGTAGTTATCTTCTTATTTTTTTCTTTGTTAGACATTTTCGGTCACAAGAGTTAGGATTTGTGATTTGTGGAGATTTACGGGAGATGAGAAATGGATCTGTCTCTTCTTTCTTCATTTGTTATTTTCCTTTGTGGTATTATTTTATTTACACTGATCATTTCAGAGATTTTTCATAATATTTTATACATGTACCAAACCTGTCATGCTCCAAACTCAATAATCGGATTCACAAATTTTCGATCGCCAAATCCGGTGCCGACATCCTCTGTAGTACCCCATTCTCGACTCCCAACATCAATATGTCAGATTTAAATCCTGAGATCCTACAAAGAGAATTTTTCAATGTACATTTAACTCGTAATAAGCATAACCACAAGTTTACCCAAATCACAAAGGCAACATCATCATCATATATCCACTAATATAAACATTTTATGTAATGCCCTGAAAATTGGGGGTCGATTATAAACTCCACTCCCGAGTTTCAGAACATCACTTATGCAATATTTTTAATGATGGATGAATGTCGGCTGTAATAGTGCATAAAACATGAAGTGGATTAAGCCAAAACAGCATATCATACTCCAGAGACAGTTAAATTAGCAAGCGGAAGAATGTGATAGATATATAAAATATATAAATGATTGTAAGTCTCTAGAGTGTGAACATGTTACCAGGTTAACTAAATACATGTATACTCCACAATAGAAAGAAAGAATATACATGGGTGTGGAAATAAAAGGCAAAATACCAAATGTATTGGCATCTAATTAGTAACCCTGTAAACCCGTCGATCAGAACCTGCATATAGTAGGGATCCTCCTCATCATCATTAAGTTCGGATCTGCTTCGCGAGCATCGCCATCATCTGAAACTAAAATAGGGACTAGTTGGTGTGCGCAACACCGTCCCGTAACATGGGAGTGAGTAGCTAACTCAGTGGAATCATAGAGCAACGATTAGCATGTTATCAAATTAATCACGCGATAATGGTAAAGCAAGTAATCAAACATTCCTAAATACTGCGATTAATGCAAGAATGAAATGACATGATGGATGCCCTCACCGATATACTCCCTCATGCGACATCATCTTACGTCCGCGCCATGCTTTCTTCCCTCAGTACTCCACATCTTCCAGGAACATGCAGTACGATATGAATATGATTACCGAGTTATTATTAGTCCTTTTCATACAGAAGGATTGAAAAACTAGGGTACTTCCCTTATATCATTCCCAACAAGGATCTTGTCTAGGGTCGACACTCCTAGTAATCTCATACGATGATATATTTCTATGTCACTGCAAGGGCTGTCAGGGCTGTTGCACGCACTCGATGCTCTGCTTCCCCATCACCTTATCAATACAGGCCTAGTTGTACTCTTGTTGCTACGGAATGGTCGTCGCCTCACGTAGACTCAAAATACGCTTGAGGTCACTACAAAGGGCTGCCAGGGCTGTTGCTCGCACTTGTTGCACCGCTCCCCCATCACCTTATCAGTGTAGGACGACAGCTCGAATATAGTGTCCCATACCACCATAATCGGCTCACGAGTCTGGGTTGCTCACTGGTCACTAAGAGGAGGTTTGTGGCCCCAGCGTAGGCCGACAGCTCGACCACGGTGTCCCATACCATCATGCCCAGCTCATGAGTCTTAATGGATTAAGGTACCATGGTTATCAGGGTTATCACTAGTAAGTTCAGTACACTAGGTTCAAGTAGTTATGACGAATACAAGGTGAACATATAATGGTCAGTCGGGTTACTTGATGAGTCCAACTAGCACGAGCGCACGTTTAATCGACCGACATGAAGTGCACAAGCACTTCGTGTGGCCTAACCACTGCCGATGACTCTAGTACGACTCAGGTTTGTCATACACATCCTTCATGGCGAATAGAATCCAACCAGGAATTCTAAACTGTTACCGACTGCCTGGACTAGAGTATAGCCCCAAGCACATATAATCTAAATCAATAATCATATGAGAGAGACAGCATTGAAATATAAGAAATTTCAGTATGTTATCAGCATATTATAACATACATCATAAGCAGTTAACCATACACGAGTACTTCACACATGCGGTAATCAATTGAAATACAACAAGCATGGAGGAAATCATGTACATCATCGAATTAGTTGAGAATCCAGTCTCAACGCTAATCTACAACAACATTTACTCAATACTTACTAACACATACATTTATACAAACACTTAGACTACTCAACTCCAACGTACTTGACGTATGTTAATTTCAACATATAATATGACAGATCCTTATATCCAAGAGTTGTGTAGTACACAACAATCATGTTCTTACATTCAAAACATATGGCAGGCATAAATCATATTGATTTAGGCATTTCAACAAACACTTAGACTACACTTAATAACATACATAGCGTACGATGGCTGAAACATGTATTAGGGCGAATCCTTTCGCCAAATAGATTGTACATCCATAACTAGTATATATGCATGGCAGATACTCATGGCAATCATATTAGAAAAATTTATACGTATACGGTATTTCCTATAAATACCTAGAATACCATAAATCTCATATTCTTCGTATGTATTCCAAACAGAAATTGGTCGGCATGTTCTACATGTGAAACAGCATTTTGGACAACAATCTACCATTAAACAACATTGAAAGCTTTGAAAATGGTAAACTAAGCGTCTAAAATCCGCACCTTACGTCGTAGAAGCGTAACGAATCGATTAGGAACTCTACGTCGTCGTCAATGACTGGTTGGCAACCTACAACACAAGGTGAGTCAGCTACTTAGCTACTTGTACCCATAGGAGCCTTAAAACAGGTTAGGGTTAGGGTTTTTTTACCTAGAACGAAACCAAAATCACCGGAATAATGATGCAGGTGGATGGCTTTGGCACATGGAGCAGCAGGGAAGAATCCCAGGAGAAAACTCCAACTCTCTCTCACTTTCTCTCTCTTTTCTCTCTTCTCTTTCCTTGGTTTTTTGCAAATTCATATGGGATTTGTGAGCGAGAGGTTAAGGCCTTTTTATAAGCCCAAACATAACCAAAACAGACTTTAAGTCAAGGTATACTTGGGTTACAGCCAAATCGGGTCTTTCCCGAACCAAAAGAACATTTCTAGAGGTCCCCTGACTGAATGCGGTCGGACTTAAGCTCATGGATGTCGGATCCTGATCACATTAAGTTTTCAATTTGATAGGGTTCCTAGATCGCACGTGACGGACTAGTTTCAATTCAGCGGTCACTGAGACTCGATCAGGGATTACAAGTATACTGACCTGAGTGGGAAATGTTCCCTGATCCGAGGGTGTATTTTGGTCAGATTCCGACGGTCAGAACGCTTATACTTAACCCGCAAGCGAAACGGGCCAGATTTATTTAAATCACATTTAATTTATAAAGAATTTCACTCTTTCTCACACTCCTTACTCCAGGGCCAATGAAATAGCCTCAGAACATCAGTTGGGATTGATTTTCGAAATGATTGTCAAGTCCAACTAGGCGGTCATAATTGTCTAAGATTATCGCTATCAGAATTTCGACGCGCGGTCTAGATCCAATAGAAAGTTTCAAAGGGTTCCTAAGAACAAACAGGTTTAGAGTTTGATCTTGAATTTCACGGTAAGGTAGCGTCAATGATTCTATAGGTTTTGGGTCTTACATATCGTATTTAAAATGGTTGGTGCTAATTTTACAGAAAATCTAGTGTAGCGCTGGTTAATTCACGTTAAATTTCTAAAGAATTTGGTTATAAATGATTCCTTTGGCTTTGGAATTGATTCCTAAGAGGTTATCAAGGTGTCATGGTTGACCCATGGCCTAAGAACGTCTAACCCTAGGTTGGCAAAAATCCAGGGTGTTACATTTTATTACAATGCTGAAAGGGAAATACATATCAAAGCTCCAGGAGTTCGCTGCACGCTCCAAACTCAACAATGCTGCGACCTAACGCCACCTGCACACATCTATCGTGCTTAATCTTATAAAAAGCTTAGAGGGTGGTGTAAGTGTGTGTATAATGTAAGTTTCAAGTATACAATGTAGGTCTATAAATCATACAATGTAGGAAATACTGGCAAAGCTATAAGTCATACAATATCGGAGTATGCAATGTAGATCGATTATGCAATACGGAGACATAGGTAGCCAAATATCAGATGACAAGGATGCAATGCAATATGCGGTGCGAATGACCATGCAGGAGTGTGAAGTCGAGATGATAGTACGAAGTATAGCAGGCTATGGGGTCCATCCTAAGGGACTTCACTACAAGAAATCCCACCTTTAGCAATGAAAATTTCCGTCGCTGAAAGCCAAATTTTCGTAGCTAATGAGTTTTAGCAATGAAAATTTTCATCGTTAAATTCATTGCTAAAAGACCCTCGTAAAAGGTTTTTAGCGATGAAAAATTTTAATCATCGGTAAAGGCATGCTTTTTAGCGACAAATTTTTTCATCGCTAAAAACTTTTACAAAACTTTAAGCGATGAATATTTTCGTCGCTAAAAAACTTTTACAAAACTTTTAGCGACGAACATTTTCGTCGCCAAAAAATAACTGTTCAACTTTTAGTGACAAATATTTTCGTCGCTAAAAAACCTTTACAAAACTTTTAGGGGCGAACATTTTCATCGCAAAAAAAATAACTGTTCAACTTTTAGCGACGAATATTTTCGTCGTTAAAAAACTTTTACAAAACTTTTAACGACAAAAAATTTCATGGCCAAAAAATAATTGTTCAACTTTTAGCGATGAAAATATTCGTCGCTAAAAAACTTTTACAAAACTTTTAACGGCTAACATTTTCATCGCCAAAAAATAAATGTTCAACTTTTAGCGACGATAGTTTTCGTCGCTAAAAATAATTAGAAAACCTTTAGCGATGAACATTTTCTTCTCCAAAAAATAAATGTTAAACTTTTAGTAATGATTGTTTTCATCACTAAAAATAATTTGAAAACTTGTAGTGACAAACATTTCGTCGCTAAAAAATACATAAAAAACTTTTACCGACGAAAAGTTTTGTAGTTAAAAATATTTAAAAAAGTTTTTTCCCTACGAAAATTTTCATAGGTAAAAGTCTCTTTTAAAAAAAAAAAATATTCCAGCACGAAATTCCTAATATACACCTGTTACAATATATATTTCATCATATTCATCCTGATATACACCTGTTATATAATATATTTCATCATATTCACATTCACATTCATCTAATCCTAAATTAGTAAATCCATCCAACATAAACTACATTCATCCAAACACAAACAATCTTATCCACATCACTTTCATTCACGCATAAATACATATAAGTTTAAACATCATAAATAAAATACAAAAAATTAGAAAGACGAAGGCGGAGGTTAGGGAGTTGAGATTAGGATTAGGTGTAGGTTTAGATTTGGGGATTTGAGAATACGTTAAGATTTAGGTTTAGGAAATTGGGTTTACATTTGGGTTTTAGGTTTAGATTATAGCTAGATTATAAGTGTAGGTTATAGGTTTAGGTTTAGGTTAGGTTTAAGGATAAGGTTTAGGGAATTGAGTTTAGGTTATAGGTTATAGGTTATAAGTTATATGTTAAGGTTTAGAGAATTGATTTTAGGTTATAGGTTATAGGCTTAGGTTAAGGTTTAGGGAATTGAGTTTAAGTTATAGGTTTTGGGATTTGAGAATAGGTTTAGGTTTAGGTTAAGGTTATAAGTTTAGGCTAAGGTTATAAGTATAGGTTTAGGTTAAGGTTATAAGTTTAGATTAAGGTTATAAGTATAGGTTTAGGTTATAGGTTAAGGTTTAGGTTTAGGTTATAAGTATAGGTTTTAAGAATTGAGAATAGGTTTAGGTTAAGGTTATAAGTTTAGGTTAAGGTTATAAGTATAGGTTAAGGTTTAGGTTTAGGTTATAAAGGTTTTAGGATTTGAGAATAGGTTTAGGTTAAGGTTTTAGGTTATAGGTTATAGGTTTAGGTTAGGGTTTAGGGTTAGGTTATAGGTTTTGGGATTTGAGAATAGGTTTAGGTTAAGGTTATAAGTTTAGGTTTAGGAAATCGGGTTTGGGTTTGGGATTGGGTTTAGGTTTGGGTTTTCAAGTTTAGGTTTAGGTTTAGGTTAGGGAGTTGAGATTATGATTAGGTGTAGGTTTAGGTTTAGGGATTTGAGAATACATTAAGGTTTAGGTTTAGGAAAATGGGTTCGGGTTCGAGATTGGGTTTACTTTTGGGTTTTATGTTTAGGTTTAGGCTATAAGTTTAGGTTATAGGTTATAAGTGTAGGTTTAGGTTTAGGTTTAGGTTTTAGGTTTAGGTTATAGGTTATAGGTTAAGGTTTAGGTTTAGGCTTAGGTTATAAAGGTTTTAGGATTTAAGAATAAGATTAGGTTAAGGTTTTAGGTTATAGGTTATAGGTTTAGGTTAGGGTTTAGGTTTAGGTTTAGGTTATATGTTTTGGGATTTGAGAATAGGTTTAGGTTAAGGTTATAAGTTTAGGTTTAGGAAATCAGGTTCGGGATTGGGTTTAGGGTTGGGTTTTCAAGTTTAGGTTTTGGTTTAGGTTAGGGAGTTGAGATTAGGATTAGGTGTAGGTTTAGGTTTGTGGATTTGAGAATACATTAAGTTTTAGGTTTAGAAAATTGGGTTCGGGTTCGAGATTGGGTTTACTTTTGGGTTTTATGTCTAGGCTTAGGCTATAGGTTTAGGTTAGAGGTTATAAGTGTAGGTTTTAGGTTTAAGTTTTAGGTTTAGGTTATAGGTTGAGGTTTAGGTTAAGTTTTAGGATATAAGTTTTGGGATTTGAGAATAGGTTTAGGTTATAAGTATAGGTTTAGGACATAAGAATAGGTTTAGGTTCAAGTTTTATGTTTAGAGGTTTTGGGATTTAAGAATAGGTTTAGGTTAAGGTTATAAGTTTAGGTTTAGGAAATCGGGTTCAGCTTCGGGATCGGGTTTAGGTTTGGGTTTTCAAGTTTAGGTTTAGGTTTAGGTTAGGGAGTTGAGATTAGGATTAGGTGTAGGTTTAGGTTTAGGAATTTGAGAATATGTTAAGGTTTAGGTTTAGAAAATCGGGTTCAGGTTCGAGATCGAATTTATGTCTGGGTTTTAGGTTTAGGTTTAGCTATAGGTTTAGGTTATAGCTTTAGGTTATAGGTTATAAGTGTAGGTTTAGGTGTAGGTTATAGGTTTAGGTTATAGGTTTTAAGTTTAGGTTATAGGTTATTGGTTTAGGTTTAGGTTATAGGTTTTTGGATTTGAGAATAAGTTTAGGTTATAAGTATAGGTTTAGGTTATAAGACTGGGTTTAGGTTATAAGTATAAGTTTAGGTTATAAGTATAGGTTTAGGTTATAAGAATAGGTTTAGGTTTAGGTTTTATGTTCAGGTTATAGGTTATTGGTTTAGGTTTAGGTTATAGGTTTTCGGATTTGAGAATAAGTTTAGGTTATAAGTATAGGTTTAGGTTATAAGAATAAGTTTAGGTTATAAGTATAGGTTTAGGTTATAAGAATAGGTTTAGGTTTAGGTTTTATGTTTAGGTTAAGGTTATAGGTTTAGGTTATAGGTTATAAGTGTAGATTATAGGTTTAAGTTTAGGTTAGGTTATAGGTTAAGGTTTAGGGAATTGAGTTTAGGTTATAGGTTTATAAGTTAAGGTTATAGGTTAAGGTTTAGTTTATAGGTTAAGGTTTAGGTTTAAGTTTAGGTTATAGGTTTTGGGATTTAGAATAAGTTGAGGTTTAGGTTATAAGTTTAGGTTTAGGAAATCGGGTTCGAGTTCGGGATCGGGTTTGGGTTTGGGTTTTCAAGTTTAGGTTTAGGTTTAGGTTAGGGAGTTGAGATTAGGATTGGGTGTAGGTTTAAGTTTAGGGATTTGAGAATATGTTAAGGTTTAGGTTTAGGAAATTAGGTTCGGGTTCGAGATCGGGTTTACGTTTGGGTTTTAGGTTTAGGTTTAGGTTTAGGTTTAGGTTATAGGTTTAGGTTATAGGTTATAAGTGTAGGTTTAGGTTTAGGTTTTAGGTTTAGGTTATAGGTTATAGGTTTAGGTTATAGGTTTAGGTTTAGGTTTAGGTTTAGGTTATAGGTTTAGGTTATAGGTTATAAGTGTAGGTTTAGGTTTAGGTTTTAGGTTTAGGTTATAGGTTATAGGTTTAAGTTATAGGTTTAGGTTTAGGTTTAGGTTTAGGTTATAGTTTTTGGGATTTAAGAATAGGTTTAAGTTATAAGTATAGGTTTACATTATAAGAATAGGTTTAGGTTTAGATTTTATGTTTAGGTTAAGGTTATAGGTTTAGGTTATAGGTCTAGGTTTTGGGTTTAAGTTTGGGTTTTCAAGTTTAGGTTTAGGTTTTGGGTTATAGGTTTAGCTTATAGGTTTAGGTTTAGGTTAAGGTTAGGTTTTAGGTTTTAGGTTATAGGTTAAGGTTTAGGTTATAGGTTTTGGTTTAGGTTAAGTTTATAGGTTTTGGTTTAGGTTTAGGTTAAGGTTTTAGGTTTAGGTTAAGGTTTTAGGTTTAGGTTATAGGTTTAGGTTAGGTTTAGGTTTAGGTTATAAGTATAAGTTTTGGAATTTGAGAATAGGTTTAGGTAAAGGTAATAAGTTTAGGTTAATGTTATGAGTATAGGTTTAGGTTATAGGTTAAGGTTTAGGTTTAGGTTATAAGTATAGGTTTTGGGATTTGAGAATAGGTTTAGGTTAAGATTATAAGTTTAGGTTAAGGTTATAAGTATAGTTTTAGATTATACGTTAAGGTTATAAGTATAGGTTTTGGGATTTGAGAATAGGTTTAAGTTAAGGTTATAAGTTTAGGTTTAGGTTATGGGTTAAGGTTTAGGTTTAGGTTATAAGTATAGGTTTTGGGATTTGAGAATAGTTTTAGGTTAAGGTTATAAGTTTAGGTTTAGGTTATGGGTTAAGGTTTAGGTTTAGGTTATAAGTATAGGTTTTGGAATTTGAGAATAGGTTTAGGTTAAGGTTATAAGTTTAGGTTAAGGTTGTAAGTATAGGTTATATGTTTAGGTTAAGGTTTAGGTTTAAGTTATAAGTATAGGTTTTGGGATTTGAGAATAGGTTTAGGTTATAGGTTAAGGTTTAGGTTTAAGTTATACGCATAGATTTTGGGATTTGAGAATGGGTTTAGATTAAGGTTACGAGTTTAGGGTTAAGGTTATAAGTTTACGTTATAGGTTAAGGTTTAGGTTTAGGTTATAGGTTATAGGTTAAGGTTTAGGTTAGGTTTTAAGTTTAGGTTAAGGTTATAGGTTTAGGTTTAGGCTATAGGTTTAGGTCTAGGTTTAGGGAATCAGGTTCAGTTTCGGGTTCAGATCGGGTTTAGGTATTATCTAGTATTATCTACTATTGAACCTAGTATTATATACTACATACTAGTAACATGCAACCAATATTGGGGCACCATACCATAAGCTACAAGAATTCCATGTCCCCCTAAACACGGTATCCTCTATTAATAATATATATATATATATATATATATATATATATATATATATATATATATATATTATAAGTTCTTTATTTTCATTTACATTCACAAATACATTCATCATCCATCCAAGAAAATTGAAATAAGTACTGTCACTATATGACTAACAGTTGAAAAAGAAAATCATGCATCTTCTCTTACCGTTGCATCTTAGCTAGATAGAGAGATCACACCTGAAAGTCCATAGGGAAGTGTAAGACCCGCATCCTATCTCATACCGTTTTATAGGGCTTCGTGATTCTCCCGGTCGAATTTCGGCGACCGTGATCTGTTATTGGCATTAGCGCGTGATCCAGAGTCATGTCTTGCATTCCAGATTCAGCTCAACCCGAGACTTGTACCCTTGCGACCGCGCCGTCGCCACGGTTCTGACTCCACGACTCGCTCGCCGAGGCGATACCCGTGTCAGGATATGTGGGCCTATGTTTAGTTCGAGAAAAATACCGCACGTTGCAATTCTGAGAGAATCTCTATAAAACGTCACATCAATCAATCAAATCAAGTCAAGTACAAGCAACCATTCCCAAGTACAAAAAGTAATCCCAAAAGTAAACTTTCCTATCACCTTACCATCCTCTCTCCCATCACTTCTCTTACACCTCCCTCTCTCATCTCTCTCTCATTTTTCAAGCTCGTCCCTCCAAGCAACCCACGTCCATGGCTTCTATGGAAGAGCTTGGTGTGGCCCACTCTTTACCACCCAATCCCACTCTCTAAAATCAATCTCCACCATTCAAATGCATCCTTTGGAGCACTAAGATATGTTGATGGAAGAAGAAATCCAAGAAGATAAAAGTGGGTGCTTCTCTCTCTCTCTCTCTCTCTCTCTCTCTCTCTCTCTCTCTCTCTCTCTCTCTCTCTCTCTGTCTCTCTCTTTGTATTTATTTATTTATTTATTTATTTATTTATGATGATATGGCCGTGTGGCCCACTTGGATGGACCCCACCATGAAGCATGTATTGGACCCAAGTCATTTGTAGGTGAGGGCCACTTTATATCTGTTGTTCCACACACCCAACCATGTGGTGGCCCACCTAAGCAAAGCCCACCTTGAACGTTTGTGTGAGCCAGGACGCTGGACGTGAAAATAAAAGTATCAGCTTTATTCTAAGCTTTGGAGAGGGCCACTCATGCAAGCCCCACCTTGATGTATGTTGTTAATCCAAGCCGTCAATTCCGTCCCTCAGATCATTTTAGGCGTTGAGCAAAAAAAATGAAGTTGATCCGAGTTTCTGGTGGGCCATAGCATAACAAACAGCATGCTTACCATTGAAATCCACCCTGTTGTTTTGATGCACCAAAAATATACCGAATATTGGGCTTGATGGGTCCGTATTGAGCCCTGAAATCTAATGGCTGGGTTGGATTCACCTGATGTGGGCCCTACGTACAAAAAACCCCAAAATTTATATTTTTTCAAAGAAAAAAAAAACAAAAAATAAGTAGTAGCCACTACTGCTGCTATCAGTGTAGAGGACGCGCAGCGTCCTGCGCCATGGGTAGAGGGACCGCAGTCAGACGGCCTAAACGTGGGCCCCACCATGATGTATGTTTGGTATGTCCACACCGTCCATCTTAAAGGCCCTTAGGGCAGTGGGCCACTCTCCAAATATCAGCTACATCCGAAGCTTAGGTGGCCCACATCATAGGAAACAATGGTGATTATATGGCTACCTTGAAATCCATTTTGGGTTCACAGAAGTTTTGGATCTTTACGAAATATGTTTTTACTCTTCATCCAGGTCTGCATGACCTTATGAACGGTTTGGATGGCTTATAAACATTATGGTGGGCCCCACGTGGGACCCACAATGATATATGTGCTTTATTTCCACCGTCCAGGCAGACGGTGGAGCCCATGGTAACATATGTGTTTCATTCACACCGTCCACTACCGTGGACGGTGGAGGCCACCTAGATGTATGTGTTTAATCCATGCCATCCAGCCGTCAATCAGGTGGGCCACACAACAGGAAACAATGGAGATTGAACGTCTGCCGTTGAAACCCGGTTGGGTTACAGGTGTTTTAGATCATTATAAAATTTATTTTTCCTCTTGGTCCGGGTTTGTGAGACCTATCTACACCGTCCGGCCATTAGTGTGGGCCACGCCATGATGCGTGTAACACACCCCTGGTGTGGGCCTACAGTGATGTACGTGTTGTCCAGGCTGTCCAAGGCCTGGAGGTTATCAGTATATTAAATATGATATTATATATATATATATATATATATATATATATATATATATATTATACTAAGAGGTGGGCCACACGTGTGGACCCACCGTGACCTCGTGTGTTAGATCAGCACCGTCCAACGCATACACGGGTCTCTAGACGGTGGCATTCCTTATGACATGTTATATTATAATATATTATATTATATTATATTATATTATATATACTACAGCAGGCCACTACGTGGACCGTTCCATGATGTATATATCTGCACCATCAAATTTCTAGACGGCGCAGTAAGCATGATTAGCATGCCGCCCATCCAGATTACGTGGGGCCCCTGTGATGTATGGGTCTTTCCCACACCGTCCATCCATTCATCTAGCACTCTGTGGGCCACGTAGGTTGACCCCACCCCTGAGGGATTTTCACACTCATGTTGTCCGTCTGTTTGGATGAGGACGCCACCCTGATGTATGAGTTTCATTCCATGTCATCCAACTATTTTTCACTTCAATCGCCCATCAACTGGCGTGCCACGCCAGGTACGGCCCCACCATGATGCATGTGTTGTATTCCTACCGTCCATCCATTTGGCGATCCCGTCTCACGGCTTGAGACTAAGGCGGATCCAATTTCAAATGGACCACACTGCAGAGAACAGCGGGATGAATGCCACCATTGAAAACCCTTTGGGATTACAGGGGTCTGGACCAATATAATGTTTATTTTTCCTCTATATCCATGTCTTTGTGACCTTATGCATAGACTGGATGGAAAATAAATACCATAGTGGGCCCATTAGAATTAACCATGGAAATCATTATCACCACTGCTATTTACAGTATGGTCCAGATGATTTTTTGATCTAATTCATTGGTAGGATAATGCACTAAAATGATCTCTATAGTTGGATAAATGGTGCCGCCCAAGTAGTGCAGCTCACTTGTTGTATTTGAGAAGTCCAAAGTGATGTATTAAGGCCCGTGGGTTGAGGCCCATTGTGATATATTTTCGTCTCATTTGGTAAGGCCCATTTAATGTATTAGGGCCCATGGGTTGAGGCCCATTATGATGTATCTGAAGCTCAAGGGTAGAGGCCCATTGTGATATATTTAAGGCCCACCTTAATGTATTTTGTGGCCCGTTGTTAAGTCCCACCTTGATGTGTATGAGGCCCATTGTTGAGGCCTATCTTATGTGTATAAGACCATTGTTGAGACTCTCCTTGATGTACTTTGTGGCCCATTCAAGAGGCCCATTTTGATATACTTGTGGCCCATCATGATTTATCTTTGACCTAGGAGCAGGGCCCACCTGTTGCATGTTTTGAGGCCCAAGTGTAGGGCCCACCTATTGTGTATTTATGGCCCATTATGATGTATTCAAGGCCCATGGTTGAGGCCCAGTGCGATGTGTGTATGGCCCATTAAGTTGTGTATAAATCTCTTATATGGGCCACTCCTTGGGAGTAATGTTGGTTAGATGTCCACCTTAATATGCAATGATGGTTAGATGTCCTCATTGTGACCTTCCCGTAGGCTTTGTTAGGCCTATTCGCACCATTCTCTAAGTGGGTTAATCCAAATAAGTGGGCCCCATTCGCCATAGACGGATGGCTCTGTGCTATTAGATTTGATATAACCACGGCCGAGTGCCGATCTTTATACTATGATTAATCAGCTGATCATCTATAGACCCCGCTTTGTTTATCTGCTAATTATCGGTGCTTATTGTCGAGACCGACGCTGATTATCATCCCTGAGTATCGGTGCTTATTATCAATGCTCATTATCGATTTCGATTGATGTGACCGATTTTCTGATTTCAATTATCGACCGATTCTGATTATTGTAACCGACTTGCCGATTTTGATTGTCAAGACCGATTGTCGAGACCTATATTATGTACATGCAACTGTAGTTGAGACCCATTGTAATGTATATTAGGCCCATGTGAAAGGGTCATCGTGATGTGTATTAAGCTCTTAATTAAGGCCCATGGTGTTGTATATTTAGCCCTGGAGTGAGGTCATGGGTCCACTATATGTTAAGATCTATGAGGGTCATTCCTTGGGGCAATGTTGGTTAGATGTCCACATTATTGAGGTCGATTATTAATGCCGATTATTGATACTGATTATGAGTATGTGACAGCATAGCATCATGATACATGCTCATACGCATCATCTGCATGTTTGTAATGAGATGTGGTTGACCATTACATACGTCATTAGGTGTGTTGTTATGAGACTCTCTGATAGGAGGAGATTGTCTCACATGAGCACACGGTATGCGCTGGATAGATGCATGACTGGATTGCATGACTCGTGCATCTTGCATTGCATTATGTTATACTGTACGACCTAGCGACATCATGGTCGTAGCCTCCACAGGCATTTCGTGGATGGCCAGATGGGATATCAAAAATTTATTCTACATGGGATGCTATAGATATCCCTGGATGAAAGTTCCTAAACCCTCTTGGTTCTAGAGGTTGCTCCAATGTCTAGACCGAGTGGATGTATGAGCGCATGAGGGCCGTATACCGTTAAGTTGCATCTCCCATTGTGTCATGGTCGGTTGGAAGGGGGTGCGGCCTTACCTTCCCGAGAGGAGGGGGCAAAGCTAGGCTGAGTTTGACCAACTCGAGGAATGGGTCCTCAATCGACGAGTCGGGCCCGATATTGGCAAGAGGATAGTGAGGTCTCTTCCACTTACTTTGTTGCATGCGATGAGGTGACAATCTGGTTTAAAGTGTAATAGTCCCGGTGATTTTTCCAGAGAGATGAACTATACTGATATGTGGACTTATTAAGCAGGAGTTGCATACTCATTCATTCATTCACTATTCACTCGGGTTGGTGGTGCACAACTATTTATTACATGTACCTTTGCAATGGTCAGGATTTCGGTTGGGGCGCGCGACTAACCTGAGATTAGGAGTTTACCACATCAAGTCTGACTATCCAAATATAGGTATGGGACTGATTTGGATAGAAGTCCCTTGTGATGGACTCCATAGCCTACAATACTACGTACTATCATCCCAACTTCACACTCCAGCATGGTCATTCCATTCGCACCGCATATTGCATTACATCCGCAGCATATGGCATTTTGAGTTATTGTGTTTCTGCATTTACATAATCTAGATATGGCTAACACTATTCTTGAACTCATTAGGAATTACATATTGCATCGCATCCTCGACATCTGATATCTGGCTCTTTATGACTCCTCATTTGTATAGTTGTTATATATTACGCATTCTGATATTGATTGACTCATGAAATTGTCTGTATTTTCGCTTACTCTGTTATTGTATGATTTATGATCTTATCAGTATTTATGTTTACTCTGATAATTTATGATCTTGTCTGTATTTCTGCTTATTTTAATGTTATACGATTTAGGATTATCAGCATTTTCGGTATTGTATGATGATGGCATTGTATGGAATACTTGGCACTTACCTTGTATACACACTTACAACATTCTCTAAGCTTTATATAAGCTTATGCATGATAGATGCGTGCAGGTGATGTTAAGTTACAGCGGCGTTGAGCATGGAGCGTGCAGGTGTCTTATGGAGCTTGATTTTATTTTGACATATGTATTTTCCCTTTTAGCATTGTATCCAAAGCTTATATTAGTGGATATGTGATGATGATGTTGCCTTTATGATTTGGGTATACTTTTGGTTATGCTTATTACGAGTTAAATGTATAAAAATAAAATAAAATCCTCCTTGTAGGATCTCAGGATCGAAATTTGGCGTATGGACGCTAGGAGCCGAGAATGGGGTACTATGAAGGCTGTTGGCACCGGATTCGGCGATCGAAATTCCTGTAAATCTGATTTTTGAATTTGGAGCGTGATAGGAAGGGACATGAGCAACCCAGTGACGGCTTACCATGGCATTTATCTTCAAAAGAACATTTGTCAAACATTGGTCATTAACTCTTTGAGGCACAATGCATTGAGTGACAATACTAAATTTTGGCAAGTTCTTTTTCTTCCATGTACCTTCAGAAATGGCACAAATATTAGCTTGATCTAAAACTTTCATGGCCCTTAAATAGTTTAAAAGTGTGAAATTCTCTAAAATGAGAAACTGATCTTAGAAATTAAATTAGAATCCCAAGCCTAAAAGCATGAAGTTGTGTCCCTGTGTCCATGCATTTTACACACCAACACAATTAAAAACAACTCACAATAAGATAGCAAAAAGAGCCAATTTGAAGTAAAAAAAGTAACAGCTTCAAAAAGCTTACCACATCAACAAGTGAACCAATGCATACTACAGAAAAACCTGCCCCCAAACCAGCCAAAAGGTGGGTAAAAACATTGTCCGAGAACCCGGGAATTTTCAAGATTGTCTGTATTGGAAGAAACAAAATATATGTGTCAATTAAACAGGAAGATTTTAGAGATTGAAATAAAGGACATACAACAAGAGGAGTGCATCAATGAGATTCACTATTGTAACTTTTACCTGCTTCACTTGATCATAAGTTGATAGTTCAGCAACATTTATGATGGCATTACACAATTTTGAGAGTCACCACAGGTTTTAGAGATATGGATGCACCTATTATCCCAGTTAGATTCGCCATGACCTTTTTAAATTTAAAAAAAATATACAAAAAATAAAAAAATCCAAGAAGGAACTCATTTGAGGTCACATTTGTTTGAGCCCATAATCATATGGTTTGAGCTTGGTTCTATAAATGAATTCTTTCTACAGCCATTTATATCAAACTGCTTGGCTTTCCAGCATGAAAAGAGAATTCCCACTAATTTCAGTAGAAACCAGTGTGGGAATTAAATTCATTGATTTCCATTATGCATAAACCCAAAAAAATAGACTTGGGTCAACTTGATCCTATCAAAACATGAAATCGAAATATTTAAGCAGAAAATGCACATAAATTGGTAAAAAGGGAAAATTTTAATCACTATAAAAACTAGGAAGTCGATATCACTTACATGCAAACTAAACTGTGAAAAACAAAAAACATCAAAAATGCAGAAAAGTATTTTCGTAGAGGTAGCTTTCAGGCATAACAACTTTGGCAAGATGTGATGGTTGATATATGTGACATACAAGTAACTGAAATTAATCTAAGAGTGAGTGATTTTGTTATTCCTAGTTGTAGAGCTTCCAAGCTCCTATAGTATGAGCATGGCTCAAATATACGACTTGTGACTTATAGTTAGGAAGATATATGGGCAGCCTGACCGTAGGAACAACAAACCTGCATGCCTTCAATGTTATTGATACCAACACCAATATCAACCTCTTGAATCATGCCAACATCATTTGCAATAAGGTTGCAATAAAGTTCACCATCACCATCCATTTTTTTTTTCTTCTTCTTTTTTTTCCCCCAATGTTGAACTACACACATCTAATCCTTTTTTGAACATGAGAATACTTGATTACTTCAATGTGTACTAGAAGACTGACAAGATTTTGTGTAGGACTAGACTCCAGTGGCTTAATTCCTAGACTCTTGTGGCTTAATTCCTATAGGTAAAAGAGTTGCACCTTATAGGAAGACTTGTGCTAATGAGCACCTTTTGACACAGCATATTATAGGATTTCAAATATCAACCCCCACACACAAACACAAAAAAGAAAGAAATGACTTAATCCCCACAAATGCACAAAAATTGTTATTCTGGAAGTCATGCACATAACAATTATCTTTTAGTACAGTGACTTACTAATGGCCTAACAAGAATAAAATCTTCCTTGATCAAATTATCTCATAAGATTAGTTCCTTCTTCCAAACAGTCACGTAGTCAAATAAAGAAACAGAAATATATATCTAAAACTACTCAATACCAATCACAATGAAGAGGACAAATGGTCCAGAAGACGTAATAAGTCCAATCTGAATTAAGACAGATGTTCTTAAGGACCTGATGAAGGGCCATCATCCCAACCACTACTGTTCTTACCCTTGCTTGGGCCTCTCTCTGCTACAAATTTCACCCATTTGTTCTCATTTCTAGGGCTTTTGATTGAGCATCAATGGCCGTAAATGCATACCAAACCCTCTGACGAGAATGAGTGCCTTCATCATTGCACGAAGAACCAACTATTCTTGTTGATCTATCACAAAATTGCCCCCAAAATTTAAGAATTTAACATAAACCATGCAGAAATTCAAAACAAAATATGTCACAAATTCAACACATATGAGAGCCTAGCCTAAATCAAGTAAAGTTATTGGCCTCAGTGTGCTAGGTGTGAAACTGAACCTGCCATGGATTCTCAGTGCTCACAGTGCATAGTGAAGCCATGTTCATAACAACTTACAGAAAAATAAATAAATAAATAAACACTCATCATCCTCTTAACCATACATGAAATAAGGCCGTTATGGTAATATGCAAGGGTGTTTTCGTCAAATCAAGTAACACAGGCCGGTCTCTGACCTGAAAAACTAGGGTTTGAGACAGTAATTTCTCCCTAAACATATACAAGAAATAAGGCTACAAAAAAGAAATAAAGAGAGAGGGGTCGATTTTGAAATACCTGGTGGGAATCGACCCATTTTCAGAGACGATTGAACTGGAACGAACAGCTTCCAAGAAATAAAGTCCTATTTTTGAAATGAAAGAGAGCAAGGAAAATGCACATGAGGACTAAGAGAAAGAAGAAGAAATGGGAATTGAAGGTAGGGGACGACGAAACACGTACTGTCTTCTTCGACATCTCGAGCATCTCTTAGTCCAAAGGAGTCGATGATGGCCATGGATTCTAACAGCTGCTGAGAGGAGGAGAAGACAGATTAAATCTGGGTTAGGGAACAGGGAGAGAGAGAGAGAGAGAGAACGAGAGACCAGATTTGGGATTTGGGGTTTCTTTGGGCGTGACTCTGTTTTTGAGCATGTGCCCAAATTTAGGCCAAGGTCTGATATGGCTCTGTGGGCCCCACCATGATGCGTGTCAAACATCTGCCCCATCATTCAAATGCACCAGGGCCCAAGGATTAAAAATCAAATCAATCTATGACTTGTGTAAGCCACACCACATACAAAAGTTGAGAGGGGTTACCCTCCATTAAAATATTCATAATCATTTGTTAGGCTCACCGAGATGTGGTCCACAAATCCAGCCCATCCATTATGTGTGTGCCACTTGGATGAGGGCTCATACCAAGTTTCAGACTTATCCAAATTTCAGGTGGGGCCCACTAAGTGCTTTTATATGTTTTAGGCATTTCTTCACAAGATTTTAGATGGTATGGCCCACCAGAGTTCCGTATACGGCTGATTTTTGGGATATCCCATAATTTAAAAGGGACCCATCAAATGCATGGTGTTGATGTTTGACACATTTCATGGTGGGGCCCACATGGCTTGACCTCATGGGGACAGCATGGACTAAACACAAAGGTCAAGCTATGTGGGCCCCACCATGACATGTGTCAAACATCAACACCGTGCATTGGATGGGCTCCCTTTAAATTATGGGATATCCCAAAAATCAGCCGTATACAGAACTTAGGTGGGCCATTCCATCTAAAATCATGTGAAGAAATGCCTAAAACATATAAAAGCACTTGGTGGTACCCACCTGAAATTTTTATGCATATGAAACTTGGTCTAACTCCTCATCCAAGTGGGACACACATAAAGGATGGGCTAGATTTGTGAACCACATCTCGGTGGGCCTAACAAATGATTATGAGTATTTTAATGGAGGGTAACCCCTCTCAACTTTTGTATGTGGTGTGGCCAAAAAAAGTCATGGATTGATTTGATTTTTAAGCCCTAAGCCCACCTTAGAATGCTGCATCTGACGATGGGGTAGATGTGGGCCTACTTTGATATATATATTGTATATCCATATGATTCATTTGTTTTGCCGACTCTTTATAGGATATGAGCCCAAAAATGAATCATATTCAAATATCAGATGGGCCACACCACATGAAAACAATAGTGATTGGTTATCCATCATTAAAATCGTCGTAAGGCCAACTGTACTATTTATTTGACATCCAGTCTATTTATTAGGTCATAGGCCTAGATGAAGGGGAAAAACAAAAATCATCTCGGTCCAAAACTTTTATGGCCCCCAAAATGTTTTAAACGGTTGACTCTCATTCAACATTGTTTCCTGTAATGTGGTTTATTTCATATTAGGATATGCCTCATTTTTTGTCTCATGCCATAAGATGATTTGTAAAAATGGATGGACGGCATGGATTAAACACATACGTCATGGTGGGGCCCACAGAGCACCAACTACAAGTCATTGGATGGTGTCAGGGGGAGCAGTCAATTTGTTCCCCTTATTTGTGGTGTGGTTCATTTAATTAATCTTTAGATATGAATAATTTTTTGGATAGTTCTCTATAATGATATCGAAAAATGGATGAACAAGCCAATGATCCCAAATTTTTAGTAAATCCAAAACTCAAGTGGACCATGCCACACGAAACAGTGTAGAATAATGATTTCCACCATTGATACCTTCCTTGGGCGCATAGTAATGTTTATTTGACATCCACCATGATCTATTTGTTTCATCCATGCTGTCCATCCATTTCTTAAGATAATTTTATCATTGATTCCAAAAAATGAGGCTGAAATAAATCTTGGGTCGACCACACAATGCTAAAATAATAGTGATTGGATGTCCACGGTTAAAAATAATTTTCTAATAAGACCACACGTTATGTAGGACCAAAATGTTTTTTTTTAGAGAGAAAAAAACATTGTTGGAACCATCAAAACTCAACTTAGAACCACCAGAATACATATTACATCTCCATTTTTCTTCTTCTTCTTTTTCCAATCTTGGATAATGAGAATTTATCCTCCAAATCAAGAAATTGTAAGGGGCAGATTAATCAAAATTCAAATGTTTATATGCTATCCAAACAATTAAATCATTCCCACTGAGATAAAGTGAAATCACTAAAACATTAACCTAATGAAAAGCTTATGAGGCTACATGAATGTTTCAATAATGTTTACTGAAGCCCCACCGTTTACTCTCATTTAGCATACTTGAGTTTTGAATCAATTTATTTTTGGTGGCACGTATCTACAAAATGTATGGATGAGATGAATTCTCACAGGCATTATGGTGAGCCCCACCTAGCATCCCATCCTATTGAAGGCTTCTCCAGAACCCAGGTCCGTAGCAGGAATGGATTGGCTACTCCCCCTACCACCAACGAATGGCTGATGGTCGGTGTTCTGTGGGCCCCACCATGATGTATCTTTTATCCATGTCATCCATCTATTTTTCTACATCAATTTACAGTATGGGACCAAAAATAAGGTATATCCCAATTTCAAGTGGACCACATTATAGGAAACAGTGTTGAATGAACATCGACCGTTAAAAAATCTTTGGGGGCCATAAATTTTTGGATCAAGATGATCTTTGTTTATTCCTTTTATCTGTGTCTGTATGCCCTAATTAATAGCTTGGAAGTCAAATAAACAGTACAGTGGGCCATGGGAGGATTTTAATGGTGGATATCCAATCACTATTATTTTCCTATGGAGTGGTCCACCTAAGATTTATATCCCTCTCATTTTTGGGATAAAGCCATAAAATGATCTATAAAAATAGATGAACGGCATGGATGAAACACATACACCATGGTGGGGCCCACAAAGCACAGACCATCAGCCAACGGGCTAGTGGCAGGGGGAGTAACCAATTCGTTTCCGTTCATCCATTTTTAAAGATCATTTTAGGACTTGATCCCAAAAATGAGAGTGATATAAATCTCAGGTGGACCATACCACATTAAAACAATAGTGATTGGATATCAACCATTAAATTCCTCCAAAGGCCCACTGTACTATTTATTTGACATCTAATCTGTTAATTAGGTCATATAGTCCCAGATTGAGGGGAAAAAACAAAGATCAGCTAGATCCAAAACTTTTATAGCCCCTTAAAAAATTTAATGGTCGACGTTCATTCAACATTGTTTTCTATAATGTGGTCCACTTTAGATTAGGATATACCTCATTTTTTCGTCTCATATAATAAAATGATATAAAAAAATATACGGACTGCATGGATGAAATATATATATGGAGTAGCCAATCTGTTTCCGCAAGACTCCTACTGAAGTGGCATCACTAGTTATATGTGTTCCATCATGGTGTGTGTTTTGTATCCACACCGTCCATCAATTCGGAGAGATGTATGAATTGTATCCACATTGTCCATCCATTTTCATATAATTTTAGATTATAGTAGATTAAAAAAATACATATCTACGTATCAAGTGGACCACACCATAGGAAATGGTGCTAAGGATGGCCACCATTGAAACCTTTTTAGGGTCCACCATATTGTTTATTTGTCATCCAACCTGTTGATATGGTCATATACACCTGGATGAAGTGAAAAAGTAAATATCATCTTAATCAAAAACTTTTGTGGCCCTGAAGAATTTCTCAATGGTAGGTACTTAATCCTAACTTTGTGGTCCATTTGAGCCGTGGATCTTTGTTATTTTTGGGGTCATACTCTAAAATGATACGTATAAATGAATGGGCAGTGTGGATATAATTCATACATCTTGTTGGCCCCTTAGTGGGCCATCGGAGCCTCATTCATCTGATCCCTCATCTAACCATTACATCCCCAATCCAACCTTCCATTCATCTCATACAATCATCCAAACATCCATCAATCCATCTATTCAACCATTACATCCATCTATATATATAGTCATCCAAACATCCATCCATGCATCCATCCATCCAACCATACTATCCACCTATCCAACCATCTCATTCATACATCTAATCATCCCATCAATCATCAAAACATTCATACATCTAATCATCCCATCAATCATCAAAACATTCATCTATCCATGTCATTTATCCATACAACCACCCCATCCATCCATCCATACATCCATTCAACCATCCCATCCATCCATTCATCCATCTATCCCAACTATCCATCGAACCAACCCATCCATCCATTCATTCTATCCAATCATCAAAACATCCATCCATCCATATCATCTATCCATCCAAACAATCACCCATCCATTCCTATCCCAACCATCCAATCATCTATCCATCCCATCCAAACATCTATCCATCCCATTGATCAATCTATCAATATCCGTCCATCTAATCATCCCATCCAACCATCCCATCAATCAATCTATCCATCCGACCATCCAATCATCAGATCCGTCCATCTAACCATCCAAACATCCATCCATCGCATCAATCCATCCCAAATATCTTATTCATCGGTCCATTCATCCCATCTATTCACATATTGATCCATCTAACCATCCCATTCAACCATCCATCCAACTAACGATCCAAGTATCTCATTCATCCATCCATCTAACTATTTCATCCAACCGTACAAACATCCATCCATCCACCATTCAAAAATTATTTACAACCATTAGCGACAAAACTTTTCGTAGCAGAAAGTCACATCCATGGTTTTTAGCTACGTAAATTTTCGTAGCTAAAAGTAAACTTTTCAATTTTTTTCAAAAATTGTTTACAGCCTTTAGCAACGAAACATTTCATAGCCAAAAGTTTCATCCACGTTTTTTAGTTACCAAACTTTTCGCAGCAAAAAGTAAACCTTTCAATTTTTTTCAAAATTTGTTTACTGCCTTTAGCGACGAAACTTTTCGTGGCTAAAAATCTCCTCCACGTTTTTTAGCTACAAAACTTTTGGCAGCTAAAAGTAAACCTTTTAAGTTTTTCGAAAAATTGTTTATAGCTTTTAGCGACGAAAATTTTCGTCGCTAAAAGTCTCATGCACGTTTTTTTAGCTACAAAAATTTTAGTAGCTAAAAGTAAACCTTTTCATTTTTTTTGGAAAAATTGTTTACAGCTTTTAGCGATGAAAATTTTACTCGCTAAAAGTTCAATCCACGTTTTTTTTTTGCTACGAAACTTTTCATAGCTAAAAGTAAACATTTCGATTTTAAAAAAAATTTGTTTACAGCTTTTAGCAACGAAAATTTTCATTGCTAAAAGTCTCATGCATGATTTTTAACTACGAACATTTTCATAGCTAAAAGTAAACCTTATTTAAAAACTAATTACAGCTTTTATCAGCAAAAAATTTCATCGTTAAAAGTCTCATAAACGTTTTTTTAGATACGAAAATTTTCATAGCTAAAAGTAAACCACTTGTTTATAGCTTTTAGCGACGAAAATTGTTGTCACTAAAAGTCTCATCCACGTTTTTTTAGCTACGAAAATTTTAGTAGCTAAAAGTAAACCTTTCAATTTTTTGTAAAAATTGTTTACAACTTTTAGTGACAAAACTTTTTGTAGCTAAAAGTGTCATCCATGTTTTTTAGCTACAAAAAATTTCGTAGCTAAAAGTAAACCTACTAATTGTTTTATAAAATTGTTTACAACTTTTAGCGACGAAACGTTTCGTCGCTAAAAGTCTCATGAACGTTTGTTAAGCTACGAAAATTTTCATACCTAAAAGTAAACCATTCAATTTTCTCAAAAACATTTTACAGCTTTTAGCGACGAAAAGTTTCGACGCTAAAAGTCTCATGAACATTTTTTTAGCTATGAAAATTTTAGTAGCTAAAAGTAAACCTTTCGATGTTTGGAGAAATTGTTTACAGCATTTAGCGACGAAAAGTTTCGTCGCTAAAAGTCTCGTGCATGTTTTTTTAGCTACAAAAATTTTCGTAGCTAAAAGTAAGCTTTCATTTTTAAAAAAAAAAATTGTTTAAAGCTTCCACATTTTTTTAACCATGAAAATTTTTGTAGCTAAAAGTAAACCTTTATGAATAATTGTGTACAGCTTTTAACGACGAAAATTTTTGTTGTTAAAAGTCAAATGAACGTTTTCTTAGCTACGAAAATTTTTGTAGCTAAAAGAAAACCAATTGTTTACAGCTTGTAGCGACAAAAATTTTCATAGCTAAAAGTCTCATCCACGTTTTTTAACTATGAAACTTTTTGTAGGTAAAAGTAAACCTACTGATTTTTTTTGAAAAATTATTTACAGCTTTTAGCAACGAAAATTTTCTTCGCAAAAAGTCTCATGAATATTTTTTTAGCTACAAAAATTTTCGTAGCTAAAAGTAAACCTTTCAATTTTTTGAAAAATTGTTTACAACTTTTAACGATGAAACTTTTTGATACTAAAAGTCTCATGCACGATTTTTTGGCCCCGAAAATTTTCGTAGCTTAAAGTAAACCTTTCAATTTTTTTGAAAAATTGTTTACAACTTTTAGTAATGAAAATTTACGTCGCTAAAAGTCTCATGCACATTTTTTAGCTATGAAAAAACCTTTTTGAAAACTATTTACAACTTTTAGCGACAAAAACCTTCGTCGCTAAAAGTCACATCAACGTTTTTTAGTTACTAAACTTTTTGTAGCTAAAAGTAAACCAATTGTTTACAGCTTTTAGCAATGAAAATTGTCGTCGCTAATAGTCTCATCCTTGTTTTTTTAGCTACAAAAATTTTCGTAGCTAAAAGTAAACCTTTCGATTTTTTGGAAAAATTGTTTACTGCTTTTAGTGACAAAAATTATCGTAGCTAAAAGTCTCATCCACGCTTTTTAGCTACAAAAATTTTCGTAGCTAAAAGTAAACCTACTGATTTTTTTGAAAATTTGTTTACAGCTTTTGGCGAAGAAAATTTGCGTTGCTTAAATTCTCATAAACGTTTTTTTAGCTACGAAAATTTTTGTTGCTAAAAGTCTCATGCACGTTTTTTTTACTACAAAAATTTTCATAACTAAAAGTAAACCTTTCATTTTATTTTTTTTGAAAAATTGTTTACAACTTTTAGCGACGAAAATTTTCATCGCTAAAAGTATCATGCATGTTTTTTTAGCTACGAAAATTTTCATAGCTAAAAGTAAACCTTTTTGAAAAATTGTTTACAGCTTTTAACGATAAAAAATTTTGTCGCTAAAAGTCACATGAACGTTTTTTTAGCTACAAAAATTTTTATAGCTAAAAGTAAACCAATTGTTTATAGCTTTTAGCGAAGAAAATTGTCATTGCTAAAAGTCTCATCTACATTTTTTTAGCTAAGAAAATTTTTGTAGCTAAAAGTAGTCCTTTCAATTTTTTGGAAAAATTGTTTACAGATTTTAGCGACAAAAAATTTCGTCGCTAAAAGTCTCATCCACGTTTTTTTAGGTACGAAAATTTTCATAGGTAAAAGTCTCATCCATGTTTTTTTAGATACAAAAATTTTCGTAGCTAAAAGTAAACCTTTTAATTTTTTTCAAAAAATTTTTACAGCCTTTAGCAACGAAACTTTTCATAGCTAAAAGTCTCATCCATGTTTTTTTAGCTATAAAAATTTTTGTAGGTAAAAGTAAACCTTTCAATTTTTTTTTGAAAAATTGTTTACAGCCTTTAACGACAAAAATTTTGGTCGCTAAAAGTGACTTTTAGCTACAAAGTTACAATTTTCTCGCAAAAAGTAAACTTTTAGCGTCGAAAAAAAATTTCATCGCTAAAAATCCTCTTTCTTGTAGTGCTTCTATCCAATCTAATCTCATACCTAATTAGGATAGTCAGACTTAATGTGATAAACTCTTGATCTCAGGTTGGTCGCGCGCCCCAACCGAAATCTTAGCCATTGAGAAGGTACACATATCAAAATAGTGGCGTACCACCAGCCCGACTGGATAATGAATGAATGAATGAATAAGTAAGATGTTGAGTACACAACTCCTAGTCAATAAGTCCACATATCAACATCATACATCTCTGGGATCATCACCGGGGTCTAGTACACTCCAAACCAGATTTCCACCCCATCGCGCGCAACTAGGTGAGTAGAAGAGACTTCACTATCCGCCTGGCCAGTAGTCAGCCAATACCAACCCGACATGTCGATAGCGGGCCCATTTATGAGCTGGTCAAACTCATACTAATTTTGCCCACTACGAATCCGACGGATATGGCCACACCCCCTTCCAACCGACCACGACACAGTGGGAGACACAGCCCATTGGTATTCAGCACTAAGCGCTCATGTAATCCACTCGGTCTAGACATTGGAGCATCTTCTAGCCATGGAGGTTTAAGGATTTTCACTCTGGGACATCTATGGCGCCCATATACTAGAACAGATTTTTGGTGTCCCATCTGGCCATCCACAATATACCTGTGAGGCTACGACCTTAAAGATGCTAAGGCGTACAATAGTCATATCCCAAAATGCAAGATGCATGAGTTACACAGTCCATCCATGCATCAATCCTGTGCATACCACGCGCTTATGTGATATAACTCCACCTATCAAGAAGTCTCATAAACAACCTACCCTATAGCATATGCAATGGCCAACCACATCTCATAACAAACATGTAGATGATGTGTATGAGCATATACCATGATGTTATGCTATCACATACTCATAATTAGTATCGACAATCGGCACCGATAATCAGCATCGATAATCAACCTATACAATCAGAATCAATCTTGACAATCGGGATCGGCCTCCACAATCAGAATCGGCCTCGATAATCGGCCTCGACAATCGAAATCGGCCTCAATAATGGGAATCGATAATTGGAATCGGTAATCGGCCTAACAAATGGCCTAAGGGAATGTCATAATGTGGACATTTAACCATCATCACCCATCAATGTGTACATTTAACCAACATTGCTCCTAAGGAGTAGCCTTCATAGGGTCAAACATATATTGGGCTCATGGCCCCACACAAAGGCCTCATACATAACATAATGGGCCGCATACCATCTCTATGGGCTGCATACAATTATAATGGGCCTTACACAAGGGTCTCATACATCACATGGGCTTAATGCACATCACGTGGGTTGTATAACATGGGCCAAATAGACATCACATGGGTCGCATGACATGGCCTAACATATATCACCATGGGCCGCATCACATGGGCTAATACACATCACATAGCCACATGACATGGGCCTAACATATATCCCCATAGGCCGCATCACATGGGCCTAATACACATTACATAGGTCGCATGACATGGGCCTAACATATATCACCATGGGCCACATCACATGGGCCTAATACACATCACATGGGTCACATGACATGGGCCTAACATATGTCACCATGGGCCGCATGACATGGGCCTAATACACATCACATGGGTCGCATGACATAGGCCTAACATATATCACTATGGGCGCATCACATGAGCCTAATACACATCACATGGGCCACATGACATGGACCCAACATATATCACCATGGGCCACATCACATGGGCCTAATACACATCACATGGGCTACATGACATGGGCCTAACATATATCACTATGGGCCGCATCACATGGGCCTAACATATATCACCATGGTTAGCATCACATGGGCCTAATACACATCACATGGGCCACATCACATGGGCCTAACATATATCATCATGGGTCGCATCACATGGGCCTAACATATATCACCATGGGCCACATCACATAGGCCTAATACACATTACATGGGCCTCATGACATGCGCCTAACATATATCACCATGGGCCTAATACACATCACATGGGCCTAATACACATCACATGGGCCGCATGTTATGGGCCTAATACACATCACATGGGCCGCATGACATGGGCCTAATACACATCACATGGGCCACATGACATGGGCCTAACATATATCACCATGGGCCGCATCACATGGGCTTCATATAAGCAAGTGAGCCATATAGGCCTCAACAATGTGCCTCATATACATCAAGTGGACTGCATCAATGGGCCACACCAATGGACTAGAAATACATCACAATGGGCCTTAACAAATGGGCTGGAAATACATCACAATGGGCCTTACCAAATGGGTCGGGAAAACATCACAATGGGCCACATCCCATGGCCTAATGCATACCACAATGGGCCTCGTCACACGGGCCACAATTACATCAAGGTGGGCCTTAACAGATGGGTCATAAATACATCAAGATGGGCCTCATGGATGGGCTGCACCAATGGGCCTCAAGGGAGAGCTTGGATTACACCAAAAATTATTTCAGTACGTGTAGGTGTTACATGTGTATCACTGTATACTATCATTCTATGGGGCACATGGCTCACTAATGATGATCAGCACTGTCAAACATTATCTGTATAAATCAGCACTGCCCAAACATTGGACAACACTGTCCAAACACTGTCCATGTAAATCAACACTGTCCAAACATTGGACAACACCATCCAAACATTGTCCATGCTGGCAAAACAAGTGGACGGCTTGGGTAAAACACATATAAGGTGGGTCCATAATGGACGAATGGTTCCGATCTAATACATACATCGTGGGAGGGCCCACTATCCCATCTGGATGGTGCAAATAAAACATATACATCACGGTCATCCCCACCGTCCAGATGGACGATAAGATAGAACACATACCATGGTGGGACCCTCAAAGCTTGGTGACGTCACTCAGCAGCTAAAAAGCTGGTGTGATGTACCTAGCCAATTTGTCCAGTAGGTAGGTCCCACATGGGGCCCACCACATGTATATATATAATATTATATTTATATATACAAAAAAAATATCCAGCGTCCAGAGGGTCCGAATGCCCAGGACGGATGGTGTGGATTTAAAACCCATACATCGGCTAGGGTCCACACATGGTCAAACTGATGGATGGCTAGATAAAATACATGCCTTAAAGGGGCCTACCGTCCTTGGTAGATGGACAACTTGGGTTGACAAATACATCACAGTGGCCAACACTGCTGACGTCAATCAGAAACTGCGGCTGCTGGAACCCACTGTTGGATGGACAGTGTGGGTGCAAAATACATTCAACATGGTGGGGTCCCACAGCACGGACGATGCATATAAAACCCATAAATCACGGTGGGCCCTACACACTGCTGGTGAATGGCCTACACAAAACACATGCATCACGCTGGCCTGGCACCGTCCAAATGGTTTGGACGGTGTGGATGAAACAAATACATCATGGTGTGGCCCTACAGCACCGCCCAAGCCGGTCCAGTAGATGGATGGTTGGATGCACACGTACATTAAGGTGGGTCCTCACAGCTATACGGCCTGGATCAAGTGGGCCACACCCATTATCTTTACCATAAAAGAAAAAGGGAAAGAGAGAAAGAGAGAGAATACTGAAAATGGGAGGGACACCACCACTATGGGCCCCTATTAGATACAAAACATACATCAAGATGGGTCTCACCATAAGTGGGCCCTAAAATCATCAAAACCAAATGCTATGAACACCCACCTTTGATCTCCTCTTCCTTTTTCCTCCAATGCATGTAAGAGCTCCAAAGGAACAATTTTAACGGTTAAGATGGACTTAGGATGGTGGGATTGGGTGGTATGAAGGTGGGCCACACTAGCTCTCCACATGAAGCTTAGACGTGGGTTACGTTGCTTGGGAGAATGAGAGAGATGAGAGAGAGAGAGGTTGTAAGAGAGAGGGATGGGTGAGTGATGGGGTGTAATGGGTGAGTGAGTGATGGGTGTACTTGATGGGTGGAAAGAGAGAGAGAGAGTTGACTTTAGGGGAGAGTAGGTAGTACTTGCTTGAGGTGATTGATGTGATATGTACTTGACATGATTGATAGGATTTATCTTGGGTTTTGCAATTGCGCGGCATTTTCCTCAAACTGAATGCGAGCCCACATCTCCTAGCCTGGGTATCGCCCCGATGCGCGAGATGCAGCATTGAAACCGCAATGACAGCACGCTCGCTAGGGTAATAAGTCCCAAGTCGAGCCAACACTAGAATACAGGATATGACTTACGGTCGCACGCACATGCTATCTACGCATTACGGGTCGGAGGTGTTGGAGCATAAAAATTATCATGAAGAAGAAAGAATAAGAATCAAATATAAAGAGAAGGAATGGGGAAGAAAGATGGTAGTTGGGTGAGGTCATGCAACAACCATTCATTGCACGGTGACGCGCAAGAGGTTCAAGATTGTGAACTGATAAAAACTTCTTATTGCGCGAGGACGCGCAGACAATCTTGAGCATTGCATGGAGACGCGTAAGATGAGGTTCTACATTGCACGGGTATGCGCAATGAGATTCTTCATTGTGCGGGGATGCGCAATGAATTCATATATTACGTGTGGATGCGCAACCAGGAGCAGATGGTTAAAATGAACGGTCCAGATCAGATGTAAAAGTGGGCCATGGCACAAAGATAGAGGGTTGACACATGTGGGGGTCCTATAAATACCCCCTCCCTCCCTTCATTTGGGGAGTTGAAGATTTTTGGAAGAGCAGAACCTCGAAAGGTGAGGAGCGAAGCCTCCCTTACACGTAGTCAAGTAATCGTTGGGCGGGGACACGCAGTCCAATTCTCCGTTGTGCAGGGACGCGCAGTCCAATTCCTCGCTGCGCGGGGACGCGTTGCTGAGTTCTCCGTTACGCGAGGTCGCCCAACCAGCTTACAGGTTGCGTAGGTCGCGCAACCAAGTCACTAGGTGGCTTATCTTGAATGGAGGATAGAATGTTGTCGGATCTCCTGAAAGCATTCAAGTTCACTCTTCATCACTTCAGGCCCTCTCCTCTGCCTAAAGGATGAGTTCAAAAGTGAAGCCAAGTTAATCAAATCAACATTCCTCCAAGTCCTAGGAGATGATCAAAGTAGCTGCCGAGAGGTTGTCGGATTTAAGATTCGATATATAAAGCTTCGCTAATAATGATTTGTTCTCTCCAAATGATCCACTTTAGAATCAAGGGATGTTATGAGAATGTAAATGAACTCAGCATCAATGAAATATGATGATTATTCCAAATACTCTTTCTATGATGTTTAAATGAGATAACTTCCCAAATCAAATGCATTTGTTTCTATTTGAAATAGTAGGAATTCGACTAGGTGGACCGTGAAAGTTTACGGAATAATACAGGCTATGATACAAGCCTAACAAAACCATTAGTATCGTTTAACACGACATTTAAATATCACAAAAATACATGTTAAGTGCCTAGGTTAGATTCAAAAACTACAATTTAACCTATGCAGCAAACATATTATATCTCAAATCAGAAACATCTAATATTCAAGTGGATAACTGTGTAGGGAGAGTGTAGTATTTATAGAATCAGAAACATCTAATATTTATACCAAAGATATGGATAGCTGTGTAGGGAGAGTGTAGTATTGAAGTGGATGGAGGACTGTTATCACTACAAGTATCTCTCAACCCACTTTCACAAAATCAAAAGCATGATTAAAAAAGAGGGATAAGTGTGTTAGGGTATGGTCCGAGTAACCAATTAACAAATAGATGGGAGCATTATTGAAGTACATAGGGGCGTTAATTGCTGCAACCATCTCTCATAGGCCTGCATTCCGCTGCCACTGCAGCGACGATTTTCTGCTTCTTTCATCTTTTCTTTATTGTTCTTGTCACACACATCAACATGTTCATGATACTGTTGTAGTCTTATAAATTTATCACTCTTGCAGATAGCATTTCCCATAGTTATTTTTTATATATTTTTCTTTATTATCCTTCTCCTTATTAGACATTTTTTGTTACAAGAGTATGGATTTAGGGTTTGCGAGGATTTGCAGGAGATGAGAAATGGATTCATCTCTTGTTTCTTCATTTATTCTTTTCTTTTGTGGTATTGTTTTATTTACAATGATCGTTTGAGAGATTTTTCATAATATTTTATGCATGTACCAAACCATTAGTATCGTTTAACATATCATTTAAATGCCACAAAAATACATGTTAACTGCCTAGGTTAGATTGAAAAATTACAATCTAACCTAGGTAACAAACATATTTTATCTTAAATCGAAGTATTCATATAATCAGAAACATTTAATATTCATATCAAAGATATGGATAACTATGTAGGGAGAGTGCAGTATTGAAGTGGATGGGAGACTGTGATCGCTCAAGTATCTCTCAACCCACATTCAAAAAATCAAAAGCATAATAAAAAAGAGAGATAAGTGTATTAGGGTATGTTCTAAGTAGCCAAGCAACAAATAGGGGAGCGTTATTGAAGTGGATAAGGGCGTTAATCACTGCAACCATCTCTCACTGGCATGCATTCCACTGCTACTGTCGATGATGATTTTCTACTTCATACATCATAGCTTTATTTTTCTTATCACACGCATTCACATGTTCACGATACTGTTACAGTCTTGCAAATTTATCACTCTTACAGATGGGGCATTTCCATAACTGATTGTTTTCACTGTAGTTTTCTTCTTATCTTTCTCCTTATTAGACATTTTTTGTCTCAAGAATTAGGATCTGGGGTTTGCAGGGATTTGCGGGAGATAAGAAATGGATCTATCTCTTCTCTCTTCATATGTTATTTTCTTTTGTGGTATTGTTTTATTTACATTGATCGTTTGAGAGATTTTTCATAATATTCTACACATGTACCAAACCATTAGTATAATTTAACAGAGTATCTAAATACCATGAAAATATATGTTAACTACCAATGTAAGTTTGGAAAACTACAATGTAACCTAGGCAGCGAACATATTATATCTCAAATCTAAGTATTCATAAAATTAGAAACATCTCACATTCATGTCGAAGATATGGATAGCTGTGTAGGGAGAGTGCATTATTTAAGTGGATGGGGGACTATGATCACTACAAGTATCTCCCAACCCAAATTCAAAAAATTTGAAGTATGATAATAAAAATAAATTTAAAATTAAAAAAAAAGATAAGTGTGTTAGGGTATGGTCTGAGTAACCAAGCAACAAATAAATGGGAGCATTATTGAAGTGGATAGGGCGTTAATTATTGCAACCATCTCTCACTAGCCTGCATTCTGCTGCTACTACAGGTGACGATTTTTTGATTCTTTCATCTTTGCTTTGTTCTTCTTATCACTCGCATCCACATGTTCACAATACTGCTGTAGTCTTACAAATTTATCACTCTTGCAGACGGGGCATTTCCCGTAGCCTGCTACAGGTGACAATTTTCTGATTCTTTCATCTTTGCTTTGTTCTTCTTGTCACTCGCATCCACATGTTCACGATACTGCTGCAGTCTTACAAATTTATCACACTTGCAGACGGGGCATTTCCAGTAGCCTATTCTTTTCACTGTTGTTTTCTTCTTATCTTTCTCCTTATTAGACATTTTTAGCAACAAGAGTAAGGATCTAGGGTTTGTGAGGATTTGTGGGAGATGAGAAATGGATCTATCTCTTGTTTCTTCATTTGTTCTTTTCTTTTGAGGTATTATTTTATTTACACTGATAGTTTGAGAGATTTTTCATAATATTTTATGGCTGTACCAAATCATCAGTATCATTTAACACAGCATTTAAATACCCCCCGTCTTCACAGAAAATGGAGAAATGAATTGATCGATACATCAAATCCTAGGTCGAGATTGATGGGGCTCGAACCCACAACTTCTACCTTGACAAGGTAGTCCTCTGACTTACTGAACTACAATCCTAAGAAAATGAGGTGTACAATCTCAAAATCTTTATTATTTATAAATGATTTCATTTGAACCATTTATAATCGCCATGTTGTAACAAAGACACAAATGATATACTAATATACATATCTACATAGATATATACTATAATGATAGTGATAGGGATTAGTAGTCATTCTGAAGTACTTGAAAATTTACATCTCTTTATTTTTGTCTAAGTTTTGAGCACTGACTTCACCGTTCCCTATTGAGCATAAAGAATTGGTAGAAACATTATCTTTGATCATTTAAATAGAGTAATTTATTACCATTTCAAATTTAGATTTTTAAAATGTATGTTAAGATTTTCCTATAATCATTGGATTGTGGAAGATATATGTACATCGAGTTTCTCTATATACTAATTGCACATAATTTACCCTGGTTGGTTCTAAAGGTAAGTAAAAGAGAAAGTTCCACGTATGGTAAAAAAAAAAAAAAAAAACTTATTTTGGCAATCTACTATTAAAAGCAGGCCTCAAACTAATGGAATTAAGATTAAGATTATAATGATGACCTTTTATGAATTATAATGAATAATGTTTTTTTTTTTTTTACACACATACTCACACCCCCATGCAATCACACCACAATAGGTACTCAAACCCATCACCTCGTGTTAAAACTCTTGTGAGTCTACCACTGAGACATGAGTAAGGACCTTGAAGAATAATAGTTGAATAGTCATTTGGTGATTGAAAAAGTTCTATTCAAATAGCTTTATCTCAGAGGGAGCACTATCCATAGTTTGGCAAACATATTTGTGCATAGTCAAATAAAAATTTTAATAACCTTATTTTAAATTTTTGATCATTAGTAGTGTTAATTAATCTTTCTAAAAATATATTTTAATCCCATTATCAATACACATCAAATTGTTTATTAATTTTTATACATGTTAAAAGCCCACCTTAAATTAATGGGAGAAAGGTAATTGAAAAATATTCAGTTTAGATAAAATTTTCGGATAGGAGCACAAATGCATTTGGACAAATAATCCTACAAAAATATTAATTATCTTGTAAAAAAAATTGACTACTAACTTGGTAAAATAATCATTCCAACATGGTATTTTAAATCTATCGTCAATAGTGTACGCTCAAGAATATATCTTCTTATACATTTTTTGTATGATTCACATGAGAAAATGTGCTACAATAGAGAGTATTCTTCTTTAAGCATCTTATATGTCATATTTTACATTTCAAGTGCCCAAAAGTGCCAATAGTTCCATGCATATATGCCCACTTACCGTTGTGCATTTTCAAGTACCCCAAATATCACACCATTTATCTTCAAATGCCTTAAATGTGCCACTATCATTCTATACGCATCATGCATGTCCTCTTGTGCTAATATGCCAATGGCCACAAGTACATGTACTAACTCTTTGAATATTTGCACAAATCATTCACAAGTCTATGTAATGATTAAGTATTTACTTGATTTATTTAATCAATGAAAATATTTCATCATTGTTATGGGAAAATCTGGAGCATAGCAAGACTTAGAGTGATCTCTGAGTAGTGAGATTTGGTGTGGCCTCCGAGTAGTGAGGCTTAGAGAGGTCCCTGAGTATTGAAGCCCCAAAGGAATGTCCAAGAGATGTTTGACGAGGTCATACACTGCTCGGCATCAATTCCGAGGTGTGACCAATTTCGAGGCATGACATCATTGTCGTCCCTCGAATTTAACTGGAAGAATGGAGGCGACTAACACTACGTCCCATTATCACACGATCTCTAGGATAACTACACAACTACCAACATTTGCACGTTCGTCAGATGTGGTTAGTGGCTAAGATTGCTCTGAGAAATGTGGACATGTATGACCCGATCTATAAATAGCCATCAAATGCAGGGGAACAGGTATGCAATATCTCACACCCAAAGCACCATCTACACTACATAGACCCAGTTTCCAAGCCTGACTTTGGCATCAAAGGGTCCCTTGCTCCAGTCAGGGTCTCCTTGGTTTTTCTCTTGTGCAAGCTCACAGAGCTCGGAGATAGTGTTCGAAGCTCGACGGGTGAACAAGATTTTTGCATCAACATTTTGACACCTTCTGTGGGAAAATGACAAAAAGTCCTTTGTAACTCCACCAAAAATGGCTAAGGTAAAAAGGAGAGTACTTGAAACGCAGGTAGTAAATCCTGAACCCACTGGACGACGACAGTCACCCTCAATACTCTATGCTGAGTCAACCCCAACGGGGCCAACCCAAAGCACTCGGAGTCGAGGAAGTAACTATAAAGCTTTGTAGAATGAGGTGCAAATATTAAGAGACGAGATCAATCAGAAGAAGCAGCGACAGGAGCAAAAACCACATCCTAATTGAGAAGAGGTCATCCTGGCAACAGTGGAAGAGCTAGCGCATGTGAGCTCGTGGGCTGGTGCATCTCAAAACCCGTCCGCTAGAGCTCTTAATCCTACATAGAATGCGAAAACTTGGGCTCCAACTTAAGTATTAGTCACCTCAAAGTTAGCCCCAACCGATCTTCGCCATGAACTGGGAAGGAGAAGAAGGGGTAAGACGCCAGAGGTAGAGGCTCCTCGAGAGACTATAGCCGAGAACCAGGACCCATGGGAGGCCCAGTTCGAAGAACTTTGGAATTAGATTAAAACTCTACAGCGAAATCATCAAACCTCCATACCCACTGTGGTATAAGAAATGATGGAAGAAACAGAACCTCCATTCATTGTTGACATCATAAGCGAGATGATGCCTCCGAGGTTCAAGATGTCTCCTTTCATTTAGTACTCGAGGTCTAGGGACCCAACAGAACATGTGGAGTCTTATTATTCTTAGATGCAAATCCAGTCAGCACCGGAGGCAATGATGTGCAGAGCCTTCTCAATAATCATGACTAGAGTCATAAGGAATTGGTATTAATAGTTGAAGCCAAGGACAGTTAGCACTTTCATTAAGCTCAGCAGATCATTCTTAATATAGTTCAAGGTTAGAAAGAAGAGTCGGGAGCTGTCAACCCATCTGCTAACGCTTAAGCCAAAAAAGTGGGGAATCGTTGAAAGATTACATCTCTTGCTTCAACCAAGACGCTCTGCAGGAGGATGATTATGATGACAAGATGGCATTATCCGCAATGATTAGCAAGCTTAAGGAAGAGAAATTCCTCTTTTCAATAGGGAAGAATCTATCGGCCACCCTTAGTCAGCTCATCAATTGTGCACAGAAGTACATGAATGCTGAAGAATTCTTCAACTCACGCAAGAGCAATCAGGTCCCGAAGTCATCTTCCAAAGAGAGGAAGTGAAAGGATGAAGTACCTTAGCAGGTAAACAAAAGAAGACTAGACAATAATATGTTCAGAGATCGAAGGCTAAGTAAGAGACCCGAAAGCAAGTTCAGCTCGTACATTCATCTCAACACGTATCCAAAGCAAACCTTACTAGACATCTGGGGTTAGAGATTGCTGCATTGGCCGAGTTGCATGAAGACAGATGCCGACCATCGGGACAAGCGCAAGTATTACTGCTTTCATCGCGATCACGAACACAACACTAGCGACTTTGTTGATCTCAAGGAAGAGATCGAGACCCTCATTAAGAAGGGTCATCTACGTTAATACATGAAGGAAGAGAAGTCAACAAAGAAAGAGAATCAGCTGAGTAAAGCCGCGGACGAAGCTGCAGAAATTCAGACGATCTATGGTGGTCCGTCTGGGGGTGGTGACTCGAATCAAGCTCGTAAGGCTTACTCTCGGAGCACCAACCCCAAACATTACATTCACTTGGCCGACAGGCTGAGAAAGGAACTCCAAGTAAGCCCCATGTTGGAGCATGAAATAATGAAGAAAGATTGAAGGGGTAGAATATCAAAAGGGAGTTAGAATAATGAGGAAGAACGTAAAAGATCAATCACCTTGTTCAGTAGTTACGCGGATCGCGCAACCAGTAATCGGTTGAGCAGATCATGTAACCAACCTAATTCGTTAAACGGACCGCACAACATATTTACTCCATTGCACGGTTCATTGTATGACTCGCGCAACAAAGATCAGAAGTGGATCGTTATGAACAATCAGATCCTATGCAAAGTGGGGCCCACGGCTCAAAGATTGAGGGTTCACCCATGTGGGGGGCTATAAATACCCCACTCCCCCTCTCATTTGAAGAGGAGGAGAATTTTGAAAGAGGATCAGAGTTCTAAAGGAAGACTGAAGGTGAGAAGGGGAAGTCAGAGATTGGTTGCGTGGGTCGCGAAACCAACAACTTGTTGTGCGTGTCGCGCAACTAGGTCATCGTATGGCCAATTATAAAAAGGGTCAAAATGCTGCCAAAATCATCCAGTTTGATCTTTATTGCTTTAAGTTCTCATTTTACACAAGGGACAAGCTCAAAAGGGGAGAAGTTGAATGATCAAATTGGCACAACATTCCTCCTAAGGAGATGACCAAAGCAATTGTCAAAATGCTGCTGGTTTGAGATTCGACATTCAAACTTTGTTAATTTTAATTTATGTATTTCAAATTATTTATCTTAGAATCAAGGGATACTAAAGGATGTAAATGAACTCAGTATTAAAAATGCAATGATTTTTCTTCATATACTCTCTTTGTTATGTTCGAATAAGATAATTTTTCCTAAATCAAATGCATTTGTTTCTTATTCAAAACACCCCTGCAGTCTTACGTTTATAGAGGATGATGCACATGGGATTCAGCATCCCCATAATAATGTCGTAGTGGTCTCGATGATGATAACCAATCATAAGGTATATCGCATCCTGATTGACATTGGGAGCTCGGCCAACATCTTATACTCTGAGGCATTCGATAAGATGGGAATTTACAGGTCACACCTCCGACCTATAAAGACCCAATTGTATGGCTTCATGGGTGAAAAAGTGATCTCAGAGGGCACAATTTCTCTCCTGGTCACAGTAGGAGAGGGTCAAATTCAAGTTACCTTATTAGTAGACTTCATGGTGGTGAACGTGTTGTCCACCGATAACGTCATCATCGGCCGACCATCTCTTAATACCATGAGGGCATTAGTCTCCACGTACCATGTCATAATGAAATTCCCCGCAGTCGGAAGAGTGGGTTATGTTAGAGGTGATTAACGAGAAGCTCAAAGATGCTATTTGACAACAGTTAGGAAGGGTTCGGCGAAGCAAGCCCTCACGATTGGTGCACTCAACTCCGTGGGTAATACCTTAATCAAGGACACCTCTATAGAGGATCTCTTGACCATACTTATGCTCGACCCCAGAGAAGATACTTCAACAGAGAGTTCCCTTATGGAGGACCTCTTGACTCTCCCACTCGATGACACCAATCCAACTAGAACAATCCAGCTCGGATCGTCGTTGAATGCTGAGCAGTGAGATTAAATGATGAGCTTTTTGCGATAGCATAAAGATGTCTTTACATGGTCCCATCAGGACATGCCGGCATCGACCTTGAAGTTATGGTCCACAGACTGAATGTGGATCCAGAATACAAGTTAGTCAAGCAGAAGAAGAGAGATTTCGAGCCGAAAAGGTATACAGCGATTGTCGAGGAGGTTTTTAAGCTCCTCGATGCTAATTTTGTAGAAGAGGTCAACTACCCCGACTGGATCGCTAATGTTGTGCTCGTCAAAAAAGCCAACAGGAAATGACGAGTCTGTGTAGATTACTCTAACCTCAATAAGTCTTACCCTAAGGACAGCTTTCCCCTCCTGAGGATCAATCAATTGGTCGACAGTACAACCGGGTAAGAGTGCCTAACATTCATGGATGCATACTCTGGTTACAACCAGATAGCAATGCATCCCTTAGACAAGTAGAAGATGACGTTCGTCACTGACAAGGGACTTTACTGCTACTAAGTGATACCATTTAGGTTGAAGAATACAGGAGCAACCCACCAATGGCTGGTAAATAAAATGTTCGCTCAACAAATCAAGAAAAGCATGGAAGTCTACGTCGATGACATGTTGGTGAAAAGTGTCAAGTCAACTGACCACACCTCAGACCTGGCCAAGGCTTTTTCCATACTTTGAAAGTATCAGATGAACCTGAACCAAACCAAATGCATGTTTGGTGTGGGCTCATGTAAGTTCCTTAGTTTCCAGGATTGCCAAAGGGGAATAGAGGCTAACCCAGAGAAGATAAGGACTCGCTTAGAAATGAGTTCACCCCGGAATCTGAAAGAGATACAATGTCTCATGGGAAGAGTGGCCACAATTAATCACTTCATCTCTAGATCCACGGATAGGTGCCTCCCCTTCTTTTAGTAGTTGAAGGGTGATAAGAAGGTAGAATGGACTCCAGAGTGTGAGAAAGCTCTCCAACAATTGAAGCAGTATTTGGGATAGCCCCCACTATTATCTAAACTAGAGAAAGGAGAATGGTTGTTCCTCTACTTAGCCTTATCCCTCTCAGCTGTCAGCTCGGCGCTTATCAGAGAATCTGAAGGAAAGAGTACCTAGTCTATTACATCAGTAAGGCGCTAGTTCCAGCCGAGATAAGGTATCCAGACAGTGAAAAGCTCGCCCTACCTCTGATCATCTCAACTCGACGATTGCGTCCATACTTCTAGGCACACTCCATAATTCTCCTCACATATCAACCCCTTCAACAAGTGTTGTAGAAGCCAGAAGTGTCTACACAGTTCATCAAACGGTCAATTGGGCTCGACGAATTCAATATCAAGTATCGGCCAAGAACAGCCATTAAAGGTCAGGCGATGGCTAACTTTATAGCGGAGTTCACTGCTTAAAGTAGTCAAATGGGACTGTCGAGCCTGGACGCACTCATTAGATCGATAGAGGATCTCACAACATCCCCTGTCCCTCCGTATATAAGGGAGGCCGAGGTGGAAGACAAGTGGGTATTGTTTGTGGATGGTTCAACGAATTTGAAGTGAGGGGGAGCCAGAATCGTTCTAGTTATGCCTGACATGATGATAGT
Source organism: Magnolia kwangsiensis (assembly GCA_037074715.1). Lineage (NCBI taxonomy): Eukaryota > Viridiplantae > Streptophyta > Magnoliopsida > Magnoliales > Magnoliaceae > Magnolia > Magnolia kwangsiensis. Next base: position 101,385,156 of record CM073578.1, read on the forward strand.
CTAATACGCGATATGACTCAAATTCTGAGCCTCTAATAATGAAGCTGAGTATGAGGCCCTACTGGCCGAATTCAGGTTGGCAGCTACCCTGGGAGTCCGGATCTTAAACGTTAAGTGCGACTCACAACTCGTCGGGGATCAGATATCTTTAAAATATGAGGTAAAGGAAACAATAATGATAGCCTACCTGAGTGAAGCTTGGAGGCTAATAGGATATTTTTAGGGGTGCAACATTAGCCAAATTCTGAGGTTGGAGAACTCATGGGCCGATGCGCTTGCCAAGCTTGCTTAGGCAACTGAGGAAGAATCTCAAGGTTTGTCCTGGTGGAATTCATGAGTAAGCCAAGTACCGATGGTCATGAGGTCATCCAACCTATACAAGTGATTCTGAGTTGGATAGATCTGATAGTCAAATTTCTTAAGGACGGAAAGGTCCCCGAGGATAGGGCAGAAGCCTAACGCTTGCGGTTTAGATCGGCTCGACACACCATCATCGAAGATACCCTATACAAAAAGGGATTTTCTCAGCCGTATCTGAGGTGTCTATGACTGAACGAGGCCAAGTACGTGATCAGAGAGATTCACGAAGGAATATGCAGGAATCACTTCGGGAGCAGAGCCCTAGCTCAAAAAATCATCCGTCAAGGATACTTCTGGCCAACTATCTAAACCGACTCCAAAGACTTCACTTGGAGGTGTGAGAAATGTCAATGGTTCATGGCTATCCCCAGGCAACCAACAGAAGAGTTGACTCCCACGAGTGGACCCCAGCCATTTGCCTAGTGGGGGATCGACAGCATCGGCCCTCTGCCCCAGGGCAAGGGACGGACCAAGTACGCGATTGTAGTGGTAGATTACTTCACTAAGTGGGCAGAAGCCGAACCTGTGGCCAAGTTCACTGAGCAGAAGGTGACAGATTTCATCTAAAAGAACATCATTTACCAATTTGGTGTTCTACATACCATTGTCTCAGACAATGGGAAACAACTTAACAATGACAGGTTCGGAAGCATGTGTCAACGACTCGGCATTAGGAACGCATACTCATCACCTCAACATCCACAGTCGAATGGTCAAGTAGAGGAGGTGAATAAAATAATAAAGAGTCATCTCAAGATTAAGTTGGAAAAAGAAAAGGGCACATGGGCTGACAAGCTCCCGTTCTTGTTGTGGACGTATAGAACGACACCTCAAACTGCGATAAGGGAAACACCATTCTCCCTCTCCTATGGAGTAGAGGCAGTCGTTCTGGTCAAGATAGGGCTTCCCACCACCCAAGTGCAATCATGTCACGATGGGCAGAACGCTGATCACATGGCAATGAGCCTCAACCTTATTGAAGAACTGAGAGAGGTTGTCAGACTACAAATTGCGGCTCGACACCAGCAAGTCGCCTGTTTCTACAACTTTAGGAGTAAAACAAGATTTTTGGCTAGGATATCTCGTGTTGTGTCACGTGTTCCAAAATACGTCGGAGCTTGGAGTAGGATCCTTAGGCCCCAACTGGGAGGGTCCCTATCGAGTTGTCAATTCGGTAAAACCTGGTTCTTACAGACTGGAGAATCCGAAAGGGCGCTCTCGACTGCATCCATGAAATATTGAGCATCTGAAAATCTACTACTCCTAAAGGGAGCAGTGTAAGGGTTAGCCCATGTCATCAAAAGTCTACTGTTTTAATAAAAGAAGTGTTTTTCTACAAATAGTTGTCCAACTCTACACAATCTACAAGGACCCTCATAAGGAAAAAAGGTCATATGGGAAGGTTGGCTATCTAATCAGATGGTTGACTCATCTCCTGAGTATACTATGAGGGACCACTTCTCACGTGTAAAGGTGAAGTCCTTCGGTGAGCAGACTCCTACAAAGGAGGTCAGCTCGACACTCGACAAAGCATTTGACATATCAAGAATCATCAATTATCATTCAACCATCAGCATATAAAAGGGCGTAAATCATCATCCAGAAGTCATCAACCAAAAATATCTAGTGAAATCGACTATAAAAGAGATTAAGAACTACTCGACAAGAGGGTTAGGGTCGAGAGGTTGAGGAACGGGAGGAGGACCTCGGAGTTTCCTTCGGCCAGCCTCTCCTCGGCATTTCCATCGGCAAGTGCATCGAAACTGAGGTTTGGGTATAGTTCCTGGACGTCATCAATTCAAGCATATTGTAGCAACAAAAGTAAAACATGTTGGCCTCAGTGGTCCTTTCCTCTAAAGATTTAAACTCTTCAATGGCGACAGCAATCATTGAGGTGAAGCCTCAGATTCAGCACGTGGAGCCACCTTCCCCTCCTCGACTGCGAGCCAAAACCCTTTCGCAATATCGACCTTAACCTACTTTAGCTCAACTACCGGCTGGGCATTATCCTCCTCGACCAAACCTAGATAGGCCTTGGTCTCTGCAAGTTCATAAGCAACGTCATCGCAATGAGCTTGGAGCTCATTGATGTCCCCTTGGTACAACAATCTCCTCACCTAACAAGCTGCAGAGCTCTTCTCGCTCCCCCCAGGGTGATCCGACCTCGCATTAGAGAGCCATTATCTCCATGTCTTTCCTAGTTATCTCCCTCAATCTCTCCCAAGTTGACAGGAACATCGACAGTGCCTGAATCGAGACGAGAGTGTAAGCTGGGAGCAATTCAAGGGCAAATGGGGGAAAATCTTCATACGAGAGTTACCTTGTAACAGACGAAGGAGATGTCGTTTATAAAGGACTCGTGTTGCTTAGTGAGCAGGTCGGTGATTTCTTCCTCGGGAGCATGTCTTGCTGCCCAGTTGACCACACTGGACATATGATAGTCCAAAGGAAATCTTAATTTTCCAGCCTCAGGAAGGGGAGCAGAACCCGTCGCCTTTCCAGTACCACTGGCAGTCGAGACCTGAGCCTCGGCCATTGTGGTGCCTCCGTCCCCAGGAGGGGAGAGCATTCTGTCAACAGCTCGGATGGCCTCCTTACGCTATAAAGAAGATGGGATAGCTATGCAAGGCTATTGGGAGGATGCTGGGGGCATTCCAGAGGCTCGAGGAGGGGTGGCGACAGGTTGGAGGGTCAAGGTCTGAACAATCTTAGCTCAAGGCATGACTACAATGCTGACTCCTACGACATCGGTCAGAGTTATAAAGTGGAAATTAGAGCTGCAGTAACAGAAATTGGAGCCATAGCAGAAGCCTCACCGTGAGAAGTCTCCTGCCTCTTCCGAGGAGTTACCTTCACTCGGGGTTCAGCAAGCAGCATGTCTTTGAGGGGCGAAGGCTTCCTCTTCCTAGATCCAAAAGCTTTGGCCATACCTATACAAGCAACATAAGATTAGAAAATTTTTGAGTTCAAGGAACTTCGGTATAATGAGTATGTACTAACTTAAAGCAGAGGGGAGTGGCTTAAGTTTATAGAGTCTGGGCCATTGTAAATTGTCCAGAATGATCACGTAGTGCCAAACACATTGCTCTTCCATACGCAGTCTCACTTCGGCAATCTGATTCTTGAAAAGAGAGGAGATTTTGGGAGGCACCCTTTGGGTAATCTACAAAAAAGGAGTAAATATCCATCAGAATGGGGCTAGCTAAAAAGAGATTGCGGAAGAGATAAGCATCACTTGGGATCCGACCTAGAGTGGCAAATCGAGTGGGAACTCAGATTCGCTGATTCTTGAGCTCAACCACATGTGTTTCTTATTCACCTGAGGCCCAGAACCACTTGTTCTTCTAGTATTTGTTGGAAGAAGGAATTTGGGAGATGAGGCCTGAACACTGATTGGCCTGAGCGGCAAAGTAGAACCAGCACAGTTCGCTATGATCGTGCTTGACATGGTAGAGCGTCAGGAATTTATCGGGCATCAACTCCTGGTTCTTAGCTTGGTGTCATATCATGTATGTCGACATCAGAATTCTCCAAGTGTTGGGGACGAGTTCTCCTGGGGCTAACCTCAGGTGTGCAATCAAGGCACAGATTAAAGGATGCAACGGAAGCTAAAGCCTGCATTACAGAGCATAAACAAAGATGGCGACTTCACCCTCGGAAGGGTCCTTAGGGGCGTTGTGGGGGGCAGGTGCGCGTATCTAGACAGACTCAGGGATCTGAAATTCCACTCGAACCCAATCTGTTTGGGACTCAATGAGCACTGAGCCCCCAAGGACGAGCTCCAAAGCTTGGCCACCTGAAGGTCCCGCGGTAGTCCTCCCCATCGAATCACGAGGTATCCTTTTAGTGCCCTTTGAATGAGCACAAGACTTAGATTTTGTGCCCCTTCTAGGCGGAGGATAGAGAGGTTCCGCTTCTAAGGGACCCGTAGAAGCCTCTTGACTGGAGTCTGAGCTCTCTTGCCCGGAGTCGCCCTCATATGTATATCCTTCTTGAATCTCGTCAAAGCCATTTAACATTGCGGAGAATTGGGGAATGAAAAGAGGAAAATCAAAAGAAGGCTGGGAGAAGGAAAAACTCACCAGAAATCGTTTGCTCAACTCATCGAAAATCGCCTACTTAGCTAACCAGAAATCACCTGCTTAGGTGAACTTCTACAGCAAATGCCTTCACAGGAAAAGGTAAAGCTTTCCCTAGAAAAGGGTATAAAGACTAATATAGCCTAAAGACGTCCTCGATAATCATGATGAATCGACACATCCCCAGCCGAACCGTCATGAGCTGACCTTACAAGACATGTGGCAATGGGCTATCAGCCGAGGAATTTCAAGCTATGCGCTATAAGTATCAGGTAGCCATAGTGGCAATGTTCCATCCCTCATAGTCCATGCGATAGCTCTGCAATGATTCAAATCAACAACCGTCACCACATGTTCATCCCATATAGGTTCGCAACTGAAGAGTCCCGACGATATGCCTTCTCGACGATAGGGAATCATAATTGCAACCATGCACTTTAAATGAACCGACTCGTCATAGCTCAAGTGGGTATGAATGAGAATGATTTTCCCCATGTATTTACTCTCCAAGCCCATATTCGTACTCGGAGAATAGGGGGCTTTTGTTATTGGAAAATCTGGAGCATAACGAGACTTGGATTGATCTCCAGGTAGCGAGACTTGGTGTGGCCTCCAAGTAGTGAGGCTTAGAGAGGTCCCTGAGTATTAAAGCCCAAGATGAATTTCCCAGAGATGTTTGACGAGGTCATACACTGCTCGGCATCAGTTCCAAGGTGTGACATCGTCGTCATCCCTTAGATTTAGCTAGAACAATGGAGGCAACTAACACTACGTCCCATGATCACACGATCTCTGGGATAACTGCACAACTGCCAACATTTGCACGTTCACCAAACATGGTTAGTGGCTAAGATTGCACCAAGAAACATATCTGTCCCGATCAAAAGGTATAAATATTCATCAAATGCATGGGAACAAGTACGCAATATCTCACACCTAAATCACCATCTACACTACTTAGACCTAGTTTCCAAGCCTGACTTTGGCATCGGAGGGTCCCTTGCTCCAATCAAGGTCTCCTTTGTCTTACTCTTGTGCAAGCTCACAAAGCTCGAAGAGAGTGTTCAAAACTCGACGGGTGAACAAGATTTTTGCATCAACAATCATTATATGTGTTTTTATCTTTATGGGTTATATGTGTCCATATAATATTGCTAGATCCATGTAATTTATCTTGGATATTGTATTAAATCTTATACATGTGGCTAAGACAATGTCAATAGAGAAATAGGATGCCAAAATTCCATGTCCATTATAATGATATTCATTACCGGACATGTGCTTCCATATTACGTGTGAGATTGTTAGGGTACTAAATGATTGCAAAAGCATTATATGCCTTGTCTTAGTAAATTTTAAGTTGAGTATTGACATCAATACAGGAATGTGCACAACATTAGACAGAGGCACATTGAACATGGGATCATGTGAAAGAATGCTTCTAATTCCTATTATAGGAGCATCATTTTTTATGCCATATCCACACATCTTTAAAATTGAGGACTAAACATGGAGATTTTATTATCTTCTTAGGTGGCTTCATGCATGTTGTGATTCTCCAACCAAGATAACATACACGTGGTTAAATCACTCAAGGAAAAATGTCTAATCTTGTGTGACTTCAATGAGGAATATGGAATAAAAGTCTTATCTATATATATTATTTCATTATGAAAAATAACTTAGATTAACGGACCTAGTTAGTCATATCCACATGTAGCATTCCAGGTCCAAAAGATTTTTATTAAAACAGTTTTTACAAAAGATAATATCTGTTTTTATGAAGTTAAGTAAATTGATTTTTTTTATTAGCACTATCCCATTAAATCGGTGATGGATCTTCAAGATTATCAAGTGGGGTATATGTTTGTGGTGTGGTCCTACATAATAATGGGATGATAATCATATTGAAATATGTGCAAACAGTAGAAATGAGAAGAGAGAAAATTCATTGGTGAAAACCTCCTATGAGTAAGTGGTTGGCGATGACCTACATGCATATACAAATGGTAGGCCCACCCAATCCCATGCCCAATCTAGTGGATACCCCACCACCTACCCACCCCCCCCCCCCCCCCCCCCCCCCCCCCTCTCTCTCTCTCTCTCTCTCTCTCTCTCTCTCTCTCTCTCTCTCTCTCTCTCTCCCCAACACCAAACTAGTGAATGTCCCCACCTTCAAGATCATCAAGTAGGGTATATATATGGGGTGTGGTCCTACATGATAATGGGGTGATAATTGCATTAATTAAAATATGTGTGAACAGTAGAAATGAGAAGAGAAAAAGTTCATGGGTGAAAACCTCTTATGAGTAAATGGTTGGTAATGGCCCACATGCATATACAAATGGCAGACCAATCTAATCCCATGCCCAAACTAGTAGATGCTCTCTCTCTCTCTCTCTCTCTCTCTCTCTCTCTCTCTCTCTCTCTCTCTCTCTCTCTCTCTCTCTCTCTCTCTCTCCTCTTCCGTCTAGGATTTTAAGAGTCATGAAAGGATTTATCATTCAAAAGATGTCAACAACTAGAACATCGAGGGTGAATATTATTAGAGACTCGACTTCCTAACAATAGCAGGGACTCCTCTACTTTTCTTTTCTAGAGATATGCTCTTTCTCTAGTACTACTTGTTTAAATCTATAAAATAATATATTTGTATGTACTTTTTTATATAAAAATTGATTTCATCTAATTTTATCTACATGGTATGCATGTGTTAAGAGATTAAAATCTCAACACTATCTACTCTTCTTTTAAGGTGCTTAATAAATAGTAGTAAATACAACAAAATAAAATTATTTGTCCATATAAGCATGTTGTGGATATGTGTCCAAATTGGCCTATATGAACATGATTTTCATGGCTCCCCAACAGGCCTTAGAAGCAATAACTACAATAAGGAGCATAAAAATATCTTGTTGAGGGTAAATGAATTAGAAGTCAAATAATGTATGAGTAATGAGATTCATTTTACAACAAAAATGTCATAATGTGTTTTTAGTTAAAAAATTAAAATAATATTTTTATTCCCCTATTTTTTTTCATAGACGAAAACACATTATACTATTGTTGTAGTACAATGAGCCTATAAGTGATCAATTCTTTTTAAAGAGAATGATCTCGTAAATCTTTTAAGGAGAATGCCAAATTTGGAGCCAAGATCAATTGGGGAGCCAAGAACAATTGGGACACTTAGACTGTTTATCAACGAATGTGTACTATCCATTAGGTCTAACAATAACTACATGAGCGACCATAAAAATTCACGTCCATGAAGATGACCTTTTCTAATGCATATATGGACGGTTTGATTGACCTAATGGAATTGATGCTTTGAAACCATAACCATTCCATGATGACCTCAAGAAATTAAATGTATTAAATATTGATTGGACATATTTTTAAATAAATGATCTTATTTGTCCATTTTTGCGTTATTTATCAAATTCTTAGAATGGTTTAATTAGTGTGATTTTCCATACTAGCTTATGAAATGTATGTAGGGCATAATGGACATTTTGAATTGATTGATTTCAAATTTTTAGATCGAGTACTTGTGGTAGAGTCAACTTTGTGTGATCATTCATCTTTGAGTACTTTTTGAAAGTAGATTTTTATAGGATTGTCAATCCAACTCGCTCTAAGCTACCTTGTTTTTTTTTTTTTTTGTTTTTTTTTGAAGAAATAACTATCCAAGCTAAATTTGGGGGGACCCACTGACACGAAGGGTGCAGATTCACCTATCATGAAATGAAAGGAAAAAAACTAGCCTTCCCTCAGGCTACCCAACCCCACTTTATCCAAGAACAAGAGCCCCCTAATGATAGGGGGTAACGCTGCAGACAATCGAAACTAACAATGCACTTGATTGTCACTCCCCCATCGAGCTAGACCATCTGCTATGTAGTTAACCTCCCTAGGGGTATGAGAGATGTCAACCTCCATTCTACATTTAAGAGACTCGATCCTACCTTGCCAATACCACCGGGACCATGCACGAAAGGGAGACTTCTTACAGGGGACCTAAGGGCCCATTTAGTAGCAACAAAGGTTTTATCTTAAGCAACCTTCTACATTTGAATAATTCTCATCTTGTCAATGTATATTGTATTCATTATTATCAAGTTCTTTGTTAAAAACTTGGAATAAGAAATGATAATTAATTGATGCATGTGTGGCATTTAAAAATGTACAGTGACATATTTGGCACACACGAGATTAAAAATGTACAGTGACATATTTGGTACACACGAGATACATGAATATATATATATATATATATATATATATATATATATATATATATATATATATATATATATATATATATATATATATATATATCTGTGTGTGTGTATGTATGTATATGTGTGTGTGTGTAACACCCCGAATTTTGGCCAATCTGGAATTTGACGTCCTTAGGCAGTGGGTCAACTAAAACACCTGGAAAATTGCTCATAACCCAATTCCATAGCCAAAGAAACCACTTAGGATTAATTCCTTTAGAAACTAAGCATAAGTTAGCTAGCGCAACGTTGGAGTAGCTGGGAAACAGTCCCTGATCACTTTAAATACGTTCTACAAGACCCAAATCGAGTAGAACCAATGACTCTATAATACTCTATAACCTCGGACCAAACTCTAAGAAGGTTTGTTCTCTGGACCACTTTGAAATTTTGTATTGGATCTAGACCGCGTGTCGAAAGTTCGATACCTCCTATCTTAGACCGTTAGAACCGCCTAGCTGGACTTGACACTCATTTCGAAAATCAAGTCAAACCGATAATCACAGGCCATTTCATTGAGCCCGGACCGAAGAGAGTGCGAATAGGGACAGAATTGGAATTTTAAATTCAAATCTGGCACACGACTTGACGCGTCAGTATTTAGCGTTCTGGCCGTCAGAATTCAGCCAGATTACACCCTCGGATTAGGAGAAATTTCTATTTTATATCATGAGACTTTCAACCCTGATCTACGTGCAGTGACCGCTGAACTGAAACTGGTCCGCCACGTGCGATCTGCGGACCCAGCCAGACTGAAAACTTTATACGTGCTAGATCTAGTACGCGTAAGCTTAAGTCCGATCGATTCGGCCAGGGGACCACCAGAAAGCATCTTTTGGACCGAAACAGCCCCGAATTAGATATGCACTAAGTAAACTTCGTTCCCGAGCCTATTTCGGGCGTTTTTAAGCTTATAAAAGGGGTTAAAACCCTCACTCCTCTCTCCCATCCGAAATTGCAAAAAGCCCTAGATTGGGAGAGAGAAAAGGTGAGAGTTTGTGAGAGAGAGTGGGAGTGATTTTCCTGCCACCTGCTGCTGCTGCTGCACGTGCTTAGGCGACGCACTCCGATCACTTTTTCGGCGATTCCAACGCACTTTTAGGTAAGAAAAATCCTAACCACTTGCTGATTTGGGGATTTCTTCGATTCAAATAGAATAGTAGCTGATGTACATGTGTATCAGGTTGTCTGATCGCCGTAGACGAAGCGTATACGCTCCATTTGAATCACTTCACCTATAAGGGAAAAGGTGCGGATTTTAGACGCTTTGATTGACTGTTTCCAAAGCTTTCAATGTCGTTTAATAGTAGATTCTTGACGGCAACGCCGTTTGACATGTACAACATGCTGTCCGTTTCCTGTTTCGTAAACCAACGAAGAATATGAGATTTAGGACATTTTAGTCATTTGTAGGAAGTACTGTTTTTATTCATATTTTGCTGATGTGATTGACATGATTTATTGTCGCATTAGAATGTTAGGAATACGTGCATAATTAGTTTGGCGAAGAGATTCGCCTAAATGCGCACTTCGGGTCGACATGCTATATGTAGACTTAAGTGTGTAGTGTAAGTGTTTGTATAAATGTTTGTATTAGTATGTATTGAGTTAAATGGTGTTATGAATTAGTTTGAGATTGATTTCTCGATTAATATGCTGATGAAAATGATTTCCTACATGCTATGCATATGTACGATTTCATTATATGTATGAAATGCATATGCTTGATGTTGTACTCAAGTGGTATGATATAACATGTACTTGATGATTTCCTTATGATTTAGTTTGAGATTGAATTCTCAATTAATATGTTGATGGAGAGGATTTTCTATATGTTGGCGACATGCATAATTTCATCATATGTGTGAAAGACATGTGTAAGATGATTTGCTTAAGTTGTATGTAATAACATGTGTTAACATGCTCACATGGTTGTATTTCACTTCCATTACCTTTACACAACTGCTAATGTGATTCTATGATTGTTTGGGACTATGCCTAGTCCAGGCAGTCGGTAACCGAAGGAATTCGTGGTTAGCTTATCTTCGCCACGAACGACGCGTCGATGAACGCGAGCCGTGTTCTGGAGTTGGTGGCAGTGGTTAGGCCACACGAAGTGTTTTACGCACTTCATGTCGTTCAACTTGAGATGCGATCGCGCTAATCGAGCCCATCAAGTAAACCGACTGGCCATTGTATGTTCACCCTGCATGATTCATAACTGCTTGAACCTAGGGTACTGAACTTACCATTGTAAACCCTATCAACCATGGTACCTTGATCCACGAAGACTCATGAGCCGGGCATGGTGGTATGGGACACCGTGGTCGAGCTGTCGGCCTACGCTGGGGCCACAAACCTCCCCGTAGTGACCAATGAGCACCTAGACTCGTGAGCAGATTATGGTGGTATGGGACACTATATTCTTGTTGTCGGCCTACATTGATAAGGTGATGGGGGAGCGGTGCAACGAGTGCGAGCAACAGTCCTGGCAGCCCTTTGTAGTGACCGCGAGCGTATTCTGAGTCTACGGGAGGCGACGACCCTTCCGTAGCAGTAGAGTACAGTAGGCCTGTATTGATAAGGTGATGGGGGAGCGGAGCAACGAGTGCGTGCAACAGCCCTGGCAGCCCTTGCAGCGACCTACAAAATATACATCATATGAGATTACTAGGAGTGACGACCCTAGATAGGATCTGTGTTGGGATTGATACAAGGGAAGTACCTTAGTTTCCCAATCCTGCTGTTTGAATGGACTAATAATAACTTGAAAATTATATCACCATGCCATTGCATGTGCCTGGAAGATGTGGAGCACTTGACGGTCGATTGCATGCCGCGGACGAAGATGGTGCCGTATGAGGGAGATCGTCGGTGAGGGCATACATCACGTCATGTCATATTGCATTAACAACAGTATTAGGATTGTTTGATTTACTGCTTTACTATTATCGCATGATTGATTTGATAACATGCTAATCTCTGCTCTCTTATCCCACTGAGTTGATCACTCACTCCCACGTTACAAGATGGTGTTTCCGGACACCCACCAGTCCCTATTGTGATTGCAGATGATGGCGCGGCCTGCGAGGCGGAGCTGGACTTGATGATGATGAGGAGGATTCCTCCTTTATGCGTGATCTGATTGACGGGATTACAAGGAGGTTGATTAGATACCTTGACACTTGTCACTTTATATTTTCAGCGCACTCATGTATATTCGTTTTGTTTATTTTTGGAGTATACATGTATGTATATAACCTGGTAACATATTCACACTCTGGAGACATACAACTGTTTATATATGCTATACCTACTATCACAGTCTTCCGCTTGTTAATTTAACGGTCTCTGGAGTATGATATGCTGTTCTGGCTTAATCTCACCCATGTTTAATACATTATCACAGACAACATTCAATCATACATATCTATGTTGCATAAATAACATTTTGGAACTCGGGAGTGGAGTTTTTACTCGACCCCCCCGATTTTCGGGATGTTACAGTGTGCGCCAGCACATGTAACACATATAGATCATCATCCCATGTAACATATGCATTAATTGCATGTACAACTTTTTTTATATTATCTTTTTTAAAAAAAGATAGCTTATATGGATAAGGATATGAAACACACCCCACTGTACAAGACAAAATGAACTATTACAATAGGGCATGAAGCCAACGCCCAATGGCCCGCCTATCATAAAAAGGAAAAAGAAGAGGGGGAAAACAGAGCGGGGCGGGGATCCAGGTCAGGCCACTATTAAGGGTCAAATATTGCATATTAGACCCTATTTATTACTTGGTCTTATGCATATGATAATGCTTAATGCTCTATTCTAATCATTTTTTTGTTGCAAGGTGAATTCAAGAATTTGGATTGAAAAGGATGCTAAAAGGCATGTATTTAACGCTCAAGAATCATCCAAACCAGTGGACAGACCGACCATCGATGATTTGGGGCCCACCTAAGCTCTAAATATGCTTCAATTTTGGTCTCAACCCCTCAAGTGGAGAAACAAATGGGCAGTGTAGATTTCTCACAGGCATCACAAGTGGACCCCACTTGCAGTGCACGCACACCAGCAACCAGGCACCAGCTGTGCACAGATGTGGAGATGGGTCAAACGCCGTTTGACCCAACTCTTATTCAAATAAGGAAAGAAACCCCTTTCCATTTTGCAATCATGCATAACAATGGAGGTTGTCTATTTGATGGATGTTGTGGGCCCACCTAGATCATTTATGCATCAAATCCACACCGTTCATCATGTTAAGAATTAAATTTTGGCCCAACTAGAGTCCATGTCGCATAAGATGGCACCTATCACACCTCATACTCAAAAATTAGGGTCACAAAATTCCCAATCACTGAATCCGGTGCCGACAGCTTCGTAGTACCCCATTTTCAGTTTCCAGTGCCCATACACCAGATTCTGATCCTAGGATCCTACAAGGAGGATTTTCAATGTACATTTGTTTCATAACAAGCATAACCACAAGTTTATCCAAATCACAAAGGCAACATCATCATCACATATCCACTAATATGAACAGTTGAATACAGTGCTGAAAGGGAAATACATATATCAAAAATCGAAGCTCCAGAAGACCATTGCACACTCCAAGCTTAACGCTACTATAACCTAATGTCACCTGCACACATCCATCATGCATAAGCTTATAGAAAGCTTAAAGGGTGGTGAAAGTGTGTGCTCAAGGTAAGTGTCAAGTATGCAATATCAGAGCAATGTGGAAACATGCTAGTAAGTTCATAACTACCATATGCCTTATCCGAGCTATACAATACAGAAGCATAGTAAACCAAATGCTATGTGTTGAGGATGTAATGTAATATGTAGTGCGAATAAAATGACCAAGCTGGAGTGTGAAGTTGGGATGATAATACGTAGTATCACAAGCTATGGGGTCCATCACAAGGGACTTCTATTCAAATCACTCCCATACATAAATTTGGATAGTCAGACTTAATGTGGTAAACTCCTGATCTCAGGTTGGTCGTGCACCCCAACTGAAATCCTGGCCATTGGGAAGATATACATAACAATTAGTTGCGCACCACCAGCCCGAGTGGACAGTGAATGAATGAGTGAATGAGTATGCAGCTCCTACTCAATAAGTCCACATATCAATATCGTACATCTCTGGGATCATCACTGGGGTCTAGTACACTCTACACACGATCACCACCCACTAGACGCCTAACCATTCAAGTGGAAGAGACCTCACTATCCGTCTGGAAAGTAGTTAGTCAATATCTACCTAGCACGTCGATAGAGAACCCATTTACAAGCTGATCAAACTTAGCCTAGCTATGCCCCTACCCTCGGTGAGGTAAGGCCACACCCCCTTCCAACCAACCATGACATAATGAGAGACGCGGCTTACTGGTATTTGACACTCAAGCACTCATGTATCCACTCAGTCAAAATGTTGGAGCGTCTACTGGCCATGGAAGTTTAGGGACTTTCACACAGAGACATCTATGGCACCCCATGTAGAAAAAGACCTAGATTAAGAGAAAAAATAAATTTCATATTGATTCAGAACTTCTGTGACCCAAAACGGGTTTCAATGATAGACGTTCAATCCCCTGGTACTTTTTTTGGTAGTGTGGACCACCTGAGTTCCATGTACGGCTGATTTTTGGGGACATCCCATACCAAAAGGGGACCCATCAAATGCATGGTATAGATGATCAACGTACATCACTGTGGGACCTATGGTGGGACCCACGGTTCCACCCTTCACACAAACAGCAACATGGATGCTACTTGCTACAGCATCCTCTAGACGCTGGCAGCAACATCGTCCATATCTACAGATTATTATATTTTTTTATTTAGTGGATTTCATGGGTGGGGCCCTATCAGGAGAATCCACCCAGTCGATTGGGTTCCCAGGCTTAATATAGGTCTAACAAGCCCAATATTCGTTATATTTCAGTGTGTAAAAACATCACAGTGGGCCCTAACAGTCCATATCACCAAAACCACTATTTTTCACAATATAACCCGCTAGGGATTCAGATTTGCTTCGTTTTTTGACTCAACGCCTAAAATGAGCTGGGATATAGGGTGGACAATGTGGATCGAATACAGACATTAAGGTATTGTCCACAGAACTTGATGATGTCATCAGCAGCTATATAGTTGTGTGCGGTACACTAGCCATTCCGTTTCACGATGTTTCCTAGCTCATCAGCAGCTATATATAATATAAATTTATTATTATATATATTTTTTATTTTAGTCCAGCATCCAGGTCTTAGACAGCCTGAATGCGAATACATACTTCGAGGTAGGCCCCACCGTCCAGAGTCTGGATGGTGTGGAAAACACATACATCAGGGTGATGCCACGAGGTGTGGCCCTAAAGTTTTGGGTCAAGTAGATATTCGTGTTTTTCCTTCATCCAACGTCCAAGGAGGGATGGCATGAATAGAACACATGCACCAATTAGGCAGTGCTAGACGCACACTACAGCAGGGTGGGTCCCATGTGGTGGACAGTGGCGTGGATAAAATACTTTCATCATGGTGGGCTATTGATGTTTTAATTTAAACCAATCTAATTTAAATGATTTTTAAACTCGCAAGTATACGAATCAGATGTAGATGCGGTACATATTACGAGATCGTTCCCACGAGGATTGGTTGTCACAATTTGAAATTTATGATTCTTCTTAACTAATCCAACAAATAATTTAGCGAATGATTAAACTATCACAAATCTATGAAAAATAACCGAGAGCGATAAGGAAAATTCAATCAAGGAGAATACTAGAACTTTCGAATCCACCCCTAATTATCATAACCCTTATTTTACCTGTTGATTCACCCTAATTCAGATTGATATAAATTTCAATAAATAAAGTACACCCTATGTCCTTGATCGGGCATACAGAATGTATAATCCTTTAAAGCTATGGATCACATCTTTCCATCCATGGTTAGGCATAGAGAGATGTAAATTCTTGTTTCTTCCTCTATAGGAAACCTGTTCATGGTCAGACACAAGCACCTAGTTAAGATTCCAAACAACATCCATATATAGACTTTGGTCAAGCTCATAGAATGGAGAAACATGAAAATTACAGTTAAGCACACTAGCGAAAGAAACAAAATAATTAGATTAAAATAAATTCAACATAGACAAGAGTTATTCAAATTAGGAGCTTCATCTCAGCCCTAGCTGCAAGATTAGTAATCCATAATTTTAAATAAAAAGAAGGAAAAATAAGATTTAAATGCTAGGAACTTCTCCCTTCTTCCTTCCTCTCTCTCTCCTCTTTCTTCTCTTTCTCCTCTCCTTAGCTCTCCCCAGGCTCTGGCTCCCCCTCATCCACATTTTACAGCTCTTTTTATAGCTGCTGGAGTGCCTGGAGTGGTGGAAATTGGATTTGGAAAGTTGTCGCATGCGCAGCGAAAGCTTTTTCGCAGCCAAGTTCGAGGCTTCATAACTCTCGTGTTCCTTGCATTATGTCTGTAAAATCAACGTCTCTTGGGATGTTTTTAACTTCTCTACACGATGGATGGCTTGGATCAGCCATATGATCAAAGATGGTGGCCCACAACCGCCTGAAAAAGTCAATTTTCATGGATGTGCGAAACCTTTCGCACTTTGAATGTTGCGTAGCTCAGTGAGCCCCACATAGGTGTTTTTAGGGAAATCCACCATATCCATTAGATTCAGGATGAAATTTCAGTCAAGAATGAGTGGTTTTGAATGTCCATTGGCACGACCCAGAGAAGAATTGCAATAAAATCAATTTTGAACGTCCCAGGGTAGTCCACTTGTGGCCTCTGTATCTCACACGTATGCTTGCATGGGTGAAAAGTATCAACATGGTTTTGTAGTGCTCGAAGCCTTCTACACGATGGATGGCTTGGATCATCCATATGTACCATGGGTGGGGCCCACAACCGTTCATAAAATCGACCGTTGATCGGTTACACAGTTGCTGAAAATGGCAACTTTCCTTTTTGCGTGAGGACGCAGGTCAGCGGTCGTGCTGACCGAACGGCTATTGTAGTGTAGCTTGCATACACATGCATGGTGTAAACACCATGCATACAGGTGGGGTCCACTGCAATGTATTTCAGAAATCCACTCTGACCATATGTTTTCCCATCCAAATTTAACAGTTGAGACCAAAATAGAATCATATTCTGTTATCAAGTGGGTCCCAAATTGAGGATTAATGGGTTGATCTGTCCGTTGGCACACTTATCGAGATATCCAATGGGTGAAATTTTACGTGTACGGTTAATTTATGGCCCCCATCACATGTATGAAGTTGCAAGTCAATCGGATGGCAGGAACCCTGTGATGTTGCATTCTGGACCATTTTCGGGCCTCTTTAAAGTGAACGGCTTGATCTCCTCGGATCTCTGGTGTGTAAATCCATTGATCTTGGTCCTCTGGAGTCCATTCCTTGTTTTGGTGGCTTCGGAGCGTCAAATCCCTACTTTTAATATCATTTTTCAATCCATGCTCCTGATTTCATCCTGTAATAAAAATACAATTAAAATATGGCATTAAGCATTATCATATATGTAAAATCTGACAATAATCAGGGTCTGATATGCAATATTTGACCCTCATCAGCCATCATATGAAAAGGAGAGAGAGAGAGAAGGAGAGAGAAACAGCGAAGGAGGGGAGGAGCTCTGCCACTATGAGCCCTCCTTAGGTGGGCCATGCAAGTACATACATCAAAATAGATCCCAAAAATCGTGTGGACCCTAAATTAAAAATCAAAATTTAATGTTATGAACACACACCATTGGATCTTCTAGGCTCCTTGATCTCCCAAGCTCCTAAGCTTCTCCTTTGATGGAGGATGATGAGAATACAAGGGTTGGATGGTGAGGATTGAGGGGGGTAGGAAGTGGGCCACACCTAGCTTTTCCTCTCCCTTAGACGTTTCATCTCTTTGAGTTGCTTTGGAGAATAGGTGGAGAATGTGTGTGTGTGTGTGAGAGAGAGAGAGAGAGAGAGAAGATGTAAGGAGAGAGGGATAGGTGAGTGATGGGTGATGGGTGTACTTGAGAGGTATGGTTGTGTTGACTTTGGTTGAGAGAGGGATGGATGTGATGGGATATGTACTTGACTTATACATTGATTGATTTATTTGATATTTGGTAGAGATTCTCTTGCGCGATGTTTTTCTCAAAATAAACGTGGGCTCACATCTCCTGGCCTGGGTATCACATCGGCGCACGATACGTGGCGATAGAACCGCAGCAACGGTACGGTCGTTAAGGTATAAGTTTTAGATTGAACCAACTCTGATATACAGGATGCAATTTAGGGTCACGTGCAAATGTCAATTATAGGTCGCGGGTCACTGAAATTCAATAGGGAGGATCGCAAGGGTCTACGAAATGGTACGGACTAGGATATGGGTCTTATAGCTCTCCCCTCTTAATAAAAATTTCATCCTCGAAATTTACTATCTCGCAGGACGAAACAAGGGAAAAGGAAGCATCGTCATATACGTATAATAATCAATGTCATCCAAGACATAATCAATTTACAAACAAATGGGGATAACGTATCATGCCCCAGACTCGATAACTAGACTCACAAGGAACCTAATGGCCAGTTCTGGCGGCAACAGTCTCCATAGTACCCCATTCTCAGCTCCTGAAGTAGGTTCTGATCCTTGGATCCTACAAGAAGAATTTTCATAACAATATAATCACTTTCAATACGAGCATACCCAAGATAACAGTAAGTAATTCTGAGAATAACAAAGGCATACATCACAAAATTCACTATGAATTTAAACTTTTACAAGTTTCCATAAGGTTCAAAAGGACATACATAAGATAATAGCAAAAAGAAGGAAGGTTTGCAACACTAGGGTTCTCAAGCTTAACTCTACTCCAAACTCTGTTACTACGACGCCTGCTTAGGATCTCCTGCATGCATCGATCGTGCATAAGCTTATATAAGCTTAGAGGGTGGTGTAAGTGTGTGATAATAGTACACAGAAGAATAATAGGAGATACAGGAAGGAAACTGAAATGGCCAAGCTATATGTCCTAGAGGGGGGTGAATAGGACTATGCTAAATTTAAGATAATTACAGCGGAATCAAATAAAGAGAGATAGCTAAATACAGAAATCAAACACACAATGCTGAAATGAAATGCACTCTCAAAATTCAAGTCTTGAGAGGTTGATACAAATGTTATTCTAAGGACAACCTTACACCAAAAACCAAGGGTTTATGGTAAGACAAGCTTATTTCTAGAAAGGTCTTTGTATCAAGAACTCAAACTGAAGAGGAGTAAATAAATGAATAAAATTAATTCAAACTGTACTAAAGAATAAAATGTAATCTCAAATATTGATTGTTCTCTGGACAATCATACACCATAAGAATGGCAGGGCAACCTTACTAGAACAAATAAAGAAACTGAATCTCAAAGCAATAAAGGAATAGCAAGAAGTAAATTTTAAACTATTATACCATTCACCATAATGCTTGAAATAAAACTATTACAACATTCACATCCACATATACATCCCATAAATGAATAAACAAAGATAGAAAGATAAACCACACAACCACAAAACACAAGGGATTATAGTGGTTCCCTTGTGTGTACACTAACTATTAATAAACAGCCACATAGCTACTCCACTCCTAATATCCTCACACAATGGATATTAGCGTTCACTATCAAAATAGGTTTTCCAGGTTCACCCAAAACCTTCACAATTGTGTCTTTCTCTGTGGGCTTACATAATTTTTAAAAATTAAAAAAAAACCCACTTCTGAGTTTTCCTGGCTCTCCTTAGATAACCAATACAATGATATTTTTCTGGCAAATCTCAAAAAAAAACCAAAAGAAAGTAAATTACTGGAACATAAAATACATAAATATCTCCTTCATTGTAATGGTCCAGAAGAACCAAATCGGAGTAGAGATTTGAATGTCCAAGTTTAATGTCCAACACTCACTTTACAATGGTTCTAAGTTCTAATTGATTTTAAATTAAACCAGATGTGCTAGCTTTAATTAATTTTGATTCCAGAAAAAGGATAATCAAAGTTCCTCTTTTTAGATTAGATTGGAATACAAGAAACAAAATCAATTAATAAAGCTAAAGACAGAGAATATTAAATATGCACACTTAGCTTAAATGGAGCACGGTTTTATCACTCAGAAGGCCGAATTAAATTAGCATGAATTGTGTTAATTATTTCGAGATTCGTGCTCTATTTATAGGTGAGCAAATCACGTCTTTGAATGGTCTAAACAGCTCTACGACTGGTCGTAGGACCAACGGATATTTAAAATTTCAGGCGCGATAAGATATGGCGGTTTCACGACTGGTCATAGGTCATCTACGATTGGTCGTAAGTCTCCTACGACTAGTCGAAGGTCTCCCACGACTAGTCGAAGGTAGCTAAATTTCAATACAGTACTTTGAGTCGAAGGTCTACGACTGATCGAAGAATCAGTCGATACTGTTCATACGACTAGTCGAACAGTCTCCAGGACTGGTCGAAGCTTAACAAAAAAAATTTAAATTTTGCCACAAACTTACAACTAATCCAGAAAATTCTGAACAGGTCGAAGCAATGCTAGGACTAGTTGAACAAAGTCCAGGACTAGTCTTATAACAGATCAAACTCACTTATATAAAACATATGAGTTATGTATCCAAAATGACCAACTCTAAAGGTCAACCTACGGCCAGTCATACCTCAATCGTGAAGTAAGGATGTTGAAACTTGAAGACGAGTGACCTTTGATAATAATGAAGCCTGAGATCTTGATGTAGCTTGAACTTAGAAGCTTCTTGAGATCTTGAACTTAAAAGCTTCATCTTGATCTTGAATTATACTTGACTTGAATTAAGTCGTACATACTTGCCTTCTCAAGACTTGACTTGTGAACAGTATATATCTATCGAAGCTGATGTTGTGAGACTTTTATTGTGACTGTCTTAAGTAGAACTTTTGATCTTCACATATGCAAACTTCATAACAAGATACAAACAGTGTCTTTGGCACCACAAATTTGACAACAACAAGGGCTAACAACTATAGCACTTACAGAAACATGATCAAAGCCAACACCACCGGCCTTACCAAGGCTGTCATGAACGCAAGAAGCTATACCAAGGTAGTACAATAATGCATGAAGTCATACTAAGGCTATATGATGCAATGAGTACTGTAATGCAAAGGGTACTGGGCGCCATGCCAAGGCGATGCAATATGAGGCTTATACAACTGATGCAATGCAATATGAAGTAATGTCAGTGCTCATATCCAATCCACATATCAAGTACATTTCCATTATACAGAAATCACTGGGGTCTATTACCCTACTGAATGACTGCCGCTCTACAGACCCCACATAGTCAAAAGAGTGTAAGAGACCTCACTACCTTGCCTACAGGCAGCCAATCACAAGCAAGGCCTAAAGGTAGTGGACCCATTCATGAGCTAGTTAGATTCAGCCTAGCAATGCCTCCTTATATCAGACAAGTAAGGCCACACCCCTATCTAACCAACTGCATGACACTGGGAGTCGCGGCCTAAAGGTATAAGGCCCTCGTGCACTCATATATTCCACCTGGTCACGGCGTTGGAGCGGATCCTTGGTACATGAAAGTTTTAAAATTTTTACTCATGGGCATCCTATGTACCCAGTTTGCTCAAGTAATATTTTCGATGTCCAAACATGGTCATGTACGATGTATCTATGAAGGCAACAACCTTGATGAAGTAAGGATGATAATGTTCATATGTTATGCAATGTCAAATGCATGAATCACACAATCAACTATGCATCAATTCCAAGCATCTAACGTGCTTAATAGGGAATACTACATCCCTCGGGAAGGTAACATGTAATGCCCGATAACACAATCATAACCACACACACGGTGTCATCTAAGCATACAATGATGCACATGGGTCATGAAGATGGGTTTAGACGCATTATGCAGCGATATACAAACTAGTACACTCCTATCCAAGAAGGGACTAAGACTAGGTATTTAGACAATATCCATAAGGAATCTCACCTCTAGTGGGGGCCCATTTACCTGGGGTAGCTCATGAGACTAAGCATACAAAATACGGGTCTAAGTAATACAGAAGTGAGTCTAGTAAGAGTTTAAGATGAGCATCTAATCACATTTAGATACAATCGGGCCTAGAGGGGTCCATAATGGGGACATTTAACCACCATTCCCCAAGAGGCATCTCAACCATGAACTATATGGATACAAGGCCCAAGGCCCTACATTTAAGATAAGAACAGAGGTAACCACATACATATATCCTTCATAATAGGCCATGAGAAAAGCATATGATATCACCTATAACAACATAGGCCCCAAGAGGGAGATTAAGGCCCAAGGCTCAATTTCCAATGGTCATAGAATCCATGCATTGAGTTGGACTTGGTGGGTAGTCCGTGTGCACAATATACTGCTTAAAAAAATAAGTTTAAGTCTGGATGAAATGGGCCCCACTACATCAGCCCAATAACTAGCAATTTAAGTGGGCAACCAAGAGCCCAATACTATCCTTATCTCAGCCCACAGGTCCATTAAAATGATAGAAGTCAGCCCAATGTATGGTTAAGCCAAGCTAGGACATTCCAACCTACTCTGGGCCCATGGGATTCCCCAAAAATCTGATCTAAGATAGGGTCCTCATGTGATACTAAAGGTGACCCAAAAGAATGCATTGATTAAGCCCAAAGATTATATGAAAACGTAAGCATGTAACACGTACACAAGTTCTCAATATGGTGGGCCCCACAATAAAATAAATTTTTAACCATAAAATTTAACATTTAAGGCCCTTTGATAAACTTTTGGCCCATTTGACTTCCTAGACCTGCTAAGGTCCAGAAATTAGTTAACTATGAGGAAATATTCTCATGAAGGCCAACTATACTCACTGGGAGACCCCACTAGATGGAGAGTGTGTATATATTATGAAAAGATCAAGTTGGCCTACTACAGGATTGTGAGTCCAGCAGTAACCCAAGGCAGGGAGTGCTTCCATGATTGGGCGATCTAAGGCTTGAATGGACTGGACCAACATACGTTGAGGTAAGCTCCACATACATTCATATTTAGCTTCAAATAAATGGCTCAGGGTCTATGGTGGGCCTTTAACCATCCATAGAGAAACCCATGGGCCTACCTTAGGATCACTCAGGAGGACATTCAACCTCAACTGGTTTCCAAGAGGTAGCCCACCACTACTCGAGCATGAAATAAGGCCCAAGGCGGAAGCAATCCATGTCCTAGTGGGCCATATACTGAGCCCAATACATAGGCAACCTAGTGGGCCCTTAAGCAAGGTTAGGGCCCAACCATAAAGGTCATGGGTTCACTCATTGTGGTGGGCCTAATGGGCAGCCCATTATCCTAACATATGAGAAATCCTTATATTTTTAACACAAGTAAATTAGGCCTCACATCTCGGCCCAAGTATGGATTTATTATAGTGGGCAAATAAGGGCCCAACTACTTGAGTATTTGGCCCATAAGATCTATCACAATGGCATGGTAAATATAGGACCTAAGGGTTCAATGGGCCTATCAAAAGTTCTAGCCCAACTAAAGTTATAAGGCCCATACTTAACTAGGAGACTAGCCCAATAAGGATCCAATTGGGATGGGCCTTTAATCATGCACTAAATAAGTCCAAAAAAATAAAATTAAGATGGTAATATAACTATCTTAAATCCTCCTTAAATCTAGTGGGCCATATTACCTCAAAAGAACATTTATATGTAACAATTATTGGGCTCAATGCCAAATTCCAGGCCACCCAAATTTTCGGATTGGTTGGAGTCCAACAATAGAAGTATTTTTTAATATATTTATTCCCTGATGGCTCACACACATCACTATGGGCCCCACCAGATGAGAGAGGATATGTAACATGTATATCAAGTGGGTCAGGCCGTTGGAATGTAGGCCCAGCAATAGCCTAAGGCAGAGATATCCCATGTGTAAGTAGCCCACGTAGGGGCATCAGGCCCAAAAATCCACCTAATGGGCCCCAATTGAATATATATATAAAAAAAAAAAAATGATCAATACCCTAAGGACCCCACATGGATGGGTGGTGTGATATACAACACATCAAGCTGGGCCCACGTAGCAAGCTGGACACCCCAGCCTGAGCGTCCCTGCCTATTAGATCACTTCGGGCCGCACAACGGTCAACTCAAATGTTCGTTAGGTCTAAAATTTTTCAAAGGGACACTTACATAGGTGGGACATGCCCCCACAAAATTTTAGGATTTTTGGATATTTCTAAGTATTTTAATTAATTTAAATAAAACAGTTTGTCTAGAAAATCAGACTGACCTAGACGTCCCAATGTGGTAGGACAGTCTAGCCCTTACCACGGTGTGTAAAGTAGTCCATTAACCCTAGAATTTCATATGTGGGTCCTACCATAAGTAGAACATAGCTCCACAAATTTTTAAAATTTTTGGACATCTAAAAATATTTTAATTCATTTAAAGAAATCAATCTGTCCTGAAAATTGGACTGATCTGGACACCTTATTATAGTGGGCCGGTCCAGCCACCACCATGGTGTGTACAGGTGTCCATTGGCCTCAAAATTTTGTAGGTGGATCTTACCATGAGTGTACCACCTTTCTATAAATTTTCAAGATTTTATAATACTCATAAGTATTTTAATTAATTTAAAGAATACAATCTATTCAGGGTAAAATATTGTTGGAATATAACTGTCCTGAATTTGGGCCATTCAAATGAGTAGGTTTTAGGCGTCCAAAATTCCTAAAATTTGGACTCAAGGTCCCTCATCAAGCATACATCAAGATAAGACTCAAAAATATAGGCCACATTCTAAGAAAAATATTTTTTTTAAAATTTTATTTTTATGGAACTATACTGGTGGACTGCACAAAGCAGACTTTTTCTGGCAGTCCACTATGTTGGCCCACCCTTTTGGATGCCCAAATGGGGTCCATTGGGTCCAAAATTTTGCAGGTAGGTCCTACCATGGGTGGGTCACCTCTCTGAAAAATTTTATAATTTTTAAAGTATTATAATATTTTATTTATTTTATACAAATTATGGACAACAAGGTCCAGATTTTATTTTCCTGCTACAGCAATGTTGTTGTCCCTGACTTGTGCACCCCATTAGAGTGGGCTTAGGTCTACCAAAATTTGGAAAAATGCAAGGCCAACATCCCTGTCCAATTATATAATAAGGTGGGGTCCAAAAAGGTGGCCCACCATTTAAAAAACTAGTTGACATTTATGTTTTTTTCCAGCAAGCAGAGTGGTTGGACAATCCAGAAAATTGGGACCGTCCAACCTCCTTGGTCCACCCTTTTGGGTGATCAAATAGGGACGGATGAGGGTGAAATTTATCATACTTCTAAGTGGGGTCCACACCTCCAAAAATAATCAAATAGTAGAGGTAAAACATCCTCCAAGTTAGATCATAAACTATGCCAAAAACAATCCAAAAATAGTCCAAAATTTTTCTGGACAGTAAGGTCTGTCTGAAAATAACTAATCATAGTAACAAAATTTGTGTTGTGGTCCACCTCAGTGGGCCCCACAAACTTTTAGACAAAAACCCTTTCACAAAACCCATTGCATGCATCCAAATAGGAGCAAATAAGGTGTCAATGTCCAAGGAAAGGACAGCCATGGGCGTCCACCTTGCTTGGACGGTCTAGATATTCTAGGGCCCCTAAGTGGGCCACACACATCAGAAATGAAGGATAGATTCAAGGGAAAAAGGAAAAATCTAGCCACAAGGGAGGGTCTCTGCCACTATTGAGGCCCTCTGTAACATCGCGAAAATCGGGGGTCTGGTAGAAACCCAACTCCCGAGTTCCAAAATGTTATTTATGCAACATAGATAATGTTAAATACATGTTGTCTGTAAAAAGACATTAAACAAGATTGGGATTAAGCCAAAACAGCATATCATACTCCAGAGACAGTTAAATTAGCAAGCGAAAGAATGTGATAGATATATAAAATATATAATTGATTGTAAGTCTCAAGAGTGTGAACATGTGGCCAGGTTAATTAAATACATGTATACTCCAAAAATGGAAAGAAAGAATATACATCAGTGCTCTAAAAATATAAAATGACAAGTGTCAAGGCATCTAATCAACCTCCCTGTAATCCCGTCGATCCAAACACAGAGGAAAAGTCCTCCTCATCATCATACAAGTCCAGCTCCGCTTCACAAGCAGCGCCATCATCTGCAACTAAAATAGAGACTGGTGGGTGTTCGGAACACCATCCCGTAACATGGGAGTGAGTAGCTCACTCAGTGGAATAATAGAGCAAAGATTAGCATGTTCTCAAATCAATCACGTGATAATAGTAAAGCAATGAAACAAACATTCCTAAATTCTGTTGTTAATATATGCATGAAATGACATGATGGATGCCCTCACCGACATACTCCCTCATACGGCACCATCTGCGTCCGTGGCATGCTTTCTTCCCGCAATGCTCCACATCTTCCAGGCACATGCAATGCGATATGGATAATGATTACCAAGTTGTTATTAGTCCTTTTCATACAGCAGGATTGGGAAACTAGGGTACCTTGCTTATATCAATCCCAACACAGATCCTGTCTAGGGTCGTCACTCCTAGTAATCTCATACGATGTTATATTTGTAGGTTGCTGCAAGGGCTGCCAGGGCTGTTTCTCGCACTCGTTGCACCGCTCCCCCATCACCTTATCAATATAGGCCTAATTATCCTTAAAACTGCATCAGGACTCGTCGCCCCCATGCGGTGTCAAGATAAACTCAAGGTCACTACAAAAGGCTCGTCACCTGATCAGTGTAGGCCGACAGCAAGAATATAATGTCCCATACCATCATAATCTGCTCAGAGTAGGGTGCTCACTGGTCACTACGGGGAGGTTTGTGGCCCCAGTGTAAGCTGACAGCTCGACCACGGTGTCCCATACCACCATGCCCGGCTCATGAGTCTTTATGGATTAAGGTACCATGATTAACAGGGTTTCCAATGGTAAGTTCAGTACCCTAGGTTCAAGCAGTTATGACTCATACAGGGTGAACATACAATGGCTAGTCGGGTTACGTGACAGGCTCGACTAGCACGAGCGCATCTCAAGCTGAACGACGTGAAGTGCATGAAAAACCTCATGTGGCCTAACCACTGCCACCAACCCAAAACATGACTCGCGTTCATCGACGCGTCCTTTGTGGTACATAGAAACCAACCACGAATTCGATCCATTACCGACTACCTGGACTAGGTCATAGCCCCAAGCATTTATGCATCAACATCAGTAAGCATATGCGAGTAACATAAATGAAATACAACATTGTAAGCATGTTGACACATGTTATGACATGCAACTTAAGCAAATCATCCCACACATGCATTTCATGTATATAATGAAATCAATACATATAGCCAACATGACGGAAATCATTTACATCAGCATATTACTTGAGAATTCAATCTCAAAACTCATACACAACACCTTTTACTCAATACATACTAATACAAACATTTATACAAACACTTAGTCTACACACTTTAGTCTACATAACGTATGTCGACCCAAAGTGTGCATTAGGGCGAATCTCTTCGCCAAACAGACCATGCACGCATTCCTAATATCATAGCATGACAATTAGCCATGGAAATTATTTCAGCAAAATACGGACGTATACTGTATTTCCTACAAATACCCAAAATGCCCTAAATCTCATATTTCTCGTACGTATACGAAATGGAAAACGGACAGCATGTTCTACATGTCAAAGGGCATTACCGTCGATAATCTACTATTAAACGACATTGAAAGATTTGAAATCAGTCAATCAAAGCGTCTAAAATCCGCACCTTTTTACCCTAGATGTGTATCATTCCAAACGGAGCGTATACGCTTCATCTACGGTGAACAGGCGACCTAATACATAAGATGTATAAGCTACTTCGCTATTGGAATCGACGAAACCTTAAATCAGCAAGTGTTGAGGGTTTTCCTTACCTAGAAATGCGTTGGAATCACCGGCAAAGTGATTGGGATACGTTGCTTAAGCACGTGCAACAGCTAGTGTAGGTGGCAGGAAGGTCACTCCCACACTCTCTCACAAACTCTCACTTTTTTTCTCTCTCTAGCTAGGGTTTCTAGCAAATTCGGATGGGTGAGATATGTGAGGGTTTAAAGCCCTTTTATAGCCTAAAACCTTCCCAAATTAGGCTTGGGAACAATGTCTACTTGAGGTATAACCAAATCGGAGTTGTTCTGGTCCAAAGAAGCACTTCGGGAGGTCCCCTGGCCGAACGCGGTCGGACTTAAGCTCATGCATACTGGATCTAGCACACATCAAGTTTTCAGACCGGAAGAGTTCGCAGATCGCACGTGACGGTCTAATTTCAGTTCAGCGGTCATCTCGCCTAAATCAGGTCTACAAGTCTCATGATATGAAAGAAAAATTTTTCCTGATCTGAGGGTATAATTTGGCTGAATTCTGACGGTCAGAACGCTTAATAATAACGCGTCAAGTCACGTGCCAGATTTGGATTAAAATTTTCAATTCTAACCCTTTTCTCACTCTCTTCACTCCATGCTCAATGAAATAGCCTCTGAACGTCGGTTGGGCTTGATTTTCGAAATGATTGTCAAGTCCAGCAAAGCGGTCATAACGGTCTAAGATTGTAGGTATCGAACTTTTGATGCGCGGTCTAGCTCCAATACAAAGTTTCAAAGGGTTTTCGAGAACAAACCGATTTAGAGTTTGATCCTGGATTTTAGGGTAACGTAGCATCAACGATTCTACAAGTTTTGGGTCTTGCAGAACGTATTTAAAGCGATCAGGGACAGTTTCACAGCTACTCTAGCGTAGCGCTAGCTAACTTACGCTTAATTTCTAAAGGAATTAATCCTAAGTGATTTCTTTGGCTTTGGAATTGGGTTCTGAGAGGTTACCAAGGTGTTATAGTTGACCCATTACCTAAGGACGTCTAATCCCAGGTTGGAAAAAATCTGGGGTGTTACACCCTCCCTTCATCACAACAAATACATTCCATGCATTAAATTACATACAAACTAGATCTAGCTCCATGAATGTACTAGGAATCAATCATATGGTGGGAGTACCTTCTATCACCAAAATCTAGGGTCTAGATGACCCCTACATGACATGCATCAAAAGAAAATGCCATGATGGGGTCCATAAAGAATGGCCTCATCCATGGATCATGCATGCAAGGAAATGGGCCATTGGCCTCAATCATAGAGACATGGGAGACCTCCATCATCACTTAATGGGTCCTACAAGT
Source organism: Magnolia kwangsiensis (assembly GCA_037074715.1). Taxonomy (NCBI): domain Eukaryota; kingdom Viridiplantae; phylum Streptophyta; class Magnoliopsida; order Magnoliales; family Magnoliaceae; genus Magnolia; species Magnolia kwangsiensis. The sequence goes on from CM073578.1 coordinate 101,414,248, forward strand.
CTCTAAAGATTAGATGAAAGAGGATTTAAGAGCACCCACCTTTCTTGGATCTTCAAAGTTCTTGATGCATTGAAATCCTTAGGCTTTAAGGACCATGTACGAAGGGTTAAGATGGAAAGTAGAGGGTTAGATAAGGAGGGAGATGGAAGAAATGTGGCTGAAATTTTCAACAAGGTAGGAGATTTGGGTGATCTTACAAGGAGGAGAAGAGAAATGAAGGAAGAGAGAGAGAGAGAGAGAGAGAGAGAGAGAGAGATGAGAGAGTTTGTAAAGTTGAAATGATTAGTTTCTTAGAAAAAGATGAGTTTTTGAAAAGAGAAAACAATCATTGCTCATGGAATAGGGTGGCTTATCATTGCCTAGAGAAGTTAATCTTATCATGGTTTCCTTGAGAAAAGAAGTCATCATTGCTAGACTAAAGGTGGCTTACATGGGGAATAGTTCACATGAGGAAACATGTAATCAGGTAGGTCCCACCAAAAATGCAATCAATAGTCCAAATAATGCACGGCCCATAACTTTTGATGGACACATCAGATTTACACATGAGACGCGGCATTGGAACCACAACAACGATGCGGTCACAATGGCATAGGTCTCATGTCAATCCGAGTCGGGTCTACATGACTGTACTCAAGGTCGACCGTAAACACTATCCAAAGGTCGCAGGTCACCGAAATTTGATCAGTAGGACCGCGAGACTAAAATAAACAAAATGCATACTTACACACACACACACATATGCGAACTCAAGTCGGGTCTCACATAACACTCTTTAATCTCAGTCTCACACTCTCAAGATGCCTCCTCAACAGAATGGCAACCCTTACTGAACCTCGGATCCCTGATCAGAAATGATTGAAACTGAAATACGATGTAGCCTCACAATCTCAATGGTAGGGAGCTATACAATAAAGTTTCTAAGTTATTCGAACTTAGGATCTAATCATTCTAAGTTCTCAACAATCATAAAGTGTAGGGTAGCTATCAGCAGATATGTGATATTAACCTCAGGTATTCCTAAGTTATGCTCTAATACCAACTTCTGTCACGCCCTAAAATCAGAAATTGGGCTCACAAAATTCTCGATCACCAAATCTAGAGCCGACAGCCTCCGCAGTACCCCATTTTCGGCTTTCAGTGCCCAAATGCCAAATTTCGATCCTGGGATGCTACAAGGAGGATTTTTAATGTACATTTGTTTCATAACAAGTATAACCCCAAGTTTACCCCAATGACAATGGCAACATCATCATCACATATCCACTAATATGAACAGTTGAATACAGTGCTAAAAGGAAAATACATATATCAAAAATCGAAGCTCCAAAAGACTGCTACATACTCCAAGATCAACGCTATTATAACCTAACGCCACCTGCATGCATCTATCATACATAATCTTATAAAAAGCTTAGAGGGTGGTGAAAGTGTGTGCTCAAGGTAAGTGGGAAGTATACAATATCAGAGCAATGCGGAAACATGCTGGTAAGTCCATAAATACCATCAACCTTATTAGGGTTATGTAATACAAAAGTATAGTAAACCAAATAATATGTGTTGAGGATGCGATGTAATATATGGTGCGAATGAAATATCCAAGCTGGAGTGTGAAGTTGGGATGATAGTACGTAGTATTGCAGGCTATGTGGTCCATCACAAGTGACTTCTATCCAAATCAGTCTCATACCTAAATTTGGATAGTTAAACTCGATGTGGTAAACTCCATATCACAGGTTGGTCGCACGCCCCAACCGAAATCCTGGTCATTGTAAAGATACACATAGCAATTAGTTGCACACCATCAACCCTAGTGAACAGTGAATGAATGAATGAAGGAGTATGCAACTCCTACTCAATAAGTTCACATATCAATACCGTACATCTTTAGGATCATTACCAGGGTCTAGTACGCTCTACATGCGATCGCCATCTATTGGATGCGCATCCATGCAAGTGGAAGAGACCTCACTATCTGCCTGGCCAATAATCAACCAATATCTACCTGGCACGTCGATAGCGGACCCATTTACAAGCTGGTCAAACTCAGCCTAGCTATGCCCCTTACCGTCAAGTAGGTAAGGTCACACCCCCTTCCAACCGACCATGGCACAGTGAGAGACGCGGCCTGCTGATATTTGGCACTCGAACACTCATGTATCCACTTGGTCTAAACATTGGAGCGTCTCCTTGCTATGAAGGTTTAGGGACTTTCACACAGGGACATTTATGGCACCCCATGTAGAAAAAGATTTTCAGTGTCCTATCTAGTCATCCACGATATGTCTGTGAAGGCCACGGCCCTAATGTCGTTAGGGAGTATGGTAGTCATATCACAAAATGTAAGATGCATGAGTCACACAGTTCAATCATGCATCAATCATGCGCATGTCATGCGCTCATGTGGGAAGACTCTGCCTATCAGGGAGTCCCATGAACAAACTGCCCTATGGCATATACAATGGTCAACCACATCTCATAACAAACATGCAGATGATGCTTATGGGCATATATCATGATACTATGTTGTCACATACTCATAATTGGTATCGATAACCAGCACCAATAATCAACATCAATAATCGACTTCGATGAGAATGGGCCTAACAAGGTCTAAGGAAAGGTCACAATGTAGACATTTAACCATCATTGCCCATCAATGTGGACATTTAACCAACATTATTCCCAAGGAGTTGCTCACATAGAGCCTAACATATAATGGGCCCATGGCCTCACACAAGGGCTTCATACACAACATAATGGGCCATATACAATCTCAATAGTCCTTACACAAGGGTCTCATTCATCGAGTGGGTCGCATCACATGGGCCTCATATACATCAAGTGGGCCACATCGCATGAGCCTCATATACAATCTCAATGGGCCTTACACAAGGGTCTCATACATCATAATGGGCCTCATCACATGGGTCTTGTACAGTCTCAAATGGGCCTTATACAATCACATTGCATCGGTCCTCATCATATGAGTCACATAAGCATCACATCAGGCCTCATCATACGAGCCACAAAAACATCGCATCGGGCCTCATCAAATGGGCCGCAAAAACATCGCATCGGGCCTCATCATATAGGCCACATAAACATCACATCGGGCGTCATCATATGGGCCACATAAACATTGCATCGGGACTCATCGTATGGGCCACATAAACATCACAATGGGCCACAAATATATCATGGTGGGCCTGTACAATCACGATGGGCATTACACAAGGGTCTCATGCATCACAATGGGCCTTATCACATGGGCATCGCATACATCACACTGGGCCTCATCGTATGGGCTTCATATACAACACGTCGGGTGTAAGACTCGTATCCTAGACTGTAGCGTTTCGTAGACTTCTGCGGTCTTACCGGTCGAATTTCAGCAACCTTTGACCCTTAACCGATATTTACGTGCGACTCTGATTCGAATGCCGTTAACCCGTATCAACTCAACCCAAGACCATTACCATAGTGACCGCGCCAATGCTGCGGTTTCGATGCTGCGACTTGCGCACCGAGGCGATACCCTGGTCAAGAGATGTGGGCCAACGTTCGGTGCGAGAAAAACGCCCGCGTTGCGAAACCCAAGAGAATCTCTACGAGATGTCACATCAATCCCATCAATCCATCACATGTCAAGTACACATCACCTTTCACCTTTTCCCAAGCAAGCCTCAAAAGTCAAAAATTCTCTTACACTCCCATGCCTTTCTTACACAAAAGGCCACCAAAGTCAACAAAACCTTACACACCCATCCCTCTCCCATCCATCACTCCATCACCCATCACACTCTCTCTCCCTTTACAACTCTTTCTCTCTTTCTCATTTTCAAATCTCCAAGCAAGAAAATTTCATACATATAAAAATTCTCCAAGCTTTCCAAAAACTCCAAGTGTGGCCCACTTCTCCATCCCAAGATCTCCCATCCTAGCCATCCATTTCTCATCTCCTCCATTGAAGTTGAAGCTAAGGTTCTAAGGAACCCATAGGAGCAAGAAGATTGGACGGTGGGTGCTTGATGTTAGTAGTTTTTCATGTCTTTAAGATGGGTCAAGTGAGGCCAACCGATCAATGGTTTGGATCTCACTTGGGATCCTAAGTTATGGCCGATAGCCCACTTTGATCATCATGATCATTCCATGATGGGGCCATTCTCCATGGACCCCATCATGATATTTATTTTATGGCATTATGAAGGTCATCTAGACCGTCCATATTGGTGGGAAAAGGATCCCCACCATTGATTTTCAATTTTGGTGGTCCCATGTGTTAAAGGATTCATTTGATGTATGATTTATTTTACAAGAGAGGGCTCATAGTGGCAGAGCCCTCCATCACAAGCATGTCCCACCCTCTATCTCTCTCTCATTTTATAAGAGAGGGCTCATAGTGGCGGAGCCCTCCATCACAAGCGTGTCCCACCCTCTATCTCTCTCTCTCTCTACTTCATTTTCTTTTTTTTCTTGATCATATTGTGTTTGTGTGGCCCACTTGAATGGACCCCACCTTGAAATATTTACTTTGTTCAAGCTTTCTTCAAGTGGGGCCCACCTTATATGTTGTAGCCACATCATCCATCAGTGGTGTCCACCTAATCAGGGCCCGCCACAATGTACTTTCTTTAAGGACCAGACCGTCCAGGGTCTGGGACACTGGACGTCCCTGTAAAAAAAAAGGAAAATGGAGCTTTTGGGGTGGGCCACTTGTATAGGCCCCACCTTGATGTATGAGTACGATCCAGGCCATCCACCCTTCTTCCCACATCATTTTAGGCGTTGAGCCAAAGAATGAGCTCAATCCGATGATCAGGATGGGCCATACTTTTCAAAACGGTGGTTTTCACCGTTTATAAAACATTTTAAATTTTTCTTCAGGCCAAAAATATTCAACATTGGACTTGATGGACTTGTCATAGCCTGTAAAAGCCAATGGATGGGGTAGATCTACTTGATGCGGGCCCTAGATGCGAAAAACCCCAAAAAAAGGAGTTTTCAATATTTATTTTTTTAAAAGGCAAAGAGGCAAAGCCTCCTCTCTGACAGCGTGCAGCGAACGGCGGGTGTCCCCACCATGATGCATTTGTGACATCTAACCTATTCATGAGGTGGGCCACTCCCAGACGTGGGCCCCCTCCAAAGATCAGCTGCATCCAAAACTCAGGTGGCCGACACCACACGAAACAGTGTGATTGAACATCTACCCTTGAACCTTTCTCCTGGGCCACAGAAGTTTTGGATCAAGATGAATTTTTTGTTTTCTCTTCATCCAGGTCTGAGTGACCTTATGAACGGATTGGATGGCATGTCAGCACTGAGGTGGGCCCCACATGGGGCCCACAGTGATGTATTTTGTTTGCTTCCACCATCCGCTGGACGGTGGAGCCAACTAATGCATGTGGCTTCTTCACGCCACCCCCCTGACCGGATGACAAATAAAAATTTACAGTGGGCCCCCCTCTGGCCCGCACGTTGGACAGATGGCTATTAAACATTGCAGTGGGCCTTTGCCATTTTAGACGGCAAACAAACATTTCAGTGGGCCCTTGCCATTTTTTACGGCAAACAAACATTGCAGTGGGCCCTTTGCCATTTTGGATAGAAAATAAACATTTCAGTGGGACCCACCATGATGCGTGTGCAGCATCCAAACCGTCCACCCACTTGAAAGGATCATTTCATGGCATGAGTTTCAGTATGAGGCAGGTTTATGATCAAGTGGACCATTTGTGTTTGGGTGTGACCCGTTTGACATATAAGGCCTATGGGTCGGTTTAGGCCCATTTGATTCATATAAGGCCCATGGGTGTAGGCCATTTGACATATAAGGCCTATGGGCTTAAGCCCATGTGATATGTATAAAGCCCTTGGGATTAGGCCCATTTAAGACACATAAGGCCCATGTGATTAGGCCCAATATGATGTTACTCTGAGGCCCATGGGTTATGACCCATTGCAATGCACGTAAGACCCGTTGGTGTGGTCCATTTATGTGGCCCATTTGATGAATAAAAGTCCCATATGATATGGCCCATTGGATGTATTTAAGGCCCAATGGGATGTACCTGAGGTCCATTGCAATGTGTGATCCCAACACTGATTATGTACGATGTTTACGACGATCGTACCTTGGGAGCAATGTTGGTTTGACGTCCACATTACGAGTGTAATGCTGGTTGGATGTCCACATTACGACTCTCCTTAGAGCCTATTATTAGGCCCGTACTTGTTGTGTATAGGCTGTCTAGGCCCATCTGCATTATAAGGATATCTCCTTACTTTATTACATGTTTAATATAGTTCCATGACTCACGATCATATGCACCATATGTATGCTTGATATGAGAGGTGACTGATCATAGCATATGCCTTCGGGCAGGTTGTTTATGGGCTCCCGGTTAGGTGGTGTTGCCCTACATGAGTGCACGATATGCGCAGGATTTATTGCATGACTGGATAGCGTGATTCATGCATCTCGCATTTGTGTGACATGGTTATTGTACGCCCTATCGACATCGGGGCTGTAGCCTCCACAGGCGTATCATGGTTGGCAGGATTGGATACCGAAAATCTTATTCTACATGGGGTGTTATAGATATCCCTGGATGAAAGTCTCTAAACCCTTATGGTACCAAGAGGTTGCTCCAACGTCTAGACCGAGTGGGTAGATGAGCGTTGAGTGTCGATCATCAGATGACTGTGCTCTCCGCTGTGTCAAGGTCGGTTAAAAGGAGGTGCGGCCTTACCCGCCCGAGTGTAGGGGGCAATGCTAGGCTGAGTCTGACCAGCTCAAGAAATGGGTCCGCTATCGAGGAGTCGAGCCCGATATTGGCAGACGAATAGTGAGGTCTCTTCCACTTACCTTATTGCGCGTGATGAGGCGGCGATCTGGTTTAGAGTGTACTAGACCCCGGTGATATTCCAGATTTGAGCTGTATTGACATGTGAACTTAGATGAGGATTGTATGCTTGACTTGCATCTTGCATCGCATAGCTTTGGTACGGCTCATGATATTTATGGATCCATCTGCATATTCCGCATTACTCTGATACTACATGATCATATTACTACCTTTCGTACACACTTTCACCACCCTCTAAGCTTTCTATAAGCTTATGCACGACCATTGCGTGCAGGTGACGTTGGGGCGCAGTAGCACTGAGGCAGGAGCACTTGCGGATCATTTTGGAGTTTTTGTTCCTTACCGTTGTATTTTCCTTTATGCTCATTATACTTGTAAAGTTTTTGATCATAGTGGAAATGTAATGGAGTTCTTGGTTGTTGTTTGTGGGTTATGTCTTCGGTTATGCTTATCACGATTCAAACTGACCTTAAAAATCCTCCTCGTAGTATCCCAGGATCGAAACCTAGCGAATGGGAGCTGGAAGCCGAGAATGGAGTTTTACGGAGGCTGTCGGCGCCAGATTCAACGATCAGAAATTTTGTGAGCCCGGTTTCCAAGCTTTGGGCGTGACATTGGGCCTCATCATATGGGTCGATCTATCTACACCATTCATCTATTTTTAGGTATTATTATAGAGCATTTCCTAAAAATGAGTCATATTGAAAGATCATCTAAACCATAGCACAAATAAAAATGGAGATAATGATTTTCACTGTTAAAGAAGTCACAGGGCTCATCATAATGTTTATTTTCCATCCAATTTGATCATGTAAGTGCTATGATTTCATATCCCTTTGGTTGTCAAATTTTATCGTGCCAAAACCTATATCTATGTCTTGTATATCTTGTGTTTCTTGTTTGAGACTATTCATTGCTTCAAGACATTGCATTTCAAGACATGATCTTAAATGAAGAAAGTTTCAAGTCATGGAAGAAGAATTCAAGAATAGAAGTCTTCAAGTATGCATGTTCAAGATACAATCAAGCTCAAGAAGACTTTGTTCAAGTCAAGATCAATCTCAAGAAGGCCTACTACAAGATTCGTATATTCTCAAGCTTCTCTTAAGGATCATCTGAGTGTACATACTTTCAATGTCCATCTCACTTTTAAGTGTTGTTGGACCTTAGATTGACCTTAGGATGGGCTTTACTGTAGGTCATTCTGGATACATAATTCATATATTTTAATATGCTTGTTTGGGCTGTTTTAAGATCAGTCCTAGGGACTTCAAGACCAGTCCTAACTCTACTACAACCAGTCTTAAGTTTTTCAGGAACAGTCCTAAGTTGTTGAAGATTTTCGAATCTTTCTGGTTGTCCTACGACCAATCCTGGACATCCTACGACCAGTCCTGTGAGTTTTACGACTTATCCTTCGACCAGTCTTAGCCCTACGACTCAAACTCCAGCAACTAAACTGAGAGTCCTACGACCGGTCGTAGGTGACCCACGACTAGTCGTAGGTGGCCCACGACCGGTCGTAGGCTACCCAGGACCGGTCGTGGAATAGCAAATCCTTATCCCGTGAAAATCTTTAAAAATCTTTAAAGCTACGACCAGTCCTAGGATCCTAAGACCAGTCGTAGACGGGATTTTTCAGGTTATAAATAGAGCACGAACTTTAGAGTTTTAGTAATTCAATTCAACTTTATTCAAGCATTCTTTAGGCTATACTCTGAGATAAGTTTGTATTTATTTTAAGCTACTTTGTGTTTATTTAATATTCCTTTTGCTAGCTTATTTTTTATTTGATTTTGATCTACATTCCAATCTTATTTGAAAAGGGAAATTTCTGATATTCCTTCTTCTCGGATTCAAAATCAAATAGAACTAGCCCTTTTGATTTAAAATCAATTAGACTTAGAACCATTCTTAAAGTGAGTATTGGACTTTGAACGTTGAATCAAACTTCTACTCCGATTGGTTCTACCGGGCTACTTCAAAAGGTGATTCAGGTATTTTACATTTTTGTAATTTACTTTCTTTGGTTTTGTTTGAGATTTTCCAGAAAAATCTCATTATATTGGTTATCTAAGGAGAGCCAGAAAACTCAGATTGTGGGGGTTTTTGGATTGTGTAAGCCCGAGATCAAAGACACAATTGTGAAGGTTTTAGGTGAACCTGTGAAACCTATTTTGATAGTGCATGCTAATATCCCCTGTGTGAGGATATTAGGAGTGGAGTAGCATTCTGTGTGGCTGTTGGATAACAGTTAGTGTACACACAGGCGAACCACTATATATCGTTGTGTTGTGGATGTGCTTTATTCTTTCATATCTTTATTCATTCAGTTTTGTGGTTTGTGTTTGTGGATGAATGTTGTAATCATTTTATTTCAAGCAAGTGTGGATGAATGTTGTAATAACTTAGGATTTATTTCTACAAGTTATTTTGATTTCATTGCTTTTTATTCATCATTGGTTTGTGATACAAGGACGTTCCAGAAATAAGGTTGTCCTACCTTAAACCTTTGGTTTTTGGTGTAAGGTTGTCCTTAGAACTAATAAAGTATCATTCTCTTTATTTTAGGCTATTGAGATTACTTTAAATTCAGCATTGTGCTTTATTTCTTTTATTATTCCACTGTTATTAGTTTTATTTGGCATTGCCCTATTCACCCTCCCTCTAGGGCATATAGCTAGGCCCTTTCAAGTGGTATCAGAGCCTAATAGCTCGTGCTTATTGTTTATTTATTGGATTTATTTCCTGAGCTAACGATCTAAGCTATATTAAGAAGTCAAATTTTGATAGCCTATCAGTCACTAGGCCACCACCTTTTAATGGCACAAACTATGCCTATTGGAAAACCAGGATGAGTATCTTCCTCAAATCCTTGGATGAAAGTGTGTGGTTGGCCACAGTGAATGAATGGAACCCTCCTATCACTGAAGTAACTAATGGCGATGGTTCAAAATCAATGAAAGTAACGGTTTATTCTCTTTGTACCACATTTCAGAAAAGTGAAAGTAGTGTCAATGCAAAAGCATTAAATGCAATCACTTGTGCATTATCACCAGTTGAATTCAAAAGAATCATCTCTTGTGAAAATGTAAAACAAGCATGGGATGTATTAGAAATGACACATGAGGGTACATTTATTTTCAAGAAATCTAAAGTCCAACTCCTCACAACTAAATTTGAAGAAATTCAAATGAAGGAGAATGAGATGTTTATGGACTTCTATACTAGATTGAATGACATTGTGAACTCTATGTGGGGTCTTGGTGATAGAATCCAAGAAAATAAAGTGTGCGCAAAGATACTACACTCACTTCATGAACGGTTCAATTCTAAAGTGACCGCGATTCAGGAACTTCGTGATACGGATACCATGAGGGTTGAGGAACTAGTTGGTTCACTTCAAACCTATGAGCTATCCTTTAAAGCTCCTAAAGAAAAATCAATTGCTCTCAAATCATCTAAAAATGTTTCACAAGAGAGCACTTCGGATTTAGAAAATTTCGAAGATAATATGGTGCTTTTAGCAAAAAAGTTTTACAAAATTTTTAAAAGCAAGAAAAAGTTAATTTTCAAAAGTCAAATGATAAGAGACGATCTAAACCTAGAACTCGAAAATCCTTGAAAGATAGTCAATGTTACAACTGTTAAGAGTATGGGCACTTAGCTAACAAATGTCCTAAAAAGGACAAATCAAAAAAGAAAAGCATGATGGCTACTTTGGATGAATCGTCTGATTCTGAATCCTCTTCTAAATCAGAAGATTTTGAAACCGAGTCGGGCGAAGATGTTAAAGCCCTTATGACTCTAGCCAAAATCACCTATTCAGATAATGATGATATATCTAGTGAAGAAAATCTGAATAGTGATTGCGATAATGAAGATGATCTTCAGGATGCTTATAATGCCCTTTATAAAGTGAGTAGTAAAATTGCCGGTAAGCTTAAATTACAAAAAGAAAAAATTTCTAAGCTTAAGGAAGATTATGAGTCTCTTGTTTTAGAAAAGTCTCATATTTCTGATTCTTTTGAAAAGACCAAATGTGATTTAGATTTCAAAACCTCCAAAAATGAAGATTTGAAATCCGAAAATGAGAAACTCAAAAATGAGGTAGCTTCTCTTCTAAGTTTGAAAGACACATGGAAATATGCCCAAGGTGATCCAAAATTGGAAAAATTATTGTCCAGATCAAGAAAATGTGGCGATCGATCCGGGTTGGGCTATGATAAGAATACATTTCCTAAACAAAAGAACATTGCTCCTAAATTTGTAAAAGGAGAGTCTTCAACCTCAAAAGAAAAGAATATTTATCAAGGTTTTTTCAAAAATTCAAGGTCTTTTCAAAAACCTAAAGGTGGCCATGTCAACTTTAATTTTCAAAATCGAAATCCTTTAGCTGAAAAAATAATTGATCTACTCAAGGAGCTATTAAAGTCTAACTCTATAGGTCACTCCTATAACAACAAACAGAACAAGACCATCTATTCTCCTAAACCTAAAACAGTTCTGAAATAAGTTCCTAAAGTTGCTAGCTTGGTTGCCCACACTGCTTTCAAAGCTACAAGCCATTCAAAGTGGTACTAGATAGTGGTTGCTCGAGACATATGACAGGTGACAAAGCTTTATTCACCGATCTAAAAGATATGACTGACAGGTCAGTCACATTTGGTGATGGAAGCAATTGTAAGATCATTGGCCAAGGTACGATTCAGCTTTATAACCTTCCCTTATTTAAAAATGTTTTGTATGTTGAGGGCTTGAAACACAACCTTCTTAGCATTTCTCAGATATGTGATAACAACCATAATATGAAGTTTTCTAATTAAGGTTGTGAGATTTTTAATAAAAGGGGTTCTGTTATATTAACCGGTCGCAGAATTTCAGAAAATTGCAACATCGTTAGTGATGCAAGCTCATCTACTCAATCGTGTTACATGGTCCATACCGATGAGACTGAATTATGGCATAAATGCCTTGGACATGTACACTATCGGAACTTATTTAGATTGAGCAAAAGAGAACTAATTAGAGGTCTACCCAAATTGTAAAAAGTAGACAAAATATGTGGTGAATGCCAGTTGGGCAAACAGACTAGGAGCTCTCACAAGAAAGTGAACTCCAATACCACATCTAGACCACTCGAGCTTCTCCATATGGATCTTATTGGACCAACCAGATCGGAGAGTCGATGAGGTAAAAAATACATCTTGGTTATCGTAGATGACTATACCAGATTCACTTGGGTATCGTTCTTAAAAGACAAAACTGAAACCCTAGATGAAGTGAAAAAGGTCATCAAATGAATCCAAAATGAAAAAGGTTCTCATGTTAGTAAGATCCGTAGTGATCATGGATCCGAATTCGAAAACAGTAGTTTTGAGAAATTCTGTAGCAATCTGGGAATATCACATGAATTCTCTGTGCCCAAAACACCTCAAAAAAATGGTATAGTTGAAAGAAAAAACAGAGTACTTCAGGATATGGCTAATGTTATGTTGAATAGCATGAAGCTCTCTAGAAATCTTTGGGCTGAAGCAGTTAATACCGCATGTTATATTATTAATCGAGTTTATACCAGTAAATCTGATAATAAGACTGCTTATGAATTATGGTTTGAAAAGAAACCTACTATCAAATACTTTCGGGTTTTTGGCAGCAAGTGTTATATTTTATATGATCGTGAAAATTTGAAAAAGTTTGATACGAAAAGTGATGAAGGTATTTTTCTTGGTTATTCTTTGAACAGTCGAGCTTATAGGGTTCTAAATAAGAGAACTGGTGTGATTCAAGAGTCCATAAATGTGGTCATTAATGATCATTTGAATACACCAGCTCCGAATTCAGATGATGATGAAGCTCTTATTATCGATAATCAAGATACCTCATCAAGTCAAAAAGAATCTGAACCAAGGACTGTCAAAGATCATCCAACCAATCAAATACTTGGAAACCCTCTCACTGGAGTTCGTACTCACAAACAACTTGAGAACATATGTAATTATGTTTGTTTTACATCCCAAATAGAACCGGTCAACGTGAAAGAAGCACTATCTAACGAAAATTGGATAGTTGCTATGCAGGATGAACTTAATCAATTTGTTCGTAATGATGTCTGGTATCTTGTTCCTAGACCTAAAGATAAACACATTATTGGAACAAAATGGATCTTTCAAAATAAGTCTGATGAGCTTGGAAATATAATTCGAAACAAGGCTAGACTGGTTGTACAAGGTTACACTCAGATTGAAGGCATCGATTACAATGAAACCTTTGCTCCAGTCGCTCGTCTTGAATCAATCAGACTTTTTATTTCCATCGCATGCTTTAAAAAATTTAAGATTTATCAGATGGATGTAAAGAGTGCCTTCTTAAATGGCGATTTACATGAAGAAGTATATGTTGAACAACCTTCAGGGTTTGAAGACCCCAAGTTATCTGACCATGTATTTCGTCTCAAAAAGGCTCTCTATGGTCTAAAACAAGCGTCCAGGGCATGGTATGAGAAATTGAATAAATTATTACTTAGTCATAGCTTTCAAGTAGGAAGTGTCGATAAGACGCTCTTTGTTAAGAAGCATAACAATGATATTATGATGATTCAAATTTATGTTGATGATATTATTTATGAATCAACTTGTACTAACATGTCTATTGAGTTTGCAGATCTTATGAAATCAAGGTTCGAAATGAGCATGGTTGGTGAATTAAATTATTTCCTAGGGTTGCAAGTAAAACAACAACCTGACGGAATTTTTATTTTTCAAACCAAGTATGCTACGAACTTGGTTAAAATGTTTGGATTTGAGAATGGTAAGAACTTTGTTACTCCTATGAGTACAACGTTAAGACTCTCAAAAGACTCTTCAAGTAAAGATATAGATCCTAAACTATATCGTAGTATGATTGGTAGTTTATTATATCTAACTGCAAGTAGACCTGATATCGCATTCAGTGTTGGTATTTGTGTGAGATATCAGTCTAATCCTAAGGAATCACATCTTACTGCTGTTAAATGGATTATTAGATATGTCGCAAGTACTATAAATCTGGGTCTATGGTACCCTTTTGATACTAGTGTTCAATTAGCCGGGTACTTAGATGCTGATTGGGCCGGTAATATCGATGATAGAAAATCAACCAGTGGTGGTTGTTTTTACATTGAAAATTGCTTAGTTTCTTGGTTCAGCAAGAACCAAAGCTCAATATCGCTCTCCACTGCTGAGGCTGAGTATATTGCAGCTGGATATGCATGTACATAACTAGTTTAGATGAAACGCTTGCTAAGCGATTATGGAATTAATTAAGATTCAATGATCTTACATTGTGATAATTCCAGTGCTATAAATATTTCTAAAAATCTAATCCAGCATTCACGTACTAAGCACATTGACATTAGGTATCATTACATTCGTGAGTTGGTTGAAGAAAAAGTTATTTCCTTGGAATATATACCAACCGAAAATCAACTTGCTGATATATTTACTAAACCGTTCGACAAACGCAGGTTTAATAAATTAAAATTTGATCTTGGTATGTGCATTTTACATTGAGTATACTTCCTTGCATGTATCATAGTGTATTATATTTAATATTTGTGTTTAAATTTCAAATTTTTACATTAAAAATGTATTTTTTTGGTCGATACTCGACCGGTCATGGCTGTACACGACCAGTCGTGGTTCGACCAGTCGTGAACCACACTCGACCGGTCATGGAGCTCGTGAATGTGATATATTTGGGGAAAATCCCCTTCTTCTTCATTTTCACTCCGACCTACGACGAGTCGTGGCTCGACCAGTCATAGGATTTCTTATTTTTCTTCAAGGTGAGTCCTATTTCATCATTTTTCTTAAAAATTCATGCTCTCTATGCTTTGATTTGATCATTGTGTAGCTAGATTTCATCTCTTTTTGGGTTTTGCAAGGGTTTCTTCTCAATTTGCTGATCTAGAGAAAACCCATCCTTTCGTTTGTGCATTTCTTTTGCTCTTTGTATATCTTTTTGAATATGAATGCTAGAGGGAAAAAGAAAATATCCTGTGGTCCATCTTCATCTAGATCTACACCGATAACTAAACGGCACCTTCGGTCACCCGAAGATGATTCTCAAGATGTACGGGATCTGCGTGTCCGTAATGTTATCGTTGAGCATACCGCTGATTTCAATCACATTGCTCCATATGGTATTGTCCATCTCCTTGAATTTGTTAGCTGGACTAACATTTTGCTTTGGGGTGGGCCTGCATACCAGTCCATTGCCCAATCAATGATAACATGCATCTCAGAATTTTCTCTTGATAATTTAACATTTTCAATTGATACTAGAGAAGGAAAATTTGAAGTAGACCGTCATTTGATATCAGGTATTATGGATATACCTGTTAATGATGAAGGTATACCGATTCATACTTTATATGACAAACCATCTGAATCGAAAAAATGCATGTTAACAAGAGATTTATGCAAAATTGATGCACAATAGACACACAAAGGGAATGTGCTCCCTTCAAAGTATTTGTTACCTAGATACAGAGTGTTACATCGTTTCTTCATTTCTAATGTGTATCCTCAGTCCGATAATAAAATCGAGTTGACTTCTTTCATGGTTCGTGTGTTGCATTCTATTGCTTCTGGTACCATGGTCTGTCTTCCTTCTTTGATTTGTTATTTCATTATTCAGTTTCGTCTCCATCCGGGTCATAATGATATTCCGTTTGGTTATCTTATGACTGTTTTAGCCACTCACATGCTTGTCGATAAACCTATTAATGAGGCACCAATTCATCATCTTATCTTCAACACTTCCAATCTTAATAAAATGAAGCTGGATTTGCTTCCTGGCCAAGTAGATGAAGGCGGTGTTGGTGGTGATGGTGGTGAAGTTGAAAATGAAGGGGAAGCTGGCGATCTTCCTCAACAGGATGTTAATATGGATGATTTATTTGATGATATAGAAACTGATTCACCAAATGATCCTGATTACGATCCATCGAGTCATGATGCACGCCTTCGTGCATTGGAGGAGAAGGTTGATAACATGAGTATAGCCCATGATATGCAATTTAAGTACATGCGAAAATATCTTCGTCGCATCAATAGGGTCTTACACCAGATTGATCCGACTATCCCTGCTCCCTCCTCTGGATCTGATTAGGCGAATTATCTTCTGGATAGTATAACATTATCTTTTATTTTGACTATTGTATTATCTTTTGGATATTGTATTGTGGATTGATAATAGCTCGATGCTTCTTGTTTATATTTTAAAATATGTTATGTCCTTTCTAATGTCTTTCTCATTATCTGCTTATTATTACTCTCTATGTTGCTGTTCTCTTTCCTATTGTGACTTTCCCTTGTCATTTTATAACAAAAGGGGGGAGTAGAATGATAAAGGGGGAGTAGTATGGAAAGATGGAATGGGGGAGTAATTGATTGAATGAGAAAGATATGTGGATGAGAATATTTTGTATTGATGTTATTGATTAGTTACATGAGCAGTATTTGTATTACTCAGGGGGAGTAGAGTAATCTATGATTTTATGGCTCATGATTCCTTCTAATTCTTTATGCTATGTGTTTTGTCACAAATTTGACAAAGGGGGAGATTGTAAGTGCTATGATTTCATATCCCTTTGGTTGTCAAATTTTGTCGTGCCAAAACCTATATCTATGTCTTGTATATCTTGTGTTTCTTGTTTGAGACTATTCATTGCTTCAAGACATCGCATTTCAAGACATGATCTTAAATGAAGAAAGTTTCAAGTCATGGAAGAAGAATTCAAGAATAGAAGTCTTCAAGTATGCATGTTCAAGATACAATCAAGCTAAAGAAGACTTTGTTCAAGTCAAGATCAAGCTCAAGAAGGCCTACTACAAGATTCATATATTCTCAAGCTTCTCTTAAGGGTCATCTGAGTGTACAGACTTTCAATGTCCATCTCACTTTTAAGGTTTGTTTGACCTTAGATTGACCTTAGGATGGGCTTTACTGTAGGTCATTCTGGGTACATAATTCATATATTTTAATATGGTTGTTTAGGCTGTTCTAAGACCAGTCCTAGGGACTTCAAGACTAGTCCTAGCTCTGCTACGACCAGTCTTAAGTTTTTCAGGACCAGTCCTAGGTTGTTGAAGATTTTTGAATCTTTCTGGTTGTCCTACGACCAGTCCTGGATATCCCACTACCAGTCCTGTGAGTTCTACGACTCATCATTTGACCAGCCTTAGCCCTACGACTCAAACTCCAGCAACTAAATTGAGAGTCCTACGATCAGTCGTAGGTGACCCACGACCAGTCGTACGTGGCCCACGACCAGTCGTAGGCTACCCAGGACCGGTCGTGGAATAGCAAATCCTTATCCTACGAAAATCTTTAAAAATCTTTGAAGCTACGACCAGTCCTAGGATCCTAAGACCAGTCGTAGACGGGATTTTTCAGGCTATAAATAGAGCACGAACTTCAGAGTTTTAGTAATTCAATTCAACTATATTCAAGCATTCTTTAGGCTATACTCTGAGACAAGTTTGTGTTTATTTTAAGCTGCTTTGTGCTTATTTAATATTCCTTTTGCTAGCTTATTTTTTATTTGATTTTGATCTACATTCCAATCTTATTTGAAAAGGAGAATTTAAGATATTCCTTCTTCTTGGATTCAAAATCAAATAGAACTAGCCCTTTTGATTTAAAATCAATTAGACTTAGAACCATTCTTAAAGTGAGTATTGGACTTTGAATATTGAATCGAACTTCTACTCCGATTGGTTCTACCGGGCTACTTCAAAAGGTAATTCAGGTATTTTACATTTTTGTAATTTACTTTCTTTGATTTTGTTTAAGATTTGTCAGAAAAATCTCATTATATTGGTTAACTGAGGAGAGCCAGAAAACTCAAATTGTGGGGGTTTTTGGATTGTGGAAGCCCGAGATCAAAGACACAATTGTGAAGGTTTTAGGTGAACCTATGAAACCTATTTTGATAGTACATGCTAATATCCCCTGTGTGAGGATATTAGGAGTGGAGTAGTATTCTGTGTGGCTGTTGGATAACAGTTGGTGTACACACAGGCGAACCACTATATATCGTTGTGTTGTAGATGTGCTTTATTCTTTCATATCTTTATTCATTCAGTTTTGTGGTTTGTGTTTGTGGATGAATGTTGTAATCATTTTATTTCAAGCAAGTGTAGATGAATGTTGTAATAACTTAGGATTTATTTCTGCAAGTTATTTTAATTTCATTGCTTTTTATTCATCATTGGTTTGTGATACAAGGACGTTCTAGAAATAAGGTTGTCCTACCTTAAACCTTTGGTTTTTGGTGTAAGGTTGTCCTTAGAACTGATAAAGTATCATTCTCTTTATTTTAGGCTATTGAGATTACTTTAAATTCAGCATTGTGTTTTATTTCTTTTATTATTCCGTTGTTATTAGTTTTATTTGGCATTGCCCTATTCACCCCCCCTCTAGGGCATATAGCTAGGCCCTTTTAGATCATAAGGTTATAAAGACCTGGATTAAGAGGAAAAATAAATTCCATATTGATTCAAAACTTCTATGACCCAAAACGGGTTTCAATGATAGACGTTCAATCTCCTGTTGCTTTTTTTGTAGTGTGGACCACTTGAGTTCCGTGTACGGCTGATTTATAGGGACATCCCATACCAAAAGGGGACCCATCAAATGCACGGTATAAATGATCGACGACATCACTGTGGGACCTGTGGTGGGACCCATGGTTCCACCCTTCACACAAGCAACAACAATGACACTGCTTGCTGCTACGTCCTCTAAACGCTGGCAGCAACAGCGTCCATATCTTTTTTTTGTTATCTGGTGGATTTCATAGGTGGGGCCCATATCAGGAGAATCCACCTCCTCGGTTGGGTTCCCAGGCTCGAGACAGGTCTAACAAGCCCAATATTCACTATATTTCAGTGTGTAGAAACATCACATCGGGCCCTAACAGTCCACATCACCAAAGCCATTATTTTTCACAATGTGGCCTGCCAAGGATTCAGATTTGCTTCATTTTTCGGCTCAATGCCTAAAATGAGCTGAGAAATAGGGTGAACGGTGTGGATCGAATACATACATTAAGGTATGGTCCACGGAACTTGTTGATGTCATCAGCAGCTATATAGCTGTGTGCAGTACACTAGCATTCTGTTTCACGCCGTTTCCTAGCTCATCAGCAACTATATATAATATATATTTATTATTATATTTTTTTATCTTGGTCCAGCGTCCAGGCCTTGGATGGCTTGGATGCGAATACATACATCAAGGTAGGCCCCACCGTCCAGAGTCTGGACGGTGTGGCAAACACATACATCAGGGTGGTGCCACAGGGTGTGGCCCTAGAGTTTTGGGTCAAGTAGATATTCGTGTTTTTCCTTCTCCAACGTCCATGGAGGGACGGCACGGATAGAACACATGCACCAACTGGACGGTGCTGGATGCACAGCGGCATAGATAAAATACATTCATCATGGTGGGCCATCATATGAAAAGGAGAGAGAGAGAGAGAGAGAGAGAGAGAGAGAAGGAGAGAGAAACGGCAATGGAGGGGAGGGGCACCGCAACTATGAGCCCTCCCTAGGTGGGCCATGTAAGTACATACATCAAAATGGATCCCAAAAATCGTGTGGACCCTAAATTAAAAATTAAAATCTAGCGTTATGAACACCCACCATTGAATCTTCTAGGCTCCTTGATCTTCCGAGCTCCTAAGCTTCCCCTTTGATGGAGGATGATGATAATAAAAGGGTTAGATAGTGAGGATTAAGAGGGATAGGAAGTGGGCCACACCTAGCTTCTCCTCTCCCTTGAACGTTTCATCTCCTTGAGTTGCTTGGGAGAATGGGTGGAGAATGAGAGAGAGAGGAGATGTAAGGAGAGAGGGATGGGTGAGTGATGGGTGATGGGTGTACTTGAGAGGTATGGTTGTGTTGACTTTGGTTGAGAGAGAGATGGGTGTGATGGGATATGTACTTGACTTGTACATTGATTAATTGATTTAATATTTGGTAGATATTCTCTTGCATGGCATTTTTCTCGAAATAAACACGGGCTCACATCTCCTGGCCTGGGTATCACATCGGCGTGCCAGACATAGCGTTAGAACCGCGGTGACGTCACAGTCGATAAGGTACAAGTTTCAGGTCGAATCAACTCTGATATACAGGATGTAACTTAGGATCGCGCACAAACGCTAATTAGAGGTCTCGAGTTATCAAAATTCGACGGGGATGATCGCGAGGGACTACGGAACTATACAGACTAGGATATGGGTCTTACAATACCTGTAGGTGTACCAAACTCCTAGCAAAGAAGGAGCCTTAGCGTTTTGACGTAATAAACAGCTTATGTTTTAAAGGGCTGGTGGTTCACCATTATAAGCATTCAGATTGATCTGAACAGTCCACAGTGTCTGCAGGAGGAACGGACCAAAATGATGCTTATTTCACCCCTAATCCGATAAAGAAACCAGACATACTTCGGTTTAAAAATCCTTCCATAAACAGCGAAAAAACGAACACAATCCGACTTCCGTACGCAGGGCGACTAACGCTTGGAGATTACCTTCAATCCAGGCCATCCAAATCAAGAAAGACAGAGATCCGGTCACCGCCATGACGTCCGAAACAAGGAAAACACCCCCACCGACTTCCGTTTCGCAAAACGCGGCAATCCTGTTGCATAAAGAACCTCTTGCGGGATCACACAGGCCGTAGATTAGTGGGCCAAGACCGTCGGATGATGATCCAAAATCATCCAGAACTTCAGCTGTTGGATGAGGTGAGCCAGAATTGAATTTCTTAATTGGATTGATGACCGATCCATCTTTCCCATAGTAGTTTGGATTACTGTGTAGAAACAGATAAGGAAAGCTATGCAACTCTCCTTCCTATACACAGGAAGGATCTGGAAAGTCCACATCCCTATAAATACATAACTCTGACAATGAAAAGGGAGAAAAAACAGTGGAAGCAAGAAGAGAGAGAGAGAGAGAGAGAGAGAGAGAGAGAGAGAGAGAGAACGAGCATGGAGCGACCGTCATCTTTAAGAGTTTTTATTTCTTCCCTTTCCTAGTTGTTTTTATTATGTTTTTAAAAGATTCTAGTTAATCATGTCTATGATTAGCTAAACCTCTTAGTTAGGGCTAAGAGGTGAAGCTTGTAGCATGATGGGATGCTTTCTATTGCCCTGATTCATGTTGTTGAAACCTCTTGGATTCTAGTTTGATTATAAGGAATACTTATAGTTTTTAGTGATTTGTTATGACTTAAATTACAATGTATCTGCGATAGCTTTGAGTATGTTCTTTTCATTATTAAAATTGTGATTTTTAAGAAATCCTGGTGTTCACCGTCATCCCTTGGGCATGGTTGGATAATGGAATTCTCCCTAACTATCACAATTCTCCCAGATTAGTTGTGAAATAGTAAATTTTGTTGTTTTTCTTGTCTCTTAAGCATGGTTTTGTGATGGAATCAATTCTAGTTCTAATACCTCTCATCCATTGAGAACTAGATGAAATGAAGTTCAGATTTGATTTTTAATGAGATATCTTCCAATTAGATGAAGATAGGACTCTGATTCTAGTTGTGTTCATGAATCAAGCATAGTATCTCCCTGATCTCTACAAGTGGATCCTTGAAAACCCTAGTTTTTCACCTTTGAATTCATTAGTTTTAATTACTTTAATTACAATTACTTTCTCAAGTATTCCAGATTTAGATTTTCATCTTCTTCTAGTTCTAGTTCTAGTTACTTTCAGAAGACACACGAGATTAGTCCCTGTAGATTTGACCTCGTTCTCACCAATATTATTTTACATTGCGACCCTACACTTGGAGTTGTAAACAACCACACAAAGGTTGCCCAATCCGGTTCAGTCGAGCAATAGGATTCCACGAGTTGAGGGGGGGAGGTCTTCCACCGTGCTATAGAACTAGTCCATTTGACCACCACTCCCTAAATAGGCCAGGTCATCCGCAGCAGAGTTGGCCTCTCTCGGGGTCTTGAACAAGGCAATCTCCATGCTATGTTTGAGGAATTCAAAACAAGCCCTCCAATACCACGTAGGCCAAGAGCCGAGGGCTTGGTTGGAGAGGATTTTCACTACCAATTTGGAGTCACTGGCCACTTCCACCCTGGTGAAACCCAAGCCTCCGCAATGGGAAAGCCCACCAATAATCGCCTTGATTTCAGCCCTTGAATTGGAGCCAAAGACATACCCTTTCTAGAATGCAAAAATGAAGTCCCCGGAGCTGTTTCTTCCCACTCCTCGTCCCCCAGACAGGCCTGGGATACCCTGGGCAAAACCGTCCACATTGATCTTGATCTACCCCCGTTGGGGTCTGGCCCACTTAACCACTTCGGCCCTAGGCGTTTTGATAAGAGGGACTACAATTCCCAGGATATTTACGGTAATCCTCGTCAACATCTTCAGGGGAATGGGCATCGCCAAGAGGGAGCCAACCCTGCGAATCCAAAGGCGAGTCTTGGAGATTTAAGATGCATCACAGCATTTTTAAAATGGACGAGGTTCATAGCATTCCACAGCTCCCGGAGGAGGAAAATGGGAATAAGACCCTTAACGATTAGGGACCTTCCAGAAAGTGAGGATCTGGTCCAGCAGCGATTGGCTCTATCCAGCATAGTAGAGGACGAAGTGGCACATGTGTCAAATGCGTACATGAGTGCACTTAAAAATTAAATGTGATACATTTGTGGTATTTTAAAATGGACCGCTGGGAACTTATACATATTGATACAGTGAGTACTTGTACTATAAGAGAATATTCTCATATATTATGATATGGATAAATAGGTCTCAATTTTTTTGTAGGAATTAAAAAAAAAGGAAGCCAACACTATATACACACACACACACGCATATATACTCGCATGCGCACGTGCACACCTTTGTACACATATCATGGATGTCTAATCCGAACAGTCCATGAGATGCAGAATACCATGAAACCTGATGGGAAAGTTTTCACCTTAATATAAAATTCTTGTGGGCCATAGAAAATAGAAATGCAAATCAAGGGAGAAAGATGTTTTCATTTTTCATGACCCAAAAAAGTTTTGGATCAAAGTAAAAATTGGGTCCAAGGAGTTTCATGAGGTGCTACTTCACATGGACCGTTCAGATTTTATAATTACATCACCTATGATGATTTGTCAAAAGAGTTTGCACGAATTCTGTGAGAACTGTATGTATGTATGTACATAGGAAAAAGGTACTATGCGTTGGAGCTCACGATAAGCTTATCGTGAGGTCGAGCTGTGTGGGCCCCACCGTGATTCATGTCGACCATCAATACCCTGAATTTGATGTTTCTCTTTTAAATAATAGTATATCCCAAAAATCAAACGTATACAGAACTAAGGTAGGCCATACCATCTAAAATCATGTGAAGACACCGTTAAAACATATAAAAGTACTTGGTGGGGCCAACCTGAGTTTTTTAATGCTTCTGAAACTTGGTATGAACCCTCATACAAGTGGGAGACACATAATGGATGGGGTGGATTTGTAAAATACATGTTTTGTGGGCCCCAAAAATGATTATGAATGTTTTAATGGTTGTACGGCCCCTCTCCACTTCTATATGTGGTGTGGCCCACAAAAGTCACATATTGACTTTCTTTTTAAGACCTAGGTCCACGGTGGAATGGTGCATTTGATTGATGGGGTAGATGTTCGAAAGGAATCACTGTGGGTCCCACATATCTTGATCGCATTGACGGAGCCGTGAGCTCAAGCGCATTGCACCTTTTCCCATATATATATATAGAGAGAGAGAGAGAGAAAATGACCACTGTAGACAAAACCTTTTACCCAGCGGTTTTTATCGCGGAATAGAAACTTAAGTTACCAAATTAGACTAGCACGTGCGGACAGCGACGTTGAGGACGAAACTACCCCTCCTTTTCACTGCGAAGACGAGAGCCGACGCTCCTCCAACTGAGAGTTGTACGAACGGCTTAGGAGAGATCAAAGTTACAGGGCCCCACAGCTATGTATTTATCATATCCACAACGTTCATCCATATTTCAAAATCATTTCGGAGCATTATCCCAAAAAAAATAAATCATATCCATAAATCAATGGACCACACCACAAAGAGCAGCGGGAAAATTGATTTTCACCGTTAAAAATTTTTGTAAGGCCCATCATAACATTTATTTTCCATCCAATCTATTCATAAGGTCACAAAGGCGTGGATGAAGAGGAAAAACAAATTCCATGATGATCCAAAACTTCTGCAACCCCTAAAAGGGTTTCAATGGTAGACATTCAATTCCCCATTACCTTTTACTGTGTGGTCCACTTGATAGCTAGATTTGTCTTATTTTTCATCTCAAGCCTTAATACGAGTTCACCGAATAGATGGACGGTTTGGATATAACATATACCTCATAACGGGACCCACAAAAATCAGCGGGGATTACAACTACGAAAGGGAAAAAAAAAAAAAAGTGAAAAGAAGACAGCAAGTTGGGGTCGACCGGCCTATGGCTACGGATTATAACCGTAGCCAAAACTACAATGCTATGGAATTTTTTTTCCTTTTTCCTTGTTATGTTTTATTTTTAATTTTTACATGGAGAATTTTATTGTACCTACATTTTTCTTTAATACATGTTTATATAAATATATGTGTGAGTGTGTGTGTGTGTGTGTGTGTGTGTATATATATATATATATATAAATTTTTCTCTTTTTTTTTTTCATTTCTTTCTTTATTCATTTAACAAGAATATCTTCTAAAATAAAATTAGTTACTTGACGTACCACATATGATTTTGAGATAGGAGAAGCTATTTTAGCCAACCAACCTAGTTATTTTCCAAGATTCCATCAGGTCGGTGGTCGAAAATACATTTCATTCACTTCATGATCAATTTCAATCATTTCATGGTCAAATTAAAAATTGAGCGAGGCAAATATAAAATTGAGTGAGTAAATTAAAAATTGAGTAGGATAAGGTATGAATTGAGTGAGGGAAGCTAGAAATTGAAGGAGGTAATAGAAATTGAGAGAGGTAATATAGGAGTTCAGCGAGGGAATCTAGAAATTGAGCGAGGAAACTTAGGATTTGAGCGAGGAAAGCTAGAAATTGAGCGAGGGAACCTAGAAATTGAGCGAGGTTTAGGCTACGTTGAAATTGAGCGAGGGAACCTTGCTCAAATCCTAAGTTGCCTCGCTGAATTTCTACGTTGCATCGCTCAATTGATAGGTTGTCTCGCTCAATTCCTAGGCTCTTTCGCTCAATTTATATATTGCCTCACTGGATTTCTAGCTTCTCTCGCACAATTCGTAGGTTGTCTCGCTCAATTCATATATTTTTCCATATCATTTTATAGTATGAGACCAAAAATGAGATATATCCAATTCTCAAGTGTACCACATTACAGGAAATAGTGTTGAATGAGCGTCAACCATTAGAAACCTTTAGGGGGCCCACTGTGATGTTTGTGAGAAATCCTCCTCGTGTAAGTTCATTCATAGGGTTAAAAAGACCTGGATGAAGAGGGAAAAAAATTTCATAATGATCCAAAACTTCTGTAACCCCTAAAAGGGTTTCAATGGTAGACGTTCAATTTCCCATTTCCTTTTACAGTGTGGTCCACTTGATAGTTAGATCTATCTTATTTTTCGTCTCAAGCCTTAATATGAGCTCATAAAATATATGGACGGTTTGGATATAACACATACATCATGATGGGACCCACAAAAGTAACATAGCAAAAAAAAAAAAAATTCAGTTTGCCCCGCTCAATTTCCAGTTTGCCCCGCTCAATTTCTAGTTTGCCCCGCTCAACTTCCAGTTTGCCCCGCTCAATCTCCAGTTTGCCCCGCTCAATTTCCAGTTTGCCCCGCTCAATTTCTAGTCTGCCCCTCTCAATTTCCAATTTATCCCGCTCAATTTCAAGTTTTCCCTGCTCAATTTTCAGTTTGGCCTGCTCAATTTCCAGTTTGCCCCGCTCAAATTCTAGTTTGCCCCGCTCAAATTCCAGTTTGCCCAGCTCAATTTCCAGTTTGCCCCGCTCAATTTTCAGTTTGCCTAGCTCAATTTCCAGTTTATCCCGCTCAATTTCTAGTTTAGGTTTAGGTTTAGGGATTTGAGTTTAGGTTATAGGTTTAGGTTTTGGGATTTGAGAATAGGTTTGGGTTTAAGTTATAGGTTTTGGTTTCAGTTTAGGTTATAGGTTTTGGGATTTGATAATAAGTTCCGGTTTAGGTTATAGGTTTTGGTTTTGGTTTAGGTTATAGGTTTTGATTTAGGTTTAGGTTATAGGTTTATGTTAAGGTTTAGGTTTAGGTTATAAGTTTTTGGATTTGAGAATGGGTTCAGGTTTAGGTTATAGGTTTTGGTTTAGGTTATAGGTCTTGGGATTTGATAATGGGTTCTGGTTTAAGTTATAGGTTTAGGTTTTGGTTTAGGTTATAGGCTTTTATTTAGGTTTTGGTTATAGGTTTTGGTTTAGGTTTAGGTTATAGGTTTTGGTTTAGGTTATAAGTTTATGTTATAGGTTTTTAGATTTGAGAATGAGTTCGGGTTTATGTTATAGGTTTTGGTTTTGGTTTTGGTTATAGGTAATAGGTTTAGGATAAGGTTTAGGTTTAGGTTTAGGTTATAGGTTTTGGGATTTGAGAATGGGTTCGGGTTTAAGTTATAGGTTTGGTATTGGTTTAGGTTATAGGTTTTAGTTAAGGTTATAGGTTATAGGTTTAGGTTAAGGTTAAGTTTAGGTTATAGGTTTTGAAATTTAATAATGGGTTCGGGTTTAGGTTATAGGTTCTGATTTTGGTTTATGTTATAAGTTATAGGTTTAGGATAAGGTTTAGGTTTAGGTTTAGGTTATAGGTTTTGGGATTTGAGAATGGGTTTGGGTTTAGGTCATAGGTTTTGGTTTTAGTTTAGGTTATAGGTTTAAGTCAATTTCATGTTTATCCCGCTCGATTTTCAGTTTGCCCCGCTCAATTTCTAGTTTGCCCCGCTTAAGTTTCAGTTTGTCCCGCTCAATTTCCAATTTGCCCCGCTCAATTTCCAGTTTACCCCGCTCAATTTCTAGTTTGCCCCATTTAATTTTCAGTTTATCCCGCTCAATTTCTAGTTTGCCCTGCTCAATTTCCAGTTTGCCCCGGTCAATTTCTAGTTTGCCCCGGTCAATTTCTAGTTTGCCCCGCTCAATTTCCAGTTTGCTTTGAGTGGGGCAAACTGAAAATTGAGCAGGGCAAACTAGAAATTAAGCGGGGCAAACTCAAAATTGAGCGGGGTAAACTGAAAATTAAGCGGGGCAAACTAGAAATTGAGCGGGGCAAACTCAAAATTGAGTGGGACAAACATGAAATTGGCCTAAACCTATAACCTAAACTAAAACCAAAACCTATGACCTAAACCCGAACCCATTCTCAAATCCCAAAACCTATAACCTAAACCTAAACCTAAACCTTATCCTAAACCTATAACCTATAACCAAAACCAAAACCAAAACCTATAACCTAAACCCGAACCCATTCTTGAATACCAAAACCTATAACCTATCCCTAAACCTTAACATATAACCTAACCTAAACTTATAATTATAACTTAAAACTATTCCCAAATCCCAAAACATATAACCTAAACCTAAGCTTTCCCTAAACCTATAACCTAAACTCAATTTTCTAAAGTGAAACCTACACCTAATCCTAATCTCAACTCCCTAACATAAATGTAAACCTAAATTTAAAAACCCAAACTTAAACCTAATCCCGAACCTGAACCCGATTTCCTAAACCTAAACAATAACCCATTCTCAAATCCAAAAACCTATAACCTAAACCAAAACCAAAACCAAAACCTATAACCAAAACTCGAACCCATTCTCAAATCCCAAAACCTATAACCTAAACCCGAACCCATTCTCAAATTTAAAAACCTATAACCTATAACCTAAACCTAAACCTATAACCTATAACCTTAACCAAAACCTATAACCTAAACCAATACCAAAACCTATAACCTAAACCCGAACCCATTCTCAAATCCCAAAACCTATAACCTAAACCTTATCCTAAACCTATAACGTAGCCTAAACCTCGCTCAATTTCTAGCTTTCCTCACTCAATTCATACCTTGTCCTACTCAATTTTTAATTTATTCACTCAATTTCATATTTGCCTCGCTCAATTTCTAGTTTGACCATGAAGTGATTGAAATTGACCGTGAAGTGAATGAAATGTATTTTCGACCATCGACCTGATGGAATCTTAAAAAATAACTAGGTTGGTTGGCTAAAATAGCTTCTCCTACCTTAAAATCATATGTGGTACGTCAAGTAACTAATTTTAGTTTAGAAGATATTCTTGTTAAATGAATAAAGAAAGAAATAAAAAAAAAAAGAGAAAAATTTATATTTATATATATATACACATACACACACATATTTATATAAACATGTATTAAAGAAAAATGTAGGTACAATAAAGTTCTCCATGTAAAAAATAAAAAGAAAAAAGAAAAAAGAAAAAAGAAAAATAAGTGCAGAGCATAATAGCTATGGCTACGGTTATAATCCGTAGCCATAGGCCGGTCGACCCCAACTTACTGGTTTCTTTTTCATTTTTTTTTTTTTTTCCTTTTCCCTGTTGTAATCCCCACTGATTTTTGGGTTTTGGGATTTGAGAATGGGTTCAGGTTTAGGTTACAGGTTTTGGGATTTGTGAATGGGTTCGGGTTTAGGTTATAGGTTTTAGTTTTGGTTTAGGTTATAAGTTTTGGTTTAGGTTTTAAGTTTAGGTTTAGGTTTGGGTTTGGGTTTTGGGATTTGTGAATGGGTTCGGGTTTAGGTTATAGGTTTTAGAATTTGAGAATGGGTTCGGGTTTAGGTTATATGTTTTAGGTTTTGGTTTAGGTTATAGGTTTTGGGATTTGAGAATGGGTTCGGGTTAGGTTATAGGTTTTGGTTTTGGTTTAGGTTATAGGTTTTGGGATTTGAGAATGGGTTCGGGTTTAGGTTATAAGTTTTGGTTTGGGTTTAGGTTATAGGTTATAGGTTTAGGTTTAGGTTATAGGTTTAGGATAAGGTTTTAAGTTTTGGGATTTGGGAATAGTTTTAGGTTATAAGTATAGGTTTAGGATAAAGTTATAGGTTTTGGGATTTGAGAATGGGTTTCGGGTTTAGGTTATAGGTTTTGGTTATGGTTTTGGTTTAGGTTATAGGTTTTAGGATTTGAGAATGGGTTCGGGTTTAGGTCTTAGGTTTTGGTTTTGGTTTTGGTTTAGGTTATAGGTTAGAGGTTTAGGATATGGTTTTAGGTTTAGGTTAGAGGTTTAGGTTATGGTTTTAGGTTTAGCTTATAGGTTTTTGGAATATTTGATAATGGGTTCGGGTTTAGGTTATAGGTTTTGGTTATGGTTTTGGTTTTGGTTTTGGTTTAGGTTATAGGTTTTGGTTTTGGTTTTAGTTATAAGTTTTGGTTTAGGTTATAGGTTATAGGTTTAGGATAAGGTTTAGGTTTAGGTTATAGGTTTTTGGATTTGAGAATCAGTTCGGGTTTAGGTTATAGGTTTTGGTTATGGTTTCGGTTTAGGTTATAGGTTTTGGGATTGGAGAATGGGTTCGGGTTTAGGTCTTAGGTTATGGTTTTGGTTTAGGTTATAGGTTTTAGGATTTGAGAATGGGTTTGGGTTTAGGTTATAGGTTTTGGTTTTGGTTTTGGTTTAAGTTATAGGTTATGGTTTTGGTTTAGGTTATAGGTTTTAGGATTTGAGAATGGGTTTGGGTTTGGGTTTAGGTTATAGGTTTTGGTTTTGGTTTTGATTTAGGTTATAGGTTTTGGAATTTTAGAATGGGTTCAGGTTTAGGTTTAGGTTTAGGTTATAGGTTTTAGGATTTGAGAATGGGTTCGGGTTTAGTTCATAGGTTTAGATTTAGGTTATAGATTTTGGGATTTGAGAATGGGTTCGGGTTTAGGTCATAGGTTTTGGGATTTGAGAATGGGTTCGAGTTTAGGTCATAGGTTTTGGTTTAGGTTATAAGTTTTAGGATTTGATAATCGACTCGGGTTTAAGTTATAGGTTTTGGTTTTGGTTTTGGTTTTGGTTATAGGTTTCAGGATTTGAGAATGGGTATGGGTTTAGGTTATAGGTTTTGGGATTTTAGAATAGGTTCGGGTTTAGGTTATAGGTTTAGGTTTAGGTTTAGGTTATAGGTTTTGGATTTGAGAATGGGTTTTGGTTTAGGTTATAGGTTTTAGAATTTGAAAATGGGTTCGGATTTAGGTTATAGGTTTTGGATTTGGTTTAGGTTATTAGTTTTGGTTTTGGTTTAGGTTATAGGTTTTGCTTTAGAATGGGTTTGGGTTTAGGTTATAGGTTTAGGTTTAGGTTATAGGTTTTGGGATTTGAGAATGGGTTCGGGTTTAGGTCATAGGTTTTGGGATTTGAGAATAGGTTTGGGTTTAGGTCATAGGTTTTGGTTTAGGTTATAAGTTTTAGGATTTGAGAATCGGCTCGGGTTTAAGTTATAGGTTTTGGTTTTAGTTTTGGTTTAGGTTATAGGTTTTGGGATTGGAGAATGGGTTCGGGTTTAGGTCTTAGGTTATGGTTTTGGTTATGGTTTTGGTTTAGGTTATAGGTTTTAGGATTTGAGAATGGGTTTGGGTTTAGGTAATAGGTTTTGGTTTTAGTTTTGGTTTAGGTTATAGGTTTTATGATTTGAGAATCGGCTCGGGTTTATGTTATAGGTTTTGGTTTTGGTTTTGGTTTAAGTTATAGGTTTTAGGATTTGAGAATGGGTTTGAGTTTAGGTTTTAGGTTTTGGTTTAGGTTATAGGTTTTGGGATTTTAGAATGGGTTCGGGTTTAGGTTATAGGTTTAGGTTTAGGTTTAGGTTATAGGTTTTAGGATTTGAGAATGGGTTCGGGTTTAGTTCATAGGTTTTGGTTTTGGTTTAGGTTATAGGTTTTGGGATTTGAGAATCGGTTCGGGTTTAGGTCATAGGTTTTGGTTTTGGTTTAGGTTATAGGTTTTGGTTTAAGTTATAGGTTTTTAGGTTTGAGAATCGGTTCAGGTTTAGGTTAAGGGTATGGTACCTGCAAATACAAATATAAACATGGCCTGTCCAAATTGCCAGGCCATTCCAATGTCGTCCATAGGAAATGGACAACTTCATCATAGTCATAACAGCGGTTCCCACCTTCCAGGGACCCCCGCTCTTCCGGATAGCTCCGACGCACATCCGGGTCTGCTCCATCAATTTTGAGTAAATACATAAACACGGTCTGTCCAAATGGCCAGACTACTCCAACCATGTGCATTCTTGAGTCAAGAGACGTACCAGATGCTTGAATCTGAAATATGGATTTAAACATAAAATGGCATTAGGAATCGCTTCTCAAAATCACAGACTGTTTTCTTTTAAAACTCGTTCATCTCACCTGAAAACCTGTCACATAATGAATAACTATAACCACAATGAGTGATGGCTCTTTGTAAACACGCACCTAAGAAAAAAAAGGAAAGAAAAAATTTGCTTATAAAAATATTTACACCAAAATTTGACTATCCATTCAATATAATGCCTTATATTTAGAAGTGAGCTGAATTCGATTGTCAATACCACAAAGAACTATTTGTCAAGATGCTAACTATTATAAAAGAATTTAAAGAAGATTGTACAAAGTGAAAATCACAAAAAATACTACGGAATAGAAAAATGAGAAATCTCGGTATGTAAACAAGATATTCAAACAATCAGTTCTACCAAATGAAAAATTACAAAATCTGTTACCAATTAGAAGACACCTAACGAATCGGTAAGCTAGAAGTAGCTTGAAAAATCAGTAATCTTTTATGAGATTGAAAACAAACCAAGAGGAGTTATATGATCGTCTGTCTGATGACTGATGACATGTAGAGTAAGCTCACATTCTGATTTGCCACAAGTGGAAACCACAACTGGCGTAAAATTGAATGCACAATCTTTAAAATCACAAATGAAACATGTGATAATAGTCTCAAATTGAATGCACAACCTCAAGGTAGCAGCAAGGCTCCATTCAATTGAGTTGTAAAATATATGATTCTTACAAAATTTATAAAAAGAAGAATATTCAAAAAGCAATACTCCACAACAATGAGAAAGCGACAATAAAAATAAGGAAAAGGCAAGCAAAACTCTCATAATGATACTTTCTTATCTTGAAAATCTGAGAAGGATAATAGACAAGTCTATGAGATTCTTCTCCTCCTGATATATACTAGCCTGAACAAAGAAAACAAGCGTTGCACATGAATGAATTTGTCTCATGACTTGAACTCATTTAACCTAGAGAGCATCCAAGAACCAAGGCCCACAAGTCATATTGTTTTGACATACATCAGGATCCATAATTACATATCAAGTTCAATATTGTGCTAAAAGTGAAATCGATCAATTTTTAGACAAAACTAACAGTAAATTTTTATTTTTTTTTTAAAAGATCACTCGATCTTTCTTTAATAAATGGGAGATTTAATATTGTTGCAGCATTTTCTTAATGATCTGTTTGCAGCTAGCACATCTGTAGCTAGCTCAGATTAACAGCCTAGCTCACCAAACCAGGGACTGTTCTTGCATCTTTTTCCTAACCAACTGTTTTCTTAACCGATGGTTTGCAAACAGACGGTTAAGAAAAAGCTGAAACAACAATCGAAATTTGATAGAAAAAAGACAGATTGGACCTATTTACAATAGTCACTTGTCCATCAGTTGGGTCAGCTTAGCATTAAATTCCTTCTCCAGTTCCACTTCTTCTTCCAAATACCTCCACTTCAGCTCTGTCTTCTTATCTTCATGCAATCGTATCAGCCTCTCTCTCTCTCTGCTTCAAACTCTTTAATCTAATTTGACTGGCTATCAATGAATCGAGCAATCTCTTCAAGCCTACGTTAAGGACTGTTTGGATTTGTGAATTTTTTCTTTTTTATTTTTGAAGAAAATGGAGTTTTTTGGGAAACTCCAAATCTAGAAAACAGTCGAAAATGAATATTTGTTTCCCACGATTGTCTTTCAGCAAGATTTTCATGAAAAAATTTCTTCATTTACAAATCTATATTCATAGAAAATTTGTTGCCAGTCTAGGCAAGGAAACTAAAAGGGGGCATTTTTCAGGAAATGAGGGAAATGGAAATGACATTTTCAAAAAATTTATAAAAATAAACAAAAAATGAAGTCCATCCGATCAATTCCTAGGTTCCTTCGCTCAATTGCTAGGTTGTCTCGCTCAATTCCTAGGTTCCTTCGCTCAATTTATATATTGTCTCACTGGATTTCTAGCTTCCCTCGCACAATTCGTAAGCTGTCTCACTCAATTCATATATTTTTCCAGATCATTTTATGGTATGAGACCAAAAATGAGATATATCCAGTTCTCAAGTGTACCACATTACAGGAAATAGTGTTGAATGAGTGTCAACCATTAGAAACCTTTAGGGGGCCCATTGTGATGTTTGTGAGAAATCATCCTCATCTAAGTTCATTCATAGGGTCAAAAAGACCTAGATGAAGAGGAAAAAAATTTCATAATGATCCAAAACTTCTGTAACCCCTAAAAGGGTTTCAATGGTAGACGTTCAATTTCCCATTGCCTTTTACAGTGTGGTCCACTTGATAGTTAGATCTATCTTATTTTTCGTCTCAAGCCTTAATATGAGCTCGTAAAATATATGGACGGTTTGGCTATAACACATACATCATGATGGGACCCACAAAAGTAACATAGCAAAAAAAAAAAAAAATCCAGTCTGCCCCACTCAATTTCTAGTTTGTCCCGCTCAATTTCCAGTTTCCCCCGCTCAATTTCTAGTTTGTCCCGCTCAATTTTCAGTTTTCCCACTCAATTTTTAGTTTGTCCCACTTAATTTTCAATTTACCCTGCTCAATTTCCAGTTTGCCCCGCTCAATTTCTAGTTTGTCCCGCTCAATTTCCAGTTTGCCCCGGTCAATTTCTAGTTTGCCCCGCTCAATTTACAGTTTGTCCCGCTCAATTTCTAGTTTGCCCCGCTCAATTTTCAGTTTGCCCCGCTCAATTTCTAGTTTGCCCCGCTCAATTTCCAGTTTATCCCGCTCAATTGAGCGGGGCAAACTGGAAATTGAGCGGGACAAACTAGAAATTGAGCGGGGCAAACTAGAAATTGAGCGGGGTAAACTGGAAATTGAGCGGGGCAAACTAGAAATTGAGCGTTGTAAACTGAAAATTGAGCGGGACAAACATGAAATTGACCTAAACCTAAACCTATGACCTAAACCCGAACCCATTCTCAAATCCCAAAACTTATAACCTAAACCTAAACTTAAACCTTATCCTAAACCTATAACCTATAACCTAAACCAAAACCAAAACCTATAACCTAAACCTGAACCCATTCTCGAAAACCAAAACCTATAACCTATCCCTAAACCTTAACCTATAACCTAACCTAAACCTATACTTATAACTTAAAACTATTCTCAAATCCCAAAACCTATAACCTAAACTTAACCTTTTCCTAAACCTATAACCTAAACTTAATTTTCTAAAGTGAAACCTACACCTAATTCTAATCTCAACTCCTTAACATAAATGTAAACCTAAACTTAAAAACCCAAACTTAAACCCAATCCCGAACCTGAACCCGATTTTCTAAACATAAACCATAACCCATTCTCAAATCCAAAAACCTATAACCTAAACCAAAACCAAAACCAAAACCAAAACCTATAACTAAAACCTATAACCTAAACCCGAACCCATTCTCAAATTCAAAAACCTATAACCTAAACCTGAACCCATTCTCAAATCCAAAAACCTATAACCTTAACCTAAACCTATAACCTATAACCTAAATCAAAATAAAAACCAAAACCCATAACTTACCCATTATCAAATTCAAAAATTATATTGACGCAATTATAGCTACGGTTATAATCCGTAGCTAAAGTGTATCAAAAATTGTTATCCTTAAACCTAAACTTACACCTTAAACCTAAATTTTCAAATCCCTAAACCTAAACTTACACCCTAAACCTAAATTTTCAGTTTGCCCCGCTCATATATGGACGGTTTGGATATAAGACATACATCATGATGGGACCTACAAAAGTAAAAAAAAAATATTTCGGTTTATCCCGCTCAATTTCTAGTTTGCCCCGCTCAATTTTCAGTTTGCCCCGCCAAATTGGAAATTGAGCGGGGCAAACTGAATTTATTTATTTTTTTGCTATGTTGCTTTTGTGCGAGGGAAGCTAGAAATCCATTGAGACAATATATAAATTGAGCGAAGGAACCTAGGAATTGAGCGAGGCAACCTAGAAATTGAGCAAGGGAACCTAGAAATTGAGCGAAGCAACCTAGGAATTGAGCGAGGTAACGTAGGAATTGAGATAGGAATCCTACGATTTGAGCAAGGGAAGCTAGAAATTGAGCGAGGCAACCTAGGATTTGAGTAAGGTAACCTAGGATTTGAGCGAGGAAAGCTAGAAATTAAGCGAGGGAACCTAGAAATTGAGCGAGACAACCTAGGAATTGAGTGAGGCAATGTAGGAATTCAGCAAGGTAACCTAGGAATTGAGCGAGGGAAGCTAGAAATTGAGCGAGGCAACCTAGCATTTGAGCAAGGCAACTTAGGATTTGAGCGAGAAAAGCTAGAAATTGAGTGAGGGAACCTAGAAATTGAGTGAGGCAACCTAGGAATTGAGCGAGGCAACGTAGGAATTGATCGAGGAATCTTAAGATTTTAGCGAGGGAAGCTAGAAATTGAGCGAGGGAACCTAGGATTTGAGCGATGCGACCTAGAAATTGAGCGAGGCAACATAGGGATTGAGCGAAAGAAGCTAGGAATTGAGCGAGGTAACGTAAAAATTCAGCAAGGAATTCTAGTTATTGAGCAAGGGAACTAAGATATTCAATAAGGCAACCTAGGATTTGAGCGAGGGGAGGGAAGCTACAAATTGTGCGAGGGAACCTATAAATTGAGCGAGGCAACCTACGAATTGAGCGAAGAAGCTAGAAATTGAGCGAGACAACCTAGGATTTGAGCGAGGGAACATCGAAATTGGAGTGAGGCAACTTAGGAATTGAGCAAGGGAAGCTAGAAATCGAGTGAGGAAAGCAAGAAATTGAGCGAGGCAAGCGAGGCGACGTAGAAATTGGAGCGAGAATTGAGCAAGGGAACCTAGAAATTGAGCGAGGGAACCTAGGAGTTGAGCAAGGCAACGGAAAAATTCAACGAGACAATTGAGAAATTGAGCAAGGGAAACGTCAATTTGAGCGAGGCAAGCTTTAAATTGGGTGAGGCTAACATGAATTAGAATGAACTTTAAATGTAATTGACCTAGCCTAACAATTTGATTTTTTGAATTTGACCGATCAGTTAATGAAATTGACCGAGATTTACATGAAATTCTCTTCGGTGAATTTGATCGAGCAATTAATGAAATTGACCGAGCGGTTCATAAAATTTTCAGTACGCACTTATAGTGCTGAGTTAACTAAGTTGGGCACACCCAGATCCATAGCTCAATTGGCAGACTGAGTAGAGATACCTCATATCAACACTTGAGGTCCTGGTATCGATTCCTAGCAGGGGTGGCTAACATGGAGTATGTGTATTGACATGGGTGTGTACTAACAACCTAACCTAAAAAAACTTTTTTTAAAAAATTAATAGTAAAATATTAAAAAAATTAAAAAATTAAAAATATTGAGTTAGGCCCACCTTGAATGTATGTGGACTATCCATGACGTTCATCCATTTTTCCATCTAAAGCAAGGGTTTCAGCCCAAAATGGTGGCATATTGAAATATCAAGTGGATCACACCACAGGAAACAGTGTTTCCACCGTGGAAACCTTTTTATGCCCCTACAATGATGTTTTACTTGTAATCCATCATGTCCATAGGATGATTTTCGCATGGATGAACCAAAAACCAAGATGGGAGCTTCATTCGGCATTTCAATGGCCCACAAAAAATTTACGCCGTTTAGGTAAATGTATATCATACCTGTCATGCGTACTGTCTTCCGTGAGGGAACATTTTCAGGAAAAATGAGATAATGTTGATGAATAAAGAGGGTGGGATTAGTGGTGTACATCGAGTCAAACCGAGTTGAGTTGGCCTCAGCTCGACTCGGCTCGAACAATGGCTAACCTCAGCTTGAACTTAGCTGATCTCGGTCCTCGGGCCTGATTGGCCAGCTCAGCTCAGTTCAATTAACAGCTCGGGCTGAGTTCGAGCTAAGATCAAACCGAGTTTGCTATTGAGGCATTTCCACAAACACCTTAATTGCAACTTCAAAATCCCACTGTTTTACCTACAAAGGCAATGATTTTATAGGTATTTTCTCAAACACCTTCTAAATAATAATAATAATAAAGAGCAAAAAAAGTATTTGTTCCATGTACATACCTTCCTATCCACCTTGCCACTAGCCAAACCTTCATTGCCACCAGCCACATGTCGTTCGGTCATTTTATCAAACAATTGGTGAGCAACATTAATGACAAAGTAACCAAGTCACCGAACTAGTTCGATCCAAGTTTGATTCAAGCTAGATTTGATCCGAGTCGAGTTGAGCTGGCCTGCTCGAACTCATTTTTGAGCTCAAAAAATCAATTCAACCTTACTTGAACTCAACACCGAACTGAATCGAGCTTTTTTCAGATTGAGTAGAGCGAGCTAACCGAGCTAGCTCAATTCGTGTACACCCCTAGGTGGGATCCAGCTAGAGCGTGGTGCGATCCAAGCAACAGATGTAGCGGTGGAGTTTTCGTCCTTTTTTTAAAAAAAAAATGGAGCGAGAGAAGGGAGGGAGAGGAAAAGCAACGGCAGTAAAAAGGAGGGGTAGTTTCGTCCTCAACGTCGCTGTCCGCACGTGCTAGTCTAATTTGGTAACTGAAGTTTCTATTCCGCGATAAAAATCGCTGGGTAAAAGGTTTTGTCTACAGTGGTCATTTTCTCATATATATATATATATATATATATATATATATATATATATATATATATATATATATATATATATACACACACACACGAAAACGCTCACCTGCAAATCAGTTTTTTTAAATCATACGTGATGTGGATCCAAAATCTGAACCGTTCATGTGAAGTAGCACCTTGTGAAACTCCCCAAGCCAAAGTTTTACTTTGATCTAAAACTTTGATAAGCCATGAAAAATGAAACAGTTTCCTCCCTTGATTTGCATTTCTCTTTGCTATGGCCTACCAGAATCTTAGATCAGGATGAAAATTCACCTCCTAAGGTTTCATGGGATTCCGCATCTTATGGACTGTTCGGATTCGACTCCCATGACACGTGTGCAAAGGTGCGCACATGCATAGGTGCGTAGGGGTGCATGCCTCGTATATATATATATATATATATATAGAAAGAGAGAGAGAGGGAGAGAAACTTGACTCCACTAGATGAAGGGTGAGCCATATAGAAACTAGACTCCACTGGATGAAGGGTGAGCCAAAAAGTCATAATATTTTACAACTAGAAACCCCCATCTTCATCTCTTGCCTATGGATCCATGCCCTAGACCTATCCACATGCCTAATTAGCTGGCGAAGCCATGCTTGCGAGGGCTACTAGCAATGAGGCAAATATTGCCGAGATTATAGTGATCTTTTGATCAAATGTTTCTTTTCTTTTTTTTTCAAGATTTTGTCAGTTTTTAGTTTTTCCACAATTTTATTGAAAATCATATTTGAAAGTTTAAACAAATCATTTTACTTATATTTTCTAAATTTTAAAATTGTTTACTAATTTAATATAAACATTCTTTAATATTTTATATTCAGCAATTTCTCTTATGAAATCATAAGAAAAACATAATTTTTTTTAAATCTCTCAAGAAATTCTTGGGCCCATAAATTGCCAACAACCAGATTTGTCACTATGGCCAGCAGGATCATCTTCACAACTGATTATAATTAGGTATCAAAGCATAAAGCAAGGAAGCTTTTGCAATTTCTTAAAGAAGAAAGTAGTTGTAATTTTCTTGATATGCCAGTGCGCCATTGAGGAACTCAAAGGTATCCTTGCGAAGAAAGATTCTTACAAGGTGGGTCTTGGAAAATGTCATTGCCATTGGATGGAAAAGGAATGAGTGTTCTGCACGCTTCAAGTGCCAACAAACACATGTATGGGATCCTGAATATCAGTAGGCTATTCCCCATGATCACTCTCCTAAGTCAAAATATCATTCACCACATGAGGAAATGGATGGTTAAAAGATGGCAACTGACGGTTCACATTCAACAAGCATGTGTTGCCCGCCTGATCAATGGGCCCGCTTGATTTATGTAATAGGACGTGGGGACCACCCTATATGCATATGCCATTTCGGCACGTGTCGGCACCTGCGTGCTAATTGTTCAAAAAGGTCCTCCAATTCAGGTCAACTCTACTAAAATATTTTTGGTGTATACAATGATGAATCTGAGCCGTTAAATTAGTTGTATTGTTTCATGGATTAGCTATGTTCCGAAGTTGAATTAATCCGAATTTTTTTCGTATCACATCCATGGCCTATTTTAGAACGGCTGAAAATTGTTTTACATCAATGGTCTTAAAAGGTAACTAATAACGTAATTATTCTTTGTCTAAATGGCCCATCTATTCTGGTTGATATAGAAATTGGATGGTTCGGATTGATTTCATGACTGGACAACCTATTGAGCCATAGGATTAGTACATTACTGAATGGTATCGACGTGCACTGTATCCGACTTGAATTCCTCAACGGACCGAAGGGCGGGGCCTCAAGAGCGCGAAATCCTTTTCCGCACACATGAAGAGTTACGGTCAAATCGAAGAATGCCACGTGTTCGGCAAGTAATGTTAGGGGCTTCTTGGCCCTTACCTCACTACGTTACGTAGGCTTCCGCACCGAATGGGAAGCGGATTGCGCGCGTCCTGCTCTCTACGGGGCCCACCGTGATGTATGGATTTTATCCACGCCGTCCATTCATTTTGAAAGATCATTTTAGGGTATGAACCTAAAAAATAGGCAAATCCAAGGCTCTCTAGTATACCACAGAGTGGGGATGGAACTTTCGCCATTAAAAATTTATTGGAAGTCACAAAAAATTTAGATCAAGCTCATATTTGTGATTTCCCTTCATTCATGTCTACGTGGCCTTGTGAACAGGTTCGATGACAAATAAACAACATCGTAACCCTAAAAAAGTTTCAACGGTAGGCATCATTGTCACCCGCTGCCTCCTATGATGTGGTCCATTTGAGCCTTGGATCTGCCTCATTTTTTGATTTATGCCTTAATAAAATATTTTTAAATGGATGGACGGAGTAGATAAAACTCATTTAGGAGGTGGGGGATGCACCCTTATATTGATACGAACCGCTGATGTTATCTTTACCATCATATACCAGTTATGCTTCATCGATGATCCTTACCGTTGAGTTGGATTTGAATATGCCATTAAGTATTAATGTTCATATGCAGTCATTCGTTCAGCAAATACATACTATGAACGGTTCAGATTATCATTTAAGATGCACTCTGTCGGTGAAAGTGGCCCCATACCGCAGTAGTAGGCGGCATCATACTCTATTGGGTAAAAGCGGGAATGAAGTAGGTGTGGCCCCGGCCTCACTGAACACGGTGCGGCTCTGATCTTGGGGCCTACCTTGATTTATTTATTCTATATCCACACCGTCCATCCATTTTACACGAATATTTTATGGCATGTTACTCAAAAATAGAGCATATCCAATCTAACTTGGATCATTCCACATGAAACCGTGG
Organism: Magnolia kwangsiensis; assembly: GCA_037074715.1. NCBI lineage: Eukaryota > Viridiplantae > Streptophyta > Magnoliopsida > Magnoliales > Magnoliaceae > Magnolia > Magnolia kwangsiensis. The sequence continues at coordinate 101,454,933 of CM073578.1, forward strand.
TGATTTACCATTAAAAACGTTTTGTCTGAGTTAGAAAAGGTTTGAATCAAGATGATATGTTCTTTTTCATTTCATCCAGTCTGCGTGACCTTATCAAGAGGTTGGATGGAAAATAAAAATTAATATGAAAATTAAGGTAGGTCCTGGAAAGTTTTCAATGGTGAGATTTCAATCAAGACTATTTACTAAGGCTTTGTCAATATGAATATGTATCTAATTCAGTTTTTAGTTTAATACACTAATATGATTTGGAAAAACGGATCGACAGCGTGGATATACAATACATACATCATTGTGGGCCCCACGATCAGGGCTGCACTTTGATGGATGTGGCCGGGGCCGCACCTAATTGGCTCCTGGTAAAAGCAATGCCGCGCCGAATACGACACAGCAGGCGAGAGGAGTGCGGCATTTTGCCAAGTGGAGTATCCCGCGGTAGATGGATGGGAGCCTTCGCGGCACACGTGCCAACATGTAACATGTGTTACATATCGGAACCATTTGCCAGATATGACGCGAAGTGAGTATGCCCTGGATGAAAAATAAATTGGCCTCCTCGTCTGGTGGGCCACACTTGTATGAGAAAATGGACAAGAGACTATATCAAAGTCGGTGACACGTGGCCAACATTGTGAGGGAACCGATCTGATACATCCTCGCAAGCGCTATACATTTATGAACGGCCCTGATCTCGAGCACGTCCGCTTCCATCTAAATTGTACTGAGTGCACCTGGCGTTCTCCCACGGTGTAGTTGAATAGCATGAGATGGACGGTTGGCTTCGAGTTACATCTGTCATAGATATCATGCAGCAGTCATATCATGGCATGTTATGGCACAAATATGAATGCCAGTACGCTACTCAGGTGGGCCCCACTTGTGCCTGAATAGACAGTTAAGTTACTTTTTTTTTCTAAAATCGATCTAATCCTTCATTTTGTTAATATATTAATTCTGGCCCAAATGAATTGACCGCCCTTATTTTTCGCCAAGATACATTAATGGTGGGACCCACATGATGAATGGCTTGAAAATCATGCACATATGCCATAGCCATATTGACCTATGTTCGAAGAAGTATTCCGACCATTTCATGCAAGCCGAGTAATTCCTCAGGGTTTATTGGGTTTACGTACATAAGTTGTTATACAAAATCACAATATTTGAGATGGTTTGTCCACTGGTGTGAAGAACCAATGCAGATGTCTCCCACTGCATTTAATAGATGAGTATTTTATAAATAATTTTCATTTCTCTTTTCCATCCCATACAGACTAAAGAAATGAACTTAAAAACAAGGCAAAATAAGAACTTTTCTTTTTCTTATATTTTTTAAAATACGTCTAACATGCGTGATTATGAGTATGAGTATCATAAGCCCTATTCCAGAATCAACATGTTCATTCAATCTCCACCGTTGTTTATTAACATGTGGATTCATGGACCATAAATTCCAAGTCTAAAAACTCGATTGAGTATCTTGACTGATTCAATCTATCTTTCAGGTTGACTCGGCTGGAAATCATGTCATCAGTCGAGTTGACACTACTCGGTTCTGAGTTGAGTCACTGGCCCAACTTTTACTTTGGAATTTCACCTTGACCCACCAACTAAACAGATAGAATCTATCACACATGTTCCAAGTTACCAAGTGTGAAAGAGAACGTCTATGCACCAAAGAGTCAAACTCATCTCAACGAGAAAGTCACCCCCCCAAAACCAAGACGTCATTGTCCACGTCATCATCCATCTTTAATCCCCCGCCCATAAAACGTCCACCCCAACTCAATTTTATCACTATCTCCTTCCACACTCACACCTTTAGCCATGTATGATTACTCGACCCCTGATCTCCTCCTCGGCCACCCGTTGGATTTGGTCGCTACCCCAACAATCACCATCCTCCCACCTCCACCTCCTGACCAATTCACAGCTAATGCATTCGATTCCATCCGTGAGGCCCTCATGACTCTCAAATCTGATGCAATTGGATACAACAACTACATGTCCCCATCTTCCCTCCCCAGCTACCTTCAACGGCCCGCTGCAATTCAACGGAGCGTAAGCAGCCACGCGCTCCGAAAAGATGTATTCCATCCCCCATTTTCGTCTTGCGATGAATCGATGAGGCGGGTCTTTAGTACTGGTGACTTACAGGTACTTATAATCTTTAATTCACGTCCACCAACTTAGAATCATTCGAATTTTCCAACTAAGTGGACTAATATACTTAGAATGAGACCATTGGTTTTACAATCACCTAAATATTTTATTTAGTTGGTTTTTTTTTTTTTGTAATTAAAATCTCTTGAATTTCCAACTTAGTGGACTGAAATACTATAAATTGAGACAGTTCTGTACTTTACAATACCTAACGAGTTTTATTTGGTTGGTTTTCTTCTTTCTTTTACTTCTTTTTTTTTAATAGCTAGTCAACAATTTCCAACATAGCCGAAGATCAGAGAGCCCTCTTGGACATGAGAATTGTAGCCATGAAAGTGTAACAAAAGTCGGCCGCTACAGCCCTGAAGAGCGGAGAGAGAGGATTGAGAGATACAGGAGCAAGAGAAACCAAAGGAACTTCCATAAGAAGATCAAGGTAGTGTTATAGCTTTGATATTAACTTGCATTAATCCCAAATCAAAGAATGAGAGAGAGAGAGAGAGAGAGAGAGAGAGAGAGAGAGAAATTTATCAGAATAGCTAATGCTTATGGTTGTTTTGTGTTGTTTCAATCAGTATGCATGTAGGAAGACCTTGGCCGATAGCCGACCACGTGTTAGAGGGCGATTCGCGAGGAATGAAGAGACAGGGGAGAGTTCTCAGAGCCAGTGGGGTCAGCCCAGTGGGGACGACGACGAAGAGGATGATGAAGCTTGGATCAATTTCCTTGATGCTTTCTCCACTAATCTTATTCCTTGAGCTAAAAAAAGAAAGCTTAGAAGCAAGGATCTTAACAATGCGTTGTATGCTGATGTAAGATCTTAGGTTGTTTGCTGCTTTTTAACCAAAGCAAAAGTCATGGATTTAGTATCTAAGTTTGAAATTTCATGATGATGTAAATAGAAGTTAGCCTTGTTGGGTGGGCCACTTACCTAACAGTTGCAATTATTCTTTTGGGTTGGATTTTTTATTTTTATTTTTTTAACATTTTTCATTCCTTTGAGTACTCAACTCGGACTCACCCGAGTCGGCTATCTGGTCTACCTTAGACTAAGAGGAGGTCGATACTCGAGCAGAGTATGAGAGTTGATACTTAGGAACTCAATAATTGTACATATGGCATACATTTTACCCTTTTTTTTTAAGTTACACTGAAAAATCATAATGGTTAAATAACCTAAGGTGTTTTATTTTTTTTCGTGGACACTTGTTTTTTGAACCAGGACCATTAGATAGTTTTTTCATTTTTAACTGTCCAAAAAATTACCATTAGGTAAGTCAATACTGTAGTTTTTGGTTCATGGTACATCTAACCAGGGACCGTAAATTTGAAATCTTAAATTGAATTAGTTAATGCCACGTACGCTATTTCTAAGTAATTTTTAAGTGCCGGCGTATCATCCAACAGCCTCTACCGGAGTATTTTTAAAAAAAATTTAAAAAAAAAAATCTCTCTTTAGTACTGAACGTTGAGATTATTTACTAGCACAGTGCAACTACCAAAGTTAACTCGCAAGATCATCCCATGCATGCCACGTGTCAAGATTATGCGACAGCTAAGCCACTTATCTAGTGGTACATTCGATGTAGATTACTTGGCCCTGATGGACTTATTAGCTATGGAAAATGTGTATGAAAGAAATGGATTATGCGATTCCTCAGCCACTCACCTGGTGGGACCCTCGTGTACATTACTTGGCCCAAAAATCAGGTTATTGGACTTACTAGCTGTGGAAAATATATGTGAAAGAAATGGAAGGTGAAAATCAATTGCAGTGGTTCACATTCAATATACACATGGGACCCACCAGAACCACCCTTATTTTCTACCAAGGAGATCTAAATGGTGGGGCTCTCCTGATGTGCATCTTGGATCTTACACACGTGTCCTGCACTGGTACGTGAGAATGGTGAGTTACTTGGAAAGTGGACCCGTGCGAATGCACTTGGGATTCCTCTGGAAGCCCTGCTAAACATAGGTTGACATTCCCTCTAAAACGAACTGTCAAAACAGGAAAAGACCTCATGATTGGACAAGTCATGGGAAATCCAATGTGGGGCCCGCCATGTGGAGGTGCAGTCCAAAACTGGAGTTGGCCCACTTTCGAGTGAACGAGTGGACAGGGAATTGCATGATTCTCAACCCCATTAATGCATGGTACGCTAGGGTCCATGCCCACGGTTTAGTTATTACACTGTTCATCTGATGGCCCCACCGTCAAAGGACTCTAGCCGTTTGTTCCAGTTGGATGTGGACCGTTCCTGTATTTCCATCCATAACCGCTTATTTGGAGGCCACCGTCAAAAGGTTTGGATTGACCCATGAGGAGATTCTTGGAGCAACGTCTGTCTACCGTGGGACCATCAGATCATCGGTTAAGATTACCCAAAATCAGTTTGATTCTACAATTCTTATGTTTTAGTCACCGATTTCCTTGATGCTTGTCCAATTTTGATGGCCACCAGATCAAGCGTTAGGACTATCCATTCAATATGATTTTAGATGACAATCCATCCACAATTTTCATGGCCTGGATTGACAGTGGCCAGTATGCGTGCATATGGAACGGCCAACCATGCCAGAGTATCAAGCATTTCTCATGTTGAAAAAAAAAAAAAAAAAAAGTAAAGAGAAAAAACATCATTTTAATATTATTTTTAAACAAATTCCATATTATTCTATATTTATAAATAAAAGAAATAAAAAAACTCAAATTAGTCAATACAGCTACTGCTGCTCTGACCTTTCAAATTGACAATGAAGATGCATGATAAAGATCAGCGGTCCACGTTAACAGGGAAAATGGTCTTTTAAACCGACATATAGGATCAAAAAATCGGCGGTCTAGATTCACTAATAATCCATCCCACTAAATGGTGGTGAGTCTCACAATGGGACGCGGTTTGCGTCCTACCCCCGCCCGGACGGTGATGGGATCCGTGGGCACCACCATAATGTAAGTTTTTATCCATGCCGTTAATTGATTTTCTCGTATCATTATAAGATATTATTACTGAAATTAAGCAGGTCCATAGCTACAGTAGACCACACCAAAGGAAGCTGCAGAGATAATGACACCCACGGTTGAAACCTTTTTAAAGGCCTCAATGATGTTTTTTTACTATCTAACCTATTAATAAGGTCATGTATACGTGGATGAAGTGAAAAAACAAATATCAGACTGATCTGAAACTTATCTAGCTTCCAAGAAATTTTTAATGGTGAACGTTAAAGACCCACTTTGGGGTCCACTTAAGACCTATACCTGCCTCATGTTTTTTATAATATGTTAAGATGATCTATAAAAAAAAAATAATAAAAAAAAAAAAAAAACCACTAACGGCGTGGATAAAACACTTACAACACGGTGGGCCCGTCCGGGCGGGGGTAGGACGCAATCCGCGTCCCTCACAATGGGGCCACGTGTCCCGAAATGCATGCATACAGGTATTATTATGAATACTGTTATGCATGTATTTACCAACACAGTAGACACACGTGTGTATGGAACGAAACGTGCACTCTCCTGCATAAAAGCTGAAAAGATTCCAAGTGCACCCGCCTGGTTGATAGATGCACCCCTTTACTCCTTCTGGTAATAGAGTTTTATCTCATGAGGAATGATCGTACCCAGCTCCCAGCAAGCATACCATGCTGCACCATTTTTCTCACCAACGTGTCATGTGTGCAAGCCGTGCATGAGGTGTGAACCAACAGAAATGTAGTTAAAAACCTTTAAAAGAAACGTGGCTCGACTTTCTGAGTTGATTCGAATGGCCGGAGTTTACTCAACTCAACCAAATTTATTAAGGATTACATGAGACTTTATTTTTTAATTGAATCGAAACTTGAAAATATTTAGGTTTTCTTTTTCTTTGTTATTATTATTTTCTATCTGATCTTGCATTACACTTAATTGTTAATATTCTTTTCTACCCTTTATTTTGTTCTATAATCCACTGTAATTCCATATCTGTTTTAATTCGGAACTGCTTGCTAATTTAATTAATAATTCGAATTTGTTTGCTGATTTAATTTGAAAGCCATAGCTGCTTGTTGATTTGGTTTGATTTGATCATATCTAATCTCTTGTTTGATCCATCATTTAATTTGACCTATTAATTTATTTGGACTGATCTCTGATCTGATTTGATCTGATTAACCTTTTATCTGATCTGATCTGACAATCTGTCTGATCTGATATGATATGATATGTCGTTAGATCTGATCTAACCTATTAAATCAAATATTATTACATTTGACTTTTATTTTTTTTCATTCACATAGACAATCAGGTATAAATGATTTTGTTAAATATAATTCATTTGTTGCATAAAAAGCCATTTATCTGTACTGTAATCAGATCTATCTACTTTGTATATCATCAAAATTGAGCACAACTAGTAGATTTGTTTGCAGTACAAATTATTTATTATTCCTGCAGAACTAATTTGTTGCTGTCTAAATATTTGTTTCATATCAGTTTGCTTAATTTCTCGTTTATTCAAACATTATTTGTGTTGTTCTTTAATATATTTATATTGTCCATTAATTGAAACGGTAAAATAGCAAACTTTCAAATGGCACTCCCAGTCTTCTTTGATTATATATCTATTTTGAATGTCTAATTTCAAAAGATAGGAGAAAAAAATTGAGTTTCTCCTTCTTTAAAAAAAAAAAAATAAATAAATAAAAACTCTATATACTCAAAGAGGAGGAACTTGACGCAATTATGTTAGAACCGTATCGCAATTGGAAATTGAAAAAATGAAAAGAAGATGATGAATTATGTAAAAATTACAACCTTAACTGTATGACCAATCTGATGTTCGGCTTATATTGTGATTTCAAGTCATCTAAGGATTTCTGAAAAACCTTAACTAATAAATATCACACTGAAGAGTTGGATTTAAAAAATATGTGATTAGTCATTTTAACCACTACACAATAGTAGATGGAAAATCTGTCATAACTCAAAACGAAAAAATCCATCTGCCCTTCAATGAAGTATTACAAGAAGATATTAAGGTAGATGAGCAATATCTTGTAGCCTCTATAATTGACAAGTTACCTCCTGCGTGGAAGGAATTTTATAAAGACCTTAGACGAAAGATTGATGAACTCACAATAGAAGACAATCGTATTGAAAAAGAGGCACGACTATAAGATCGCAAGAAAGACGGTCCTATTACGATTCATAATATTGAGGCAAAAATTTTTAAATTTAAAAAAAAAAAAATTCAGACTTTAAAAATCATCCCAAACTAATCATAAAACCAAGGCAAACCATACCCCCCCCCCCCCCCCCCCTCCCCCCCCCCCCAAAATAAAAAAAAAAAAAAAAAAAAAAAAAACGTAAATTTTAATAAATTAAGGCTAAATCAGGATGTTTTGTATATGGTATTCCAGGCTATTATGCATAGAATTGTAAAAATCATAAAAGGACTCATACTAACGTTGTAGAAGATGATAAAGCTGACGAGGAAGAATAACTGGTGGTAATGATCACTGAGACTAGTGCAATTGAAGTAAATGAATGCTGGTGGCTCGATATAAGAACGACAAGGTACATTTGGTTTGACCAAACATGGTTCAAATCGTACGAACAATCCAAGCATCACCAATTTATTCATCTTTCTAGTTCAATAATTGCAAAGGTAGCTGGAAAAGGAACCATGGTTCTAAAGTTCATGTCTGGACGAGAACTGGTTCTAAAGGATGTTTTGCATGTCCCAGATCTTAGGTAAAAACTTGTTTCTCATCACCTGCTAAATGAAGCTGGCATTAAAGTTGTAACTGAGTGTAGATGTGTACGTTGACGGGTGATTTTTTCCTGAATAAACCACTAGGCATTCATGTTAGATCGTTTAATGATTGCATGAGTCGAATGATGTATTTGTGTGTGTGTGTGGTGATAAGTATAGAGCTAGAGTTTCTTCAGATTTATGATGTAATAGGATCCTGATATTCGAAAAGTCACTGAGCATACATCTTTCGTAAACCTAGCTTACCGTATGCTCAATTGATACGGATGATAGCATATGAAGGCTTAGATGTAATAGTTTTAGGTATTTTGTTGATACAAGCGATAGCATATGAAGGTTCAAATCTGAAAACTATCCAAATTCAATAAAACCCATAACTAAGACCTCCATACCCAAACCTTACAAAAGAGTTGAGAAGAGAAGGTTAATATGTATATGTATACCATTCATGAACCTTATGCAACGCACTCATGTCCATGTATTGATCAGAGTCGCCACTAGCCAAAATGAAAGCTCTAGAATCCACGATTGGCTAGAATCCGTGGAATCGCCTAGAGATAGGGAAAACTGAAGAATTTCTACCTCAAATGACTCTTAGATAAATAAATGTCGTTGATTCCGAGTAAGAGACTCGGTTACAAAAAATGAAGAGGTTAGGCATCATTTTACCATTTGTGTCAAACATGCTCACTACTTTGTCAGGTTATACTCTTTCAAATGGGGTTTAAAGAACTTCTAGTACGATACTATGTTAAGCTACAAAAGATAAACTGAAAATGAAATGGAAACAATAAAAATAAAAATAAAACTTTTCGAGAGTGGAAAAGAAAATAAAATAGTTTTTTGTTACACCTTTAGGTCACGTTTTCAGATATAGAAGATCCTCAAGAGAGGTGACTATAAAACATACTTTACGTGATGTCAATGCATTCTCAATGTTCAAAGTAGGAGGGTTTGGGGAGAGGTTGGAATATGCATACTGAAAAATGATAAATGGAAAATGCCTATCAAATTTTGGAATAAGAAACAAAAAGTGCTGATCGAGTTTCAAGATAAGATAAGAGTTGAGAGAAAATAAGTTGAAAGGAAAGTCCAAGCATGAGAAAATCTTAAGCAGAGGGTAGAGAGAAGGAAACTTGAAAATTGAAGAAGACTTTCCTTTTAGAGGGTTTCTTGAAATCTCAGGGCTTGTCCTCTAAATAATTATCTTTGAACTCTAACTCTCTGGAGTTTCCGATCTTTAGAGTCTCTCACTTTCTTCTGAAAATTTTCTTCTCCGCTTTTTGAAGCCGAGCATCCCTTTTTATAGGAATTTGGGAGGGCAGGTTCGGAGCTTACATAGGTTTGGATGCAAGGTTAGGTTTGTGTGAACCATATCATCCCATGAGTCATGGATGGGCATGGATGATGGCATAGTCACTGACGAACACAACCTTGGACGCTTGCATGAATTGTGTCAAAAGGTACATTGTGGGTGTTGGTCGAGTGTTGTGTAGCGTTGACCTGTTAACACAAGGCTGGTCTAGGTTGGCAGGAGTCAGAACCCGCCGCAAATAGCTAGGGGCTACCATTTTTACATTGAAACGGTTGTGACCCAGCCATTTTCATATAAAGACGGTGACAACCCCATCGTTTTAGTGTGTAAACTGAGGTACACCCAATTTAGTACAAAATTGAGTGTAATGGGTATAAATAGGGTGTCTACAGTAGACAAATAATTTTTTTTAAGAATGAAAAATTTGTGAGGAAAGCTTATGAAGTAGATGGGATGAATAAATTTTCTGTTGATTGTGATAAAACTTCTTCTTCTACTGCCTACATCGTTAGCATTTCTAAGAAGGATGTTTGGCATAGCAGGTTGTGTCATATTAATACCAAATATATGAAATACATGAGTTCTTTGAAACTCATTCCTAAACTAAGTGACATAGGTCCATTAAGTAAATGTGACCTGAAAGAAATCCAAACTAGAGGTGGTAAAATGTATTTTATTACTTTTATAGATGACCATTGTAGCTTTTATCACGTATATCTCATTAGATTTAAAGGTAAAGGCCTAAATATGTTTAAAGTTTATAAGGCTGAAGTAGAAAATTAACTTAACCGTAAGATCAAAATTTTTAAAAGTGATAGGGGAGGTGAGTACACTTCACAAGACTTCAACGACTTTTGTGAATCCTACGAGCTAATACATCAGTACACTGCACCCTATACCCCTCAGCAAAATGAAGTTGTTGAGAGAAAAAATAGGACTCCGATAGATCTAGTTATACTTAGATTTTTAGGTCTACCTCACAATCAATGGGGTGACGTTATTCTAACCGTTGCCTTTGTCCTAAATAGGATTCTATATGGTAAATCAAATAAAACTCCATACGAGCTATTAAAAGGTAGAATACCTAACCTAAACTACTTTAAGAGTTGAGGATGCCTAGCCCATGTTAGATTGGTTGATCCTAAAAGACCGAAGTTAGGAAATAGAATTGTTGGTTGTGTATTTGTTGGATACGCACTTAACAGTAAAGATTATAGATTTTTAACTCTAGACGATCCAACAAATAGAGGACATAATTCCTTATGAGTTAGAAATTAGTGGGGGTGATTCTCTGGACGCAGGACCCAGAGATGTTGTAACATCGCAATCCTTGAGTATAAATGAACCTGATGCCTTTCCTAGAGCCAATAAAATGGTCAAATTCATTAAGGATTTTAGACCCAATTTCTATATCTATATCATTGAATGTGATCTATTATCATATAAGGAGGTTATGTCCTCTCATTATGCATCTTTTTGGAATGAGGTTATAGATAATGAGATAGATTCTATTGTAGCAAATCATACTTAGAACCTAGTGGATTTAGCAATTGAGTTAAAATCACTTAGGCGTAAAGGAATTTTTAGAAGGAAGCTAAAACTAAATGGAACTATCAACAAATATAAAGTTAAGCTTATAACGAAAGGATATAACAAAAAGAGGGAATAGACTTCTTCGACACTTATTCTCCAGTCTCTAGAATTGTGCCAATCAGAATTCTTATAACAATCACAACATTAAACAATCTTATTATATACCAGATGGATGGAAAAAATCGATTTCTTATATAAAGATCTCAATGAGGAGATTTACATGGAGCAAGTCGAATGGTTTATAGATTCTATTAAACCATATAGGATATGTAAATTTATTAAATATCTTTATGGTCTAAAACTGGATCATAAGCAGTAGCATGCTACGTTTGATTCTATACTTAGAGAATGTGGCTTTAGAATCAATGAAGTAGACAAATACATATACTATAAGAGTAATGGACCAATGAGTGTCATTATTTTTTTATATGTTGATGACCTACATATATTTGGATCTAACATAGAGGTCGTTAATCAAATTAAGGATTTCTTATCATCTAAGTTTGATATGAAAGACCTAGAAGTGAAAAAATGTAATCTTCGGGATCAAAATTATTAGAAAAATAGATGAGATCATTCTTTCACAATTTCATGATAGAGTTTATTCTATATATATATATATAGCGTGGCAGATAACAAGCTAGCCTACACACTATTTGACCCTAGTATACACTTGTATTCTAATATAAGAACTAATGTAGATCAGAATGGATATGCTAGTGTAATAGGAAATCTCATCTATGCAATGAACTGTACCGGACCTAATGTAGCTTATGCTATGAAAAACTATATAGATTCACTAGTAATTCTAATGAGGAGCACTAGGAAGCTATTCATAAAGTACTTAAATACTTGAAAATGACTTGACACTATGATTTCTAATATGGTAGATATATCTAGTTGTGTTAGAAGGATATTCTGATGTTAATTGAAATTTTATTTATTATTGTTGCAAGGTAACCAATGGTTATATCTTTCTCATAGGAGGAGAAGTTGTAACTTAGAAATCTAAAAAATAATTTATTATATCTGACTCTACTATGGAGTCCGAACTTATAGCTCTAACCTCTGCTACAGAAGAAGATAAATGGTTATGAAATTTATTGGATAATATTCGTTTTGGAATAAGCTAATTTCTACTCTTAAATTAAACTATGATAGTAATGCATCTATCAAGTATACAAATAATATACAGTATAACGGTGTCAGGTGTATTCGTTCAAACGACTTATTAAAATTAGAATCTTCGCGGTCCCGAGAGAAGCAAATAAGGTGAAGGATGATCTAGCGAGATAGGGTAGCGAGACTTAGACCGAGCGGATCCATGAGTCACTTTCCGAGTTGTCATCTCTGATAAGGCTAAATTTGTATCTACACATAGCTAGGTTGGGAAGCTGTAGAGAAAAAGAGAGTGTGCAGTGTAGAGAGTAGGTTAAATAATAGGTAGGCCCCGATGTTTTCTCTAGGAAGCCTACCTAAATGTCATTTTGTTTATATTGTGATATTTTTTTTAGCAATAAATAAATTTTGATTTTAAAAAAAAAAATACACAGTATAATGATAAAATTATAAGCATGAGTTAGAAACATAGTAGAATTAGAGAACTACTCAAAGAATGACTGGTTTTTAATAAATCTAGCAGATCCTTTAGTCAATTGAGTGAACTACTTGTGATGGTAACCTAACCTGAATAACTGGAGATCCTGGAAAACAAATTCAATAGGACAAATGACTTACAAAATAGTTTTATAAGGCACTGGGTTAAGGAAACTACATTTTTTGTCCATTATGATGTTGAACCAGTGTTACTTGTGACAAATTAGAGGATAAGGTCAAACCTCTTAATGAGTTCTATAATCCCCATATATGGGATGCGTGGTCACGAGTGTGTTCTTAATAGACTCACCTATATGAATGTGAAGGTGTAGCCACCTTTTAATATGAGAATTTAGTTAATTCTCTAAAGCACTCATGAAATTGGGATTGGCGCATGTCATTAAAGTCTATTACGTTTATATACGCCAAAGAAGTTTTGATCTTACATATATATAAAATGTTGATATTATTGTTCGATAATTTAGTTTTGTAAGGTTTTGTCCACTAAGTTTATGGTAAGAAATTGCTTCTTACTTAACAAATGTTCAAGTCTACGTAACACATTTATTTATGCACTCTAGATTTGATGCTAATATCTCTTTTAATTTTAAAAATAATGGAGAATTACTAGTTTTATTAGTTATTTTTTAAAACTAAAAGAGTGTGTGAAGAGTTATCATTTACCTTTTGAAAAGTTGCTTGTGGGAATAGTCTCACATCAGAAAAAAAAAATGGTAATTTTGTTTCTCTTTAATATTGATGTTCATGTAGATAGCTTTTGTTACCTCTTACGTATGGTATGTCAAAGACCATGTACGTGCCTACTCGCCCTCTACGTCGTGTCATACACTGGGCTAGGCTAGGGCTTGTCAGCATGATTGATTTTTTTTTTCTCGATTTATTTTGTGTTTTTTGATTGAGCCTTGTGGAAGTGTTGTGATCGTTCATTGTAACATTAGCAACCACATCAGCGCCAAATGTTTGTCACGTGGGCGTTAAGCATTATTATATAATCTCTTTTAGAGAGAAAACTTAAGTGTAATTAACGAGAAAATTCTAGCAGCATTTTCTCTTCTTTACCTTCTTTGAAAACTAGAAAAAAGCGTTACCGAACCTTTTCATTATGATTTTTTTTCAATCATTATTAATCATTAAACTGTTGTCGTGTTAAAGTCGTCCATTATAATCGATAAATGGTTGTATCCCAAAGGCAGTCGCAACAACGAATCTGAATCGATCTTCTAATTTCAGAATAAGACACGAATTGTCTTCAAGAGAGTAATCTTATTCCACGCCTCCGCTGGTTTTCTTTTCCTTTGTTATTATTATTTTGTTGGAGAAATCAAGTACACAGGTTTTAATTTCTTTCATTCTTTTGATTCTTAATTAATTTTCTACTTCGAATTATACTTAATTGCTTATATTATGGGCACGTGAACAACATTATTTGTAATATATATATACTATTAAAAGAGGTCCAAAAAACTCGTATACTCATATGAGTTTTCAAGTTGGCTCATGTGAACTCATAATTTTGAAGGTTTTAAACTATGGACATGAAAATAGCTTCATTCAAAAAGTAATCAAATCCACTTATTAAATGGGTCGTACTTGTAAATTAGTTTAAATTGTTACCCATCCATTGATTTCAACTGCATAGCCAACTTGATGAGTGGATCGGTCTGATTTTTCTGCAGGTGTTTTTTCCATTGGAGTCCTTTATGAAAAATATTTCCGATATTTAAAAATCTCATGAAATTTTGATTAAACAATAATATAGTGATAATATCATAGTATTTTTCTCATTTTTTTTATATACTATTTAATCTGCAATTGTCATGATTTTAAAGCAAAACTTAGGTGTGCTTGGTTGCACCAAATTTCAAGAAGTATCATGAAATTTTGCACTGAATTAGACTGATTAATCATAAATTATCATGAAATTTCCTAATATTCGTTGCCACATAGCAGACAAATCATTTTATTCCTATATTTTAAAGTTTTAAAATATTTATTAGTTTATAACAAATATATATTTATATTATTTACTTTATGCAAGATTTTCTCGATATATAGTAAGAAAATTGCAAATTTTGCAAAATCTCCCCGGAAATTCACCGGCCAAGAAATAGCAGGTTAATCACTATGGTGGGGCCTACCGTTTGCATGGCTGGAACGTCCAACACATGACAATTTGGCGGGGGAAAATGGTGCAGCATGGTAAGCAAAGCATAGATAGGGCTGCATGTGATGAGCCCTCTTTATCGTAATTTTAAAAACAGATAAAAAAAAAAGGTTGTAGCTATCAAATGAGGTGGGTGTAAATATCAATTTCATAAGAAAATGATGTTAAAATAAAAAAAAAAGTTCTAAGCTGTCCACTAGCGTATGTCTTGCACTCACCGCATGCATGTATAAAGGGGAAGGCAGCAGCGTATATAGCTTTTGAAGCAATAACATCTCTCTTTTATTATTTTTTATTTTTTATTTTTCAAAGTATACCAAAAAAGGAAAATAAAAGAAAAGCAAAAGCTCCAATGATTTAAAAATAAAAAATTACTGAGTATGATGTGGGTCAGAGAAAGGTGCCACCATTTAGTCAACGGTAGCACTTCAATTGTTGCACACGTGACACACGTACACCGATCAAGATAGTAGAAATGGTAGGACCCATTGTGGATGGATCACAGTAGAATGTTGTACTTAAACGGATGATCCTCACCGTACAATTTCTTACCATCGGATGAAAGTTTAAAAAGGAAACTTTTGACGGTCTGAATTGGCATACAAAATTGAATTTTTCTATCTCCTGATTAGTGTGGCTTTCCAGCCATCCTCTATCAACACTGGGGGTGGAGGTTTGGACAGTCTGGATTTGATTTAGATGGATGCCACGTGTGTGACGGATCAGTTGCAACCATGTAGTACGTGGTAACAAACTCACACCATGGTTCAGCTCTAGTATAATACATGTATAGAATCTGATTTTAGGAAAAGGCTATGGTCCTTGGGACAGGCCTAGAAGTTCCCTAGAGGTAGGAGATTGAATATTGAAACTCTTGTAGCCATGTGATGGCACTGATGGATACCCCACTAAGTTCCAGCCCTTTAAAATATATAATTACTAAAGAATTCTATATTAATGCCATATAAATTTCTAGAGATTTGATAATTCCACACCCATATGGAGCCCTTCCTATACACACGCAGGCACGTGTGCAAATATAGAATATGTGTGCAAGATCCAAGCTTTCCATCTCATTGGAAATATTTATTGGATGATCCGCCTACAAGTCGGGCACTTTCACTTCCCAGGTGGGGTGGCCACGATTACAAAGTAAACCGATGGTTGAGACATTTTTTTCTAGCCATCATTTATTTCATAAGGTGTGATCCGCCTGAGATTTGAAATAGACTGAAATTTAGGCCAGAAGATCTAAACAGTTTGCCCCACCTGATGGAAACCTCAGGTGTGCATGCGTTCCATGCTAGCACGTGTGCCTATGGGGTGTGTGGAATTTACTAACCTTTGATTTTCTGTAGTATTTTATAATTTCTTAATAACGTAATAATTGACTAAGTCACTAACGGACGACCGTGATTTCTTTTATTTTATTTATAATCCATTGTCTGGTGACATGTTTTTGATTATTACATTTTACCACCAAAAACTCTTACTAATAAATAAATTGATAAATTGCTAAACCACATGCCTGATCACATGCTAAGATGGCACACTTGTGAAAGATTAAATCTGTCCATCAGGTGGACCTCAGTTCGTAGGTGCCCTCGCCCAAAAATCAAGCTGGTCAGATTATCAGGTGGGCCATGACAATATTAAACAAACTGATAGTTAATTCGAGCCTTCTTATCTGTCCATTTGTTTAGTACATGGTGACCCACCTGATAAACACTCTCCTAAACTTTGGACCAGAGAATGTATAAGGTGGGGCCAACCTCGTGAATGAATCGGATATAAATAAGCTGGTGCTGTTGTGTAAAATGGTGGGCTATAGACTCAGTGGGCCAAACAGTACAATGTAGGATGATACTTGTGGAATTTCGGCCGAAATGATACAACAAGGTGTCCTTGTAACCGATACTTGAAAAGTATCGTATCGCGTGCGACGACACTAAGATGTAAGTGGTCCATCTATTCTATTACTAAAAATAATATCAAATTGTATGATTGGAGCTTTTTTGGGGTTAGGGAGTTATTTTAAGGCCCCAATTTTTATTTTATTTTATTTTATTTTATTTTTATTTTTTAAAAAAATAAAAATAAAAAAGGTCATCCAGCTGTGGACAAGAGTCCACATGCCTTGACTTTAGAAAATCAAGGGACCTGATTTCTATGCGCCATTTTAGTTGAGGGAGATCCCACAGATAATGAAGAGAAGACATTAAGTAAAAGAAGTGGAATGATAACCTACAACCGGCTATAGGTTATCTTAAGCTTGTTAAATCTGCCAACATGTGAAGTGTATACCAATCATCGTGTGGGCCATGTGTGTCCGTTGAATTATTAGATCAAAAACCTGAAATTAGACTCTCATCTGATGTCGAGGGGTTCGCAGTGGGCCAGGTTTGGAAGGGCCCAGCTAACCCCAGGCCTGACCTGAAGTTTAAGGTCCAAGCCCGAGTGCAGCCTGAGCCTAGCCCAACAGGCCCTAGCCTGGGCCTTAAAAAATTAGGCTGGATTTAGAACCGACCCAACCCAACGCAACCCAAGCTAACGCAGCTTGAGAATTGCTAAAATCCCTATTTCCCCCCAGCTGTTACATTCACCACCGATACTGTTACATATCATCCTGTATTGCCCTGTATCAGGCTGTCGAGTGTACATGAACCTAGTTAGCTCGCTCTACCCGACTCGGTTCGAGCCGAGTCGAGCTGATTTTTTTTAGCTCAAAAATAATTTCGAACCGAGCTCGACTCAACTCCAATCGAACTAGTTTGGTGACTCATTTACTTTGATATTGATGTTGCTCACCAAGTGTTTGATGAAATGACTCAACGAAGTGTCAACTAGTGGCAAGGAAGGTATGTATATGAAACAAATACCATTTTTCCTTGATTTTAATGTTGCCACTAAGGTGTTTGATAAAATACTTGTAAACAGCTGATACTATTTTAAATACAGTGAGAAATTGAAAGTGCATTGCATGTGTTTGTGAAAATGCCGCATATGCTCGATTTTGGCTTGAACTCAGCTCGAACTGGCCTGAGCTGCTGCCCAAACCGAGCCAAGCTGGCCAGTCAAGCTCGAGGACCGAGCCGAGCCAAGTTCGAGCTGGGGTCTGCTAGTGGCCGAGCCGAGTTGAGCTGAGGCCAGCTCAACTCAGTGTACAGGCCGATAAACCCGCATCATTCATGGGTGATACCACTACGTATTGGGCAATACATACCAGTTTCGGATTATTCTTTAAACATTGTTTCTGATTTGGATGTTTCTGTTCCGTCTATTAATCAAGTGGGCTACACATGCACAAAGAAATAGACTCCGAGACTAGGAAATCAGTGGTCTACATTATAGATGTTTGGTTGCAAAATCGAGGATTAGAATGACATACTTCTAGGTTATAAAATGCGTAAATATGAAGTCATGCTGGGGCTGACTGAGCCAGGCTAGGATGACTTGAGCCCAAGCCTAATCCAAAAATTGATTGGGCAATACATAAAAGACCCAACCCCGGACCATGGTTTTCCGCATTGGCACGCTCTCCCTGTTGTTGTGGATCGGAGAATGATACATATATTCACCTACATTGAACCGTGGGGATTGCTTGCAAAGTGCATTCATCTTTCTGCAATGTAGCCCATCCATATATCTGCTAGGTGAACCTCCTCTCGAGTCAGTTCTCTTTTATTTTACAACACGCAAAGCAAGCTTAAGATCAACAACCCAGTGCTCGACAAAACACAGTCGACTCAAACACAACTCAACATGACTCCACCGAGTAACTCACCCAGTCAATTGGTTTTGCTTTAAAACTTACGTTTTTTTTAAGGATTCACGGAGGAATCCAAGAGGCTACCAACCTATCGGAAGCGGATTGCGTACTCAGTACCCTACTGAGTAAACTATGTGGGACCCACCATGACGTATTTATTTTATCCACTCCGCCCATCCATTTTATAATAATTTAATTTTAGTATGGGATGGTAAAAATCAAGCACATGAAAAGCTCAAATGGGCCACACCACAGGAAACAGTGTGAATTGAACTTCTACTATTGAAAAATTCTTTGGGTCGACAGAAGTTTTGTATCAAGCTGATATTTGTGTTTTCCCTTCATCCATGTCCTTTTGATATTATGAACAGGTCAGATGACAAATAAACGTCACTGTGGGCCCTAGGAAGGTTTCAATGGTGGAAATCATTATTCCCACTGTTTCCTGTGCCACGGCCCACTCGAGCTTTGTGTATCTTTCAATTTTGCGATGAACCACTAAAATGAGAGATATAAGCGGATGGACGGTGCGGATAAATAACATGAATTCACAGTGGGCCCAACAGAATTTACTCAGTACTATGAAATCGTACTGAGTAACTCAGTAAGCAATCCGATTTCCAACCCATCAAAGCTACAAACCTCCACCACTGCAGTACAATGGACAGTTGTGTTTTGTCTTGGGTATTTTTATTTTTTATCCACTTTCAACAGTTTCCAAATGCAGACCGAAATTCGTTGACTCAATCCAGCTCAACTCAACCCAGCTAGACATCTAGACGAATTTTCTGGAGTTTTGAGTTTTTAAGTTTTGAACTATGGTCAAACCCAAAGCTCTCCTTGTCCAAGAATATGGCTGCTCAAACTCTCATTGATCAATAGCTTCATCTCGAATCCTTTCCTCTAAAAAAAGAAACAGAATTTGCAACAGGGGCCATAAAAAATCAAGTTCGCATAAAGGGAAAAAAAAAAATCCTTCATTATCATAATAGATTTTTTTCCAGCTATTTGGGTCAGCTTTACAGATCCTATTTTGCCAATCAAATCCAAAATAGGAATTCCAAAGATCATGGTTCAAAGCAATGTCCAATGTAGCTCCCGGTTTCAGTTCCAGACTGCAACAAGACAGAAACAGACTGAAATAGACATGAAATCGAGTTGGAGTGGGGTCACACTTAGGTCTCCTGACGATTCAGGGTCTAAAACAGCTACTTAAATTCATGCTCAAGATTGATTGCCAACAGTTCTAATGACCAGCTGTCCCACCTGATCGTCAACCCTACCCTGCCCGGGCTTAAGACCAGCTTGTGCATCGAAAGAGAAGAATATTACAAGGGGAAAAACAAAAAAAAAAAGCTAACAAAAGGAAACCTTCGGATAATTGATTGCTCTGCCAATTAAGGGAAAAAAATTCCTCAGATAATTTGATTTTCTGCCGATCAAAAATTAGTTAATACACAGGTGATTTTCTTCTTATCGTTTCAACCGCCGCATTCTCTTCTTGAAAAGTTGAGGCTTCAACATGCTCTTGAAGGGCAATAGGCGAGGTGGCCTTAGCTTGAATCTGTCTTTCCCTGAAGAGAAAAAACCCAAAGAACATACAAATCCATTAATTGGTCACCTGTGAGTAATGTGCATTGTTGCAAAATAACAGATGTCAGCTCGTCATTTAAACCATTGAATATGTTGCAATGCGTGCATGTGTGTGTGTGTGTGTAGAGAGAGAGAGAGAGCAGCGACACGACTTCTTAACATGTAAAGTTTTTGAACATTCGAGAGAGAGCAGCAACATGACTTCTTAACGTGTACAGTTTTCGAACATTCACTTTAACATCTTCCCAGAAGATTGCACTGAAGGCGATGGGAAATTGTATGTCAGATCCAATGCCTTATACCAACCCAATTCTGAAACTGCCTTCTTCACCTCTCCTTACTTGATAAGACACCCTAGCCAATCTGCTTCCTCTTCACTTATCAAATTGCGAATTGTCCACATTAGGCTGAATTCATCCCTCATTTGAGAGGAGCTCTGAATCGAACTCAAACCACGTCGCTAATTTCTTCCTTATGTCTTCCTCTCCCATCTTTTGAGACACCATGAATCCCTTCTTGAATTTCTCCTCATGTTTGTTAAGCCATGAAAGAATTTCACATTCTAATCACCCTCTAGCCAAACTGCTTTGGACCTATGGCGCACATTTAATTTCTTCACAAGATTTATTTTTTTTTTAATTGAACTCGAACCTAAGAGAATCCCTTTTGATTCTTTCCTACGACAACAAACAACCCACACTTCTACTCTACGAACTAGAGCAAGGATCAACTTTCGCCCCCAGCCCACCCCTAAACCGAGCTTGAACTCAGTCACTCCTTGACTTTACAGCAAACCCCCCTCTTCTTCAAGCCACATCAACTTGAATCGGAAATGGAACCCCAATATGTCTCCCAAATATCCAACACGAGCGAAAAATGATGTAAAACAGGCCTTGGGGCACAGCATTGACAGACTAGCAGAAAATACTCTTCCCAACCCAAAGAAGCTAAGAACGTGTCAAGACAGGACGACCTAATAAGATTAGCTTGACCATTCAAGCAGGTAAAACTGCAACTGCACAATGAGAAGCCCATCAACTTGTGATTGTCAATCCAAACAAAGAACTCCTGCATCAACTATAATTCTATCGAAATCCTTTTCGAGGGGTAATCAAACAACATCCAAATCCCCATAGGCGCACCTCAGTACGTTCCAATGCAGTATCACCCAATCAATCTATTCCCAAAACTCAACCCAACAAGATGAATCAAAATGTCCATACACCAACTTAAAGATCCAAGTAAAACTCTCCATGTGGGGCCCTCCACCAATCATAACATATCACATCCTCCTCAGCATAAGAATTTTGTGAAGACCAGCCTCAACTTGAAATTTTCGGTGAGCACCAATACTTCTGAAAATCACAACTTCTTGACAACTGTCCACTAAATCGTCCATATTTCAGCCATACGACATTGGAATTGAATGTTCTTAGCCTCATTGGAAAGCTTTCAAATGAGATCAATCTTGCACCATTTAGACATCCTTTGCGTATGCTAAAAGTGGGCCGCAAATTTGTAGACAGGACTTGGATAAATGGTTGGGCCATGGGGCCCACTAGTCTGATCCGGGGTCTATTGGGGCTAAAATTTGATCCCAATGTGCGTGAGATCATGTCTCACCTCATGATGATCTCCATTCCCAGATTTGATGAGCCCAAGTAGTCCAAAAGCTAGAAATAATTCAAACCGTCAAATCTTTCTACCTGAGTCGAAGACAAAGATCTTTCTGAGAACCATGTAATCTTCAACCTTGACTGACGCGAGGAATAGTGTAAAAAACAATGAAGAAGATCACCGTCTTCCTCAAGTAGTCAAAACCTTGAATCCACAAAGTAATTCTTGAATTCACAAGAAATAATAAGAAATAAAACTCAAATATTTTATTGCATAATGATATAAGATTGCTCGATTACATCACTTATATGAAATACTCAAAACCCTAATTCAAAGTTATCCAATATATATATCCCAAAAGACTAAATTTGAAAAAATAGAAATGTCAAATAAACCTTATAGGAGCAATATCGGCATTTTTTTTTTAGAGGTCGGAGCATTCCTAGCATTATCACCAACAATTTCTTAAAAAGACAAATCCTAAAACTACAAGAATAAGGAGATACAATGAAAACAGAAATTTCTAAAAATAGTCAATTTTTTCTAAAATCTCGATTTTGTCCCTTAAGACGAGTGCCTCTCGCGAAATGGATGTCCGCGATCTGCTAAGAGATCGATTGAACCCGGAACCACCGTTACGTGAAGATCAACAGGTCGTGCGTTTCGTAACGATACCTGAATCAAAAGTTACGATTGTTTTACAATCAACACTTCGAACAACAATTTCTCTATTTTCAAAATGAATCTCTTCGAACCAAGCATGCATGGGACCCAATTACATTAATGTAGGATTGGGTCCGGTTCTGACAGACTACTTTTGCTTTCGTTTGGGCTTCTTTTGGTCCAGTCATGCTAAGAATGCATTTGTTGGCACATCCTACATCAGTCATCTTCACTTGGAAAGAACTTGTCCTCGAGCTATTCAACAAACTTAGCTCATGATACTCATACAGGTCTGCAACATTGAAAGTCCATGAGATCTCCATCCCCTCGGGAAGATCAATAACACAGGTGTTATCATTGATTTTCTTAAGGGTCAGAACAAGGCCTATCTTCATATTCCTCAGCTTATTATGTCCCAATCAAAGACCTCTTCTTGCATAGGTGACCTAACACGTTATCACCCACTTCAAACACCATTCTAACGCCGATGTTTATTAGCCTCTTCCTTGTACTTGGCATTAAACTCCTGTAAATTCTTTGAAATGTTTGTGGATTCTACTTATTTTCCCTTTACAACCGATGCATAAATCTCCCGTATCCTCAAATTCTTTAACAAAATCTTGTACAATTATGAGAAACCAAGCCTCTACTTTAGAAGTCTTGGGTTGGTTCTCTATTCTCATAGGGGCAAAGATGATCATTCTACCATCTTTAAAAAAGACAGACATTATCTTAGTCTCTATACGTGGCATCAACATCGTATTGTCATGGTCAACTAAGTAACATATGACAAGCCTTCATATCAAACACGTCACACATTACTGTTCTACTTGTGCCCCATCCCATTATTGTTGCCACCTTTATGAGCATTATTTCCACTACCACCATCATCATCCATCACTATCTGATTCATCTCAGCCAATTCATCTACCTCAAATGGATTAGATCTTTTAATGTAGAAGATATACCTCATATATACAATTGGGACTTAGACCATAACAAAGGCTCAATTTTCAACCAAGAACATGGAGAGATCATCTTAATCATCACTAGTCACTTCCACGAGGACATCATTAACGTCAAAGTCCATCGCTTTGTCTCTATTGTTGACTCCAATCCACCGTTGTCACCACTATTGCGTCCTTTGCCCCCACCATTCACTAAGCACCCAAAGTGCATCATCAATGTAGTAGACGAAGGAACTGAGTATTCTTATCCATTCCATCTTATTGAAATTAAGCATAGCATGGATTCCCAAGGCCTCAAGGCTGAGTTCTCTTTAACCTGAGAGCCTGATGCAGGGAGCATCGGGGCCAATCTCTTCCATTAATCTTCAAATGGTTTGCAAGTTTACCGTCTAAAGGCATGACTTTTCAATGCATAGCATATGGATCATCATCATTGACCTATGTAGACTTCTATTAGATCATTTGGATTGAGCTAATGATGTCAGACGTGCCACAGATGCATTCTTAGCACAATTGAACCAAAAGAAGCCCAAACGAAAGCGGAAGTAGTCCATCAGAACTAGACCCAGTCCTACGTATAGCATGACGTAACTGGGTCCTAAGCATGTCTAGTTTGAAGAGATTCATTCTAGATATGGAGAAATTGTTGTCTGAAGTGTTGACTATAAAATTGTCGTAACTTTTGATTTGAGCATCGTTACGAAACGTACGACCTATCAATCTTTATGTAATTGTGATCCCGAAGTTAACCGACTTGCACAACAGGTCACAGACATTCATTTCGTAAGAAACGCTCGTCTTGAGAATCAAAATCGAGATTTTAGAAGGAAAAAAGATTATTATTTTTAGAATTTTCCATTTTCATCGTATCTTCCTATTCTTAGAGTTTCAAGATTTTCATCTTTTTTAAAAATTACTTATAATAATGTTGGGAATGCTCCAATAAGATTTATTTGACATTTCTATTAATGGCAATTTTAGCCTTTTGGGAGAATTTTTACTATTTTGGATATTTTCGAATTAGGAGTTTGGGTCTTTCATAAAAGTGATGTAATCAAGTGATCTTAGATTATTATGCAATAAAATATTCAAGTTTTTCCTCGTATTATTTTTTTGTGGATTCAAAAACTACTATGTGGATTCAAGGTTTAAACTACTTAAGGAAGACAGTGATCTTCTTCATTGTTTTTTACACGCTCTTCCATACATCACTTAATATAAATGCGAGGCTTTTCCTAGATTTGATGGCATCTAACAATAGTTTGGGCAATAATCTCATGGACGATGCTCCAAGGAACAATCCTATGATAGTGGTTGCGTTTGTAGCTTTCTAGCGGGAGAATCTGCAAGCTATGCAAGGACTAGGCAACGATCGACCATTTGACGGAGGCCTTAGGATAGAACTGTGTCCGTAATGATGAGCAACTTAAGATTGGCAATGAAAATCGCAGTCGTTATGTTCATGTTGCGGATTTGGTAATGAATCGCAAATCACCACCCGATAATGATGAGTATGGTGATGAGGAGATTGATGATATGATACTTCAACGAGACGAATAAAGAGGCGTGAGATGGGAGCGAGATAGGGATTACAGGATGAAAGTTGGCCTCTGTAGCTTTAACGGCCAACTTTACATTGAGGACTTTCTCGATTGGCTTCATGAAGTTGAACGATTCTTCAACTATACAGAGATTCTTGAGAAGAAAAAAGTCAAACTCGTGGCCTATAAGTTGAAGGGTGGAGCCTCGGCTTGGTGGGAACAACTCCAACTTTCACGAATCAAGCAACTAAAAGCACCAATCCGCACGTGGCAACAAATGAAGCAATTTTTTTAACACGCACACACATCCCACACACTCACATCGTAGTGGGATTTCACCACCTATGGGTACTTGAACCGTTGACCAGGTGTTGAAACTCCTTAGTCTACCACCGGGTAGGACCCAACAAATGAAGCAGTTAATATAGACACGATTCCTATCGATCGACTACGACCAAGTATTGTTCCAACAATACTAGAATTGTCAGCAAGGTAGCTGATCCGTGAGAGATTATGCAGAGGAATTCTATCACCTATCTGCGAGAAATGATCTAGCCGAGACCAAGTTGTAGCAAGTCTTTGGATTCACTAGTGGATTATGTACGACGATCCAAGACCGAGTCCAGATGCAACCCATTTGGACGACGAACAAGACAGTCAAGTTGACTACCCAATTAGAGATACAACTGGAGCGTCCCAATCCATTAAACTATGTTTCAAACAGGCTGACTACTATTAAACCTTCACGCCATGCGGCACAATCAGGGGGAGGATCCTGTGGGAGGCGTTCTTGACATCCAACTACACACCGAGACTCGAAGAGTGGCTAAGTTAGACCCGAAAGAGCAGCAACCAATGTTGTTGGTTCGAGTAGAAACCCAAAACCGCTATGCTTCGCCTTAGCCAGACAAGTGTTATTGATGTGACCAACCTGGTCATCCAATGTGTCCTCAAAGGCAAATGGCTAATCTGGGCATGAACGATGGGGAAACAGAAGATGGAGAAAATCGTCCAAAAGTCAATGACGTTGTTCAATAAGTCTCCCTGAGGATGATGGTGAAGAAGGTGAATGGACTTCTAGAAATCACGACAAGTCTCTGATTGTGTGGAAGTTGTTCTATAAGTCAAAGAAATAAATAGATCCGCAACGGCACAACTATATTTTCCTGAGTAGAAAGAAGTCTAGTTTGGATTTTTTTTAAAGTCCATCTAGTTTGGATATGATCCACTTTTCAAGGTTACTGTTGAGGGTCAAATATTGCATATTATCCTTCATTTATATCTTGGTTTTATGAACATGATAATGCTTGATGTTCTATTTTACTCATGTTTGTGTTGCAAGGTGAATTTAAGAGCTTGGATTGAAAAGGGTGCTAAAAATATGGATTTGATGCTCAAGAATCACCAAGGCAAGGGATAGATCATAGGAGACCAAGATTGAAAAATTCACATGCCAAAGATCCAAGAAAACCAAGTGAGGAATGAAGAAAATCAAAGATTTGAAGTGAAGAAAAGAAATCCTGAAATCGTCCTGAAAAAGCATATTCTGAAACTCTGGGTCCTTTTGTGAAATTGCACAAAGTGAAGTCTATTTTAGAAAACTGCGTAAAGTGAAGTCTATTTTAGCAAACTACGTAAATTTGAGGCGATTTCTAGAGTTTTCCAACTAGGTGCAAAAGTTGGAGTTCCACAACTATAAATAGGACTCCCTAGGATGTTCTTAGGCATCTTCTAGGGTTTAAGGAGTAGAGCAAAAGGGTGGAGAAGCCGTTACCAAAAGTTTTTCTTATTCTTCCTAGTTATTTTCATGTTTTTCTTAAAAGACTTTGGTCCAATCATGTCTATGGTTGGCTAAACCTCTTAGCTTAGGCTAAGAGGTGAAGCTTGTAGCGTGATAGGATGTTTCTATTGCTTTGATTCATGTTTATGTTGAATTCTTTTTTATTCTAGTTTGATATTTTAAGAATACTTTCAGTTCTTAATGGTTTGTTGTAACTCAAATTACAATAGATCTACAACAGCTTTGAGTATCTTCTTTTCATGTATTGAGATTGTGAAATTAGTAAATCCTATTGTTCACCATCGTCCCTTGGGCATGGTTGGGTGATGGAATCCCTTCTAAGCCTCACAATTCTCCTATGTTTGATTGTGGAATTGGTATATCATGTTGTTTGTCATTGTCTCCTGGACATGACTAGGTGATGAAATAACTTCCAATTCTCACAACCCTCATCCGTTGAGAATTAGGTCAAAGGAAATTCAGATTTGGTTTTATTGAGAAATCTTCCACCTGGATAGGATAGGGCTCCGATTCCAGTTGTGTCCTTGAATCAAGTAATAGATCTCTCTGATTGCTACAAGTGGAACCTTGGAAACCCTAGTTCTCACCTTTGAATTCTTAAGTTTCTAATTAAAACTTTCACAATTACTCCCTTTAATTCCATATTTAAATTTACATCTTCTTCTAGTTCTACTTCTAGTTACTTTCAGAATACTCACAAGATTAGTCCCTGTGCATTCAACCTCGGTCTTACCAAGATTATTACTACATCACGACCCTACACTTGGGGTTGTGAACAGTTACTAAATGGTCATCTCTTTTTAAAGTATGTGTTTGTTGTTGCAAGATCATATTCCATGGCAAAATCAAGGATAGCATCCCCCATCTCATTTCCCAAAACCATTATCAAGCATGCCCTTTTCCTACATGATCATTGAAGTCTCCTCCTATAAATATCCACTCCTTAATTGGAATTCCTATTTAAGTAGAGGTTTGCTTGAATACACCCCCTCATATTACAATAAGCAAGGTGTTTTTTAACGGTAACAGTGGTCGTAACGGCCACCGTCATTACCCTTACAATACGAGTCGTGCCGGCTGTTACAGCCCCCATAACGGCCATTATAGTCTCTTTTTTTATTGAAAAAAATCCCGAAAAACTTGTACTTGCCTCGTAATGTTGATTAAAAAGTACGAAAAACATGTATATTCCCCGTAACAAACAATTACAGGGTTGTTATGGCCTTTATAGGGGACGTAATGTGTCGTTAACAGCAATTACGGGTCATTTTTTTAAAATAACGGCTGTTACAGCCGTTACGACCCCGTAACGTGTAATAGTTGTCACTGATACCTTTACGTAACGGCCTTTACGGCACACCATGAGTCAATAAAATACGTTAGGACTCTAGCTATTTGGTTTGGGTTTCTTCCCCAACCATTCATTTGATAGGCAAGGCATTCAATATATTGCTATGGTATGGATTATAATGGTCGTTATTTAAAAAATAAAAAATAGTAAAAAAAAAAAAAAGAGTTGTAATGGCCCCATAACACATAATGATACCCACAATTACCATTACATAACCGTTTTTGGATACCATGTTGATAGGGCTTCACCTGGCTAGGGCATGCACGAGAAAAATCTTCAATTAAATTAAATATTTTAGCCCTTCGATTATCCAAAGGTTATGATGACCGTTATGTTCAACGCAAAAGTGCCAAAATATCAAAAGGTTGAAATAATCCAAATGAGAGCTTTTATTTATTGACTTTCCACCTACAAAGTGAGACTCATTATATCAACGATTTGGATCATTAGAAGATGACCCAGATACAAGGCTAAAATTCCAATGTATTGTATTGCAATACGTCGAGATGTATTCAAGCAAACCTCTTCTTGGTATTAATCCATCCATCTCCTACTAGAATGGTCTCTTAATTCTCTCCTTGTATCCTATATATGCACTCATGACATTATCTCCTCTCCCAGTACAAGTTTTATTAATAAAAGCGTACCCCCTACTCTATTAACACATGTAACTTTATCCTTTAATTCATTGTCTACCACTACCCTTAGCCCGTGTCTATTGTTGTCCCTTCGTATATACCAAAATTTATATCCCATCAATTTACTTGGCTTTCAACCCCTTTCAACTTGGCCTCTTGTATGCAATCTATGTTAATTCTTCTTCACTTAACTCCACTCGATACTCTTACCTATCAAATTTACTATATTTCATGAGGTAAGATGAATCTTATTCTCAAGAAAGACGGAGCAGAGACACTTAAGGACTTTCACCCAATCAGCCTAATTGGGAGCCCTCATAAGATTTTGGCTAACATCTATGACCAAGTTTAAGATGGTGTTACCTTCAGTCATATCGGAGAATCAAGGATCTTTTGTTGCAAATAGACATACCTTAGATAGCACTCTTTTGGCTCATGAATGTACTAGTTCAAGACACAAGGAGAGGAAAAGAGGGGCGGTCTATAAATTGGAGATTGAGAAGGACTATGATCATGTTGACTGGGGGTTCCTCGAGTATATGCTGAAAAGAATTGGTTGCAGAAACAAATCGATTCTTTGGATGTTGGAATGCTTCTCGTCAGCCTCCTTTTCAATCCTGGTAAACGGGTCTCCAAAAGGCTTCTTTAATGCTTTGCGGGAATTACGTAAAGGAGATCCGCTTCTTCTTTTCTCACTGTGGTGATAATGGAAGCTCTAAACAAAACGTTAGAAAAAGGTCAACAAGTGGGTCTTATAGAGGGATTCAAAGGAATTCAATATAGGGGGTCTATCTCATCTCAATTTGCGAATGACACCATCCTCTTTTGCGAGGTAGATAAAACAATTGTGGACAATTTATGGAAGATTATGCGGTGCTATGAAGAGGTATTGGGACAAAAAAATCATGTAAAAAATGGCACGGTGCCAGGATTGGTAAACCTAGGAATATGTTTGGAGAATGGCAATTCTGGCAATTTGGTGGTCTGTCTGGCTAGAAAGAAACGGCAAATGCTTCAATGATTCCTCTTCCTCAGCAGTCGTTGTTGCTTCTAGAGCTAAGCAGTGGTTATTTGAATGGGCAGTTAGTGTCAAGGGATGCCTTGAGCTTTGTTTTCTTGTGACTTAGTGTGCTTCTTCTATCTCAGCAGATTCATGCTTCTTTTCTTTTCCTGTTTTTTCTGTTCTCCCCTTTTTGTACCTCTCTTCTTCTTTAATATATTTTCCCGTTACTTATATATATATATCATGTAAAAAAGAGTGAAATGTTAGGCATCGATATCTCCAAAGAAGATCTTCATGCCTATGTAGATGTATTCGGTTGCGGTATTGGAGAGTTTCCTTCTTCTCACTTGGGGCTCCCACTATGCATAGGAAAGCCAGCGAAACATCTCTAGAACAAGGTCATAGAAAGGTTTCAAAAGACTATCCAAGTGGCAAGGTCAGCATCTATCATGGGCAGGTTGCATTTTACTTATAAAAGCAGCTTTATCTAATCTCTCACTTTACTTCATGTCTCTATTCCAAAGCAAGGACACCCTAGAGAAAATAAGACGTGACCTTCTATGGCACGGAGTAGAAGAGACGCACAAATTCCATCTGCTTAAATGGGAAGATGTTTGTAAATCTTTATCAAAAGGCAGCATAGGAATTAGAGTGTCAGAGGAATGAATGTGGCTCTCCTTGATAAATGGTTATGGAGATTTGGAGTTGAAGTCAATAGTTTATGGAGAGAAGTTTTAACTTCCAAATATGGTGTCCAAAGGGGGGTTGGGAGGTCAAGATGTCCTCCAATTCTCAAGCCTCTGGCATTTGGAAGGCCATCAACTCAATCACACCTTTTAATGCAGTAGCATTTTCACTCCAGGCTCGAGTGGGGTGGCCCGTGGGATGCAGGGGCACACTTAGGGTGGGCGGCCCATGTGAGGCAGGTGGGAACCCATGTGATGTGGGGCCTACGAGGTCAGTTCGACCGAGGACCTAACCCATGGGATGTGGGGCCTGGGCTACAAGATAAAAGAATTGATTCGCCATGCTCTATCAGTTCAAGCTTTTAGAGCAAATGATTAGTTGTCCTACATCAAAGTGGTATTAGAGCGGAAGGTCTCGTGTTCAAGACTCATCACCGGCGGTGATTAATGCAAGAGCATTTTTACACCTGGCTCGAGTGGGTGGGGTGGCTTGTGGGATGCAGGGGCACAATCAGGGTGGGTGGCCTACGTAAGGCCAGCCCCACCCGTGTGAGGCGGGTGGGAACCCATGTGATACCCGTGGGATGTGGGGCTTGGGCTATAAGATAAAGGGATTGATTCGCCACGCTCTATTAGTTCAAGCTTTTAGAGGAAATGGTTAATTGTCCTACATCACCTTTGCTTAAATCGAGCATGACTTTTTCCCTTGGAGTTGGTTCATGTATACGGTTTTGGGAGGACCTTTGGTGCAGTGAGAGAGCCTTAATGGCTGATTACCCATCATTGGCAATGATGGCTCCCACTTATGATATGTTAGTGGTCAACTATTTTTCCTCAATTGGTGAAAGAGTGTGGTGTCTCCTTGCATGAAACCTCTATCAAATGAGGAGGCATCGAATTTAGCATCACTTCTGAAAAGGCTTCACAATGTCCATCCTTCTTCAACTTCTGAAGATTGCTTTGTGTGGAAGTCATCTCCTAGCGAGAAGTTCTCAGTCAAATCTTTCTACATATGGTTTAGGGAATCTTTATTCTTCAGAACCACTAGATTATTTTCATGCATTTTGGTTTTATGGAGCACCCCCTAAAGTGGTGTCCTTTGCTTGGCTAGTAAGTCGAAAAAGAATCTTGGCAATAGATAATCTTCAGAAAAGGTCAATGATACTCCCCAATATATGTATGTTGTGTATGGGGGATAAAGAGTCGATAGATCATATCTTCATTCAATGCTCGTTTGTTCGTCATATATGGTGCTCTTTTTTCGAAGTCTTCAATATTCGATGGGTAATGCCACAGTCAGTTACAGATCTATTTTTGGCATTGCATGGGAACCATTTCCGCAATCCTTGATTCCGTCGTAGCGTCTTGTGTTGCTAGCTATCTTATGGACTACTTGGAGAGAGGGCAAAAATTGGTGTTTTTGTAACAAGCATCAGTGTTGGGAAGAGATAGCGGGCCGTCCCAAACGAGATGTTGTAGATTGGATGTTTTAAATATTTGGGGTCAACAAAGCTAATTCTCAAGAAATATAGTCTCTGTTTGGGCTAAGAGTGGGTTGTAATTTTCTTATTTTCCCTAGATGTATTTTTTAACCTTTGGCGATTGTCATAGCAACTTATCAATAAAAGCATATACTATTATCCTTCAACAAAAAAAAAAGGATGAATCTTATTCTCCTAGACTAACATCTTTCCCACGCTTGTCCAAAATGGCATAGGTACCTAGCTACTTCTCAACCAGACATCATTGGACCACGTCGCTTCCAAGGGATTCCCTAGGCAACTGTTACCAATTTTTCACTCCAGGCAGGTGCTAGTGAAGTACATTATAAGTAGGGAATGCCCTAGCACAAGTTTGAAAGTCAGGTCAAAATCCATCACAAGTTCTATGTCGGCTGCCTACCCAACAAATTCCCTAGCCAACTGTTACCAATTTCTCACTGCAGACCGGTGCTAGTGAAGCACATCACAAGTTGGGGATGCCCTAGAACAAGTTTGAAAGACGTAAAAATCCATCACAAGTTCTACGCCGGCTACCTACCCAACAAAACCCTCCTTTATCCAAGCTTCAGACTAGCAATAGGAGTGAAAAAACTCACACTAGCGGAGTGAATAGTGGAATTTTCATATTAATGAATTATTTTTCTCCACTACTAGCAATCTAACATTTCAAGCTAGAGTGGATTGGCGGAACATGATTCACGTCGCTAACCCCAATTAGTTGGGATAAAGCTTAGATAATGATGATTTTTCTCCACTCCTGAATAGGCCAAGGCGGCCTCAAAGTACACTGGTTGACTAAGGAAACCATTTGTGCATACCATCTCTGGGTATAAAACTGACACAAGAAAGGTTTTTGAACCTCTTGTTCTAGGGTTTGAGACATGAATGCTTTATGCTTGTTTGAGACTTGTGATCTAAGTTACTTCGGATATAGTAACTCAATTGACATTCACTCTCTTTATTTGCAGAAATTTCCCTTAAGAGTGTTAAATCATGGAACTCTTCTGTGTCTGAATATTGGCTTGTGATATTGGAAATGTTCTAGCTTTTACCAAGATGGTTTTATTTTGGGATTCCAGATTGTCATTACCATACTCCCTTGTTGCTGTCCAATACATCTAGGTGATATCAGATTACTGGAATCAGCTAGAGATGAGATCCGCATCATATGTGTGGACTCTTAATCGTGGCAAATTAAAGATAAAAGTTTCCATGGTGGGTTCAGATCAATACCATAATCTTATTTGCTTTCAAGCAATTGCAATTTTTTCAAACATTTTGAAACCTGCCCAACCATCCACCTCTAGTACGCTCCACAATTCTTCAACTAAATCTTTCAATTCAAGCTCATCAAGCCACACACTTCAAACCTAAAGGGGGAAAGCCCCTCGTGACCCCGAATTTTCCAAAGGACAAAACATGACTGGTAGGACCATCTCATCATCCAATGGGAGAGCAAGAGTGCTCCTGCTGGTGGTCTATTGAATACCAGGCCTAAATCAGTCCCATCAAGGGTCAAAACTACAGCTCAGGACTATTCAACAATCCATGTTTACGATCTAGACCATCCAACCATTCTGATTCAAT
The DNA here is from genome assembly GCA_037074715.1 of Magnolia kwangsiensis. Classification (NCBI taxonomy): domain Eukaryota; kingdom Viridiplantae; phylum Streptophyta; class Magnoliopsida; order Magnoliales; family Magnoliaceae; genus Magnolia; species Magnolia kwangsiensis. The sequence goes on from CM073578.1 coordinate 101,488,269, forward strand.
ATCCGTGCCATGTAAAGGTCCAACTTGACTAGATTGAATTTTTTGGCTCAGATCAGGGTACTGATGACAGATCTGGTCCAAATCAACATTCCAATTGGATTTTGGGGCCCACAAATCTAATCAGATGGCCCATCTAATGGACCAATTGACTTAACTGCAATCTTTCACCAATTGCCTTAAACTTACACTTAGAATCCTAATTTCCAACCCTAAAACCCATTCCTATTCCTAACACCCATCATCCCCCCTAAACCTCAAACCCTAACCACAGGTTTGCACCAAAAATTACAATCTCAAACTCTTACTGCCCCTAATATTCAACCAAAGCCATTATCTGACCCCCATTCCTGAAGCCTAACCCTATAAACAGTCCCTAGACCCAATTGAAGCTTATACTTGATACCCAACTTCAACCATAGGCTATCTTCAAGCCCTAACTCACCAACAATCTTGAGTAAAGTTCATACCACCCATACGCTGGTCAACCATAACCCTCCATCAGTCACATATCCCAAAGCCTAATCATCTCCAACTTAACCACCCCACCTCAGGCCTTAATCCAGCAAACCCAGCCTTGCAACTAGCCAAATCAAATTCTACAGCCCTAAACCAACCCACAATCAATCCAGACCTGCCCAAACTTTAACCCCTAATCCCAACCCTCATCCAAAATCACTCAGCCTATCGATTGAACCCTAAAACGGTCCCAAATTGCAGGAAGACCCAAGCCAAAATCTACCCTAGATTTGGCGTCAATTCTTTCCACACAAAGGTCCTAACAAGTCCTTAACCAGTCCCTAACCCTGCCCTTACTCAACCTGCAGCTAGCCATTACTTACAACCGAAACTGCAGACCATTCCCAAGCCCAACTAGTCACAGTTTCCATCCTAAATGCTGTTCACAATCTGTCCACCTCTAGTCTATAACCCAGCAATTAAATAACCCATAATCCATCCAGAAACATGCCCAGATTTTTTTTTATCAACATCCAGAAATGTCCCCAAATTACCCTAAAACTGTCCCTACAAATCTGTCCACTTCAGTCCAGAAACCCACAGCCATCCCTGTGTATTGTCTGAATCTATCCTCCATCGCATGCAATGTGGTGAGGACATCGGACCATCATATAGGGTCTACCAGAGGAGGACGGTCCCGGTTTCATAGTGGATGGACGATCCGTACATGGGGCCCACCAGCGGGCCATTTTGAAAACCTCACATGCATAGTATGTGCATCTGGAAGACCCCACACTGAGAAGGTGTATGTGGGCTGCGATCATAGGAGTATTGGACCATTGGATCGCACCCGTTAGCCCATCTGATTGTCAGATCATCATCTGTGGGCCATCATACCGTTGATCTTCTTAGATTTTGGACCACATGGGTCCCTAGCAGTAAGCATTTATGTTTTCATGTCTTTTGGACTTGATTAGTGGTTTGGATTAAGATTTGGTAGTTTACAATTCTTACTTTTTAGTATGCACTTTAGTTCAAGAGACAATGGGCATTTTTGTAAAATTCAGCATCTGGAAATATAAGTGGATTGATTTGCAGGTAAACTCTTGAAGATCTCCAGGGATTGGAGAGGGTGCGAAGCCCGAGGGTGATCCTCTCTTCCTATCTTTTCGTCTTCTCCATGGTAAGCCTCCAGCTTTCATTCTTCTTTTTTCTCTTCATCCAAAAAAAAAAAGAAAGAAAAAAAATCCTAGAAACCTTCCCTTTCTTCGATCCCCTTCTTCCATAAGGGTCCTTATTCTAACCCCACCTCAGCCCCTAAACAGAACCCCAATCCAGTCCCTAATCTCAGCCCTTCAGTCTTCAGAACAATCCATTTCAGCCTAAAACTGTCTCCAAACATCCTATTCCACACCCACATTGATAACAAGTATTGATGTCCACTCAATGTGGGTTTTTTTTTTTTCTTTTTTCTTTTTTAAGCCATAGAATAGTGGAATAAGAGCAAAGTGATGTGTTGAGAGTAATAGAAAAGATATCTGAAGATACGGGTGCCATGAAGGTTCACATGGATTGTTTGAATGGTCGTATGGACACTATGAATGAACGACTCCATGACAACATTGATGGTCAATGAACAAAATACCAATCACAATGCATCTTATTCTTTAGTGTCTAAAAAATCAAAAGGAAGATCCATCTGCCTGTCTGGTACAAGCATCACGACCCACAATGACGACCAAAAGGCCATGCCATTGGATTCTTTGATAGATCCACAGATGGATCAACTGAGAAAATTAACAGTGGATTGATCTCCACATCTACAAAAGAATCAGAAGACGTACCAAAAGATGGATCAGACGTGGATTAGAAGATGACTCTGCAAACAGATCGAAAGCCAAATTGAAGAAACTAATAATGGACAACTCAAAGGTTAGATTGATAAAGTCTGAGTACGCTAAAGTTGAGATGGACACATTAGTCCCATCACAATGACAATGAAAGCGTGCAAATTGAAGATTAATGACGAAGTTGAAGAGAGAATATCTCAATTTCTGTGAACGCGGAAGCAACAAATACACGTTAACGTCAGCTCCCTTGACAATTAAACCAATCCCAGTTAGGCCTTGATCATTAGCCCTAGAGCCAATGAAGACGTGGTACAAAAGCAGCAACTGGAGATTGTCAAAAAACAACTTGAGGGCGCGTTCCTTCAAGCCGGGGAGAATGATGCAAGACCATGTGATCATCCACTAGGTGACCAAGAGTGATCCCACTTGTGGTTGATTGAAGATCAGGCACATCAAAGGGTCCATACGACATATCAAGCCGGGAGATCTGGACCATCAACCATCCAGATTGAATATCTAGACCAAATCAAGGGCCAGATTGACCTTATTAAGTATCTGATCAGCTCAAATATATGATGGCAAATTTGGAACAAATTAACGGTCTGAATGGACTGTGGAGCCTATAGATCCAATCAGACAAGCCATCTGACGGACCAATTGAACTGGGGGCCAATAGAGTCAAGTGGATGCCCCTTGAGCTTGACATACAAACCGTGTAAGTTTAAAAGGCCCATCTACAATCACACAAATCCTATACACCCCCCATAATATTGTGTATGCAATTGCCTCAAGTATTTGGACTCTTGTACATTTGTTTCCTTTTCTAATTTAGTTACATTCTTTCGTTATGTCTTTCAGTAAAAGACTTTGGACTCTTTAAGGCTGTTTCCCTATTTCGTTAATCCTTTTAAAGCAATCCCAAGTTTTAGGATAGGATTGAGTGAAGTTAGCAAAGAAATTTTGGGCCAATGGGCTTTAAGCCTTGGCCTCTTTTAGTTTAAATAGGTATTTGTAAAATAGGCTATATATACATAGCCATATATATGGAACACTGAATGACAGCTATGACATTTTAAATTGAATAAAAGTTATTCTTCCATTCCCTGAGATGGTATACACAGCCTAGGAAAGATATTCTTCTAGGAACTAATGGTGGGATTCCTCTACAACCCTTTTGGGAGAAATTTACCTAAGGTTTTATGTGGTGTGACTCAACAAAGTTATCATTTTCCTTATTTTGATGCTTCATTGGATCAATAGGTAAGTATTGGAGCATTTAATGGTGGAAATCGATCATCTAAATGTGTACATATTCATCATCATCCTCATCATCGTCATTATTATCGTCAATATCAAACCTTATACCAACTAATTGGTTTAAGGCACACAATCATGTTCCACCAGTCCACTCTATCAAGGACCACTCTTCAGTTAAACCATAGGTCATCAAATTGTTCAAATAGTCCTAATCTCTAATTCGTGGACACCTGTTTGTGGAAATAGGATCTTCGGATATTTGAGTTCATGCAAGTTGACAGGCTCTATAAGGGCAGGGGGAAGGCCCAAAAGGATGTGAGTGGAGGCACAAAGAAAAAAGTTGATGACCTATGGTCTAACTGAAGTTATGGCCCTTGATAGAGTGGAATGGTGGAATTGGATTCATGTAGCCAACCCCAATTACTAGATGATGATGATTAACCATAGACTAGAATAAGTAAATCAATATGAAACTTGGAAAATAACCTATCTGATGTCAATCATACAGCTTGAACAGTTTGATTGAGCTAATATATGCTATGTGTAAATTTCAAGGTGACCGAGCATCAACCCTCACACGCTGCCAAAGTATTGAAGAAATCCTTTTTACAACCCTGCAGAACCCTACATCTCTCTCTTCATGTGCATTACCCGTGCAACACCCACTAATTCCTAACAATAGGAACTAGAGATCTCATGTTAGTTGCAATTCTAGTCCGTCATTTTCTCAGAAAGGCAACATTGTCAAGTTCCAAAAGACAGTCAATTTTCTTCTCTGATCATGGTTCAAAGCGGTACCAGAATCCTATCCTATGAAGGCTATGTATGATACAAATTCCAGTTTGAGCGGTGAGCACTGTGCAGTGAGAAGCAAAAAAATCGACGTGGTGGTGTGACAACTGGCAAGAAGCACAAAATTTGCGGTCAAAGACCAATTTTAGATACTCATGACATTTACTGATTACAGTATAGAAATCTGCAGAAATTGCTTTCAAATGATGCTGTGTATTCATTGAGAAGATTCAAGACTGTTAATAAGACTTAAGAGGGATCTTGAATAAGAAATTTTTACAGGCTTTCAGTCAGAAACTTTAATCTACAAAACTGTTATTTGATAGTGAAAGAAAAAGTTGAGTCTATATCATGAGATGCCCATGGCAAAAAAGAGAAAACTCAGAAAATGCACAAAGCAGAAGGAATGTCAATCAATACAAACTTCAATAGAGTAAAGGATTGCCATCAATATAACTTCTAGCCTTGAAATAGCTACAAAATTAAAGCACCACAAGATTTTTTTACTTAAACAAATCTAAGAGGTATTTATAACTAATTATTTTTCTGTTGGCATCAAATGTTGATTAAGTTTCCTGAAACAGTTAGCATGTCTCAAGATAAAATCATCATCTCATCAAAGCCTTATCCCAGATTATTGGGATCAGATATGTCTCAAGTTAGAAAGTAATAAGAAAATAGAACCATGCTTCACAAACTCCCAGCAGCCAAATTCTAATGAAGAAACTAATAAAATATCGGAACTACAAAAAAGACAGCACACAAATCTTGAATGAGGTCCGATATTAATAAGAAGCCATGGTTTAAAGGATAACGGTATTGGTTCCTAAATTACTTGGTACAAACCTGGCTTAGCCTTGTGCAATGAAACCTCCTTTTTGTGCTCAACCAAGACATCTTGTTCTCGTACTTCCATTTCAGATAAAGCCTCCCCCAGTGTCACATCATCTGCTGGCGAAACTATCTCCCTTTTCTCCGCCTCATCCATTTTAGCAGAAGCTTCTTCCAATGGAGTAAAATTGGCAAACGGAATTCTGTCATCTCTGTATTCCAGAGATTCTGTTTTGGCAAAACCATCCTGCAAAGGTATTTTGGATGCGGCTGAAGCTACATATTTTGGTTTCCGCTCTTTTGCAGCCACCAAAACTTCCTCCATTATCACATCATATGCAACTGAAACTACTTCTTTTGGTTCCTGCTCTTCTGTCACCATTTGAACTTCCTGCTTTGGCATATCACATGCAGCCAAAACTAAATCAAGCTGATTTGATCTTCTAGAATCTTCATTGCAAGCTTCACAAAGATCAATTACCTTGGCAGCAGCAACAAAAGTCATGGACTCATTTGGTGACAACATATTGACTTCAACACTAGATATGCAATCCTTTGATAACATACCATCCAATGGGGTTCCAGCTGCACCCAAATCTACATCATGGTCATTCGATAGTTTGGGGTCTTCATTATGTGCAGCAAACAACTCAATGTCCTTGGCAGCAGCGAAAAGTGGTGCACTATCATCCAGTAACTTCAAATTGCCTTTGCCACCAGATATGCAATCCCCTGATGGTGTGTCATCCAGCAGCATCCCAACTGCAACTGGAACTCCTTCAAGCCCATCTGAAATGTTAGGATGTTCATTGCGGGCAGCAGTCATCTCCAATTCCTTCACTTCGGAGACAAATGTTGCAGTGTCATTTGGTGATGGCATATTAGCTTCAAGTTCAGAGTTTCCACCTGTTAATGGGATCCCATTCAATGGTATCCAATCTGCATTGGAAACTACATCAAACCCATTTGAATGTTTGGAGATTTCATCTGCAGCAACAGATGACCCAATTCCCTTGGCAGAAAAGAAAAAGGGGCTAGTATCCAGTGATAGAAAATTGCCAACACTGCTAGAGAGCCGATTATTCTGATCTTTTAATGGTGTGGTATTCAAAGGCATTCCGGCATCCAAACTTTTAGATCTGTTGCTGGCAGCAGAGAAGAACGTTGCAATATCATCCAATGACAGATCACCTTCACCACTAGAGATGGGATCCCAGTTTTTCCAATCACCAAACCAAGCTCCTTCGGAATCCAATAGTTCACCATCTGAAATTCTTTCAATTCTGATGACCTCCTTATAACACTGCTTTTTCCTCAGAGCACTCGCTATCAAAGACCTGGATGGCAATGACATAGAGTAAATGAACCATACTACCCCGATTCATCAGTCTCAATATCTTATGAGAATCACCGATATCTAGTTTAGTTATCAAGCATCTCATCTCTATATGTGGTACAGATGTACGAATTGTCAGACTTCATTTGCCATGACTTACCATGAACAAAAAATACCCCAGAAACCACAGCAAACATGACCCTAGTCACCAATTGGAACACTTTTGATGATTACAGATGTTCAGAAAGGCCTGAACAACCATTGATGTTCAATGGAAAGCAAGGATTGTCTGGCTGTTTGTGATTTCCCATCCACAATAAGAGCTGATAGATGAACACTCAGGATCTCGTACATGTGTGCCACATGCACAGAGACAGAGTGCTTGAATAAGAGCATTTAGCACCAGATCCTTTTCAAAAGCTTAAGGCAACGGTAACATAGGTAACTGCAGAAGTTTGCATACCTGCAGTTCTTGGAAATAGCTGCTTTAGCTCGCTCCATAGAGAGTCCAAGCAAAGATGATAAATTTGCAACATCACATGGCCCTCTAAGTTCATTTGCAGTAGGAGCAGCACTTGAGAAAATTAGATTTTTCCCTCGTGTCCAATCCACTAGTAACTGCAAATTCAAGTGCTATGCTGCTTAGATTACAAATTTGGCACCTGATCTACACAAATAGCATCCCAAAAATGGAAATATCTGAACTCACAAGAATTTTACACCGATACATATTGATGTTGCACAAAAGTAACAGATCTTGATTCCATTCTCTCCGGCTTCAGAAAAACTCTATTATTGTCAAGACAGTAAGGCACCATTAGGAGAGGGGCACAAATGGCAACTGCATCATCTTGATTCATAGTAGATGCACCCACTTTAAATTAGATCATTCAGTGCCTTGTTTGGAAAGTGCAGAAACCCCACTCCCCATAATGGAGAAAGTCCATCAAACTGGCTCCAAGTGGCAAGTGTGTGCTCATTTTGTTCAATTATTGTCAACAAACTGAGGCACCATATGGGAAAGGGAGGGTGCAAATTGCAATGGTGCCAATGTGAACAGCACCCACTTCAAATTGAAAATAACATCTGGTTTGGAAAGTGTGGACGCCCATTATGCACTGAGCAAAATGGAGGAAGTCCATCAAACTTGTTAAACTGGTTTTAAGAAACGAGCTCACTTGCCATTTGAGAGTATGGCCATTGTGCTTCTTCTGTTTTCTTTTTTTCCTTCTTTTTTTTTTTTTTTTGGTATCAATAATCAATTTAGGTAATGTAACTTACATAAACCCTAAAATACATGCTGAAAACATCAAATTTATCATGCAATTTTATTCTCATCAATATAAATTACAGTTTCCAAGAGCATGACAATACAACTTACTATTTGGGTGGGTGGTACAATCAGAATACTTGTGATGAGTAGGTACTCTCACCTTGGCACCTGGAAGCATTTGTCTCCTGGCATGAATATCGGATATAAGCGGAGAGTATGTGATCTCAAAATAAACACCACGCTGCATACATTTCGTGTGAAAGTGGAATTAAGAACAACCACAATTTATCCCAAGTTACAGGTCAGTTATCTCCCCAAGGGAATGCACTCTTCAAGTTGATGATGCAAGCCCTTGGAAACATATGAAAGGGGAGATGATGGTGTATGGTTCTCAAAGATACCTCAATTGCAGCCTTGACCATGGGAAGCTTTAAACGAAATGGTAGTTTCTGGGAGAAATCTATTGCAATTAAATCTACCTGCACAAATACAATATTTCAAGTTTAGAGTGGTTGACCATGAAGTATGGTAGCCTCTGTTTATGCCATAGCGATGACAGTTACTGAGGAAAATAAAACGCAGAACTTTATGAACTACTGCAGAATCTGAAGGCCTAGAGAAGATGAATGCATAATTGCATATGGAGCAAGGGACATGATACAGGATACATACATTCTTGGTCATGCAGCAAAATCAGCAGGGTATGAAACAAGGGATAAAAATACCAATCATCAAAAGTTCCTAGGTTTCTAAGAGGGAAACTTGGTAAAATATCTTACAAGGGCAAAAGACAAAAGCCCTGAAACGCCTAATTTCATTTAAAATCATGTGTCTTTCTTCTTATTCTTACATCTTATATAAGGCTGAAAAGAACCCTAACTTCTAACCACAACCATTAACTATTCCAACCTTCTAATTTTTATCCTAGACATTTAACTGATACTTACGGCCGTTACTGAAACTGTTTTCGAATAGCACGTTTCTGACTCTTTTGGATTTTTTAACCTTTGCTCTTAGTGCTGATACAACCATCCTCCGTTTTCTAATCTATTAAATCAAATATTTTTCATCAATAGACAATCCAAATGTCAAAAATAAAGGGCCAGCTGGAGGGATGATGCAAGAACATTTAGTAAAGAGGTCATTATTCTTCAAATCTTACAAGAATTGGAAACAATTACCCAATTCTTGCCTACTTTTATGTTTAAATGTTTGTTTTGAGCATTCTTTGGCCTCTTTTTTTTTTTAACGATGAACTTTCTAACCTTTTTTTTTTACAAACATAACAGAAAAAGAAGAGCAGAGAAAACAAAAGAATAGGAAAGGAAAGAAAAAAGTATACAACCCCCAACTCCAAAGCTGGCTGCCCCCAGAAAACCAAAAGCTAAGGAGCCCAATCCTTGAAAGGCTCAAGACTCTATTAAAGACCCCTGCCGAAGAAATACTCAGGTTACAGAAGAAACGGCCGTTCCTCTTCAACCAGATTGACCAGAGAGAAGCAAGGAACAAGATGTGCCACTTCTTTCTGCCCAGAAGACCTCCTTCAGCATGCCACAATTGAAAGAGGCCTTCGACTTCTTCTGGCATAACCCAGGACAATCCAACCTTCTACAACACTCGATGCTAGATCTCCGCAGAATAGTAGCAATGGATGAAAAGGTGATTGATTGATTCTTCGTCCTGGAGACAATGACTACGGTACAAGCATTAAGCGGGACCTTACCCCTTTTACTAAGATTGTCCACAGTTAGAATTTGGTTCCTGCCAAGAAGCCCAACAAAGGCTGCCACCTTAAGAGAGGCACCATAGGACCAAACCATCCCTGTATGGCTATCAACTCCCACTGAGTCGAAAAAGGCTAGATGAAGATAAAATGATTTCACTGAGAATTTGCCGGAGCTCAACAGGTTCCAAGAGAGGGAATCTTCTTCACCAGGAGAAGGGGGAATACCCTACAACCGAGATAGGAGAGACATAAATGCTAAGAACTCCTCATCAGAAAGGTTCCTACGAAGCGGAGGAGCCTAGACACCATTTTCAGCAAGCCCCAAGATAACCACTTCTCACAGAAATATCTTTAACTGGGCTTAAGGAAGCTATGCTGGGAAGGAGGAATTGAGGGGGGAAAGGAACACACCAAGTACCTTCCCAAAATCTGATTCGATCTCCCTTCCCTAAAGCAAAACTAAGCTTTGAGATAACTTTCGGGAACAGTTTAGCAATTCCTTTCCATAGAAAGGAAGCTCTATAACAAGACGAATAATTAGTTTTCCAATCACCTGTGTCTAGCCCATACTTTGCTGCAATTACAGATCTCCATAAATCATGATCATTTCTCTACGTTTTTCCCTGAATTTCGACAATTGCAAGATTGTTGTTCTCTTGTATTTAGAACCATTTACTGGGCTATTTTTGCTCATACTTTCATTGATGAAAAAACCACAGACTAAGGAGTAGGTTGCAATGCTCAAGAGTTGGTCGGATGAGATCGACAGCAAAGATCATTTACTTTCATGAATATTGAATTTAGAATAGTGGAGGTTGAGGAACTTTGATTTATTGATTAAATTTTGGATATTACAGTTGGGTTGGATGATTGAAACAATGTGGATGATGATTATTGGGTATGATTGAATTATATCAGTAGTAATTATCTTTTATATTTGTGATTTGGATGTGTATGTGTGATGAATGGTTATTTTGTAACTTAACCCCAGTCACGACTCTAAACTCGAGGCTATGGTTAGTCCTAACCCTAGTTATGGATTTGGGGATGTGACAGTATGCTACCTAAAATCTTCTTCTTTTAGTTTTTCTTCTATGTTAATTTAACACCTATTTTAAAATGGTGATGACTCATCCCCATGACATGTGGCACCACATTAGATCAATACGGACCATCCAAATTGTGGTCCATATCATGGATAGAGCACTTAGATCAATCCAAACCACCCAAAGTGTGGTCCATATCGTGAATTTGTGATGTTTAAATAAATAAATAAAAAGTCACACTTAGAGATGTTTGAAGGCAAAAAGGCAGTGAAGGCAAAATGGCAAAGAAATTTTGCATGGAAATATGTGGTTGACAATCCAGATTCGCACTCAAGAACTCATGGGAATTATGCATTTTGTAAATTTTATCATATTTTCTATTATTTTAATTAATAAAATATTAAGTATCATGTAGCATACACTACACACTATAGAGGGCCAAACGTTGCACGCTATTTAAAACATTGGCTCAACTAGTTTTAATAAGTACTTAGTAAGGGGTCATAAGTGTGTTTAGTGAAGTTCGTCAGGGTTAAAGAGTCTTTAAAAGCAGAAATTGACTGTTTTTTAGGCAACTAAAGATTAACTGGTTGTCCATACCTTTTTAGGGAGTCTAGCTCTTGGTCACCTATTCTTTTAGGGTTTTATGCAAATACTAGGAACTAACACACAAGTTAGAAGCCTTGTACTCAGTCCTATTAGTCATGTCAGCCCCCCTGGACAGAAAGCCATAGGAAGGGGAGGTCTGTATTAAGTAGTCAATCAAGTAGGAATTTTAAGTTTATCTTATGAGTTGGAAATGTTGTAATTATATCACATGAGTTGGAAATGTTGAAATTAATCCTCTTGGTGGCAAGTCGAATAGTGCATCTTTTTGGTATCCAGTTACAGAACTTTATAATAATAATAATAATAATAAACACTAGCTAGATGGAACAGATCCTATCCATCTCTTGAAGCAAAAATGACTCTTATCAAAGTCGCCCTCTCAAATCTCAATCCTACCTGTATAATTCATGTCTCTTCAAAACGCCAAAGGTAGTGGTATAAAAATAAAGAACTGCAAAGGAACTTCCTATAGGAAGGAAATGAATAAGGGAAAAAAAAAAAATCATCTTGAAAATTAGAAGTTCAAAAGACCGTGAGGAAAGGAGCGTTAGGAGTTGGCAAGGTGAGAGAGAGAAATTAGGCCTTGTTGAGTAAATGGTGGTGACGGTTTGGGGAAGAATTGGAGGCATTACATAGGGATTTCATAGCAGCGTAATATGGGGCGGCAGAGGGAGAATGGTTTCCAAGAGGAGGGAGAAGCCCAGGTGGTTCTCAAATTTGGAGTGAGATAAGTAGAATGGGCAAATGCTATGAGGAGCAAATGGGGTGCATATCCGAAACCATGGCCAAAGAGTTAGGGAAACAAGTTTGATTCTTGGTTGGGAAAGCAAATGGGGTGCATATGCGAGCAAGCATGTTTCTATAAAGATGCTTGATTAGATGATGTAACTTTGGAATCATAGTTTCAAGATCTATTTCAATTGGCCATAGACGAGGAGGCAAAGATCAAAGACAACTATGACATATTGGGGATTCTTTGGCATGGAACATGAGATTAAGAAGAAATTAATCTAAAGAGGAATTAAACATGTATAGGATTATTCTTAGGAAACTGTGGGTGGTGCACATCAATCAATCAAAAGATGATAACAAAGCGTGGATATCAATGTTGTCAAATCGCATATGTGATCAGTATATGGTGTTCGCATATGCAATCGCACAATCGCATATGCCATCGCATATTTTTTATAAAATAATAAAAATGAAAAAAAAATAAAAATGAAAAAATTCTTTTTTTAAAAAAAAAAAGGAAAAACTTGCCTAATTAGTACACATGATTTGATTAGGTTATTTTACTTCTTTCATTATAGTTTGAGTGTTTCATTAAGTTATATATTTAATTACTTATATTATATTATATAAATTTTAACAAAACAATCAAGCTACATTAAAAGAGAACAGATTATTATAAACTTCGAACAAAGAAATTTTACTGATAAATGGATAACTTGAAACAACTTATAAGTTATAACTTACAACTTAATCTACAAAAAGTAAGCACAACTTATAAAATACAAAAAATAAACATACTTGAAATAATTGTAGAGATTAGAGTAAGAGAGAAAGAGCTTTGGAGTAACGAATAGTGAAAATGGAGGGGATATGAGTGCCTATTTATAGGCAAAAGTTCTCCAAATTGAAAGAAAAAAAAAAAAAAAGTTGCTTCCACTCTGGCTATTAGGAAATATGCGATCGCACATGCAGTATGCGATTGCATATTGGTCACATATAAAAGTATGCCATGGCATACTTGCCAAGATCGCATTTGACAACAATGGTGGAAATGGCTAGCAAATGGTCAGTTCTCAGCCATTCTCCATTACGCTCAAAAGTATCCCAAGGGTCTAAGTGTTTGCATGGACAGCCACAGCCAAAATCCTCACAATAGATAATTTGAAGAAGCGGAATATGGCCCTTCCAAACATGTGTGCCATGTGTAGAAGGGAAGAAGAGTCAGTTGATCACTTATTCCTTCATTGCCCTACAGTGAGGGTGGTGTGGAGCTTCTTCCTATCTCGTTTTGGGGTGACATAGGCATTCAATTCCTCAATAGGGAACATAGTGATGGAATGGTTGGGCAGCCCATTCCACGTCGTCAGTTGAAGCTTCTCGAAGGAACATTTTTCAAATGGTTATAGAGGGCTTTAGCAAAGTCGGAGCTCAAAGGTTGTTCAATGGTGGATCTTGTGGGAAATTGATAAGTTTTGTGGCAAATCACAAAGACTCTAGGAGATCTAGTTTTTGTAATCTCATTAGATTGGACTACAAAGGGTCGCTTAAATGAGGGTCTGATCATATTGTAAGCTTTTTTTTTTTAGAGAACAACAATGTTATTGAAAAGCCGCACAGGTGGGTAAAGAAGTTCATATTGGAAGGTTTATACTTATAATGAATAATCAACTTTTTTTAAAAATGAAAAGAAGAGATGGAGAGAGAGGGAGTGTGTGTGTGTGTGTGTGTGTGTGTGAGAGAGAGAGAGAGAGAGTGACAAATAGCCAATTGAATGTAGGACTGGTAAAAGCCTTGTTTAATATGTTTCACTTGTTGTTTGAAATTGGAAATTGAGATATCTTTTTCTTCTACTATTTGTCGAAACCATATAGACTCCCAAACATAAGATTTGTATAGGTTGGCTTTTTAACTCCTCACTTCCTATATCCCTTCTAAATTCTAATCCTCCTGTTTCATATATGGTGTATGCCATTATCTAACCACCATGACTTTATGGGAAATCTAGACCATTCACCTGTTTTATGTCCGACCACGGACAAACCATGCTCCAAAATGTCCCACATTGGAAGATCCTAACTGCCAATCTTGTAACTTTTTTTTCAGTTAGATGTGGACTTCTGTTATGTTTCTCTTCTTTTTCTTTTCTTTTCTTTCTTTTTATGTATTTCTCTTCTTCATGGTTTATTCCAACATCATGAATTGGGAGGTTAAGAATGTCCTATCGAGGAGATCTCCATGGCGGGACAAAACAAACCAAACATCTAATTTACCAAAACGTGGGCCCACTTGTCAGAACAGAGAACCTGTGTAAGACGGCTCTGCCAAGTTAACTCGGCTGGACTATTTTGTACAAAGCATCATTGATCCCATAATTCATCTCCATGGGAACTACTTGTCCAAACTCAAGGCTCAGACATATTGTGCATATCCTCAGGCTCAAGGTTCTCCATGATAACTATTTGGTCATTCCCATTGAACTAGTTATTGCACTCCAATTCGATAGTGCATCCAAACACAGCCTTACTGATGTTGCCTATAGAATCAGAAATTCAGAATGAAATACAAAATGACGCATTGTAAGTAAGTGAGAATTAATGAGTAATTACAAATTGTAGTCGTCTAGATGATAAATTACCATGTAGTCAACTGTTAGTGGGGCCCGCCTCATGTGTCCAACCCATCCAACAGGTGAGCCCTACTACAAAGGCTACCCAGTGCAAAAGCCAGGCGAATCCAATCATCAGGTTGGTCACGCAATTTAAAACAATGCACGACCTCCCAAAAGCCCTCAGAAGTACATGTGGGGCCCAGCCAACGATTGGATCAACCTGATTTTTCAGGGCACCTAATCTTCATGGTGTAGAGACCCAGTCCAACTGAGTGGGACCCACACATGAATCGCTACACAGTGTAGTTGGCTGCATGTGATCATTCATCCCAATTAACTCTTCCAACCCAACGCTTCATTGTGACCGCCACAGAGTTCCAACAACTAACACAACAATTTCAAAGAAAAAAAAAAAAAACTCTAACTTCGGAAAGAAAATAAACGAAATCGAAATTACATACCTCCGAAACTTTGCAAACCTGATCGAACGCAACCTGATTCAACGGTCGGACAGCGACCAAATCGTACGTCTTGAGAACTGGGTTTCCAGAATTAAGGGCAGCAGCATGCGCCGCGCTATCGACGGCGACGGTCAGCCGCGTGTATTGCCGGAAGGGAGAGTCCAATGGGACCCCCAAGAGCTCCCTGTGGAATCGAACAGTGGTAGAGAGAGTGGGGGCAAGCTTGAGGAGAGAAGAAAGGGGGAGGAGAGGGATCGTGCAACGGTCGGAATCGGACATGACTCCTTTGATCGAACGATTGTAGGCAATGCCGGTGTAACCTAATTCCATGCTCTTGACGACAACCTTTAGCCTCGCGTTCTTTCGCGCGGTTTTGGAAGATTCGTTGGATTCTTCCGGCAGGAAAGGGATGTTGAGGTCGAAGAAGAGCATTGTTGTGGAGAGAGAGTTCTGTTACTCTAGGAGAGGGTTTGAGAGAGGGTTCTGCTGTTCTGATGAAGGAAGAGAAGAGGGGAGGGTTTTTTGGGGGACTTTATTTGTTCGAGCTGAGACTCCTGTGGTAGTCCACCATTTTTTTAAAGTGGTGTTGACGCATGCTCCTCACACGTGGCACTCGAGAGAGCATATCCACCCCATCCAAATATTAGGGACCGTTTGGATGGATCGTATCTGTAAAATTAAAGTCATCCTGACCGTTCGATTGATAGCTATCAAGTGGAGATTGAAAGTACGAGAGTGGTCTAGATTCCAAGGGAAAACCAGATGGTGACCATCGCCTCCTTGGTGCAATCTTTGGGCTACACTTCATCGACTGTCTGGGGCCACCTTCACGATTTCATGGCATTTGGGATGCCTCACCGTATATTTGGGACAGTCAAAAATCTGCCAAATCAAGGTAACGTGGGCCGCCAGTGAAGCCAAAGTATTCTGTCCATTACTTTTGGTTTGCCCGATTATGTTTGCTATTATGTGATCCAACCGTCACACGTCAACTGAACCAGGCCATATAAAACAATGGATGATTTGAGTCATCACAGCATAAGTAACCCTTGGGCTCTAAAAAGATGCAGCCATGATTGGCTACTAGGGGTGCACATTTAACCGTTGGAACCGTGTAATTGGACTGGAACCGTTGGATCGGTCTAGTTTTGGTCCAATTCCAGGGTGCTAACGGTCCGATTCCGATTCCTAAATTTTCTTAATTGTTAATTACGGATCGGTTCCGATTAAGGGTCCTGTAGAACCGAACCGAACCGTTGATCCAAACCATAGAACCAATCCGTGACAGGAACCATGGATCCGATGTATTTAAAACAAAACAAAAAACCCCTAAAGATGCCTAAGTCGTTTAACGCCCTGCCTTCTCTCTCTCCCAGACACAGACATCGACACCCCCCTGCCTCTACCCTCTCTCTCGCCGCAGCTAGGGTTTGTGAGAGAGAGAGAGAGATGGCGGAGAAGGGATTGTCGCAGATAAAGGCGGATATACAGATGATGCTCACGGCTGACGTGCATCTGGGCACCAAGAACTGCGACTTCTAAGATGATCCTTCTATATAGATTTGGTATATACAAATTGAACACCATAATATACAAATTTCTATGAGAAGGACCTTTAATCAAGATGCTCACAACATATTACCTTCTATGATGCAGATTTCTATGACAGATTTCTATGATGATGATGCTCACGGCATAGGTATACAGATTTCTATGATGATGATGACCATATGTATACAAATTTCTATGGTTAAACATTTCTATGATGATGTTGCAGTCGCCCTCCAGATTTCTCCTCCAAATCTTGCTCAATCAACTCCAAAGGTCTCTCTCTCTCTCTCTCTCTCTCTCTCTCTCTCTCTCTCTCTCTCTCTCTCTCTCTCTCTCTCTCTCTCTCTCTCTCTCTCTGGAACCGTGGAACCAATCCATAACCAAACCATTTTTCATGGTCCGGTTCCTGTTCGGTTCTAAGGTGCTAACGGTCCGATTCCAGTTTTGAAAATCATAGAACCGTTAGGAACGGTTCGGTTCCAATTTCACCCCAGAACTAGACCGAACCGACCCATGTGCACCCTTATTGGCTAATCCCAACTGCAACCAGTCAATGGCTGCTGGTCAGTGCTCTGTGGGCCCCACCATAATGTATGTGTTTCATCCTTGCCGTCCATTTATTTTTTGAGATCATTTTATGGTATGAGACCAAAATTGAGGTATATCCCAATCTCAAGTGGACCACGTTGCAAGAAACAAGTGTTGAATGAATGTTGACTATTAAAAACTTGTTGAATCAAATTGATTTAATCAATAGATTGGATGTCAAAAAATAGTACAGTGCTCCTCGCTAGGCTCTATGAGAGTGCCCTCGAGCTCGCCATCATCACGTGCTACTTTTAAATCATTTGTTGTTTGCATATATGAAAACCAATACCAAACTGAAAAGCCCGATGAGTTGGGATTTCTCTTAAATAGGATGCACTTTTGGTGTGGAAATTAAGAATGACTAAAGCCTGTATATCCAAATCAAATCAACTACCCTTGAACTTAAGTAAATCTCTAATTCAAACTCCAATTGGAGCTCAATTTGGAGGTTTAGTGCTTTACTCACCTCAAGATCTAAGTTGACTCAACTCAATCTTTAAACTAGGTCCAACTTTCTGTTCAACATGATGGACCTAAAAAAGAGATTAAAGGATATTAATTTCCCATGTAGGATTTGAAATTATCAATTCAGATTATGACTCTAAAAGATCACGTACCTTGAGAGTTTAACTCAATTTGAGCTAGATAGGGATTGACCTGACTAGGCCCTAGATCGAGCGCTCAAATGCGGTTGGCTAGGTCCTTATGACAAACAAAACCTCACAAACCTGATATGCACGAAGCACGAAGTTAGGAGAACTTGGGGAACTACATGTGCTGATTAGGGGATAAGAAATATGCATGTGCTAATTGGGGGACATTCAATACTAGAGTATTGGAGGGCAGGGGTGTTACAGTTTACCACCCTAAAGAAATTAATTTTTGTCCTCGAAATTAGTTGAATAGTCGTCAAATAGATGATGATAATTTTCTTTCATCTCCGCTTCATGCTCCCATGTAGCCCCATATTCTCCGTGTCGCGACCATACAACTTTAACTAATGGAATCAATTTGGTATGAATGATTTGCTCTTTACGATCCAAAATGTGAACCGGATGCTCAGCATAAGATCTGTCATCTCTCAACTCAATTAACTCCCAATAAACAATATGAGAAGCATCAGGCTCATACTTCTTAAGCATGGAAATGTGAAAAGCTTGTGGATATTCGCTAAGCCCAGCGGCAATCCGCCACCGCTCCTGTAAGGCCCGTATCCTAGTTTGTACCATTCCGTAGACTCCATCAATCCTCCCTGTTGAATTCCGGCAGAGCGCGACCTATATTTGGCATTTGCGCACAACCTAAGTCACATCTCGTAGATCTGAGTCAACTCGACTCGAGACTTGTACCATTATGACCATGTCGTCGCTGCAGTTCCAACGCTACATCTTGTGCACCGATGCGATACCCAGGCCACAAGTTGTGGGCCCGTGTTCATTTTGAGGAAAACATCGCGCGTTGCGAATTTCGAAAGAATCTTTACTCAATCCATCACATCAATCAATCAATACTAGTCAAGTACATCTCCCATCACAACCCATCCCTCTCTTACACAAGTCATCCCCAAAGTCAACCATCATGTCACTCACACCCATCACTCTGTTTCAACAAGGAAACAAATGCGCGAATGAAAGATTCAATGATAACAAAGAATTTGATTTATTCAATGATAACAAAGAATTTGATTAGAGAAATTGATCACATTTATTTCGATTTCATTTATATCATCAGATTCCATTGTTCTAAAAATAAAGTACAATTAATGCAATGCAATGAATGAAAGAGAAGACAATCCGATAAAAATTTTGGCAGTATTTCGACAGTTGCTTCAGTCATCTCCTAGGACTTAGGAGGAATGCTGAATTGATCAACCAATCTTCAAGGAGATGGGGGTTGTGTGGGCTTGAAACCCTTGATCTGATCGTTGAGATCAGTTTTTTTAGCATTCTTCCGGTCATTTTTCCTTGAAATATAAAGTAGTCCCTTAAAATGTGGCCAAGACCCGAGGAAATCAGGCCACTCACATTAAACGGGCCTAAAAAATTACCTAGAATGTAAGATCATGAGGTTGCCACTATCCAATCAGCTCGAAACTTTATATATAACCTCGGGACCACAAATTAGCCATACACGTCAAATTTCAGCTCTTGGATCCCTGTGAAAATGGCCAAACTAACAGATCATCTCCTAAAATCCTAATTTGGGGCCCACCTAATATCTGGATACGCTTCAAATTTGGTCTCAACTCCTTAAATATAATGGCAAAACGGATGGACGGAGCAGATTTCTCACGAACATCACTATAAAGACCATATGTACATTGCATGTACATGAAGTGTACGTGCACTTGACACGCACCGGACGAGACCCCTCAGTCAAAGTTGGTTAACCTGACCTTCTTCCTTAAAAGTAACAGCGTGCGGATGTTGTTCGTTGGTTCCGAGTAGTGGGGCCCACTCTCCGCTCCATTATATGATCTAATCCGTCCATTCACTCCAGAGGGTGGGTATTACCCTCGCCTAGGTGTCTTTTTGCCACCATGCAAGCTGTTATGAAATCATAGCCATTAAACATAAGATGAACGGTGGAGTAGACAACCTCGTGGCCTACACCAGTTTCACTCCGAAAAGGATCCTTCCTAGATGATTTTTTGCCCTGAATCCAATGTACGAAGTGAATTTTCCACTTACCTTCAAAAACAAGTCATCACACTTCATAGAGTTGACGTGCGTCGACTCTATTTCATAATAGAGACTATGTCTGTTCATTGTAGGCCACTATCATGCAACAAAGGACTAATCTGAATCGTCCATCAGGTAGAGGGTGAAAAACTAATCGAAGTAATGTTGAGCTTTGGCGACCATGTACATTCACATGATCGTTACAACAATCGCAAGGAGACCTTCCAGCTGTCGTTGTAGCCTGATTATCTCGGTGGGCCACATCATCAAATGATCAAAACTAGCCATTCACGATCAAAATCCCGATAGGAATCTGGTGGATGGTGTAGATCTCTCGAAAGACTGCTGTACTAGACCTCACCAGCAACGTAGTGGAAGAAAAATGGTCTTCTTCCTCTGTTTATGCAAGACCAGCGATTCGATCTTCCATCAAAGGGTTGCATGGAAATCCTTTGAAGATGGTGTTGTGCGAAACCTCTCTTTGGAGAGTGTTGTCTGAAACCTTTGAAGATGGTGTTGTGCGGAACCTTTGAAGATGGTGTTGTGCGGAACCTTCATTATGCGCCGCACACCACATCTAGCGCATAAGGCTCTCTGTACTTTCTTCTCTCTCTCCCCCTTATGTTTCTCTCTCTCTTATTTCTTAGCCCACCAACTGATCCCCACTCCTCAAATAAGGCAGTGGAGGGGTATTTATAGGCCCTTTCTCTCTTATTCATTCAAGATTCTTCAGGCACTTTTTCTTTCACAAAATATTCATCTCCTTCTCTTAAACAATGGTGTCTACTAAGTTTTTCCTTAAATGGTGGTGTACAACCTCTCTCCATTAAAATGGTACCTGTGCACCCTTTATTACCAAAATACCTTCTTTAATACCTTTTACTGAAATACATAAACTACCCCTGGACATAAATTTTTACCAAAATACCTAAAATACCCCCGAACATGAATTTTTAACAAAATACCTAAAATACCCCTGGACATGGATTTTTACCAAAATACCTAAAATACCCCGGGGCATGGATTTTTACCAAAATACCTAAAATACCCATGAAAAAGATCTGCACCATGAAATTCTCTGACCAACGTAATGAAATATTTTTATGCCTCAACAGATGCCCCATCGTTCCTTCTTTGATTGATTCTTAAAATCAAATGGAGGATCGATCTTTCTCCGCCTGAAGAATCTTGAATGAATTGCAACTGAAGGATGACTGAATGATCATACTTACATGGAAGACTGGATGGTTATACTTGACCAGAAAATCGAATGATCACGTTTGATCGGAAGATCGGAATGCTCACGTTCAAACGAAAGACTTGAACTATCACGCTTGAATGAAAGACTTGAATGATCGCGCTTGAACAGAAAGTTTGAACAATCGCACTCAATTGAAAGGTTTGAACAATCGCGCTCGAATGAAAGACTTGAATGATTGCATTCGAACGGAAGATTTGAATGATTGCGCTTGAATGGAAGATTTGAATGATTGCACTCGAATAGAAGATTTAAATGCCCCTGCTAGCAGTGTCAAGCAAATGCTTCACTAGAGAGAATTATCTTGATCATCAAAACTTGTCATTGTAATAGTTGTGGTAACTTCATCTTTAAGCAACTTGATCAGAGAACCATCTTTCAACACCGCTGCTGCTGCAACGGTTTTTTTGATTAACTCTGACGACCCTTTCCTTCAACTTATATCTAGGGAGTTGTTCTTTAATGCTGCTCCTGCAGCAACAATCTTTTTCAATTGTCTCCTTTATTCATGATCTGCATAACTCGAGCTTTTAAATAACAGTCTTTCCTACCAAATTGATTGGAATTAGTATCTCAAGACATTATAATTTTTTAATTTAGCTTTATGAAGCATTGATAATTGTTTAAATATATTGAAAGCTTTTTTTTTGGCTGATTGTGATATTTGCAATATGATAATGATTTAATCATTTCATCTTTGCGCTTGTCATCGTGCTTTGTATCGCATCTTTTGCTCATTAAATCGCGCTCTTAAAGATGTCATTTCCAACTCCAAAGGTTCAATCGCTAAGTCTTTTTGCTGAGTCGTTTCTAGTTTGTGCTCCTTAGCATTTCTTCATAGACTTTTCCTTGGATCTTTACTGATTCTGAAAAATAAACAAAAGTTCTTTCAATTTTCATTTAATAGCTTTCTGAAAGCCATAGAAATTACTGATGATGATTCTGCTTGTTCTTTGTCTTCATCAGATATGGTACTTGGAATCTTGTTATATCATTATTCATAATTCTCGGCATATGAATTCCTCCACCGTGCATAAGAAATTATCAAAATGACCAAGGCATAGATTATTTTGAAGACATAAATCCTGCCCCCTTTCAAGGTCAATGTCGCATAAAGATTTCTTCAGAAGATAACATTTTCGAAGTGAAGCCTATTGATACCCTTGAAGGATGGATAATCTTTGCTGCTCCTTTAATGAATCTAAAGAATATATCTGAATCTTTATATTATCCAAGAGAGAATAATGATTCTTCGTTAGTTTATTCTTTGCTGCCTTTGAGAATCTTGCGCGATAATATTTCTTTATATAAAGAAAGTAAGAAACCTTATGACCTTTGTCAGCAGAACAAATATATCGTAATTGAAGACTAATAGCTGATCTTGAAGATTTGAACTTTTTAAGTATATAATTGCCAATATTTTGAAGGTATTCGCTGTTGCTGTAATTTGATCCTGATTCAAGAAAAATACATTTTTGCATGTTGTTTAATCAATGTTTAAAATTTTCATCAGGAAATTGAATATTTGAGCATATCTAAATTGAAATATGTATCTACAGCATTTTGAATGCTACGCATAGTTTATGCTTTTGAGCAATGGAGATAGTGTACTTTTGATTGACCATACTTTGACTGGACACGACTTGACTGAACTAACACTACTAGACTTAACTGGACTTGCACTACTGGACTTAACTGGACTGACACTACTAGACTTAACTGGACTGACACTACTGGACAGACACCTACACACAGTTTAGGCTCTTGAGTAGCAGAGCAACACATATTTTAAGCTCTTGAGTAGTGGAGCAACACAGTTTTTTTAGACTCATGCGTAGTGGAGTCGGGTCTCACCTGATGGTCTCTATAACTCTTAAGAGTTCGCTAGACTTCTCATTGTCTGGAGAATTCACAAACCGCGATCCATCAGAGGGGCCCGGTGAAGCTACTGGGGTCGTGAACTCGGTTGGATTTACGCACAGGGTTGGCCGCAGTAACTCTCTAAAGTTCACGGGACTCGCAAGGCAACCTTTGGGGTACCAAATCCAAGGCCATTAGTCCATCAATGAGTAGGTTTAGGCCCTTCCTCATGAGTTAGTACTGAAATCAAGCCAAAGATCTGGGGGCTCGCAGAGATCTGGGGGCTCGGTGAAGCTACCGGGGCCGTGAACTTGGTTAGATTTACACACAGGGTTGGCCGCAGTAACTCTCTAAAGTTCATGGGGCTCACAAGGCAACCTTTGAGGTACCAAATCCAGGGCCGTCAGTCCATCAATGAGTAGGTTTAGGCCCTTCCTCATGAGTTAGTACTGAAAACAATCTAAAGATCTGGGGGGTCTTACGCATGGTTGGCCTATTTATGAACATGACCAAAGAGCTCACATTGCGGATCGCTTTTTCTTCGCCTGCAAGGTCGGGCCCATTCATGGGAGGGGTCGGGCCCATTCATGGGAGGGCATTTTCCTCCGTTTCCCGTGACGCTGTCGAAAGCTATACAGGCGGCATGAGGGTTACGCGTGATTAGCCATTGAGGACTTTTTGGCCTTTTAGGCTTTTGGTCACTGGCTTCATCCGCAGCCCACATGGGTATGTGTACGATGGCCTTCACGGGCTTTTTAGGGCCACTGGCTTCTCGCTGCTGCCCGAATGACAATCTTGATAGGACTTATGTGTAGTTGGCCATATAGGTTTAGCTAGGATACCTTGAAAGATCAGCAACCATCACTGTTGTCAACTTTATGTGTGGTTGGCTTTATAGTTTATTACACTGCCAAAAGATTATCAATAATTGATATTTCGGATCAATAATTGACATTTCAGATCAATAATTGATATTTCGCCACTGATGATAATGTTCCGGGAACATTTATATTATGTTTGAAATAGTGTATCAGCTTGGTGATGATAGCAATTTTGATAAATGATTGATGACGACAGCGATATTGCTAATTTGGGCGATAATCATCGGTACCTAGCGATTCTGACGAAAATCTTTGACATCAGTGACAATCGTCAATGCTTGACAGCAATCATCAATGCTTGGTATCGTCAGTGCTTGACAACAATTATCAACGCTTGGTATCATCAGTGCTTGACAATAATTATCAAAGCTTAGTATCGTCAGTGCTTGACAACAATTATCAATGCTTGGTATCGTCAGTGCTTGACAACAATTATCAACGCTTTTCATTTGGCGATGACTTGATGTGCTTGAAAGCCTGCATTTCATTCATACACACAAAAGAAATACATTATATGGTGAGAAATATATTTCATAGTTTTTACTCACCTGTCTTGCCCCCTTTTGATTAGGAAGTATTGCTCTGGGAATCTTCGTAATCAAAATCCTGATATTACAACCTTTAACAAGTATACTGATGCTGCATCATCTCATATTTTTGCCTAAGATTAACTTTGCCCCCAGTCATGAACTAATCAGGCTTGTGTACTCCTATTTCTTCTTTTATGTCGTACACCTTAATGATTTCATCTTTATCAACCATCCTCTATAACTTGTTCTTTAAGCCATTCACTTTTCTTTTTTCTTCAATTGTATCTCCTGAATTTCTTTTGAGATTCAAAGTCAACTGGTTTGTATAAAAGTCAGACATCCTTGTAATAATCATTTTTAAGCTGCAAGCTTCTTTGATCAAATCTTGAAATGTCTGATACGCTTGAGAAGCTTTGCTTGAAAATTTACGCTTTTATTCATTCGTATAAGGGAGAGTATATGACTTTGTCTTTTGCAATCCTTTTGCTCCTCTACTTGTCGGCGACAATCGTTAATGCTTGATAGCAATCATCAATGCTTGCTAGCATTAGTGCTTGCTTTTGCCCCCAACTTTGACTTGCAAAAATTGATATAGACGATAGACAATTATCATCTTGGGGAATTAACGATTACCTCATATGGGATTATGAGATTTTGGCATTCTGAAACTCTGCTTATCTTGCCCATTTTTTATTTGAAAGCATTATGCTAATAATCTTCAAAATCAAAACTGTAGTTTATCTTCAAAGATAACGTATTTTGTATGCTTTTGTTTGCCCCCTGAATAATTATGTAGTGAATCTTTTATCTTGCTTTCTTCTTGTATGTTCTTCTTTTCTTCTTTGCTTTATTTCCTTTAATACTTTAGCCATTGCAATTGGCCTTTCTCTGCAACTAGTAAACATAAAGAGTATGTCGTCTTCTTCAAATGTATATCTCCTGTAGTCCTTGAATTGTCTGAACCCTTTCTTTACTTTCTTCTTTGTAAGATCGCCGATGTTCTCTTTAGTGGAATTACAACTCTTTACCTTTTACAATCCTTTGTTTTGCTTTCTTTCTTCGGCAATATCTGTTGTTACTCTCTTAAGACTTTCAAATAACTGATTCATATGAGAGTTGAGCAACTTACTCTTAACTCTTTTTAAATTGTAAATTGGACTTGTTCTTCTACTTTGGTGAGTTGTGACGATGCCCTCAGGGTTCTCTATTAATCGGTGAATTCGTTAATTCGTTAACTGATTCATTTGCTTATTGGCAATCAAACCTAACTTCTCATCTGAAAGTTTTCCCTCAAGGTTTACTGTTGCTCACGGTAATCACTGTTGGAAAATTAGGGACTCCAGTAACACATTCATTTGGTGAAGGTTGATTAGTATCTGCTGGTGAATTTTCTATTTTCTGCACACTTCGAATGTACTGCTATTCATACTTGGTAGGATGATATTCCTTGTAAAAGAAGATTGAACTCTTCATTTTTTCAAATATCACTACGTTACTTTTTTTTTGACTTCCACACGTACGAACTCTTGATATGCATGCCACGGGCCCATCTTTCACCAAATCTCAGATGTCGTCATCAACTTGATCTAATCACCATTGTCCCTGTATGTACAATACCCTATACCCTCTGCGCAGGTCTACTCAACCAATCATGGTTTGCGTGAGTCGGCGCAAAGGTTTCAACACACTTGTCAGTCCGATGTTGCGTAGGTGCATGTGACATCTTATACCATTTGTGTGGCCCCGCACAATCGATCATAGCTTGTGCGAGCTAATGCAAACACATGAATTCCTATTCTTTGCTTCATTCTTCTTTACGTATTCCTTCTTTTTAATCTTCTTTCTTCTTTCTTCCTTATCTTTAATATCTTCTCATCTCTCAAAATCAACGCATGATGGAAACTTTGTACACTTTTGTGCGTTAACACACTATCATCCATCCTTCATCGTCTCGCCGCGCTACTGATGAAGCAAAAACTGCTTTTGACACTACTTGGCATTATCTTTTTTTTTTAATCACAACTGATTTAATCTTCCTTGATACTTTCTGGCATTGTTTTTTGATACTTTCGACATTACCTCGCTTCTTCTTCACTAAATGATCCTACCATCCATGGCAAGGCGCGTTCCACCAATTTCAGTGACATCACACACAAGCTTTCATATAGAAGCTCTCGTTGTTTTGTAGGACTGAAATGCTCATGAGCAAGAGGAAGAACCTCAACTTCCTCGCCATGGAAGTGCTTCTGTATGATGCCCATTATTTGGTCAGCATGCAAGCACAACTTTGCATAAAAATCAGTTGAATTGGAATTGGCTCCAGAACTCTGAATGCTTTCTATTAAACATCTAAAATTGTCGAATTGGCTTTCTTCTTCACCATGCTCCTGAGCAAACGATAATTCCCCGTCTACTACTCAGAATATAACCTTATCCTCAACAATGCCGTGGAAGATGCGTACTTCGGCAATGAATTGTAACCTCTCATCGAAAGCTGATAAATTAGAGAAATCTCCTGAAAGTTGTATCTTCCTTGCCTCTTTAGCTATATCATTCAACTCTCTTTTTATAGTATTGTGCCAATACAATATTTCATTAATTAGATGTGCTATAATTGAATCGATAGCTGACTCCAGATGTTTCCTTTTTCTAGTCTTGGAAGATTCACAAGTGCACCACCCTTTCTCTGTTCGATCTATTAACCAGCCATGTGTGAGATCCACACAACACTACAGTTGAGGATCATCTTCAGAACTTTTAATGACTTTAGTAGTATTTTTTTTTCTTCCATCCCGGTGAATATGACCTTTTAAGGAAGCTTTTCATATGGGACTATCTTGCACGAGCATTTCAACATATCTTGATGCTTATCAAGTGAAATAGAAGAAGAAAGCCATAGAAGGAACTCTGTTATCATATTCACAGGAATGCTGCAAAAGAACTGCCAGATAAAAGCAGCCTGTTCTTCGAATGAGAACTTATTACAAGTAAAAGAACTGCCAGATCAAGGAAGCTTGTTCCTCTTCCTTAGACATGTGCTAATTAACCGATGTTTGAATCGCTCCCGCACAAGAAGCCAGCTCTCTCCGAAAACTGTCATCGTTCTGGCATTATTTGTCTTTGATCAAAACTGATTTGATCTTTTTTGACACTTTTTTTGGTGGAAGTCTATTGAATGTGAAGTAAATAACTATATTAGTCGGGAGAAAGATCGCCGCGGTATATCTGTCATTCAGAATAGAGTGTTAGTTAATTTATTAAATAAAATCGTACTTTATTTTCAGAGACGAAAGGGAGGATGTTCCTGTTAAGACCACCATTTTGGCATCTTTACAGACTCCTAAAAGTGATAAATGTTCTCTGAATATTCTCTAAGTTACCATCGAATAATAATTCTCCAGCAGAGTTGCCATTTTAACTTCTATACAAACGCCAAAAAGTAATAAATGTTCTCTGAATATTTTCTAAGTTATTATTGAAAAGTGTCTCCAGCAGAGTCGCCATTTTGTTTCGACAAGGAAACAAATGCGTTTGATTTGGGTATTTATTTAATGATAACAAAGAATTTGATGAGAGAACATTGATACATTTATTCTGAGTTCATTTACATCCTCGGAATCCCTTGATTATGAAAATAAAGTATAATTAATGCAATGCAATGAATGAAAGAGAAGATAGTTCGATAGAAATTTTGACAGCATTTCGACAGTTGCTTTAGTCATCTCATAAGAATTAGGAGGAATGTTGAATTGATAAACCAATCTTCAAGGAGATGGGGGTTGTGTGGGCTTGAAACCTTTGATCTGATCATTGAGATAAGTTTTCTGAGCATTCTTCCAGTCATTTTTCCTTGAAATATAAAACAGTCCCTTGAAATGTGGCCAGGACCTGAGGAAATCAGGCCACTCACGTTAAACGGGCCTAAAAAATCACCCAGAATGGAGGATCATGAGGTTTTCACCATCCAATCGGTTTAAAACTTCATATACAGCCTTGGGACGACAAATTAGCCGTACGAGTCAAATTTAAGCTCTTGGATCCCTGTGGAAATGACCAAACTAACAGATTAGTCCCTAAAATCCTGATATGGGGCCTACCTAATATCTGGATACGCTTCAAATTCGGTCTCAACCCCTTAAATACAATGGCAAAATGGATGGCCAGAGCAGATTTCTCACGAACATCACTATAGAGACCACATGTACATTGCATGTGTATGAAGTGTACGTGCAGTTGATGCGCACCGGACGAGACCCCTCAGTTAAAGTTGGTTGACCCGACCTTCTTCCTCAAAAGCAACAACGTGCGGATGCTGTTCTTCGGTTCCGAGTAGTGGGGCCCACTCTCTGCTCCATTGTATGATCTGATTCGTCCATTCACTCCAGTGGGTGGGTATTATCCTCGCCTAGGTGTCCTTTTGCCACCATGCAAGCTGTTATGAAATCCTAACCGTTAAACATAAGATGAACGACGAAGTAGACAACCTCGTGGCCTACACTGATTTCACTCCGAAAAGGGTCTTTCCTGGATGGTTTTTTGCCCTAAATCCAATGTACAGAGTGGATTTTCCACTTAGCTTCAAAAAATAAGTCATCACACTTCACAGAGTCGACTCTATTTCGTAACAGAGACTGCGTCCATTCATTGTGGGCCACTATCATGCAGTAAAGGACTGATCTGAATCGTCCGCCAGGTAGATGGAGAAAAACCAATCGAAGTGATGTTGAGCTTTGACGACCACGTACATCACATGATTGTTACAGCGATCACAAGGTGACCGTCCAGTTGCCATTGTAGCCTGATTATTTCGGTGGGCCATGTCATCGGATGATTAAAACCAACCATTCATGGTTGAAATCCCGACAGGAATCCGGTGGACGATGTGGATCTCTCGAAAGACTGATGGACTTCACCAGCAACACAGTGGAAGAAAAACGGCCTTCTTCCTCTGTTTACGCAAGCCCAATGATTCGATCTTCCATCAAAGGGTTGCGCAGAAATTCTTTAAAGATGGTGTTGTGCAGAACCTCTCTTTGGAGAGTGTTGTGCAGAACCTTTGAAGATGGTGTTGTGCGGAACCTTCATTGTGCGCCGCACACCACATCTAGCGCACAAAGCTCTCTCTCTACTTTCTTCTCTCTTTCTCTCCCTTATGTTTCTCCCTCTCTTGTTTCCTGGCCCACTAATTGATCCCCACTCCTCAAATGAGGCAGGGGAGGAGTATTTATAGGCCCTTGCTCCCCTACATAGTGGTGATCATCACCACTTTTTTCTTCACAAAATATCTATCTCATTTTCTTAAACAATGGTGTCCACCAAGCTCTCCCTTAAATGGTGGTGTACAACCTCTCCATTAAAATGACACCTGTGTACCCTTTATTATAAAAACACCCTCTTTAATCCCTTTTACCGAAATACCTCAACTACCCCTAGACATGGATTTTTACCAAAATACTTAAAATACCCCCGGACATGGATTTTTACCAAAATACCTAAAATACCCTCAAGCATGAATTTTTACCAAAATACTCCCGGACATGAATTTTTACCAAAATAACTAAAATACCCCCGTTCATGAATTTTTATAAAATACCTAAAATACCCCTAAGAAAGATTTGCACCATGAAATTCTCTGACCAATGCAATGGAATATTTTTTATGCCTCAACACACTCACTTATCCCTTTTCATCCCATCACCTCTCTCTCTCTCTCTCTCTCTCTCTCTCTCTCTCTCTCTCTCTCTCTCTCTCTCTTTCTCAATCCATTTCCTAAGCAACCCAAAGGAGAAAACGTCTAACCTCTTCCCAAAGAGAGCCAAGTGTGGCCCACTTCCTACCCTCTCATCTCTCATTTTAACCCTTCAATCTTTATCATGTTCTGTCTAAGTTGAAGCCAAGGAGCTAAGGAAGTCATAAAACCAAGAAGACTAGTAATCGGTGGGTGATTTGTATGTTAGATTGTGTTTTTTATGATGGGACAAGTGGGGCCTACCGATTGATGGTATGGATCTCACCTTGGACCCTAGGTGTGGCCGATGACCCACCATGATTCATATGAACATCCCATAATGGGGCCATTCTCCATGAAACCCATCATTATATTTATTTTCCCATTGTGAAAAGGTCATCTAGACCTTGCATTTTGGTGGAGAAGGGATTTTCACCGTTGATTTTGATTGGTGGGCCCACATGTATTGGGACCCACTTGATGTATGTTTTGAGTGGAAGGGAGGGCTCATAGTGTCGGAGCCCTACATCGCGTCTCTCTCTCTCTCTCTCTCCCATCTTGTGGCCCACCATGATGCATCCGATCCATGCCGTCCACGAGATGGGCCCACCTTGTAGGACTGTCCAGCAGATGGGCTTGTTGCCTATCCTTCTAGACGGGCCTGCGTGAAGGAAACATAAATATCAGCTTGGTCTAATAGGTGGGCCATGCTGATGTGGACCCCACCTTGATGCATGATGCATCCACATCGTCCATCTGTGGTGACCCATCGTGATATATGTAGACCTCCACCTATATAGATGTTGTACTAACATCAGCAAACTCTGTGGGTCCCAACAACTATATTGCTGCTGTCATGACGTCAACAAGTTATGTGGGTCTAATTAGAGGTATGTGTTATATCCAAACCGTCCATCTACATGGACGTTAATAAGTTCTGTGGATCTGATCATGAGGTATGCGTTATACCATACCGTCCATCCTTTTGGCAGTGTGGGAACCACCCCACACGTGCTGCACGTGTGGGGGGTGGGGCCCACCTTGATGTATGTATTCTGTGCCCACACCGTCCATCTCTGGACGGTACTGTGGGGCTAGCCATGATGTATGGGTCTTATCCACGCCATCCAACACTCTGGATAGGTGGGGCCCACCTTAATGATGTGTTGTTGTTGAGGGTCAAATATTGCATATTAAACCCTAGTTATTGCCTACTTTTATGAACATGATACTGTTTAATGCCCTATTTTAATCGTGTTTGTGTTGCAAGGTGGATTTACGAGCATGGACTGAAAAGGATGCTAAAAGCATGAAATTAATGCTCTAAAATCAGCAAGGCAAGGAACGGACTCTAGGGGACCGAGATCGAAGAATTCACATGCCCAGGATTTGAGAAAATCCAGTAGTTCACACTAAAGAGGCCTGAAATTCGTCCAGAATGCAAGATTATAGGGTTCCTACTATCTGTTCCGCTCAAAACTTCATATATGGCTTGAGGACCATAAATTAACCATACACATCAAATTTCAGCCATTGGATCCCTGCGAAAGTGGCCCAACTGACAAATCAGCCACTAAATCCTTGATCTGGGGCCCACTTGATATCTGGATATGCTTCAATTTTGATCTCAACCCTTTAAATTATATGGAAAACATGTTAGATGGAGCAGATTTTCTGAATACATCTCAGTGGACCCCATGCTTGAAGCACGTGTACTCAGTGCACGTGGTCCTGCCGTGCACCAAATTTCATAAAGTCGGTAAGCGCACACTGATCGACTTAAATCTCTTTCCTGCGCAAAGACACCAGCAGATGAACAGAGTCCATCCGAGTTTTGATTGTGGGACCCATCCACCATGTATTTTGATAATTTGGACCATCCATTTGATCAAGAGGTGGGACTTGACCCTCTCCTAAGTGTCTTTCTGTTCCCATGCGTGCACACACGTGTAAATCGCGATCAAACGCAGGATGGACAGCGGAAAGAAAACATCAATGGACTGCACCAAAACTCGACCAAAACCATGCCTTCCCGACTGGTTTTTCTCCAGGAATTCAATAGACGGGTGGATTTCATCAAAAATATCACTGTAAGGCCCACCGAGCATCTCAGCACTGATTTGAAACCAAGATCCGTGTCTGGGAAAATCCAGACTTTCAGGTCGTTCCACGATCAAGATCATGATCGGTTCATTGATCTGAACCGTTTAAAGTCTTTCTATGGGGTGGCCTTTCGTCACCAAGGAGTCTGAACGGCTCAGATCTCGAAATTAGCTACTCCATTGTCCCAAGATTCGGGCCGAACGCAAGTGAGTTGCGTTTCCTTTCGCATGCAGATTCTTCTGTGTAAAAGAGGTCACCGACTCCGGCCTCTTATGACGCACTCCATTCCACCGGCCTAGCTTTCTTTTGTCTATAAAAGGGAATATGAAGAGAGAGAAAATCATCATCCAATCTTTTGAAGGTGGGCAGCCGTGGAGGCCAAGAGAGAGGGAGAGACAAGGAGTGATCTCTTTTATTTTTCTATTTTATTTTTCCTTTCTTTTAAGGTGTAGCCTAATCATGTTGATGGGCTAAATCCTCTTAGCTAGGGCTAAGAGGTGAAGCTTGTAGCGTAATTAGGAAGGTGGCTTTGCTTTGATTCATGGTTATTGAACTCTTATGAATTTTAGTTTGATTATTAAAGAATACTTTTAGTTTTTTTAATGGTTTATTGTGACTCAAATTACAGTAGATCTGCAATAGCTTTGAGTATGTTCCTTTCATTAAGAGATTGTGAACTTAGGAACCCTGTTGTTCACCGTAGTCTCATGGGCATGATTGGGTGATGGAATCCTTCCTAACTTTCACAATTCTCTCATGATTGGCTGTGAGATTGGTAAATTGTCGTTGTTTGCCATAGTCTCTTGGGCATGGTTAGGTGACGGAATCACTTCCAAATCTTCACCACTCTTATCTATTGATGATTAAATCCATGAGAAGTTCAGAGATCTGACAAATCTCTTCTTACCAATTGGATATGATAGGACTCTGATTCTAGTTGTGTCCTTAAATCATTGCATTTAGCTTCCCAATTGCTACAAGTGGATCCTCTAAATCCCTAGTTTCCTACCTTTATTTTTATTAGTTTTTAATTAATCTATTCATAATTATTTCCTCAATTTCATTCAATTTAGATTTCATCTTACTCTAGTTCTTGTTCTACTTAATTTCAGATTACATACAGGTTTCGGTCCTTGTGGATTCGACCTCGGTCTTATCGAGTTTATTACTACATCAATTCCCTACACTTGGGGTGTGAACAAGTTTTTGTCGCCATTGCAGGGGATTGACAACTACGATTCTCTGAAATTGATTGGTTTTAGAATTATATTAAGATTAAGATTTTACTAACTTTAGTTTTAGATTTTTTTTTCTATTTGATTTTTAGAACTAACTTTCTTGTTTTGTAGGGTCGTTGATAGATCGTCTAAATTAGTAACTTTGTCCTAATTTCTTTACTTTCTTTATTTTTTAGATTAGGTCTTATTTCCTAGATACTAACTTGGGTTGTTTTGTTTTGCAGTTTTTAACTTAAAAATATCTAACCTGGTAACTTCTTTCTAACTTCTCCCCCTCTTACTTTCCATACTGCTGTAGGATCTTTTCTTTTATTTTTCTTAGGAGTTGATTCAGAGTTAGGGTCTTACCATGTATATGCACGAGTGAGAACGTCAGTATGCTAAGAAAAATAATCTATATTGGGATGATAACTATGTTAGAAATCAACCCATGTATCAAAGCTTTTCTGAAACTATCATCGAGAACCACAAGAATATAATGATCCATCGATTAAGAAGTCCTTATACGATCATATGTAAGAGAATAATTACACCCCACGGATTAACAAAATAGTACGTGAGTGTTGGGGTTATTATAATTATGGGTGTGAGGATTATTATCACCCATCAGATAAGAAGAAAATAATGCGTGATTATATTATGAGTGATAATAAGTATTACTAACCATCATATTCTCCCATGTATAATCAGTATGACTATAACTGCTGAAAATAGTAAAATTAGGAAAATGAACCAACAACATATTATAATGAGTATTTTCTTGGATACCCTACCTTTGAAACCCAACCAGAAATAATCCAAGAGGATTCAATTCAATATACTATAGAATGTCTTGCGGAAATGAGAAAAGCGATGGAAGCACTTAATTCGCACCTCAATAAGGTAGCGGAGGCTCGTTCATCCCAGCCACAATTCATTTTAGAAATACAATGTCAGAAAAGTGATCCTAACTCGCTCATGAATAACTCTAGAATTTGGAATGAGGAGTTAGATTCCATTAACGAGCACACGGTTTAAATTCCTGATGAGTCGATCTTGATGACTGTTCAAAAGAATGGTGAAGAGACATGGGTGTCTTTCAAATATAATGATAATAACACACTTCACTCACATGACACACTCGAGTTCAATGATGAGGAAGAGGTCAGTTAATTCGAACCTCAACCCAATTTAGGAATAAAATGTGAGGAAAGCGATCCCATCCCAAGTGTGCACTACACAAAATTAGACGATGATGCGTGTTGGGATGATGATCATGAATGTTCAGCCCAAATTCTCCTGGAATCAGTCTCAAGTATGGTCCTGGTCAATGATCAAGAAGTACATGAAGTGATCGGTCAGAAGGATCTACTCCACTCATTTGACATGCCTAATTTAAATGTGGAGGCTGAACCCCTTACAACCGACTTTTTTAACTCTTGTAAGACATGTTTAGACCACTCCCCTGAATTGAATGATGATATGATTCGGGAGAAGGATAAGTTGCTCGATCCGACTCTAGAATTTGAAACCACCTAGTTGAAACCATCATCTGAGTTGTACACGTTTGACAATTCAACGCCTCGATTGAGTAGTTTTAATGAACAGAGTGATCACATTGATGCTTTCCCTATTTATTTTCAACCTGTCTGTGAAGGACTGAAGCAGGAGAGTAAATGTCCATCCACTTTCAGAGATGATGGAATTATTGGGTAGATCATCATAAACTTTGATGAGAAAAATGAGTCATTCTCAGATGAATTACCCAACTCTTTAGACGATTGCTTGGCACATTTTTCATATTCAAACGATCCTATGATTAAAGAAATAGTAGATGCCTTGTAAGAGAATATCTCAGTAGTTGTTACTAATCGAGAGAACCCTCATTCTGAAGGCCCTCCTTCTCAAGACCCTGAATGTTTACCATTTGTGGAGGAGGACCTAACAATGGAACCAAAGTCTGGAACTTCGGAATATGTTGAGACTACATTACTTCTTGAGAAGTTTTCTAAATTTTATTTACTTATAGTCTCTAATTTACCATGGGATACTAACGTTGAAACTTCTTCTGTCACAGGTGAATCACATATACTTTGGATACCTCAAGCAATTCAATAAAAAATTTCTTATGAGGTACATAAGTTTCTCTAGAAAGTCATGCTCTAAGGCGTTCACACCTATTGCAAAAAGGGCTTTTGGATGATCCTATTGAGGAACTTACTGAGAAAATTATCAAGATATTGGTCGGAAGAGGAACCTTATGGTATGATCGAGTAGTTTTTTCCTCCTTTCATAGGACTAAGGTAGTTTACTTTATGTTGTTCTAGGTTAGATGGTTTTATGCCATTAGGTTAGTTTACTTCCTACGTTGTTTTAGGATAGTTTGAGTTAGTTGTTTTTACTCTCATGCTATCCCGCTCTCGTGCTGAGATCTCTATGGAAAAGTTTCTCTCGATTCGTTATCTAGGTATTATCTTCCCATCACTTCTCATTTACTTTCAATGTCCCATGTGCATTGCATGCTCATACCTTTTACATTGAAGACAATATAAATTTTAGGTTGGGGGTGGGAGATTAGGTTACCTAATCAGTGTTCTCTTGGTCTTCAGTAGAAATTTGTGAAAATTTTTTAATTTTTTTCTGAATTTTTTGTGAATTCGAAGTGATTTTGACGACCATCTTGGATTTATAATTATAAGATAAGTGATGTTGGTAATTTATGACACTTGAATTCAGTTATCTATTAGATTTCACAGTTAAGTCTGAATTGTTAATCTACGATGAGAAGTTTTAAACATTGATTGAGTCATGATTTCACATGTTACATCTCGCTTTCGTATTAAGGTTTCAGTTTGATAATGAAGGGTTAACTTGGTAATTACTAAGCATGTAAGAAACCAGCATGGAAAATTTGCCCATCATGATCAACTGAGGAAAAAGAAAACACCTAGCTAAAAAAAAAACAGATACCTTTGGTAAGGGTTGGGTGAATAATCTTCACCATAGGTTTGCTCCCTATAGGTGAGGATTTGATTCCCTATGGATGATAAGTGAAAAGGGTTGGGTGTACAGTCTTCACCATAGGTTTACTCCCTATATGTTAGGATTTGATTCCCCTTCTTGACATTACTTTTAATGGAAAAATCAAAAGTTGGAAAAATGAAAAGATGATCTGTGAGACAAGTTTTGGTTATCATAAATTCTCTTGTTGGTTACCAATGATATCCTGAAATAGAGAAGTGAATTTTAATGATGGTAAGCCGGAATTACACTATACACCCATGGAACTCAATGTTTACAATTTTTTCTAATTGATAGATTAATACTTTGAACTTTACTATGGAATTTATCGTGCACTCAAGTCTAGGAGATAGTAATGCCCAACATTCATGAATCTTAGAATTCTACTATCTGAATTGTTTTTCATAAATCACTCGATTTTATAGAAATCGTCCTGTAATTCTCAACTTATTTTTCACATACTTTGCTCGGGATTGGCAAAATGCTGGTTGGTGGTTGTGTTGAGGATCGAATATTGCATATTAAACCTTAGTTATTGCCTGCTTTTATGAACATGATACTGTTTAATGCCTTATTTTAATCGTGTTTATGTTGCAAGGTGAATTTACGAGCATGGACTGAAAAGGACGCTACAAGCATGAAATTAACACTCTAAAATCACCAAGGAAAGGTACGGATTCTAGGGGACAGAGATCGAAGAATTCACATGCCCGGGATTCAAGAAAATCCAGTAGTTCACGTTAAAGAGGCCTGAAATTGTTCTAGAATGTAAGATCACAAGGTTCCCACTATCCATTCGACTTGAAACTTCATATATGGCTTGAGGACCATAAATTAACCATAGATGTCAAATTTCAGTCATTGGATCCCTGCGAAAGTGGCCCAATTGACAAATCAGCCACTAAATCCTTGATCTGAGACCCACTTGATATCTGGATATGCTTCAATTTTGGTCTCAACCCTTTAAATTATATGGAAAACATGTTGGATGGAGCAGATTTTCTAAATACATCTCTGTGGACCCCATGCTCGAAGCATGTGTACACAGTGCATGTGGTCCTATTGTGCACCAAATTTCAT
Organism: Magnolia kwangsiensis; assembly: GCA_037074715.1. NCBI lineage: Eukaryota > Viridiplantae > Streptophyta > Magnoliopsida > Magnoliales > Magnoliaceae > Magnolia > Magnolia kwangsiensis. Next base: position 101,525,744 of record CM073578.1, read on the forward strand.
AAAGTCAGTTAATGCACGCTGGCTGACTCAAATCTCTTTCTTGTGCAAAGACACCAGTGAATGGACAGAGTTCGTCCGGGTTTTGATTGTGGGACCCACCCATCATGTATTTTGATAATCTAGACCGTCCATTCTATCAAGAGGTGGGACTTGACCCTCTCCTAGGTGTCTTTCTGTTCCCATGCATGCACACACGTGTAAATCGCGATCAAACGCAGGATGGACGGCAGAAACAAAACATCAATGGACCGCACCAAAACTCAACCAAAACCATGCCTTCCCGACTGGTTTTTCGTCAGGAATTCAATAGAAGGGGTGGATTTCATCAAAAACATGACTGTAGGGCCCACTGAGCATCTCAGCACCGTTTTGAAACCAAGATCCGCATCCAGGAAAACTGGGACTTCCAAGCCGTTCCACGATCAAGATCATGATCGGTTCGTTGATATGAACCTTTCAAAGTCTTCCTATGGGGCGGCCTTCCGTCACCAAGGAGTCTGAACGGCGCGGATCTCGAAATCAACTACTCCATCGTCCCAAGATTCGAGCCGAACGCAAGTGAGTTGCATTTCCTTTCGCATGCAGATTCTTCTGCGTAAAAGAGGCCACCGACTCCAGCCTTTTGTGACGCACTCCATTCCATCGGCCTAGCTTTCTTTTGTCTATAAAAGGGAACATGAAGACAGAAAATCATCATCTAATCTTTTGAAGGTGGGCAGCCGTGGAGGCCAAGAGAGAGGGAGAGACAGGGAGTGATCTCTTTTATTTTTCCTTTCTTTTAAGGTGTAGCCTAATCATGTTGATGGGCTAAATCCTCTTAGTTAGGGCTAAGATGTGAAGCTTGTAGCATAATTAGGAAGGTGGCTTTGCTTTGATTCATGGTTATTGAACTTTTATGAATTTTAGTTTGATTATTAAGGAATACTTTTAGTTTTTTTAATGGTTTATTGTGACTCAAATTATAGTAGATCTGCAATAGCTTTGAGTATGTTCTTTTCATTATGAGATTGTGAACTTGGGAACCCTATTGTTCACCATCGTCTCATTGGCATGGTTAGGTGATGGAACCCTTCCTAACTTTCATAATTCTCTCATGATTGGCTGTGAGATTGGTAAATTGCTGTTGTTTGCCATAGTCTCCTGGGCATGGTTAGGTGACGGAATCACTTCCAAATCTTCACCACTCTTATCTATTGATGATTAGATCCATGAGAAGTTCAGAGATCTGACAAATCTCTTCTTACCAATTAGATATGATAGGACTCTGATTCCAGTTGTTTCCTTGAATCATTGCATGTTAGCTTCCCAATTGCTACAAGTGGATCCTCTGAATCTCTAGTTTCTTCCCTTTATTTTTATTAATTTTTAATTAATCTATTCATAATTATTCCCTCAATTTTATTTAGTTCAGATTTCATTTTAATCTAGTTCTAGTTCTACTTAATTTCAGATTACGTACAGGTTTCAGTCCTTGTGGATTCGACCTCTGTCTTACCGAGTTTATTACTACATCACAACCCTATAGTTGGGGTGTGAATAGTTGTATATCTGCACCGTCCATGGGACGCACCATGATGTATTTGTTTTATCCTCGTTGTCCGTCCCTTGGACGTGAGGCCCACCTTGATATATGTATTCTATATCCACACTGTCCGTCGTCTAGACGATGGGGCTGAGCCCACCATGCCGTACGTGTCTCAGCTACATCGTCCATCCGTGGGGCCTACCGTCCATTGTTAGATGTGGGCCCCACCATGTGTATGTGGTCATCTAAACCGTCTTAGTCATGGGACCGACCATGTTGTACCTGTTTCATCCTCACCGTTCGAGGCGGACGGCCCACCAAAATGGATGTGTTGTATATCTAGGTTGTCCATTTGGCGGGGCCCATGTGGCACGTGCAAGGCCACCATGATGTATTTATTTGCTACCCATCTAATTTGGTTGGACCATGGCTGCCACATGAGGCCCATTTTGTGGTGCAATAGGCCCACCTTGATGTATGTGTTGTAGGCAATCTGTCCACTTATTTTTCTGGACCATAGGGCTGATCTGTGAGGCCGACTTTGATGTGTATATTGACCTTGCTGCCCATTTATGTTCTGGGCTATGTGGGCTGCCTCATTAAGCCCACTATGATGTATGTGATGCACTCACTATCTACCCCTTGTGCCTAGCCCATGGGCCCTTGTGTGAGGCCCATTGTGATGTCTATGTGGCCCATTTGGTGAGGCCCATTATTATGTCTATGAGGCCCATTTGGTGAGGCCCATTATGATGTATGAAAGGCCCATATGGTGAGGCCCAGTGTGATATATGAGAGGCCTATGTGGTGAGGCCACTACGATGTGTAAACCCACCATGATGTATGTAGTACTGTTTATGATGCCCAACTATTGTCCTAGCTAGTATAAGGCTTATGCGCCCCCATCACGAGATAGATTTTATGGGTCATGCCTTGGGAGCAATGATGGTTAAATGTCCACATTATAAGAGCAATAGTGGTTAAATGCCCACCTTTTAATCCTTCCTAGGGCCCATTCTCATTTCCCCCTTAATGGGCTAACCCAAATTGATGGGCCTCCACTATTATTAGTATGATCCATCTCACCTTATTGGGCTATCCCAATCCTTTGGGTCCACATTAATGTTAGTAGAAGTACCCAGACCTAGAAGCCTACTCTTAGGCCCATGAGTAGGCCATCTACACTCATCCTTGTTATGAGGAGTATGCATCATCACCATTGGCAATAGGTAGAAGAATTTGTGGTATTAGATTTGGTATATCAACTGTTGAGGACCGATCCTCATGTTATGGATTAGATTTGTTATCCTTCTATGGACCCCGCCATATATAGGCTGATTATTGATTACAACTATATTAGTATATGCACTGAGTATGTGTTAGTATAACATTATGATTGTATAAGGTCATTATGAGGTTTATTGTGATTATATGAGGCTCATTATGCAATTGCATGAGTCCCATTGTGATTGTATGAGACTCATTATGATTGTATGAGATCCATTGTGATGATATGAGGCCCGTTGTGATTGCATGAGGCCCATTGTGATTGTATAGGACTCGTTGTGATTGTATGAGATCCATTGTGATAGTATGAGGCTCGTAGTGATTGTATGAGGCCCATTGTGATTGTATGAGGCTCATTATGATTTTATGAGACCCAATTGTGATGTATGAGGCCCATCATATGTGAGCACCATTATATGCGTGAGGCCTATTTTATGTGTAAGGCCCACCATGTGTAGGTGATTATGTGCACACCACCCATCCACTTATATGGGTCACGGGCCGTCTTATATCGGCCCACCATGATGTATGTGATTATAATCATGCTTGGTTTACTTTATGATACATGCCCATACACTTTATCCGCATACTTGTTACAAGGAGTGATTGAGCATAGCATGTGCCATTAGGCTGATTGATTATGGAACTCCCTGAGAGACGGAGTTGCCCCACATGAGAATGCGGTGTGCACAAGTTTGATGCATGACTGGATGATATGACTTATGCATCTCGCATTTTGTGATATGACCACAATATGCCCTAGTGACATCAGGGTCGTGGCCTCCATAGGCATATCGTGGATGGCTAGATGGGACAACGAAAATGTTTTGAGACATGAGGCGTCATAAATGTCCATGGGTGAAATTTTCTAAACCCCCAAGGTCAGGGGACGCTCCAACGTGTATACCGAATGGATATATATGAGCGCATGAGGCCCGTATATTAGTAGGTTGCATCTCCCACTATGTCGTTGTCACGCCCCAAAATCAGAAATCGGATTCATAAAATTCTCGATCACCGAATCCAATGCCGACATCCTTCGTAGTACCCCATTCTCGGCTCCCAGCGCTCATACACCAGATCCCGATCCTGTGATTCTACAAGGAGGATTTCAACATGAATTTGTCTCATAAGAAGCATAACCACAAGTATACCTAGATCACAAGAACAACATCATCATCACATATCCACTAATATAATCATTTGAGTACAATGCTAAAAGGAAAATATAATATAGAAATATTAAAGAAAACTCCAGAAGCTCAACTACACGCTCCTACCTCAGCTCAGCTGCTTCATAATGTCACCTGCATGTATCTATCATGCATAAGCTTATAGAAAGCTTAGAGGGTGATGTAAGTGTGTGAGCAACATATACGTGCTCAGAATGTAATATCAGAATAAACGGAGGTACTGATAAGTTCACGAACCATACAATATCAGAGTAAGAAGAAATACTAACAAGTCCATGAGTCATACAATATTAGAGTACGCAATACAAATCAGCTATACAAATGAGGAGTTCAAGAAAGCTAAATATCAGATGCCGAGGGTACAATGCAATATGTAAATCCTACTGAGTCCGTCTAGACCATATAAGTGCAGAAACATAACAACCCAAAATGTCATATGCTTACGGATGTAATGTAATATGCGATGCCAATGAAATGACCAAGCAGGAGTGTGAAGCCGGGATGATAGTACGTAGTATCGCAGGCTACAGGGTCCACCACAAGAGACTTCTATCCAAACCATTCTCATACATAAATTTGGATAGTCAGACTCAATGTGGTAAACTCTTGATCTCAGGTTAGTCACGTGCCTCAACCAAAATCTTGGCCATTGCGAAGGCACACGTAACAAATAGTTACGCATCACTAGCCCGAGTGGATAGTGAATGAATGAATGAATGAGTATGCAATTCCTGCCAATAAGTCCACATATCAGTACTGTTCATCTCTAGGATCATTATCAGGGTCTAGTACACTCTACATGCAAATTGTTACCCACTGACGTGTGATCATGCAAGTGGAAGCGACCTCATTATCCACCTGACCAATAGTCAGCCAATATCTACCCGGCACGTTGATAGCGGACCCATTCACTAGCTAATCAAACTTAGCCTAGTTATGCCCTACTCTCGGGCGGGTAAGGCCACACCTGCTCCCAAAAGACCATGACACAATGGGAGATGTAGCCTCCCGGTATTCACCACTCGGGCGCTCATTATCCACTCAATCTTGATGTTGGGGCATCTTCTAGCCACGGTTTAGGAATTTTCACCCAGGGTCATCTATGGTGGCCTGATGCTAATAACAGATTTTTGGTGTCCCATTTGGCCATCCACGATATGCCTGTGGAAGCTATGACCCTGATGTCGCTAGGGCGTACAGTAATCACAACACAATGCAAGATGCATGAGTCATACAATCTAGTCATGCATTAATCCTGCGCATACCATGTGCTCATGTGAGATAACCTTCGCCTATCAGGGAGTGTCGTAACAATCTGCCCAAATGACATATTCAATGGTCAATCACATCTCATAACAAACATGCAGATGATGCGTATGGGCATGTATCATGATGCTATGCTGTTACATACTCATAATCGGTATCAATAAATGGCATCGACAATCAACTTCGACAATGTGGACATTTAACTAACATTGCCCCCAAGGAATGGCTCACATAGAGCCAACATATAGTGGACCTATGATGTCATGCTTCAAACCCAAAATCAGATTTACAGGAATCCCGATTACCAAATTCGGTGCCGACAGCCTCCATAGTATCCCATTCTCGGCTCTCAGCACTCATACACCAGATTCCGATCCTGAGATCGTACAAGAAAAATTTTCAACATAAATTTATCTCATAAGAAGCGTAACCACAAGTATACCCAAATCATAAGAACAACATCATCACCACATATCTACTAATATAATCATTTAAGTACAATACTGAAAAGAAAATACATATGTCAAAATCAAAGGCTCTAAGCTCTATGCTGCTGCAACCTAACTTCACCTACACGCATTTATCGTGCATAAGCTTATAGAAAGCTTAGAAGGTGGTGTAAGTGTGTGCACAAGGTAAGTGCCAAGTATTCAATATAATGCCATAATCCTACAATATCAGAAATACTGGTAAGATCATGAATCATACGATATCAGAGTAAGTGAAAATACTGACAAGTCCATGAGTTAAATAATATCAGAGTACGCAATACAGATCAACTACGCAAATGAGGAGTCATAAAGAGCCAAATATCAGATGCCGAGGATACAATGCAATATACAATTCTTGATGAATTCACGAATACCGTCAGTCGTATCTAGACCATATAAATGTAGAAATACAGTAACCTAAAATGTCATATGCTACGAATGTAATGCAATATGCAATGCGAATGGAATGACTATGCTGGAGTGTGAGTCGAGATGATAGTACGTAGTATCGCAAATATGGGGTCCACTAAAAGGACTTCTATCCAAACCAATCCCATATCTAAATTTGGATAGTCAGACTTAATGTGGAAAACTCTTAATCTCAGGTTAGTCGCACGCCTCAACCGAAATCCTGGCCATTGCGAAGGTATACGTAATAAATAGTTGCGCACCACGACCCCAAGTAGATAGTGAATGAATAAATGAGTATACAACTCCTGCTCCACAAATCAGTACTGTATATCTTTGAGATCATCACCGGGGTTTAGTACTTTACATGTAAATCGCTCCCACTGACACACGACTATGTAAGTGGAAGAGACCTCACTATCTGGTTGGCCAGTAGTCAGCCAATATCTACCCGGTACATTGATAGCAGACCCATTCATGAGCTGGTCAAACTCAGCCTAGCTATGCCCTCTACTCTCGGGCGGGTAAGGTCACAGCCCCTCCCAATCGACCACGACATAGTGAGAGACGCAACTTCTTGGTATTCAGCACTCGGGCACTCATGTATCCACTCAGTCTCGACATTGGGGCGTCTTATGGTCTCGGAGGTTTAGGAACTTTTACCTAGGACATCCAAAGTGCCCAGATGCTCGAACCAAATATTTTTAGTATCCCATCTAGTCATCCACGACATGCCTATAGAGGTCACAACCTTGATGTCGTTAGGGCATATCGTAATCACAATCACACAATGTAAGATGCATGAGTAATGTAATCTAATTATGCATCAATCCTGCGCATACCGTATGCTCATGTGGGATAGCTCTACCTATCAGGGAGTCCCATAAACCATCTGTAATATGGCATATGTAATGGTCAGTCACATCTTATAATAAATATGCAGATGATGCATATGGGCATGTATCATAATGCTATGCTATCACATACTCATAATCGGTATCAATAACCGGCATCAACAATTAGCCTCGACATGTGTACATTTAACTAACATTGCCCCTAAGGAATGACCCATATAGAGCCTAAAATATAGTGGACCCACGGCCTCACATAAGGACCTAATATACAATATCATGGGCCTCACTCAAGAGCTTAATACACAACACGATAGACCTCTCATATGGGCCTAATATACATCCCAATGGACTCCATCACCTGGCCCTCAAATGCATCACAATGGGCCTTATCACATTGACCTCATATTCATCACATTAGGCCTTAAACACAGGCTGAATACACATCATAATGGGCCTCAAATATGGCCCACATATACATCACATTGGGCCTCAATACGGGCCGCATATACATCACATAGGTCGAATACACATCACAATGGGCCTCAATTACGAGTCGCATATATATCATATAGGTCTCGACAATCAAAATCAGCCTCGACAATCGAAATCGACCTCAACAATCGGAATCGACACTTGGAATCGGTCTCGATACTCAGCCTCGACAATCAGAATTGGCCTTCATACTCGGCTTCAACAATCGAATTCGGCCTGTACAATCAGAATCGGCCTCAACAATCGAAATCGACCTCAACAATCAGAATCGACACTTGGAATCGGTCTCGATACTCAGCCTCGACAATCAGAATCGGCCTTCATACTCGGCTTCAACAATCGGATTCGGCCTGTACAATCAGAATCAGCCTCGACAATTGGAATCGGCCTCAACGATCAGAATCGGCCTCGACAGTCAGAATCGACCTTGATAATCGGCCGAACAAGGCCTAAGGGAAGGTCACAATGTGGACATTAAACCATCATTGCCCATCAATGTGGACATTTAACCAACATTGGTTCCAAAGAGTGGTCCACATAGAGCCAAACGTATCGTGGGCCCATGGCCTCATACAATCACCATGGGCTGTATCAATGAGCCACACCAACGGGCCTCGAATACATCAAGTGGGTCGTATCAATGGGCCGCACCAACGGGCCTCGAATACATCAAGTGGACCGTATCAATGGGCCACAATAACTACACCATTCATCCATCCATAGAGATCATTTTAGAGCATTATCTAAATAATGAATCATATCAAAAGATCATCTGCACCATACTACAAATAACAGTGGTGATAGTGATCAAAAAGTCAGTTGGACCACATCACAAATAGCAGTGGAGACAGTGATTTCCACTATACAAAATTTCATAGGGGCTATCATAACATGTATTTTCCATCCAATCTGTTCATAAGCCACAAGGACCTGAATCAACCTGAGAAACTAATATCATATTGGTCCAAAACTTTTATGATCCAAAAGGGGTTTCAATGGTAAACGTCTAATCTCCACTGTTTTTGGTAGTGTGGTCCACTTGATTACCAAATCTATTTTATTTTTCATCCCAAGCCTTAGGACGGGTTGATCAAATGGATGGATGGTTTGGATGATCCACATACATCATGGGTGGGGTCCACAAACGTGGCCCACCAGAGGTGAATCTGCTTTATTTTTAGTCTCAAGCCTATGAAGAGCTCGCCAAAAGAATGGACAGTATTGATCCAGCACATGCATCACGGTGGGTCCCACTGTCCAAGGTCTGAATGGTGTGGATAAGACCCATACATCATGATGCGCTCCACAGCAGGTGGTCCACCAGAGATTTGGATCGTCCTCACGTCCAGATGGATGGTGAGGAGTACATATATCAAGGTGGGTCCCATACACGTGGCCCACCAGAAAATCATATATATATATATATATATACATATTATACATATTTATTTTTATATATTATATTAATATATATAACATATACTATATATCCACTCCAACGTCCAAATGGACGGCCTGGACGGTTGGATACAATACATACATTGAGTGCGGGCCCCATGTTCACGGACGGTGTGAATAAGACATACATCAGTGGGTCCCACCAGATAAACGGTCGGAATATAACATAAACTTCATGATCGATCCGGAGAACTAGTGTCAATCCAGCAGTTGCATGCTGCTAGGGTCCACATCAGCGTCCTGATGATGGATGGCCTGAGATGAAACGCCTACATCATGGTGAGGTCTAAGGATGGATGGCGTGGACATAAGATACATCATGTGCACCAACATGGGTGCCTATGTCAATACATCAGCTATATATAGCTATGTGTGGTACACTATCCAATCTATTTCCACGCAAGTGGTTCCCACGTGGGGCCCACCATAACGTTTATTTTCCAACTCATCTGCTAATAAGGTCACAAAGACTTGAATAAAGAAGAAAAATAAATTTCATATTCATCCAAAACTACTGGGATGCAAAAAGGGTTTCAATGGTAAACATTCATCCTCCTGCTGCTAGTGGTGTGGACCACCTGAGTGCCATGAACGGAAAATTTTTGGGGTAATTCCATGCCTAATGGGGACCCATCAAATGCACGGTGTGGATGCTCCACATGCATCATGGTGGGGGCATGAGGTGGGGCCCACTCTCCTAGCGTCTAACCAGGTTGTGGACGCTGCTTGCCGCAGCATCCTCTAGACGCTGATAACAACAACGTTTGCTGTTTAAATTTTTTTTATTTTTTCAAGGGAATTTCATAGGTGGGGCCCATATCAGGACAATCCACTCCATTTAGTGGATTCTAGGGCTCATGGTACACCCAACGAGCCTAATGTTGGATATTTTTCGACGCACAGAAACATCACAGCAGGTCCTAATAAATTTTAACTATTAAAAATAATGTTCTAGTCGGTGTGGCCTACCAGAGTTTTGGATAAGCTTCATTCTTCGGCTCAACGCCTAAAATGAACTGGAAAATAGGGTGGACAGTGTGGATTAAATACAAGCATCATGAGCGGGGCCTATTGTGGGTCCCACACTCCCCTCTCTACTAAAATAAATTGACACTGCCTCCTTCAACGTTCTCTAGACGCTGGCAGCAGCGTCCACCACACTCACCTGTAGTGGGATTTCACCATAGGTGTGGGCCCATTTGGTGGATGGCCTAGATAAAATACATATTGCACGGTGGGTTCCTTAGGGTGGGCCACAAGGCCTCATCATCACCAAAAAATAAAGGAGAGGGAGAAAGGGAAATACATATAAAGGGGCGGGGCCTCGCCACTATGGGCCCTCCCTACACCCAATACAAAGTATATATTAAGTGGGTCCCACCATAAGTGAGCCCTACAACCAAATCACGATCTAAGGTTAAGAACACCCACCTTTCGCTTCTTCTTGAGCTCCTCCTCATCCTAGCTCCAATGGGACATAATTCAACAGTCAAGATCAGTTTTGAAGGGTGGGGATGGGAGATAGGAAGGTGGGCCACACCTAGCTCTCTCATGGAGCATTGGACGTGGGTTACTTGGGAGGAAAATGAGAGAGAGAGGTATAAGAGAGAGAAAAATATGAGTGACTGATGGGTGAGGGATGGGCGAAAGGTGATGGGTGGATGTACTTGTATAAGAGAGAGAGAGTTGACTTTGAAGGGTTATTGTACTTAGGGATGGAATGGTTGTACTTGACATTTGATATGACATGTCATAGATATTCCCTCGGTATTTGCAATGTGTGACGTTTTTACTCAAACTGAATGCGGGCCCACATCTCCTGGCCTGGGTATCGCCTCGACGTGCAAGACACGGTGTTGGAACCGTGGTGACAGCGAGGTCGCTAGGGTACAAGTTTCGAGTCGAGCCGACTCTGATATACGGCACACGTCTCAGGATCGTGCGTAAACGCCGATAATAGATCACGGGTCACCAGAATTTGATTGAGAACGGTACGGGCTAGGATATGGGTCTTACACATGACCTCACACAAGGGCCAAATATACAACACCATGGGCCTCACTTAAGAGCTTAATACACATCACGATGGGGCTTTCACATGGGCCTAACATACATCATAATAGGCTCCATTGCCTGGCCCTTAAATGCATCACATAGGTCTTATATACATCACATAGGTCTCATATACATCACATTGGACCTTAAACACAGGCAGAATACACATCACGACGGGCCTCAAATACGGGCCACATATACATCACACTGGGCCTCAAACATGGATAGAATGCACATCGCAATGGGTCTCAAATATGGGCCGCATATACATTACATTGGGCCTCAAATATGGGCTATATATACATCACATTGGGCCTCGACAATTGATCTCGATATCTGGCCTCGACAATCGACATATACAATCGACCTCAACAATCAGAATCGGTCTCGACAATCGGAATTGGAATCGGCCTAAACAATCAGAATTGGAATTGGCCTCAACAATCGACCTCGACAATCGGAATAGCCTCAATAATCGAAATTAGAATCGGCCTCAATAATCAGGATTAGTCTCAATAATCAGAATCAGAATCAGAATCGGCCTTATCAATTAGCCTCGACAATCGGAATCGGTATCGACAATCGAAATCGGCTTCTATAATCGTAATCGGCCTTAATAATTGGAATCGAAATCGGCCTCAACAATCGTCCTTGACAATTGAAATTGGTAATCAATCTCAACGCAAGGCGGGGTCCATAGATGGATGACCAATAATGGAACAAGTAATATCAATGGGGCCCATTCGTTTGGGTTAACCCATTAGAAAATGATGAGAATGGGCCCAACCAGGATTAAGGGAAGGTCACAATGTGGACATTTAACCATCACTGCCCATTGTTGTGGACATTTAACTAACATTGCTCCTGAGCAATGACCCACATAAACATCATTACATATATTATAGTGAAATCACACATTACATCGGTCTGCCATTTATTGCATTAGGCCTCACTCATGGACCTCATGTACATCACAATGGGTCGGAAATATATCACAATGGGCCAGTCATACGGGCCCAATATACATCACCATGGGCCACAACCCATGGGCCTCAAATACATCATAATGGGCTACGACCATGGGCCTCGATATACATCATAATGGGCTGTAACCCATGGGCCTCAAATACAATAAGTGGGTCGCACTATATGGGCCGTACTAATGGGCCAATATACATCACGATGGGTTAGAACAACGGGCCTCATATACATCATATAAGGCCTCGCCCATGGTCCTTAAATACATCACAAGTGGGCCTCAAATATACTTCATAGGTGGGCCACATACCTGGGCCTCAAATACACAACAAGTGAGCCCCATCACATGGGTCATAGATACACAACAGGTGGGTCTTATATAATACAGGTGTGCCCGCTGGATGTCACAAAGAACAGACGGTCTTGGATACACATCACAGTGGGCCTACTGGACGGCCCATGGTCCTTAAAAAAATGGATGAACGGAGTGTATATAACACACACACACACACACACACACACACACACACACATATATATATATATCATGGTGGATCTCACAAGATAATGGGGCCCATGGCCCTACTGGTAAGATGGATGGGCGCTTCGTATACAACACATACATCATGGTGGTCCCCCATCCCAAATAGTGGATGGTGTGGATGATTCACATACATCACAGTGGTCCCATGTGACACACTAATGATGATCAGCACCACCCAAACATTGACCATGTAAATCAGCACTGTCCAAACATCGTCCAGCACCGTCCAACATAATCTGGATGGTGTGGATAAATACATCACAGTGTGGCCCACATGGCAGATAGCATGGTTAAAATACATCATGTCGGGCACTACTCCTCCGTCCAAACTGTCCAGCACCGTCTAGATGGTCTGGATGGTGTGGTTATAAATCACATATGTCAAGGTGGATACTACATCACCGTCCACCCTTTTTAGCAGATCCAGGCATTGGATGGTGTGATATACAACACATCATCGAGGTGGACCCCATAGAACTTGCTGACGATGCAGTAGACATATAGGTGGTGTGAGGTACCAGCCAATCCGTTCATGTGGGTGGGTCCCACATAGGGCCCATCATCATATGAAATAATAATAATAATATTATTATTATACATTATATATATATATATATATATATATATATATATATATATATATATATATATATATATATATATATATATATATATATATTTGTAATATGCAAAACACACGTCCAGCACCGGACGATCATTGATGGACGACCAAGATGAAATGTATGAATCATGGTGGTCTAGGGCTGGCCGAATAAATGGATGGTGTATATATATGATAAGGGTCGAATATTACATATTAGACCCCAGTTATTACCTGATATTTCATACATGATAATGCTTAATGGAATATTTTAATCGTGTTTTTGTTGTAGGGTGTAATTAGGAGCGTTACTGAAAAAGAGTACTACAAGTGTGTATTTGACACTCCGAAGCCACCAGAGCAAGGGGACAGATTCCAGAGGAACAAGATTGATGGATTTATATGCTAGGGATCTGAGAAAATCAAGTCCTTCACGTCAAAGAGGCCCGAAAAGCACCCAGAATGCAAGATCATAGGGTTCCCACCATCCATTCGGCTCGAAACTTCATACATGGCCTAAGGGCCATAAATTAACTGTACACGTAAAATTTCAGACATTGAATATCTCGAGAAGTAGCCCAACGGCCAGATCAGCCCTTTAATTCATTAAGTGGGGCCCACCTACAATCTGGATATGCTTCAAAAATGGCCTCGATGGTTTAACTAAGATGAGAAATAGGATGGATGGATTGGATTTCTGAAGAAACATCACAGTGGACCCCATATGTACAGCGTGTGTACATAGTGTACACACGCCTGTTGTGCACCGAACCAGCCGTTCGGTCCAAGCTAGCGCTGACCCGACCGTCTCCTTCAAAACAAAAAATTTCTATTTTCTAGTGTAACGGATGAACGTTGTCCATTTTACGGAATGAAGTGGGCCACCATCAGGCCCTGTACGGCTGATCTAAGACGTCCATCGTGTAGAGGGCCTCGAACCCATCAAAACCTTGCTGAAAGTTTGCATCCATACATGCACACGTGTGCAATACAGAGGCCATAAATAGGCTACCCTGCGTTGTTCAAAATGATGTTAGCGTGATTGCTTCTCTGAGCCGCGTTAATGGACGTTCAAAACCATCTATCTTTGAACGAAATTTCATCCTGAATCCAATGTATTGGGTGAATTTTCCTGAAAACACTTATGTGGGGCTCAACGATCATCATAGCATTGTATGTGCATAGGGTTACACATGTCCTCGAAATCCGGACGCAGTGGGCCATTTTGTGATTAAGGGCAGGGTCGGATTGATGATCTGGACCGTCTAAAATATTCACAAGGGGGTCCTTACCCCAACCATGGAGAAAAATGGGATAGTGGGATGCTTCTTTGCCTGAAATTTTGAATCAAATGCAACTCGATTTAGGTTATTGCGTTGCTGCATAAATAGGGAGCTGTGCGTAAGCTCAAACCAACTCTAGCCTCTCCACCGCCCCTAACAGCTATAAAAGAGGACGGGGAGCAGATCTAGAGGAGGAAAAGAAGAGAGCTTAGGGAGAGAGATCTAAACCAGATCCAGAGCCAAGGAGAGAAAGAGAAGAAAGAGAAGAAAGAAGAAAGAGAAGAAAGAAAGAGAGGAAGAAAGATGTTTTTATTTCATCAATCTTATTTTTCTGTCTTCCTAATAGATTTTGTGGATTGCTAAACTTCTTAGCTAGGGTTGAGATGAAGCTCCTAATTTGAATGACTCTTGTTTATTGTTGAATTCATTTTGATTTGATTGATTTGTTTCTTTCTCTAGAGTGCTTAACTGAAATTTCTGTACTTCTCCATTCTATGAGCTTAACCAAAGTCTAGATGTGGATGTTGTTTAGAATCTTATTCTAGGTGCTTGTGTCTGACCATGAACAGGTTTCCTATAGAGATAGAAATAGGAATCTACATCTCTCCATGCCTAACCATGGATGGATAGATGTGATCCATATGCTTTAAGGGATTATACATTCTGTGTGCCCGACCAAGGACATAGAATGTGCTTTATTTATTAAATTTATATCAATCTGAATTAGGGTGAATCAACAGGTAAAACAAGAGTTAGGATAATTAGGGGTGGATTCAAAAGTCCTAGTATTCTCCTTGATTGAATTTTTCTCCTTGTTCTCAGTTATTTTCCATAGATTTTTGTTATTAGTTCGCTAAACTATTTGTTGAATTAGTTAAGAAGAATCATAAATTTTGAATTGTGACAACCAGTCCTTATGGAAACGATCTCGTAATATGTACCGTATCTACGTTTGATTCGTATACTTACGAGTTTAAAATCATTTAAATCAGATTGGTTAAAAAAATATCAATATAAACATACATCATGTGGCCCACTCAGCATTGGATGGTGTGGATCTCACACATTATGAGAGGTGGGTCCCATAAACTGCTGATGTCAGCAGTAACTGCTGCTGATGCAGCAAAATAGATGCACAACATGGATGAAATCCAAATCACTGTGGGTCACGTCTAGACGGACGGTTGATACAACACATTCATCATGGTAGGACCACACACATGTTAACATTGGATGGTAGTGGGCCCCACCATTTCTAAGGGACAAACGGTTTGGGATATACAATAAATACATCTAGGTGGGTCCCATCCCAGCAAATAGACGGGCGGTCTGGATATAACTAGTGGGCCCCATCGTTCATGATGTTGAATGGTGTGGACACCACACTCCAGCAAGGTGCATTCATCACCTCAGCAAGGTGCGTCCAGCATCGCATTAAGGTGCGTCCAGCATCGTCTGGATGGCCCGGATTAATTCATGTCAGGTGGGCGAAAAAAATTAAGAAGAAGAGAGAGAGAGAGAGATATAGAGAAACGGATAGAGGAAGGGCCCCGCCACTATGAGCCCCTCTCTATAATACATACATCAAGATGAGTCCCACCATGTGAGCCCTAAATCCACAAACCCACCTTCAAAACTACTCCTCATTCTTCCATACCGGGTGATCTAGCTCCAAGGAGAAAGAATTAATGGTTAAGATTTGATTTTAGAGGTTGGATGATGGGGTATGAAGCTTCATGGTGGTGAAAAAATGGAGGAAAGCTTGGACGTTGGGAGTTTTTAGGATTACTTGGGAGAATGAGAGAGATAAGACAGAGAGAGAGGTTGTAAGAGAGAGAGGGATGGGTGAGTGATGGGTATACTTGAAAAGGGATGGGTGGAGAGAGAGAGAGTTGACTTTGGGTTGCTTGGGGATGGGACATGTACTTGACATTGAGGTGATTAATTTAATAGATTCTCTCGAGATTGTAAATGTACAGCGTTTTCCTCGAACTGAATGTGGGCCTACATCTCCTGGCCTGGTATCGTCTCGGAGCGTGAGACGTGGCATTAGAACCGCGGTGACGGCGCAGTTACAAGGGCACAAGTCATGGGTCGAGCCTACTCTGATATACGGGACACGACTCAGGATTGCGCACAAATGCCAATAACAAATTGTGGGTGGCTGGAATTCGACCGGGAGGATCACGGAGGCCTATAGAATAGTACGGGCTTGGATATGGGTCTTACAGTCGTGATCAGTTGGGAGGGGGTGTGGCCTTACCCTCTTGAGGGAGTAGACAATGATTAGGCTGAGTCTAACCGGCTCATAAATGGGTTCGCTATCGACGAGCCAGATTGATATTAGTAGACGGATAGTGAGGTCTCTTTCACTTACCCAGTTGTGCGCTTGATGGGGCAACAAGCTAACGTTGAGTGTACTGGACCCTGGTGATGATCCTAGAGATGTACGGTACTGAGCAAGAGTTGCATACTCAAAATTTTACTCATCCATTCATTCATTTACTATCCACTCGGGCTGGTGATGCGTAACTAATTTGTTATGTGTACCTTCGGGATAGCCATCACACTTTAGCTTGGTCATTTCTTTCGTACCGTATATTGCATTGCATCCCTAACACATGGCAATTGGTTTACCACTACCCCACATTGCATAACCGATCTACATTGCCAACTCTGATATTGTATGAGTATTTATGCTTACTCTGATATTGTATAGACTTATCAATAATTTTTCTTACTCTGATATTGTATGACTCATGGACTTGTCAGTATTTTTGCTTACTCCGATATTGTATGACTCATGGACTTGTTAGTATTTCTGCTTACTCTGATACTGTATGAACTTGCCAGTATTTTCAACATTGTATGATTTATGGGTTTGTATTGTATACTTGGCACCTGCGTTGCGCATACATGTACACCACCCTCTAAACTTTTTATAAGCTTATGCACGATAGATGCATGCAAGTGTCGATAGGACGTAGTCGAGCTGAGGTAGGAGCGTTCGGCTGAGATTCTTGAGTTTTTGATATCTCTATATTGTATTTTCCCTTTATGCATTGTACTTAAAGTTTTTGATTTATAGTGGATATGTGGTGATGATGTTATTCTTGTGATTTGGGTACACTTGTGGTTATGCTTCTTTACAAAAAAATAATAATACTGAAAATCCTCCTTGTAGGATCCTAGGTTCGGAATCAGGCATATGGGCTCTAGGAGCCGAGAATGGAGTACTACGTAGACTGTCAGCAACAGATTTGGTAATCAAAAATTCTATGAGCCTGATTTCTGAGTTTGGAGCGTGACAGCTCTAACCCGATCCAAAATCTCAGAGGGACCAATGTAACAGGACGCAAGTTTCCCTTTCTTCCCAAATCTCAACATGCCCTTCATGGGAAAGATTTTCAGAAATATGTGATCCCCACAACAAACTCAAGATCCCGCCTTCTATTGTATGCATAGCTTTTCAGCCTGCTTTGGGCAAAACGAAGACACTTGCAAATGACCTCAATTCTTTTGTATATAACTTACAAAAGCTCGTGTCCTAATGGACTTCTCTCACCAACCTCTCCCCAACATTGCAAAGCATGACATCGATGAATGTAAAGCATCTCATATGGAGCCATGCATATGCTCGACTAACAATTGTTATTATAAACAATTTCAGCAAGAGTAAGGTGATCATCCCAGTTCCCCTTGAAGTAAAGTATACACACTCTCAACATGTCTTTCAGAATTTGATTGACTCTTTCTACTTGCCCATCGGTCTAAGGGTGGAATGTCATGCTCCACTTGAGCGTGGTGCCCAATTCTTCTTTCAACCTTCTCTAGAATGCTGAAGTGAAACGAGAGTCGCGATTAAAGATAATTTACAATGGCTTCCCATGCATGCAAGCACACAATCTCTTTGACATACAACCGATCTAACTCATCCGCGGAGGCGGTTATACGAATTGAAAAAAATCATGTCATTTTAGTCAATTGGTCAACTATAACCCAGATCATGTTTGCTTCTTTTAAGTTTTGGGAAGTTTAGATATGAAATTGAAAGATGAGCTATAGATGTCCTAGAGGGGGGTGAATAGGATAATATCAAATTCTTCGAAATAAAGCAGAATATACAATCCCAATCGCACAAAGTATTGAAACATTAATTCCAAATAATTTGTAGGACAACATTTACCTAGTACTTTAGGCAAGACAACCTTATATCATGATGTCTTTGAAATCAAACTTTCAAACTAACAAGAGACAATGAAATAAATACAACATTTACCACAAATAATGAAATAAATATAACATTCACCACAAATAATGAAATAAACAATCAACACATAGGCCGAAGGGGTTATAGTGGTTCGATGCTAGAACCCACACCAACACCACTCCCAAAATTACTATCCTCTTAATATTAGCTTTCACTATTTTAAGGTTTTCACAGGTTCACCTTAACAACCTCTTTTAGTTTTTGTGATTTTCACATGCTACCACAATGAAAATCTCTTTTGTGATTTTCGCGGGGTATTACAAATCTACCCACAGAGATTTCCGAGCTATCTCAAAAAAAATCCAAATAAAGAAATAATAATTAACAACTTGTACTTATCTTTAAATGACGATTTAAAGATATACTCGAGGCTTGAAGCATGTTTTTCTTTCTTGAGTGTCATAGATGCAGTATATGTTCAACCAGAAAGAATATAGGGATTTAATGTATTTCAAGGAATATAAACGCTAATGCTACAAATTTGATTATCTATTTCTCAAGTAGAGTATAGATTATTGTATAATTGCATTTAACATTAACTTGAGAAAGAGAATTGAATAAGCTAAACATAAATAATAATTACCACAAAGATAACTTAAAAAGGACTTGACTTTCTCTCTAACTTGCAGAAACTTTATCAATGAATTTTGTTGTATAATAGAATGAGAGAAGGCCCCTATTTATAGCCAAAGTATTTGAAAAGTTGGTCAGCTTAAAAATCGGTTCAGATGGTCAGATTATAACAATTCCGTTCTAATGGCTATTGGATTGCGTGGGATAAGATTTATCAAAAATTTGGATGGCCCGAACCGAAATTCGGTTGGCCGTATCCCTTTGAAAATCCAAGAATTCATTGTTGGAAACTGCTTCAGGCTGACCAAACTTCAAGTACGGCTGGCGGAACTTAAAATTAGGCTAGCCGAATTTATAACAGATTTTTCTAACTTTTAAATCTGAAAAATTGGCCAAAACTAGAGTTAGGTTAGCCGAAGTTCGGCTGACCAAACTTCAGTGAACTTACATTGCAGATTACTCGTTTTAACCATTTTTTCGAAAGGACCTAACCTAAGGTCTTTCTTGAGTCATTCCACCTGATGGTTGACATATACAGAGATCTTAATCTTAAAACCGTGTGACATCTTTAAGTCTTGAGATGTTGAGCCGATCTTCGTGAGATGTTGTAGAAGACTGAGGTATACTTGCGATTTGACCATTATTTTTGTCTACAAAATTTGACAACTCATGTGTGTTACAAATAAGAGCACTTACAATATCCCCATTTATCAATTTCATGACAAAATACATATATAACATACACATCACATCAACCATACATATACATCAATCAACCACAACTCATGATCCCAATCATCTATAATGAAGCTCCGGTTTAACAATCATATATAATTACCTGTAGATTGAAAAAATCATTCGTACACCAATAGCTACACTTGAGAAATATACCAGGTTGATTCTCATATAAGCAATTCACAAAATGTATCATGAAAAATGAAAATGTTACCTAGTTAGCATCATTTAACACGACATGCATCTCATTTAACCATCACATGCATCACATATAATCATCATATCACAATGTTTATATCATCACCTTCTCCTCCTTTTTATCACAAGTTGACAAAGGAAGAATTGATGAAAAAGAACATTATCATATGGTAGATGAATGAAGCATAAGTCAAGCGTAGTACATCTCAAAATAAGGAGTAGTAAACATTAATTGTAGTAAACAGTGTATCAAGGAGTGTATAAAGTCACATTAAACCATTAAAATATAAAGTTATTACAAACCAAACTTAAGCAAATATCACTCTGACTCAAAAGAGGATGGAGCAGGCATCTCAAGATCGTTAATCTTCAAACTCGTGTTAAACCGATGAAAGTACTTTTTAATGGCCTTCATGTTCTTTTTCTAAGTTTGAGCTAATGATTCTTGGGACATATGCAAAGCATCCACTTTCTCTTCTAAGGCTAAAAACCTCTCATGAAATTGAGAGGGATGGTAGTTAGAGTCTGCAGCATATTTTGAATCTTCCAAGTTATCAAAAATATCATTCATATTAATGTCTTCTTTCAGTGTTTCTTCCTAATCGCCTCTTTGCTCAGGAAGAGGAGATAACTGCATCATGCTAAGATTAGCATTATTAAATCGTAGTTTAGATTCTAGTGCTTCAAACAAAGGAATTTGAGCGCAATATTGTAAAGCAAGGGAAGACATAAGATTAGCAAATAGAATCGTGCCATGTTTAGGATACAGTCTATACTGAATGATCATATAATTAATCAAGGAAGGAAGACAAATACGAACACCTTTGGCAACAACATGAACAACTCTAACCATAAAGGGAGTAAGATCAGTCTTATTTATTACCCTTGGATAAACGTTTGAAGAAAAAATTCGATGAAGGACGCAGTATTTAGGAAATAAGTGACTAGTGGGTAGGGTGTTACTAGACCTCTATTCAGCATTAAAGCCACATAAAATGTAGGTAATAGCCTCTTTCTCAGAATTGTTCATTTTATCTTAAAGAGTGAAAATAAGAATCTCATCCTCTACCATTTCTATTTCTATCGGAGTAAAGATGGTGGAAGGTGTTATGGTGACATTTTCTTACAAAAAATTGACTTTAAAAAATAAATCACCAAAGAAAATTCAGATATTGATGCATACATACCTTGTACAATGGACCGGTAAGCCGTCCCGCCCCATTATAAAATTTTCTTCCATCCTACCTCAGAAAAAAGTTCAATTATACCAAATTGAGCAATACGATCAACATTAATTAAGCGTTCTATGACGATACTTCTTATTTTAAAATCCCATATATGTTTTAGGTCATCCTCTGATGCTTGTAGGGACTGCACATCGTGAGGACCCGAACGGGATGAGGAACCTGCTTGAACCTTGCGTACAATATGTTTAGATCTTAATTCCATACTTTAAAACAAAGAAAAAAAACATAAATATATAGTTAGAACAATATAGATCAAATTTTTGAGAGAACCCACCAGCAAAAGGGTTTTTAGATTCAAGAAAAATAATAAAATACATATAATAATATAACTAGGAACTTAAGTCTAGAAGGAAGATGCTTAAAATCAACTTACAATAGAGTTAGAGAGATGGGTTGGCCGAATGGAGCATTGGCAGATCGAAGAAGAAGTGAAAAATGTAAAAATGAGGTTTTTCCACCTTTTAAATCACTCCACGCCCGATTCGGCTAGCCCTAGTATTTACTCAGCTGGGAAAAACTCGATCAGCTTGGGCTGGTCGAAAAATCTAAAATTTTTTATTTTTTATTTTTTATTTTATTTTTCTCTTCATTTACAAATTATTTTCATGCAAAAAAAAATGTAAAAAGAAAAGCAAAAATAATATTATCATCATTTAATAACACATAATCCAATATCATGCTTTAAATTATAGAATTTGACACTGTCACTCAGCTTAGTCAAGATATCTGCAAGTTGCTTCTATGTTTGAATGTATTTCAGCTTGATAGTCTTATCTTCAACTAATTCTCGTATGTAATTATATCTTATGTCAATGTATTTTGTACGAGAATGATGAATTAGATTTTTTGATACATTTATCACACTTATGTTATCGCAGTATAGATTTATCATATTTTGTGTAATTCCATAATCAGCTAACATATGTTTCATTCACATAAGCTGAGTGTTAACATTCCTTGCAGCAGTATATTCTACTTTTGTAGTGCATAATGATACAAAATTTTGCTTCTTGCTCATCCATGATATAAGACAGTTTTCAATATAAAAACATCCATAACTTGTAGATTTTCAATCATTAACATTACCTGCCCAGTCTACAACAGTGTATCCTACGATTTGTATAGAAGTATCATGTAGATACCACAAACTTAAGTTAATAGTATTTGCAACATATCTGATTATCCATTTGATAATGAATAAATGAGATTCTTTAGGGTCAGATTGATATCTGTCATAAATGCTGACACTAAAAGAAATATCAGGTCAGTTGGTTATAAGACCCGTATCCTAATCCGTACTATTCCGCTGGCTTCCGTGATCCTTCCCAACGAATTTCGACAACCCACGACCGATAATATTCGTTTGCACGTGATCCTAAGTCATATCCTATAAATTTGAGTCGGCTTAATCCGAGACTTTTACCATTGCGACCGCACCGTTGCCGCAGTTCCAAAGCTGCGTCTCGTGCGCCAATCCGACGCTTAGATCATAAGATGTGGACCATGTATTATAATGACCGTGGACCGTATATTGCAGGACTCACTCATCCCATGTGGCACCAATCCCTAGGTAATCATGAGGGTGATGGATGACATCACCCTAGCTATAACCACCCTACCCTAGTTATAACCACCCTACCTTAGCTATATACACCCTACCTACTCCTAGCCCTTCTTACAAGCACTTATGGCTAGCCACCCTACCCTTACCCCTTCTTACAAGCATTTATTGCTAGTCACCCTCTCTTACAAGTAATCATGGCTTACCTAAGCTACTCTCTCTCTCTCTTTACAACTCTCTCTCTCTCATTTCTCAAACCCACATTCTTAAGCAAGGAAAAAATCCCATGTCCAAGCTCTTCCATGTGAGAAAAGAGTGAGTTGTGTGGCCCACTTTCCTCTTCCAAAATCCTTCATCTTAGCCATTCCCTTCTCATCACCCTCTATCAAAGTGAAGCACAAGGAGCTCGGCGTTCCATTGGACCAAGAAGATCAGACGGTGGGTGCTTCTATAGGCTAGATTTTCATATTTTTATGATGGACCAAGTGAGGCCTACCGATTGATGGTATGGATCTTACTTTGGACCCTAGATATGGCCGATGGCCCACTTTAATTTTCATGATCATTCCATGATGGGGATATTCTCCATGGACCCTATCATGATGTTTATTTTTCCTTGCATAAATATGGTCATCTAGACCTTTCATTTTGGTGGAGGAAGGATCTCCACCGTTGATTTTTGATTTGATGGGCCCATGTGTAATGGGACCCACTTGATGTATATATGATTGAATGCTTGAAAAGGAGGGCCCATAGTGTTGGAGTCCCTCCATCGCACGTGTTCCTCTCTCTTTCTCTCTCTCTCTTCCCCTCTCTTTTTCATATATTTTTATGTGTGATGATGTGGTCGTGTGGCCCACTTGGATGGACCTCACCTTGATGTATGTCCTATCCATACCATCCATGCATATAGTGGCCCACTGTCACGCCCCAAACTCGGAAATCGGATTCACAGGAATCCCGATCGCCGAATCCGGTGCCAACAGCCTCCGTAGTACCCCATTCTCAGCTCCTAGCGTCCATACACCAGATTTCGATCCTGGGATCATACAAGGAGGATTTTTTTTTATTTTTTTGTACATTTAACTCGTAATAAGCATAACCACAAGATTACCTAATTCACATAGGCAACACATCATCACATATCCACTAATATAATCATTTGAGTACAGTGCTAAAAGGGAAATACATAAATCAAAAATCAAGTTACAGAAGACAGCTGCACGCTCCAAGCTCAACACTGCTGCAACCTAACATCACCTGCACGCATCTATCGTGCATAAGCTTATAGAAAGCTTAGAGGGTGGTGTAAGTGTGTGCACAAGGTAAGTGCTAAGTATTCAATATAATGTCATAATCCTACAATACCGAAAAACTAGTAATTCATAAATCATACAATGTCTGAATAAGCAAAAATACTGATAAGATCATGAATTATCAGAGTAAACAGAAATACTGACAAGTCATAAATCACACGATAACAAAGTAAGTGAAAATACTGACAAGTGCATGAGACATACAATATCAGGGTACACAATGCATGTCAGTTATGAAAATGAGGAGTCAAAGCAAGCCAAATATTAGATGTCAAGGATACAATGTCATACATCGTATAATATTGAAATGAGCGGAAATATACTGACAAGTGTATGAATCCCATTAGCCGTACCAAGGCTATGTGATGCAAGGCATAAGTATTAACGACCATATCAATGCAGAAACATGATAACCCAAAATACTAAGTACCGCAGATGCAATGTAATATGCGGTGCGAATGAAATGACCAAGCTGGAGTGAAGTCGAGATGATAGTACATAGTATTGCAGGCTATGGGGTCCATCACAAGGGACTTCTATCCAAACCAGTCCCATACCTAAATTTGGGTAGTCAGGCTCAATGTGGTAAACTCCTGATCTCAGGTTAGTCGCGTGCCCAACCGAAATCCTGGACATGCGAAGGTACACAACATTAGTTACGCACCACTAGCCCGAGTGGATAGTGAATGAAACAAATGCATGAGTATGTAACTCCTACTCAATAAGTCCACATATCAGTACGGTTCCTATTTAGAAAAATCACCGGGGTTTATTACACTCTAAACCAGATTGTCGCCCCATCGCGCGCAACAAGGTGAGTGGAAGAGACCTCACTATCTGCCTGCTAATATAGGGCCCAACTCGTCGATAGAGACCCATTCCTCGAGCTAGTCAGACTCAGCCTAATATTGTCCCCTCCTCTCGAGCAGGTAATGCTGCACCCCCTTCCAATCGACCACGACAAAGTGGGAGATGACCTAATGGTATACGGCTCTCATGCACTCATACATCCACTCGGTCTAGACATTGGAGCAACCTCTGGAACCAAGAGGGTTTAGGGACTTTCACCCAGGGATATCTATAGCACTCCATGTAGAATAAATTTCTGGTGTCCCATCTGGCCATCCACGATATGCCTGTGGAGGCTACGACCCTGATGTCTCTAGGGTATATTGTAATCATAACACACAATACAAGATGCATGAGTCATACAATCCAATCATGCATCAATCCTGCGCACATCATGCACTCATGTGAGATAATCTCCGCCTATCAGGGAGTCTCATAACAACCAGTACTATGACATGTGCAATGGTCAATCATACCTCATAACAGACATGCAGATGATGCATATGGGCATGTATCATGATGCTATGCAGTCACATACTCATAATCGGTATCAATAACAGGCATTGACAATCGACATCGACAACGTGGATATTTAACCAGCATTGTCCCCCAAGGAACAACCCACATAAAGCCTAACATATAGTAGACTCATGGCCTCACACAAGGGCCAAATATACAACACCATAGGCCTCACTCAAGAGTTTAACACACATCATGATGGGTCTTTCACATGGGCCTAACATACATTACAATGGGTTCCATCGCCTAGCCCTCAAATGCATCACAGTGGGCCTCATCACATAAGCCTCATATACATCACATTGGGCCTTAAACACGGGCTGAATATACATCGCAATAAGCCTCAAATACGGGCCACATATACATCACATTGGGCCTCGTCAATCAGAATCGGCGATCAGCCACAACAATCAGAATCAACAATCGGCCTCGATAATCAGAATCGGTCAATCGGCCATGACAAGCAGAATCGGCAATCGGCCATATCAATCGACAATCAGCCACGACCGGTAATCAGTCACGATAATCGGCCTCGATTGGTAATCGGTTAATCGGCCACGACAAGCAGAGTCGGCAATTGGCCACGTCAATCGATAATCGGCCACGATCAATAATCGGTCACGATAATTGACCTCAATCGGTAATCGGTCAATTGGCCACGACAAGCAGAGTCGACAATTGGCCACGACAAGCAGAGTTGACAATCGGCCACGATAATCGGCCTCTATAATCGATAATCGGTCAATCAGCCACGACAAGCAGAATCGACAATCGGCCACGTCAATCGATAATCGGCCACGATCAGTAATCAGTCACAACAATCGCACCAATAATTAGTAGATAAATAAAATGGGTCCGTAGATGATCACCCGATCACCTATAGTATAAAGATGAGCACTCGGTCGTAGTTACATCAAATCCGATAACACGGAGCCATCCGTTAACAACGAATGGGGCCCACTTATTTGGGTTAACCCACTGAGGAAATGGTGAGAATGGGCCTAATAAGGCCTAATGGAAGGTCACAATGTGGACATTTAACCATCATTGTCCATCAATGTGGACATCTAACCAACATTGCTCCCAAGGAGTGGCCCACATAAGGAATTCATACACAACATAGCGGCCACACATACATACAGGTGAGCCTTACTGAATGGACCACAAATACATCACAATAGGCCGCATCATTTAGGTCGAAATACATCACAATGGGTAATAACATATGGGCCAGAAATATATCATAATGGCCACCACATATGGGCTGGAAATACATGACAGATGGGCCCTGCACATGGGCCTCAAATACATCTGAGTGGGCCTCAAATATACATCAAGTGGACCACATTAATGAGCCTCATATACCCGACAGGTGGGCCCTGCACATGGGCCTCATATACACGGCAAGCGAGCCCTACACATGGGTCTCATATACATCAAATGGGGCACGCTAATGGGCCTCATAGATGGCTACAAATATATCAAAGTGGGCCTCTCGAATGGACCACAAAATCATCACATCGGGTCGCTCAATGGGCCGCACCAATGAGCCTCATATACAACACATCGGGCCTCATGGACGGGCTACAAATTCATTGAGGTGGGCCTCATGGATGGGCCATAAATGCATCAAGGCGGGCCTCATGAATGGCCACAAATATATCAGGTGGGCCTCATCATATGGGCCGCACCAAAAGTCATTTCAGTAGTTGTTGGTGTAACATGTGTATCCCTGCACATATGGCCCACGTATGATGATCGGCACTGTCCAAACATTGTCCAGGTAAGTCAGTACCGTTCAAACATTTTCATGTAAATCGGTGCCATCCACACATTGTCCAGCACCGTCCAGATGGTCTGGACGGTGTGAATGAAATAAATACATCACATTGGTGTTCAACGCTGGCAAAATAGGTGAGCGGCATGGGGGTCACATACATCAAATGGGATCCACAGAACTTACTGTCGTCAGGGCAGCAGCAGAACTGCTCGTGGAGAGTTGCTGGCCCACCATCCAGATGATGGACAATGGGATATAACGCATCCATCATGGTGGGGTCCACACACGTGGCCAACCCCTAAATGGATGGCGTGGAGACTACATTCAGCACGGTGCGTGCCACACAACAACTTTCTGATGGACGATGCAGATGTAACACATATAAGGTGAGTCCCACGGATCTCACTGACGCCACACGTCAATTACGTAGCTGGTGTAAAATACACCAGCCAATCTACTTTAATGCAGTGGGTCCCACGTGGCACCATCCATAATGGCCGGTGCAGATAGGATTCATACACCAAGGGTGGGCCTAGATAGATCAGGTGGGCCCGGACCAAACGTAGGTGGGCCCCACCTTCTGGACGAATGGTGAAGGCAAAACACTACATCGCGGTAGGCCCCACAAAGCTTGTTGACGTGATACAGTTGGTGGGACCCATAGAACTTACTGACGCCAAAACAGCAGCACCTTGCTGCGTGGGCACCGTTCCAACCTGACAGATGGTGTGGATACTCAATGCATTAAGGTGGCCCCATCCCACACGTACAGCACGTGTGGGTGGGCCGCGCCTCAAATCATATGAATGGCTGGACGAGCACATACATCCTGGTGTATCCAACACCACCGTCCAGACGGACGGTGTAAATATAAAACATATACCTCAAGGTGGGTCCCACCAAATTTTTCAATGGACGGACCGTGTGGCATACACCACATACCTCGTGATGACCCACAGAGCTTGCTGGTGTCAAAGCAGCTCCAGCTGCTGGGCGGCAACAGATGGACGGTATGGGTATGGTCCACACGCTAGGTGGGTCCCACCGTCCAATCATCTGGACGGTGCACGGACACCAGTCAAACCACATTCCAAAGCAGGTGGGTCCCCACATGGGCCCACCACCACATATATGTATTAATATATATTACATATAATACAAATATATTATATTATTATTTTACTTTTTTTTTTTAAAGTAACTGAGACATCCAGCGTCCAGATGGACGACTGGATGAGATGTATAGGCTAGTGGCCCACCGTCCCAGTAGATCTGGACCGACGACTGGTATGGAAGGTGGGTCCCATGTATATGAACCTTATACATCAGAGGTGGGTCCACACGTGTGGGCCCACCAGCAGCTTGTTTCAAAGCCGATATCTGCTTTTCCCTTTCATACAGTCTAGCAGCTTTGCTGCTGGACGCCTGAGCTTAAACGGTCAGGATTAAGTGGGCCGTGGCCTATACAAAATGAATGGACGTGTGGACGTGGAACACACGTCACAGTGTGTCCAGCACACGCACATCAAGGTGGGTCCATGCGATGGCCCACCAAAGCTTTGGATCAACATGATATTTGTATTTTCCTTTATCCATGTCGGTTCAAATGGACGGGCAGCAATGGTGGGTCTTGCAATCGGACGGTGTGGATCAAACTCATCGTGGTGGGCCACACACCTTATCAACATCATCACCAGACAAAGGAAGAGAGAGAGAGAGAGAAGCACCCACCTTTGATCGCCCATTCTTCTTCCGCCTATGCACTCTAGAGTTCCAAGAGGACATTTTTAACAGTTGAGATGACGATCCAAGGGTTGGATTTGGTAGTAGGAAGGTGGGCCGCACCTAGCTTCCCTATGAAAGCCATGGACGTGAGTTTCTCCCATGGAGAGAATGAGGGAGAGAGAGATGAGAGAGAGAGAGATTAAAAGAAAGAGATGGGTGAGTGATGTGGTGGGTGTACTTTGCGTAAGAGAGAGTTTGACTTTGGGGTTGCTTGGGGATGGGATTGTACTTTGACATATGAGGTGATGTGTACTTGACATGTACTTGACTCTTGATGAGATTGATTGATGGATGTGACATTCGATAGAGATTCTCTTGGGTTTCGCAACACGCAGTGTTTTCCTCGCATCGAACGTGGGCCCACATCTTCTGACCAGGGTATCGCCTCGACGCGCGATTCGCAACATCAGAACCTCGGCAACGGCGCAGTCGCTAGGGTGCAAGTCTCGGGTCGAGCTGATTCTGGTTGATGGCATGCGTATCAGGGTCGGCGCAAATGTCAGATAAAGGTCGAAGGTTGCTAGAATTCGACCAGAAAGATCGCGGAAGCTTACGGAATGGTACGGTCTATGATATGGGTCTTACACCCACCTAGACAACACGTTTGACAGTGGGGCCCACCTTAATAAGTGTTGTATCCAGGACCATCCAGTGTCCCTAGACGCTGGACGTCAGTAGAGTGTGAACTGCGAACTGACAGTGATGAATACAACAGTTTGTTTTGAAATTTGGGGTGGGTTGCTCATGTAGGCCCCACCTTGATGTTTAGATTCAAACCACGCCGTCCATCCCTTTCCTCAGACCATTTTAGGCGTTGAGCCGAAAAATGGGGCCAATCCAACTTTCTGGTGGACTATAGCTTAGAAAACAGTGGTTTTCATCATTAAAATACACCCTGATGTTTCCACACCCCAAAATATATTGGATATTGGGCTTGTTTGGCTTGTCTTGAGTTATGGGAAGCAGTGGATGGGGTGGATTCTTCTGATGTGGGCCCCACATACGAAAAATCCTAGAAATTTCCATTTTTCAAAGAAAATAAGAGAAAAAATAAAATAGGTAGCGCTTGCTGCTACTAATGCTACAGCAGGACGCTGCTGCGTCTATGTGTGGCGGGCGTAAGAGGCCAGGGCTGTGGCCCCATTGTAGGGCCCACCATGATGTGTGTTCAACATCCACACCGTTCATTGGGTGGGCCCCTTCCTGAAGTGGGCCCCCTCCAAAAATCAGCCTGATTTGGGACTCAGGTGGCCCACATCATAGGAAACAGTGGTGATTTAATGTCTGTCATTGAAACCCTTTTTGGGTTATCACAGAAGCTTTGGGTCAATATGAAATTGTTTTTCCTATTCATCCAGGTCTGTGCGACCCTTTTAATAGGTTGGATGGAAAACAAACGTTATGGTGGGCCCCACGTGGGACCCACAATGATATATGTGTTTTATTCCCACTGTCGAGGTGAATGGTGGAGCCCACAATGACATTTGTGTTTTATTTCCTGGATGGTGGAACCCATAATGATGTATGTGTTTTATTCATACTGTCCAATGACAGTGGGATCCACCATGATGCGTGTGTTGCATCCAAACCCTCTAATCATTTTAAGAGCTCATTTTATGGCATGAGCTAAAGAATGAGACATATCTAGGATCAAGTGGACCATCCGACAAAAAGTAGTGGGGATTGAGTTCCTGCCATTAAAATTCTTTTATTGTCACAAAAGTTTGGATTATTAGGAAATTTGTTTAATCCAGGTTTGTGTGACCTTATAACTAGATTGGGTAGAAAATAAATGTTATGGTGGGCCTTGGGAATTTTAATGATGGAAATCATTATCACCACTTATATTTGAGTGTAGCCCATTTGATATGCATATGGCCCATGTGATTAGGCCCATTTTGATGTATCATAAGGCCCATGGGTTATGGCCCATTGCAATGTACATAAGGCCCATTGTTGTGGCCCATTGATGTGGCCCACTTAATGAATATAAGACCCATGCGATATGGCCCATTTGATGTATTTTAGGTCCAATGGGATGTACCTAAGGTCCATTGCAATGTGTGATTCCACCAGGGTCTATATAATGATATTTATGGCGGGCCTTGCCATGAGAGCAATGATGGTTTGACGTCCACATTGTAAGAATAATGTTGGTTAAATGTCCGCATTATAACTCTCCATAGGGCCCATTGTCAAGTCTATACTTGCTGTGTGTAGGCCGTCTAAGCCCATCTTCGTTGTGAGAATAGTTCATTACTTTATAATATGCTTAGTATAATTCCATAATTCATGCTCATTCGCATCATATGTATGCTTGATATGAGGAATCTTTGACCATAGCATAAGCCGTTGGGTTGAGACATTTACGGGACTCCTTATGAGATGAAGTTTCCCACATGAGCGCATGGTACGTGCAGGATTGCTGCATGATTGTATGGTGTGACTCATGCATCTCGCATATGTGTGACTTGATCACTGCACGCCCTAGCGACATTAGGGTCATGGCCTCCACAGGCACATCGTGGATGGTCGTATCAGATACAAAAAATATTGGCTCTAGCATTGTGGGCACTTAGGATGTCCTTGGGTGAAAATTTCAGAACCTTTTTAGTACTAGGGGATGCTCTAATGTCTAGACCGAGTGGATACACGAGTGCCCAAGTACCGAATACCAGTAAGCCGCGTCTCCCACTGTGTTGTGGTCGGTTGGAAGAGGGTGTGGCCTTATCCGCTCGAGTGAGGGGGTTATAAGCTAGGCTGAGTTTGACCAGCTCGCAAATGAGTCCGCTATCAACGAGCTGGGTAGGTATTGGCAAATTACTGGTTAGGCAGATGTGTGGTCTCTTCCACTTACTGGGCTGTTCGGCTAAGGAGGCG
Organism: Magnolia kwangsiensis; assembly: GCA_037074715.1. Lineage (NCBI taxonomy): Eukaryota > Viridiplantae > Streptophyta > Magnoliopsida > Magnoliales > Magnoliaceae > Magnolia > Magnolia kwangsiensis. The sequence goes on from CM073578.1 coordinate 101,557,892, forward strand.
GCAGTCAGTGTGAAGTGTATTAGACTTCGATGATATCCAGAGAGGAATTGTACTGATATGTGTACTTGATGAGGATTGACATGCTTGCTTTGCATCTCACATATGACATTTGGCTACATAGGCCTCGCATCGCATAACCTTGGTACGGCCGATAGCTTCATTCCTTGCATCATATAGGTTTGGTACAACTGATAGCATTCATGGACTTACCCGCATATTTCTACATTACTCTGATATTGTACACTTGGCACTTACCATGCGCACACACTTACACCACCCTCTAAGCTTTTGTAAGCTTATGCATAACCATTGCGTGCAGGTGGCATTGGATTGCAGTAGCGTTGAGGCAGGAGTACGCATCAGTTTATTTTAGAACTTTTTGATCACCTTGTATTTTCCTTTCCACACTGTACTCAAAGTTTTTGATATAGTGGATATGTGGTGGTGTTGTTTTATGACTTGGTTATGCTTGTGGTTATGTTCCATTACAAAAAAAAAAAAAATCATATGAAAATCCTCCTTGTACGATCCTAGGATCGAAATCTGACATTTGAGTGCCGGGATCTGAGAATGGGGCACTACGGAGGCTGTTGGCACCAGATTTGGTGATCGAGAATTTTGTGAACACGTTTTTCGAGTTTAGGACGTGACAGAAGTTTGTATCAGAGCATAACTTGGGAATACCTGAGATCATATCGCATATCTGCTTGGAACTTAAAATGAATAGGTTTTGAGTCCGAATGACTTAGCGATTTTCCAACATAGACCCTTAACATTTATGCCTTCAAGAATTCTCAAGGCTGATAGGCCATTGTTCTTTCCCGTGTGACATTATGCCTAGAAGAGCGACCCGAGCGAATCCTGCTCCATCACCTGCGACTTTCGCTCCACCACCTGCGACTTTCTCTCCACCACCGGATATTCCTGCTTTCAAGCCTGAGGATACCACTCCCTTACCTGAGACCGGTGCGGATCCGACCGTGCCTGTGAGTGCCGCCTAGTTGTAGGAAATGCAACAGGCGATGACTGCTATTCTTCAGGAGCAGAGCAGGTGTCCCACTATTATACCAACCGAGACAGAGCAGGAACGTGCGAGCGCCCTTCTCAAGGACTTCTGACAGCACGATCCCCCATGTTTCCGAGGTGAGCCAGACCCTAGTGCAGTAGAGATATGGTGCTCACACCGTGAGATGTACGACCCAGCAACGAGTCCCATTAGTTGTATTTCTTCTCCAGGGTAAGGCTCAGCATTGGCGGGCATTTGTTGCCCGATCGGTAGTGGTTAATTTTATGTGGACCTGGGAGGACTTTGTAGACCGGTTCGACCAAAAGTTCTTTCCCAAGCATGTGCGCCAGCAGCTCACATTAGAGTTTGAGACTTCGGTCCAGGGAGACATGACTGTGTCCCAGTATGAGGCACATTTCATCGCATTATTGAGATTCACGATGTACCTTGTTGATGATGAGGGGCGGAAGGCCCTCCATTTTGAGAATGGTTTATGTCCCGCCCTTAGGAGCCATGTGATCGGACACATGCTTCTGACATTTGAGTAGATTGTGGAGAGGGCCAATATCTATGAGTTAGATTGGGCCAGTTTGCAGAAGGCCCATGACCAGAGAGGAGATCAGAAGAGGAAGGCGCCCTCTGGTGGTTCCCAACAGCAACAGCATCATCCACAGCAGTGACGCACGACCCGAGCACCAGTGGCACCCCCAGCACCACCTTCGGGACCGTTTCCATGTACTTGCTTTGGATGTGGCAGGATAGGACATCATAGGCACGAGTGTCCCCATCCACAACAGTAGTAGTCGAGGGCACCACATCCACCTCCGTGACAGCCACAACAGCAGAAGCAGCGACCGCAGCACCAACCTCTGGGGCCTCCCCCACAACAGCAGAGGCAGCAGATCAGGCTGTCACAGCGACAGAAGCATCAGCAGAGACCTCAGAGGGGACCTGCACCTCCCCAACATGCCTAGGATAGATTTTATGCCGCCCAGCAGAACCCTCAGTCATCAGGAGGAGTCATCGAGGGTACTCTCCCTATTTTTGCATGTATTGCACGTGTATTATTTGATTCTAATGCATTACATTCCTTTGTGACCGATGATTTTTTTCGATCAACTGGGTTGTCAATGGAGTCTGCCCGTGAGGGTTTATCTGTATCGACGCTCTTGGGTAAGACTGCAGTATTAGACCAATTTTACTCATCTTACCCCGTCCTGATTGAGGATATCTTTCCTGTCGACCTATTCGTATTGCCGATGTCCAAGTTTGATGTCATTCTGGGCATAGATTGGCTCGTCAAGTACCGCATCATATTGAACTACTCCGCGAGGACAGTCATGTTCTGTATACCCGACTAAATGAGATTCTTTAGGGTCAAATTGATATTTGTCATAAATGCCGACACTAAAAGAAATATCAGTTCAGTTGGTAGTTAAGTAAAGTAGACTACCAATAATGTTGCGATAAAGTTGAGAATCAACACTTTTACCTGATTCATCTTTTGATAATCTTATTGTTGTACTCATAGGAGTATTAAAATTTCTACCTTTTTCAAATCTAAACATCATTACTAAAGTCAGTACATATTTGGTATAGGACATGAATATTCCGTCTCCGAGCTGTTTTACTTGTAGTCCAAAGAAAGTAATTTAGTTCGCCAGCCAAACTCATTTCAAATTCGAATTTCATAAGATTTACAAACTTTGAAGAAAGATCAGCGTAAGTAGATCCATAAATAATATCATCAACATATATTTGAACAATTAAGAAATTATCATTATATTTTTTGACAAACAGAGTTTTGTCAACACTACCCATAAGAAAATTATGACTAAGAAGAAATTTAGTCAATTTTTAATACCATGAGCTAGGGGCTTGATTTAAACCATATAATACCTTTTTAAGATGGCATACATTATCAGTGTAAGTTTGTAAGTGCTATGGTTTGAATCATCTTTGGTTGTCAAATTTTGTGTGTCAAAACCTCTATATGTGCCTTGTGGTTGTATCTTGTTAAATATGTTCGAGACACCACGTCAACACTTCGAGACAAGAAGATGAACTCCTCAAGTTAGTTCAAGCTACAATTTTGATAATATTAAAGAAATGTTCAAGTTGAAGACTCTAGCTCGAGTTTAAAGTCAAGACTCAAGCATAGTTAGGGAACTGAGCGCAACTCAAATTGACATTGACTTCAAAGCTTGTGAAGTGTTCAGGCTACATCAAGAAGAACTCAAGCTTCGTAAAGTTCAAAGTCTAAGCAATTGAAGGTTCAATGTCCTTACTTATTGAGGTTTGATTGACCTTAGGTTGACCTTTAAAGTAGGTCACTTTGGATACATAATTCATATATCTTTTATAAGTAATTTTAGTCTGTTCTAAGACTAGTCCTGGACCTTGTTTGACTAGTCCAAGCACTGGTTCGACCAGTCCAAGAAATTCCAAAACCAGTCGTAGTTTTGTTACAAATTATTCGGCTACGACTAGTCCTGGAGTCTGCTAGACCGGTCGTGAGATGGTCTCGACTCGACCTTCGACCAGTCATGGAGCTACGACTCAAACTCCAGCAACTAAATCAAGGGTCGCACGACTAGTCGTGTATGGGTCTCGACCAGTCGTGGACTGCCTACGACCGGTCGTGTAACGATTTTATCCGATCGCGCTCGAAAATTCAAAAATCCATTTCTTCTTCAACCAGTCATGGTGACCCTAGGACCAGTCAAAGACGAATTTCTGCAGCTATAAATAGCACATGAATTTCAAAGTTATTCATTGAAAATTAAGTGAATTTAAAGCTCCACTCTTAGATAAGTTTGTGTCTGTTCTTAAGCTATATTGTGCATAATTCTATTTTCTTTTGTTAGCTTTTTTACTATTTAATTTTATTCTATATTCTAATCTGATTTGAAAAGAGGAAATATTATTTTCCTTCTTCTTGGAATTAAAATAAAATAGAGCTAGCCTAATTTGATCTAATTTAAAATCAATTAGAACTTAGAACCATTATAAAGTGAGTATTAGACATTGAACTTTCATATTCGAACATCTACTCCAATTGGTTCTTCCGAGCTGCTACAAGAGGAGAAATCCAGGTATTTTACAATTCTGTAAATTTCTATTCTTTTGGTTTGTATTTGAGATTCGCCAGAAAAATTCCATTTGTATGGTTATCTGAGAAGAGCCAGAAAACTCAAAATAGTGTGGGTTTTTGGTTAAAAAGACACAATTGTGAAGGTTTTAGGTGAACCTGTGAAACCTATTTTGATAGTGGACGCTAATATCCTGTGTGAGGATATTAGGAGTGGAGTAGCATTCTGTGTGGCTATTGTGAAATAGTTGGTGTACACACAGGTGAACCACTATAACTCCTTGTCTTGTGGATTGAATGCTTGCTTAATTCTTTATCTTTCATCATTCAATTTTTGTACATGTGGATGTGAATGCTGTAACAATTTACATTTTAAGCAAGTGTGGAGAATGTTGTAATAAATTAGATTTAAATTTCTGTAATTCATTTCAATTCCTTGCTATTTATTTATTTCTATTCAGATTGAGTTCTTGATTCAAAAGACGTTCTAGAAATAAGGTTGTCCTACCATAACCCCTTGTTTATTATGGTGAAAGGTTGTCCTTAGAACTAAATTTATATCAATCTCTTAATGCTTGGTTATTGAGATTGATTTAATTTCAGCATTATGAATTGATTTATTATTGTAAGGCTATTTCTTTATTTTATTCCGCTGTATTTAATTTTAATTTGGCATAGTGTAAGACCCGTATCTTGGTCCGTACCTTTCCGTACACTCCCGCGGTCGTACCGGTCGAATTCCGGCAACTTTCGACCCTTAAACAATATCGACGCGCGACCTGGATTCATGTACCGACAACCCGAGTCGACTCAACCCGAGACCTATACCATAGCGATCGCGCCGTCGTTGCGGTTCCGATACCGCGACTCGCGCGCCAAGGCGATACCCTGATCAAGAGATATGAGCCAACGTTCGGTACGAGAAAACGCCGCGCGTTGCGAAAACTAAGGGAATCTCAACGATGTGTCACATCAATCACATCAATCCCATCAATCAATCACCCATCAAGCCATCACATGTCAAGTACACATCACTTCCATCCCTTTTCCCAAGCAACCACAAAAGTCTCCCAAACCCATACCTCTCTTACACAAAAGCCAACAAAGTCTTCTCAACCCATACCTTTCTTACACAAAAAGCCACAAAAGTCAAATTTCTCTTACACCACCATCACTCACCCATCCATCCATCACTCTCTCTCTCTCCCTTTACATCACTCTCTCTCTTACTCTCTTTCTCATTCCAAAACTTCCAAGCAACAAGAAATCCAAGAGTTCCATACGTATGGAATTTCTCCAAAATCCCTAAGCTTCAAGTGGCCCACCTTCCTACCCCAAAATCTCCCATCTCAACCCTCCATTCTTCATCTTAGCCATTGAAGTTGAAGATAAGGTGCCAAGGAACCCCTAGGAGCGAGAAGATCGGACGGTGGGTGCTTCTATAGGGTAGATTTTCTTGATTTTATGGTGGACCAAGTGAGGCCCATCGATCCATGGTGTGGATCTCACTTGGGACCCTTATTTGTGGCCGATGGACCACTTGGATCATCATGATCGTTCCATGATGGGGCCATTCTCCATGGACCCCATCATGATGCTTATTTTCATTTAGAAAGGTCATCTAGACCGTCCGTATCGGTGGAGAATGGATCTCCACCGTTGATTTACATTTTTAATGGTCCCATGTGCAAGGGATCCATTTATTGTATATTTCATTGCAAGGGAGGGCCCATAATGACGGGGTCCCTCCATCACAAGCCGTGTCCCACTCTCCATGTCTCTCTCTCTCTCTCTTTTTATTTTTTTTATTTTGTATTATTTTTATGGCATGTGATAAGGTGGTGTGGCCCACCTGAATGGATCCCACTTTGACATATTTATTTTTATTCAAGTGGGGCCCACCTTGGCCGTTACTCCCATGCCACCCATCAGTGGCGAGTCCACTTCATCAGGGCCCAAATACAAAAAAAAAAAAAAAAAAAAAAATTTAATGCATTGTCCAGCGTCTGGGACGCTGGACGTTATTTTTTTTGGAAAGAAGAAAATGGAAGAAAAGAAGGTTTTTGGGTGTTCCCTTGCATAGGCCCCACCATGATGTATTTGAGTAATCCAAGTCGTCCATCCTCTTACCTACGGTGTTTTAGCCGTTGGGTAGAAGTTTGGGGTTGATTGGAAGATCTGGTGGACCATAATATCAAAGAATGCATCACTACCATTCAAGATTATTATTTTATTTTATTTCACTGTCTAAGCATCAAAAAAATTCAAACTCTGGACTCATTTGGACGGCCTCGAGCCGCTGAACACAATGGCCGGGATGGATTTCTGAAAAACGGACCCTACGTACACAAGACCTCAGAAAAATGAAATTTTCCGATTTTTTTTTTTGAGGCTGCCTCCCTCTCTGTCCTTGGCAGCACGCTGCACGCTGCAGCGTGCAGCGCCCGGGCGGGCGGACGTCAGCAGGCTACCCACGGCTGCTGCCGTGGGCCCCACCTTGATGTATGTGACTCTTCCACACCGTTCATCGGGTGGGCCATCCCCTAAAGTGGCCCCCCTCCAAAGATGAGTCAGATCCAAAACTCTGGTGGCCCACACCACGCGAAACAATGTGAATTGAATCCTACCGTTGAAAGGTTTTTGGGGCCCACAGAGGTATTGAATCAAGCTGAAATTTTTGTTTTCCCTCCACCTAGGCCCGAGAGGCCTTATGAATGGCTCGGATGGCATTTGGGGTATCATGGTGGGCCACATCCGTGGACCCCACCATTAATGTACGTGTCTTAACCCACCGTCCACCGGCTGTGGACGGTGGACTCCCACCATGATATATGTATTGTACTCCACCGTCCAGTGGACGGTGGGGCCCCCCTTGTGGCATTTATGCTTTGTCAGCACTGTCCACTGGACAGTGGGACCCACTATGATGCATGTGATGCATCCGAACCGTCGATCCATTAAATTGTTTAAGGCCTTTGGGGTTAAGCCCATTTGTCTACAAAAGGCCTATGGGCTAGACCCATTTGAGTTATAAAAGGGTCTATGGGCTAGGCCCATTCGAATTTCAAAAGGCCTATGGGCTAGGCCCATTTGGTTTGTGAAATGTTTATGGGCTAGGCCCATTGAATTCATTCTAGGCACAAGGATTTAGGCCCATATGATGTGTTGCAAGTCCATGGGACTAGGCCCCTTCGATGTACTTCAAGGCCCATGTAATTGGACCCCTTTTTGTTAAAATTTAAAGCCCATGGAGGTAGGTCAATTGTTATATGTAAGACCTAGGGGTTTAGGCCCACTTTGACATACGTACAAGACTCATGGATTAGGCCCATTTGAATTGTTTAAGGCCTAGGAATTTAGGCCCATTCAACTCATACAAGGCCTCTGGGTTGAGGCCCAGTGATATACATTTGGGGGCCCAATTGTGTGGCCCATTTGATACATATTAGACTCATGTGACTAGGTCCAACTGATGTAATCCAAGGCCCACGGGTTTTGACCCATTGCAATGCACTTAAGACCCATTGGTGTGGCCCATTTATATGGCCCATCTGATGAATAAAAGGCCCATAAGATATGGCACATCTGATGAATAAAGGGCCCATGAGATGTGGCCCATTTGATATATATGTAAGGCCCAATGGGAGGAACCTAAGGTCCATTGCAATATGTAAACCCAACACCGATTATGTAACGGTGTTTAAGAAGATTGTACCTGGAATGCAATGTGGGTTTGACGTCCACATTGCGAGTGTAATGTTGGTTGGATGTCCACATTACGACTCTCCTTAGGGCCCATTACCGGCCGTACTTGCCGTGTATAGGCCATCCAAGTCCGTCTGCATTGTAAAATAGTTCATTTCATTATAACATGTTTAGTATAGTTTCATGACTCATGATCATATGCATCATATGTATGCTTGATATGAGGACTGACTGATCATAGCATATGCCTTCGGGCAGGTTGTTATGGGCTCCTGGTTAGGCAGTATTGCCCTACATGAGCGCACGATATGCGCATGGATTGTTGCATGACTGGACAGCGTGAATCATGCATTTCGCACTTGTGTGACATGGGTATTGTACGCCCTAGCAACATCAGGGCCGTAGCCTCCACAGACGCATCGTGGTTGGCAGGATTGGATCCCGAAAATCCTGTTCTACATGGGGTACTATAGATATCCCTGGGTGAAAGTCTCTAAACCCTTATGGTACCAAGAGGTTGCTCCAACGTCTAGACTGAGTGGGTAGATGAGTACTGAGTGCCGAATACCAGTTGGCTATGCTCTCCACTGTGTCGTGGTCGGTTGGAAGGGGGTGCGGCCTTACCCGCCCGAGTGTAGGGGGCAATGCTAGGCTGAGTTTGACCAGCTCGAGGAATGGGTCCGCTATCGACGAGTCGCGCCCGATATTGGCAGACGGATAGTGAGGTCTTTTCCACTTACCTTATTGCGCGCGATGTGGCGGCAATCTGGTTTAGAGTGTACTAGACCCCGGTGATATTCCATACTTTGAGCTGTATTGATGTGTGGACATTGATGAGTATCTGTATGCTTGAGTTGCATTGTACATTGCATGGCCTTGGGATGGCCGATACCATTCATGTCTTGCATTGCATAGCCTTGGTACGGCTCATGACGTTTTGGTTCCATCTGCATATTCCGCATTACTCTGACATTGCATTCATATTACTACCTTGCGCACACACTTTCACCACCCTCTAAGCTTTCTGTAAGCTTATGCATGACCGTTGCGTGCAGGTGACGTTGGACTGCAGCAGCGCTGAGGCAGGAGCACGTTGCTGATCATTTTGGAGTTTTTGTTATTTGCCATTGTATTTCCCTTTATGCTCATTGTACTTGTAAAATTTTTTGATCATAGTGGAAATGTAATGGAGTGCTTGGTTGTTGTTTGTGGGTTATGCCTTTGGTTATGCTTATTACGAATCAAATTGATGTTGAAAATCCTCCTCGTATCATCCCAGGATCGGAACCTGGCGAATGGGAGCTAGGAGCCGAGAATGGGGTTCTACGGAGGCTGTCGGCGCCGGATTCGGCGATCGGGAATTTTGTGAGCCCGGTTTCCGAGTTTGGGGCGTGACACATAGTCCTATTCACCCCCCCCCCCCCCCCCCCCCTTAAAGACATATAGCTTGGCCATTTCAAAGTTTGGGATCTTCAAAACCCTTTAGTTGTTTAACGTAAACTTTCTTATTTAAATCACCATTTAGAAAAGTATTCTTAACATCTATTTAATATATTTTGAAAATTTTGTAACAAGCAATGGAGATAAATAATTTGATAGATTCAAGACGCGTAACTGGCACAAAGGTTTTATCATAATCAATACTTTCAATTTGAGTATAACCTTGCACAACTAGTTGTGTCTTGTTTCTAATAATATTTCTAAGTTCAACAAATTTACTTTTGAAGATACATTTGTTTCCAATCACATATTTATCCGATGGTCTTAAAACAAGATACCATACATCGTTTCTTACAAATTAGTATCAATTCATCTTGCATGGCCATGATCCAACTTTCATCATTTAGTGCTTCATTTACATTAGTTGGTTTAATTTGGGAAGTGAAGCAAACATGATTGCATACATTTTCAAGCTGTCATCTGGCTTGAACACCAATATGAGAGTTACTAAGTATTTGATCGCTCGGATGATCTTTGACTAACCTTAACTCGATATTATTTGATTTAGATGATGGTTTTTCTTGATTAATCAAAATGACATCATTATCGCCATTATCTTAATTAAGATTGGGAATGATCAGTTGATCACCAATTACAACGTTTATAGATTCTTGTATAGCCTCAGTTCTTTTATTTAAAATCCGATATGCTTGACTATTTAAAGTATATCCTAGAAATATTCCCTCATTGCTTTTAGTTTCAAATTTGTCCAAATTTTCTCAGTCACATAAAATAAAGCATTTACTTCTAAAAGTGAGAAAATACTTAACAAAAAGCTTTTTGTCAAACCATAATTCATAAATTGTTTTATTTCTAGTTACTCTTATGTAAACATGATTAATTATATAGCATGCAGTACTCACAACTTCAGCTTATAAATTTTTAGGCAATTTCATACTATTTAGCATTATGCTAGCCATGTATTGTAAAATTCTATTTTTTCTTTTAGTAACCTCATTTTGCTGAGGTGTTTTTCGAGCAGAAAATTCATGTAATATGCCATGGTCATTACAATATTTCTCAAAATTGTTATTTTCAAATTCAGTTCCATGATCACTTATAATTCTGATAACGAATAATTCCTTTTTAATATGGATACGCTTTATAAGTTTTTGAACTTCATTAAGAACATTTGACTTTTCTCTTAAAAAGGCTACCCATAAATATCTACTGTAGTCATCAACTATAACTAGGAAATATTTCTTTTCGCCTCTACTCTCCGTTCTAGTTGGTTCGACTAAATTCATGTGGAGTAGTTCTAGAGGTCTTGTAGTGGCTAAGGAGTTCACTTTCTTGTGACTACTCCTAATTGCTTACCTATTTTTATTTTTATTTTTTCAATTTAGGTAAGCCATGCAATTGATCTCTTTTTCTCAATTTATATAGATCTTTATAGTTTACATGTTCAAGACGTTGATGCCATAATTCAGTCTCGTCTGTTTGGACCATGTAGTATCAATGATTCATTAAGCAAGAGTCATCAATTACATAGTAATTTTCAGACGTTCTGTGACCATTTAATATCACATGTCCTTCATTATTAATTTTCTCACATCCGTAATCCAAAATTTTCACATTATGTTTATTATCACAAATTTGAGATATACTAAGAAGATTACATTTTAAGCCTTCAACATATAAAATATTTTTAAAGATAGGTAAGTTAGGAAGTTGCACAATACATTTGTTGATTATCTTGCAGTTGCTATCATCTCCGAATGTAATTGAGCTGCCATCGATTTGGTTGATGTTTGATAGAATAACTTTATCACCTGTCATATTTCTAGAACATCCACTATCTATGTACCATCTTGAATGACTATTTGTTTAAAAGCTATGTGGATAACATGACACTTAACCTTTGGAACCCATTTCATTATGGTTCTAGGTTTAGGAGGGTCTCTAACCTTTTATTATGTTTGGGAGTTAGGATTTTTTCTATTTCTGTTTACTCCGTTCTCACCAGAGTTGGATTTCAACAACTCTTTAAGCAAGTCCACAATTTTATCAGCTAAAGGAGGATTTCTATTATTTCTCCTTTGATATTTGTGGTAGTTGGCATATATTTTTACATTAGAGGCTTCTTGAAATGATTTTTCATTTTTGAAGTTATTCTTTTTACAGTTTAACTTTTTTAGAGTTTTTGCTTTAAAGTTTGAGGATTCTCCTTTTACAAAAGTAGGAGCGGAATCCTTAAATTTTAAAATGTTATTTTTAATATAACCCAGTCCAGATTTCTCACCACATCGGCGAGATGAGGTTGAAAATTTTTTAAGTTTTTGGTCACCTTGGGTATATTTCCAAGTATCTTTTAAACTTTTAAGGGAGAAAACCTCAATTTTTAATATCTCATTTTTAGATGTAAGATTTTGCAATTTAGAATTTTTCAGACTTAAATCTAATTTAGCCTTTTCAAAATGATCAGAAAAATAATATTTTTCTAAAATAGCATTTTTAAGTTCTAATTATAATTTTGCACATTTTTCTTTTTGAATTTTTAATTTGGCCACAATCTTGTAACTTTCTCTGTATAGGGCATCATGTGCAACTTGAAGATCATCTTCATTTTCAAAGTCACTTCCTGAATTTTCATAATCATCTGAGGAAGTGATTCTGGCTATAGTCATAAAGGCTTTCAGATCATTTACAGTTTCCTAGTATGATTCATTAGTTTCTAAATTAGTTTCAGATTCTGATGTTTCATCCCAAGTAGCAATCATGCCTTTTCTTCTCGATTTATCATTTTTAGGACATTTAGAAACAAGATGCTCATATTCAGAACAATTGACACATTGGGTGTTTTTAGTTTTAGATTTCCAATAGTTTGATTTTTCTTTTCTTTTGTTAAATAGTTTTTAAAAATCTATTCTTTTCTTATTTTTAAAATTTTTATAGAATTTCTTTGCCAACATAGCCTTATCGTTCTCATTTTCCTCAATATTTGAATTTACATTAGAATCCTTCAATTTAGATTAAGAGGATTTGAGGGCAATTGACTTGTTCTTAGGAGCCATGAAATTCAGTTCGTAAGTATGAAGAGATCCAACTAACTCATCGACTTTCATAGTATCAATATCCTTCAATTCTTGTATAACAGTAACTTTTGAATTAAACCTATCATGAAGCAATCACAGTATTTTTGCACAGATCTTACTTTTAGGGATTCTATCTTCAAGACCCCATATAGAATTGATTATGTTTATTTAGTTTCATATAGAAATCTATAAATGACTCATTTTCTTCCATACGAATTTTCTCAAATTTTATTGTGAGGATTTGGATCCTAGACTTTTTTACAATGTTAGTTCATTCATGTATGATTTAAAGTATATCCTATGCTTGTTTAGTTGTATCACACGAAATGATTCTTTTGAATTCATCTACTGATAGAGCACAAGTTATTACATTTAAGGCTTTAACATTAGCACTACTTTCACTTTTCTGAATAGTCATCCAAAAAGTATAAGTGGTTTCTTTTATGGATGTGATTCCATTCGCGGCTACTTTCATTTGCCACACACTCTTATAAATATATTTGAGGAAAATCATCATCTTGCCTTTCTAATATGAATAGTTTGAGCCATCAAAGAGAGGTGGACTGGTAATGGATTAACTTTTGAAATTTGACATCTCATAGTTATGGATCTAGCTCTAGGAGGTAAATTCCAAAAAGAGCAACCTCGCTCTAATACCACTTGAAAGATGAGCTATAAATGTTCTTTTGGGGGGGGGGGAGAGTGAATACGACAATACCAAATTCTTTGAAATAAAGCAGAATAAACAATCTCAATCGCACAAAGTATTGAAATCTTGATTTAAAATAATTTGTAAGACAACCTTCACCTAGTATTTTAGGCAAGATAAGCTTATATCACAATGTCTTTAAAATCAAACTTTCAAACTAGCAAGAGACAATCAAATAAATACAACATTTATAACAAATAACGAAATAAATATAACATTCACAACAAATAATGAAATAAAAAACCACCACATAGGCACAATGGGTTATATTGGTTCGGTGCTTAAACCCACACCTACTCTAGTCCCAAAGTTACTACCCTCATAAATTTGGCTCTCACTCTTTCATGGTTTTCATAGGTTCACCTTAACAACCTCTTTACAATTCTTGTGATTTTCATGGGTTATCCTAACAAAAATCTCATTTGTGGTTTTCACGGACTATCAAAAATTAACCCATAGAGATTTTCGGGTTATCTCAGAAAAAACCTAAATAAGAAAATAATAATTGACAATTTATACTTATGTTTAAATGACAATTCGAAGATGTAGTCGAGGCTTGAAGCAGCATTCTTATTTCTTAAGTGTTGAAGAGGCAATATATGCTCAACAAGAAAGAATATAGAGATCTAATATATTTCAAGGAATATAAACCCTAATGCTGCAGATTCAATTCTCTATTTCTAAAGTAAAGCATAGATTACTCTGTAATTACATTTAATATTAACTTGATAAAGGAAATTGAATAAGCTAAACATAAATAATAGTTACCACACAAATAGCTTTGGGAGAACCTGAGTCTCTCTAACTTGCAGAAGATTTATCAGTGAATTTTATTTTAGAATATAATGAGAGAAGGTCCCTATTTTTTAAACTTTTAAATCTAAAAACTTGGTTGAAACTAAAGTTAGGTTAACCGAAGTAAGTTGGGCGGACTGAACTTCAATGAACTTATACTATATATTAATCATTTAAACCATTTTTCAAAAAGACTTAACCTAAGGTCTTTCTAGGGTTATTCCACCTAGTAGTTGACATATATAGAGATCTTAATCTTGAAACTGTGCATTGTCTTTAAGTTTTGAGATGTTGAGCCAATCTTCATGAGATGTCAAAGAAGACTGAAGTGTACTTGCAATTTGAACGGTATCTTTATCTATAAAATTTGACAACTTATGTGCGCTACAAATAAGACCACTTATAGACATCCATGGAAATGTTATCCCACTTCCAATCGGCTAGTGACAAGGGATAAAGAAGGCGTGGAGGCTTGCGATGCTCTGGATTTACCTGTTGACATACCATATACTTCGCCACGAAAGTGGTTATATCTCGCTTCATATTATTCCACCAATACTAGCGCCTTACATCTTGATACATCTTCATATTGCCTAACTAAATAACAAGCTTGGAGTGGTGCACCTCGACCATAACAACTTGCCTCAACTCTGGAATATTCGGTATGTATACAAAACCCTGATATATGAGTCCGCCATCAATGCCGACTCGCCAATCGGGTGCATCACCATTCTTGAATTTATCTTTCATTTTCTTGAGCCATTTATCCTAATCCTTCATAGTGAGAATCTGACGTACCAAGGTCGGCTCTACTTTCAAAAGGGCCAGAAATGTATTTGGTTCATCTAACGTTAGTTAAATATTGAAGTCCTAAATGAACTTCATCATTTCTCATTCCTTTATTATAAGATGGACCATCATCTCATGTTTCTTCTTGCAGCTCAAGGCGTCGGCTATAAGATTTTCCTTTCCCGGATGGTAAGACACTTCAAAATTGAAGTCTTTACCGACGCTAACGCATGTTTAGATATTTTTGTGTGAAGATATTTTTTAGGCTTTTATGGTTGCATAACATCTTAAACTCCTCTCCATACAAGTAGTGTATCCAGATTGTCAATGAGAAGACCAGTACTGTGTGCACTAGATCGTGTGTCTGGTAATTATCCTCGTGTTTCTTTAACTACCTCGAAACATAGGCAGTCACTTTCTCATTCTACATCAACACACAACCCAATCTGATTTTCGACGCATCACTATATACCACATATTTCTGTAAGTGCCTTGGTTTTTCAGTAGCATGTGTTTATGTCTTAAGTCGGTTGAGCCTCATTGGAACACAAAGACAACTGAAGACTTGAAGACTTATAGCATCAAGGCTTAAAGACACAGGTAAATTGAAGTGCCTTAGTGAAACTAGCCTTAGACCCCTTTAGTTCCAAAATAACATACTTCTAGATAATTTGATTTAATAAGAAAACACTTGATTGATGATTAAAGCCTTAGAACCAAGATTGCACAAGTTCATTAGGCTAAGAGAGGTATTCCGGGGTTTTTCAATTTGACCTAGACAATTTCGGTCTAGCCGTAAATGAACAAAGTGTCATCTAATAAGCAATCAGAGAATTCATCACATTTTCAGTCCAAATGGTTGAACCTTTAGCTCGATTTGTTCCAACCGAAATATCCATTCTGTCCAACTGAAAGGGTTGATTTTTGTCTAGTAACTTACTGGACTCACCCTGGATATTTTTGGTCAAACTGAACCTTCTTATCTCCGATCGAACAACTAGCCATTAAAGATCCATTGGGGCTTTTTTCTTATAAATTTGGCACTCGAACCATGGCAAATCAGATGGATTTTTCATGGTTTTAAAGCCTCTATGTTTACAACTCATTTTCACTACATTGAGACTCTAAACAAAAAAAAGTTCATATTATCTTCCTTATAATTCATCACTCTAATGAGCATTCCAAGCTCCATTTGAAGATGTACATGTTCTATTGCATTCTTTAGAAGTTAGACACTAATCCTATAGGTAAATCATTTTTCTATCATCTTTTAAAATGCCCATGTAGGTGAATCCCTAATTGGAACCAACTATCTCATTAGTTGTAGGAGATTCCACCATCCCCCTCTCCTTTTGCATTGGCACTCTCAAAAGTAAGATCATCGCAAGGTAGCCAATCGAAGGAGATGAAGAAGATTCACTTCGAAGATTGGGGCAGCTGATTCTAATGTGAAGAAGCATATCAAGAAAGACATTATCAATAGGGTTCATCTAACTATACTCAAGTCTTGTATAAATTTGAGTATAGAGTTTGAAACCCCAAATCAACTAAGTCTATGTGTGAGCAAGTAATAGTGTGTACGTAAAAGTTATTGGTGAGCCTATAGAAAACCTTTGTTAATCTTTTTATATGAGTCTCCGACAGGAGTGTATGTAGTCTTTGTGCGAGCCTCCGGTAGGAGTGTATGTGGATCCTTGTGTAAGATCATAAATGTTAGTGGTGAACGTTTAGAAAACTGTTGTAAAGGCTAATGGTTAACCTATAAAAAATCATTGAGATAATGAAATTTGAAAAACTCAAGTTTGAGTTTGTCATTTGAAAGTGGAGTAGGGATTTAGCTAAACCATTATACATCATTGTGTTTGCAATTGTTGACATGTATGCATTTCTATATTATGCTTATGATTTAATTAGTTCATTGTATATGAATGCATGAATAGATTGTATACTAGGTGTTTAGTTTAGTGCGCACACACTTGATATCTCAATCCCACATAATAGACTACCTGTCACATATAATTGTATCTTTATAGTATTTGATCTTGAACACGCTTAATTGAATTAATTGGCAAATAATTTTAAGTGGTCTTATTCAATCCCTTTAGAACTTAGCCATAATTCTAAACTCCCAAAGCTTCTGCGCAATTTAGATTTGCATCAGAGAGGGTTACTCTTTAAGGACTTAACTGTCTAGAGTGTGATATGTAAGATCTTTACAATGATCTCTAACAATGAGGGGAGTTTCATCTCATGACCACAGTATTTTGATGGGTCTAACTTATTGGAAGGCAGGACTGAAGATATTTTTGAGATCCCTTGACCCTATGGTTTGGAAGATCATAAACCAAGGTTGGCATATATTGGTGGAACAAGTAGTGGTAGATGGTGTCACCATTACCACTCCCCAAGATAAATCTAAATGGAGTGTTAATGAGAGAAATAAATATGACCATGATGCCAAAAGCTCTAAATGCTATATACTATGCGGTTTCATAAGATGAATTTAAAAGAATATGTACATGTAAAACTAGTAAGTAAGCATGGAATATTTTAAAAACTACCCATAAGGGAACAAGCACAGTTAAACATTCTAAGCTTTGGCTCTTAACCACATAATTTGAAAATATTAAAATGGAAGAGGATGAATTTTTTATAGAGTTTTATTCTAAACTGAATGACATTTGCAATTCCACATGAAGTTTAGGAAAATGAGCCCTAAAGAGCCATATTTTTTAAAAAATCCTTACGTCTTTATCGGAGAGATTCACCTCCAAAATAACATCCATTTACAGAGTGTAGGGATATAAATAGCATGAAAGTAGAAGAACTCGTAAATTTCTTACGTACTTTGAACTACACTTTAAGACCCCATTTAAGAACAAACACATTATCATAAAATCTTCACATAGGCACAAAAAAAGAATCTAAAGATGATATTGATGATGAAGATGAATATGAAGACGAAGAAATGACCTTAATCACTAAAGAATTTATGAGGTTCTTCAAGAAGAATAGAGAAAAAAATTTATGACAAAAAGGGTAAGTCGTTGGCCCTATACGCATTGGTATACCTTTCAAAAAATCAAAAGAAAACCAATATTACAACTATGAGGGTTATGGTCATGTTGCCTTTGTGTGTACTAGTAAAATTAATTCAAAAGGAAAAAGAATGACATCAACATGGGATGATTCTGAAGATTCCAAATCAGATTTTAAGGATTCCCATATTGATAAAGACCTCAGATCTCTACGAGTTTTGTGTTAGTGCACTGATCTATGCATCCTGATTTGTCAATCACATAAGTCCATGTGTCATGTAGTCGGTTTAGCCTTTGGAAGCTAAATATCAAAGATACAAGAAGACAAGAGCATCAATGAGCAAAGAACAAGTAAAAAAGATGCCTTTGTGACACTAATCCTTGACCCAAAATAACTCTTTGACCTCTACATGATATACGCTTAATATGAAAACCTAAATGATCATCCATTAGCCTTAACAACCTAAGTGGAACATGATAAATAAGGCTAAAAGATGTACGAAGATGTTGTGAAAACATATGCCCAAAAACAATAGTTTTCAATGCTGCTCGATCCCATCGAGCTATCATCGATGGTCCCCTCGATGACATCGATCGAGAATCAAAAATGCCGAGTAAGAAATCACATTTCTTTCTAATTTTCTCGATGACATTGAGGCCACCTTCGATGGCATCGAATATTAAGTTTAATGGCATTGAAGGTCTATCGATGACATCAAATGAGTGAGTCAGATATGTCTAGCAAGAATATCTTATTTTCTTAATGGCATCGAGTGTCACTTTGATGACATTGATGCCTCATTCGATGACATCAACAGAGGCGTTTCTGCCTTTTTTTTTTACTGTTGAAATTTAAACTTTTTATAAAGGGCATTCAGTTCTTAACATTTGAATGGATTTTTAGTGCAATAAAAGCTTATGTGAATCCATGTTTATATCCCTCATCTTAAGCCTCTATACCATTGAGTTCTAAGTCATCTTTCTTGAGATTAACACTTAAATGAGGATTTCAACCTCCACCTTTGAAGATGTGCTTAAACTCTTCCATTTTCTAGAGATTAGACTTATCCTTTATAGTCATACCATTATTTAAATCCTCTAAAAGACTCATCTAAGTGAATACCATAAGAAATATAACTTTCTATTAGTTTTAGAAGATTCAACCAACCTCCCATTACCTTGGTCACCTCAAAGGAGCATCACATGCAAGGTGATTGATCTTGGAGATGAAGAATTGGAAAATTATCGGCATCGTGAATAGGGGAGCATTGGGGAGCTGGTTGAAGCACGAGAGAGAACGATCATGCAACCTATGAAAGCACTCCAAAAGGGGCTCAATTTAACAATTAAGTTGTCAAGTGTACAGGTCCATATACTCTTTTTCCTTGTGTAGGATTGAAGATAAAAGTTTGTGACACAAACTTGACTATGTTCGTGTATAGGACCTTGGCTCTTGTGTAGAGCCTAAATCCTAGGTTCTTGTGTAGTACCTTGGCTCTTTTTTAGGGCCTAAATCAAGTTCTTGCGTAGGCCACTAAACACGAGTGTTTGCATGTCAGTCTCCGTGAAAGCCTCTGGTGGGAGTAAACGTAGGGCCTTATGTAGGACTAAGGTTATTTGTTAACCTAAGGAAAACCAATTAAAGTCTCTTGTGGGAGTCTCGATGGGAGTGTACATACCAGGTTCTTCTGTAGGACCTTAGCTCTTGTGGAGGGCTTAAATCTTGGGTTCTTGTGTTGGACCTTAGCTCTCGTATAAGGTCTAAATCTTAAAGTCCTTGTGTGTGGCTGTAAAGGTTAGATGTTAACCTGATTTAAAACCTTCAATAGTGAAATTCGATATACTCATTAATTGAGTGCATCCGCCGGGAGTGGAGTAGCCAAGTATCCGAACCACTATACATGATTGTGTTTGGGATTGTTATTGG
This sequence comes from Magnolia kwangsiensis, assembly GCA_037074715.1. Taxonomy (NCBI): domain Eukaryota; kingdom Viridiplantae; phylum Streptophyta; class Magnoliopsida; order Magnoliales; family Magnoliaceae; genus Magnolia; species Magnolia kwangsiensis. Next base: position 101,577,487 of record CM073578.1, read on the forward strand.
CGCATCTGTTCAATTATGCTTATATGTTGAATGCTTAATTATATGCATGCATGATTAGATGAGTGCTAAGAGTTGACATCTCACACACACGTGTAGACTGTCTTGTTATAGAATAGTTGCTTATTGGCATATCATTTGTAGTCTATGTGATTGGACCCTCTAATGGTTGGAAGCCTTAAAGTTAAATTTTCTTACTTTGTTTAATTGTTAATTACTTTAAGTTAAGAAATTGGGTTTTAAAAGGCATATTTTTAACTAGGTCCTAATCTCACCCCTCTAGGACATATCCTTCATTGTTTAGCCAAGCTTCTTCACGTATAGTCATGGTAATCCCAATACGCCACAGGCAAACTTTCATTCTGATTGTCTTCAGCACTGCTACTCTCCCTATGACTAGAGACATTGGAGGAAATTTCAACCATAACACCTCAAAATAAGAAGAAGAGAATCCTCTAATGAAGAAGAAGATGATGAAAGAAATGTCAAATTGCAAGAAGCCTATAACCTAATTTTCACTAAAAATTTAAAGATTATTAAAAAGATAGGTCTAGTAAAGGTTGAAAAGAATTAATTGATTAACTAGCTTGAAGAAGTAAAATATGAAAATTTCTCCTTAATTCAAGCAAAGAAAAATCTTAAGTCTAATCTCGATGAGACTTTGGAGAGATATGCAGGTCTTGAATTTGAACATGAGACAGTTAAATTTAAAAATCAAGACCTGAGATTAAAAGTTAGCCAAATTAAATCTTCTCTTGCTAATTTTAAGGTTAAGGTTGCCCAAGGAGAAGAACAAATAGGAAAATCTTTAGGTATGGATAAATAGCATATGGATAAGAGAGTCTTGTACATAATAGGAACACTGTTGTAATAACCTCTATCTCTTCAGTGATAAAAAATGAGTTGTCTGCTTCTAGAAGTAGATTGAGAGCCTCTTCGGTATGCCATAATTGTGAATATGTGGGCAACTTGAAGTTTAAATGCCTCATCTCTGAAAGGCCATAATCCACCTTAGTCCTGAACCAAATAAGTAAATTTATTGCAACTGAAAAAATAACGCACACAAAGAAGATTTCTCCTAAAAGATCACTCGAGAAGAAGAAGTTCTCCACCCCTCCGAAAATGAACAATCATATGAGGGAGTTAGTCAATCAAATTTCCATTCTAAATGAAAAATACTAGGAAAATGATAAGTTGGGGCAATGACCATGAGGGTAGGAATCGAATAGGAAAATCATTTACCAAAAATAGATCTCCAAATAGGGTCTCACCTAAGAGAGTTGAATTTAAGAAAGAAATGCCCTCTGTCAAAAATAATCCGGGTCCTAAAAAATTCACACCCCAGTAGGTTGTGAAAAAGGATAGATGATTTTTGTTGATATACGTGTTCTTAATAGGTAAATCTAAGGATTATAGCCTCATTATCATTTTGTTTAGTTTAGGTTTAAGTTGTTTCATTTTTATTTTGCTAAACTATCTTGGTCATGTTGCTTATATCTCCTTGAATGACCATATCTTACATGCTCCATTAAACTCAAATGTTTATATGTACACTAATTGCATTCCTTATCCATTATGCGCTTATTACTATATCTATGATTTATAAAGCTTCACATATTTCCATGATTATTGGTATACCCATGGAATTTGATCTTTGTCAATTGCTAACAAAAGGGGAGAGAAATCAAGATCCCACCAAAACATGTGTGGAACTCTGTTTTGCAAGTTCACTTTGTTACATGGATTTGATGGAGTTAGGGGGAGTATTTTAGGAAAGCATTGTGCAGTGTGTCTACATGTCATGTCTATTTATTTATGTTGTCATTGGCATGTAAATTTTGAGTGGGGTTCACCATAACAGGGTCTAGTTTAGGTTTTGTCATGTAATTGAAAAAATGGGGAGATTGTGAGTGCATCAGTTTGTCAATAACGTGTCTATTTATCTTGAGTTGGTTGAGCCCTATTGGAAGACAAAAATAACTGAAGACTTGAAGACTTACATCATCAAGGCTTGAAGACACAAGTAAATTAAGGTGCCTTGGTGAAACTAACCTTAGACCCCTTTAGCTCTAAAACAATCTACCTTTAGATGATTCGATTTAATAGGAAAACACTTGATTGATCATCATAGCCTTAGAACCAAAATTACATGAGTTCATCAAGCTAACAGAGGTATTCTAGGGTTTCTCAATTCAGCCTGGATCATTTTCGGTCCAACCACAAATGATCAAAAGAGTCCAACAAGCAATTTAAAATTCAACATATTTTTGTCCAACCGGTTGACCCTTCAGCTCAATTTCGTCCAACCGAAATATCCATTCGATTTGACTAAAATGGTCAATTTTTGTCCAATAACTTACTAGACTCACCCTAGCTATTTTTGGTCGAACCGAACCTTATTAGGTCCAACCAAAAAACTAGCCATTAACGATCCACTGGGGCCTTTTCTTATAAAATTACACTTGAACCTTGGCAAATAAGATGTGTTTTTCATGGTTTTAGATCCTATATGCTTACAACTCATTTCCATTACATTTAGACTATAAACCAAAGAGTTCATGTTATCTTCCTTGTGATCCACACTCTAATGAGTATTCTAAGCTCTCATTTGAAAATATAAATGTTCTCTTACATTCTCTAGAAGTTAAATACTAATCATATAGGTAAATCATTTTTCTATCATCCTCTAAAATGCCCATCTAGGTGAATACCCAATTGGAACCAAATATCCCATTAGTTGTAGGACATTCCACCATCCCTATCTCCTATTACTGATAATGCCTAAATATTGCATATATATCATCTCAATTACATTACCTTTTCTTGTAATTAAGTATTAATTTAATTTAATTATATATGTTTTCTTCATGCGATGTGATTTTTGACCTAAGAATGAATATGTGCTAAAAAGGATAGATTAAAGCTAGAAAAGAGGTAAAGTTGAAGATGATGAAGAATTGAAGATTTGAAGGACATTATTGAAGAATTTAAGTGTCAAAGATCCAAGAAAATCAAGTACAAAGGATAAAGAAAAGACTGAAATATCATAAAGTACAATAATAGAAATAATAGAAGATTTGGTCCCCCCTAACGTTAGTTTGGTCCAATCAAATGTGCACAGAATAGTCCAGCGAGAAGCTTTAATTTTTAGAGATAATTAGGCTCATTACTTAGGTGCGACCGAAGGAAGGAGAGTTCGGTGTGACCTAAGGGAGACAAAGACTTTAAATATATTTTCATTAAATTTGGTTGTAGTCAAAGGAATCTTTTGTTAAACTCAATGCGACTTCGGTAAGATCGAATGTGATTATCAGGGTGACCGAAGTATAACATAAGTGCATAAAATTGAAATCGATGTGAGTTTTTCCTATTTAAATGGATATTTTAAGCTTTCCTAGATATGAATTAAGGATTGAGAGAAATACCTAGAGGTGGTAGAGCTTTCAAAGAGCCATCCTTCTTTTTCATTCCCTTAAATCTGTTTTTTTGTCCTGGTTGTTCTGTTTAAGATGTTAGTCATGTTAGGCTAATCTCTTATCTAAGGCTATGGGATGAAACTTGTATTTCAATTACAATATTTAGCTTATTTGATTTAATAACATTGGTTTGAATGATGATAATAGATTGAAATAGATTTGAATTTACTTTAAAGTTTTTGATTTGTTTGTTTCTGAAGCATTACAGACACAATGAATGCTTTGGTTTAAAAATTGTTTAGCCTAAATTAGAGAAGGATTCAATCTATTGGTGCCTAAGGGTACATTAAATACTTTTGATTCCCTGCGATTGAGATTCGAGTGCTTCATGAGAGAATCGTTCAGTTGAAATCATATCTTATTGGTGTTGATGATTGATTTAATAGAACTATCTTATGATTGGATTAGATATGAGTTCGATTCCAAGTGAGTTATAAGCATTAAATCAATGAATGAGATATTATGATTGCTATAAGTGGATTCTTATATACTTAGTATTTTATTTTCATTATTTTAATTTTTTTTACACCATTGGATTAAAAAATTAGATAAATAATTACTTTTAAACTAATTCTAAGTTGTGTTCCCCATTCCTTGAGGATTTAACCTCGGTCTCACCAAGTTATTACTACATCGCTGCCCTACACTTAAGGTTGTCAATCCTTGGGTTAGATGAAGTTTTTGACGCTGTTGCTGGGGAGTGCTATGATCACAATTAAGTTTAGTTTTTCTAGGTTTGATTGTTTATTTTAGGTTAGGTTTTTCTAATATTTTGAAAATTTGTAACTTAGGGTTTTAGATTTTCTAATTTCAGATTTTTTTTTTAAGGTTTATATTTTTTTTAGATCTTCTAACATTACTAACACCGTTTGCTTGTTTTTATTTGTATGATCATCTAGTTCTAGTCCCTCTCTTCTGGTAACATCTTTCCTTGCTTCATATAATTTTTTCTTTTTTAGTTGTTATGGGATTTTAATTTCTGTAGAAGTTTTTTTTACTTTTAGGTTTAGGTTCAGAAATAAGGTTTTATCATGTTCATGTCGAAGTGGATACAAGAATACTCTAATCAATATTTAAGAGACAAGATATTGGTTGAAGGGCCGTCAGATCATAATGTTAGGAAACGCCCCATGTCTCATAAATTAACTGGAACCACGATCAATGTCCGATCAAGATATGATGTTCCACCAATTAAGAAGACAATGTGTGTTTATACAGGTAAGAACATTTATCATCAACCATCAAGTCCACCCACATATGACACATATGATTTTGATTGGTGGAATCAACATAGCTTAAATTGGAGAGGTGTACCAACTATAGATTCTAACAACTATCCTTTTGGGCCTCATACTTATGGATCCCATCAGAAATAATCTCTAGAAAATGGTGAAGATTGTGTTCATCTTCAACATTGAGGTTAAAATCCTCATTAGAGTGGTAAAACTCAAGAAGATGAATCAAATCTCATAGAATATGAGGCTTTGGGTGTGGGATATTATTAGAGACTCACTTAAGCTTCAATTGCACTAAAAAACTCTAACATGTCCAAAGATCTAAATCAATATTTATAACAAAAAGCTCCAACGTGTTAGTGCACTGAGTTTTGCACCTTATTTGTCAATCATGTGAGTCGTTGTGTCATGTAGTCGGTTGAGCCTTTAGAAAGTGAAGACCAAATACATAAGCGAAGATGGTGCATTAAGGAAGCAAAAACATGCAAATGAGGTGCCTTGGTGACCCTAACCTTTGACCCAAAACAACCCATATTTCTCTATATAATCTTTACCTAATAAGAATACCTAATTGATTATCCCTTAGCTTTAGGAGACCGAGAAAAACATGATAAATAAGGTTAGAAGAGGAGCCAAGCTGTTGTGTAAAAGATAGTCCACAAACAGTAGTTTTTGATGAGTCTTCGATGACATCGAGCTGCCATCGAAGCACCTTCAATGACATTAAAGGCATGCCCGATGACATCGATCGAGAGTTAGAAATGTCCAGCAACCAACTAAAATTTTTCTCTGATTCTCTTGATGGCATTGAGGTCCCTTTGATGACATCGAAGACACCTCAATGACATCGATTGAGAGTCAGAATTTTCAAGTAAGAAATTAAATTTTTCCTTAACTTTCTTAATGGCATCGAGGACACCTTCGATGTCATCGGATGTTAAGTTCAATGACATCGAAGGGGATTTTGATGACATCAGAAATGGCCCAAATATGTCCAACAAGAAAATATCATATTTTGTCTGGAATGTTCGATGGCATCGAGGAATTTTCAATGACATCGAAGGACCTTTGATGACATCGATAGAGATATTTTCTACCCATTTTTTAACCATTGGAGCTCGAACTTTTTATAAAATGCATTTAGTTCTTGGGCATTTGATTGGTTTTTTTAGCAACAGAAGGTAGGGTGATTCGATATCCATACCCCCCATCACTAGCCAGTATTCCATCCGTTCTAAGTATTCTTCCTTGAGATTTACACTCATATGAGGATTCCAACGTCTACATTAAAGATGTGCTAGAACCCTTCCATTTTCTAAAGATTGGACTTAAGCAATCTTGACATATTATTGTCTAAATCATCTAGGAGACCCATATAGGTGAATCCCTTAGGAAAAACTGCTTCCCACTAGTTGTAGGAGATTTAACCAACCTCCCATCACATTGATCACCTCGGAGGAGCATCATATGAAAGGTGGTTGATTTTGGAGCCGAAGACTTTGCAACACAGCAGCATCATGATCGGGGGAGCATCGGAGAGCTGATTAAAGCATGAGAGAGCGACGATCAAGCGACCCAAGAAGGCGTTACAAAGGGCTCAATTCGACAAGTAAGTTATCATTTTAGGAGTCCAAGTTTAGTCTCTTTTATCATGCCTCAAACTCGAAAACTGGGCTCACAAAATTTTCTATCGCCGAATCCAATGCCAACAGCTTCCGTGGTACCCCATTCTCGGCTCCAGTGCCCATACGCCAGATTCTGATCCTAGGATCCCACAAGGAGGATTTTCAAAATTTTTTTTATAAAGAGATGCATAACCACAAGCATAACCCACAACAATAATAAAAAACATCACCACATATCCACTATAACCAAAAACTCTAAGTACAATACATAAAAGGGAAAATATAAGATAGATATCAAGGTTCTAAAAGCTCAGTTGCACGCTCCTACCTCAGCTCAGCTATGTCCTATCATCACCTACACGCATCTATCGTGCATAAGCTTATAGAAAGCTTAGAGGGTGGTGTAAGTGTGCGTGTAATATAAGCATGCTCATACTATAATATCAGAGTAAGAAGAAATACTGACAAGTCCATAAGTTATACAATATTTGAGTAAGCAGAGATATTGACAAGTCCATGAGTCATACAATATCAGAGTAAATAGAAATACTGACAAGTCCATAAGTCATATAATATCAGAGTAAGCAGAAATATTGACAAGTCCATGAGTCATACAATATCAGAGTTGGCAATGCAAATCGGCTATGTAATGAGGGGTCGTGGTAAACCAAATGCCATGTGTTGGGGATGTAATGCGATATGCGATGCGAAAGAAATGACCAAGCTAGAGTGTGAAATCGAGATGATAGTACATGGTATCATAGGCTGTGGGGTCCATCACAAGGGACTTCTTTCCAAACCAATCCCATACTTAAATTTGGATAGCCAGACCCAATATGGTAAACTCCTGATCTTAAGTTGATCGCGTGGCCCAACCAAAATCCTGGCCATCGTGAAGGTACATATAACGATTTGGTAGCGCACCACCAGCCCGAGTGGATAGTGAATGAATGAATGAATGAGTTAAATGCTGAGTACGTAACTCTTACTCAGTAAGTCATCATTATTAATAACGTACATCTCTGGGATCATCACCGGAGTCTAGTACACTCTGCGCCAACTTGCCACCCCATTAAGCGTACAACTGGGTAAGTGGAAAAGACCTCATTATTAGCTTACCAAAATTGGTCTGACTCGTCAATAACAGACCCATTTATGAGCTAGTCAAACTCAGCCTAGCATTGCCTCTCCCTTAGGCAGGTAAGGCCACGCCCCCTTCCAATTGACCACAACACAATGGAAGACGTTGGAGCATCCCCTGACCTCAGGGGTTTAGGAAATTTCACCCAGAGACATCTATCGTGCCCATATGCTGAACCAAACATTTCTAGTGTCCCATCTGGCCATCCACAATATGCTTGTGGAGGCTACGGCCCTGATGTCGTTAGGGCGTATGGTGGTCATATCATGAAATGTGAGATGCATGAGTCATACCATCCAGTCATGCATCAAACCTGTGTGTACCGTGCGCTCATGTGGGGCAACTCTATCTCTTAGGGAGTCCCATAAACAATCAGCCCAATGACATTTGCTATGCTCAATCACTTCTTATAACAATCATACGGATGATGCGTATGAGCATGTATCATGAAGTAAACCAAGCATGATTATAATCACATACATCATAGTGGGCTGGTATAAGACGGTCCATGGCCCGTATAGGTGAATGGGTGGTGTGCAATAATCACCTACACATGGTGGGCCTCACACATACAATGGGCCTCGTACATCAAAATTGGGTCTCATACAATCATAATGGGCTTCATACAATCACAATGGGCCTTATACAATCACAACAGGCCTCGTACGATCATAATGGGCCTCATACAATCACAACGGGCCTCATACCATCACAATGGATCTCATACAATCATAATGAGCCTCATACAATCACAACGGGGCTCATACAATCACAACAGGCCTCATACCATCACAATGAATTTCATATAATCATAATGAGTCTCATACAATCAGAATGGGTCTCATACAATCACAAGGGGCCTCGTACCATCACAATGGATCTCATACAATCGTAATGAGTCTCATACAATCATAATGGGCCTCATATAATCACAATGGGCCTCATATAATTACAATAGGCCTCATACAATCACAAAGGGCCTCATCCAATCACACAATGGAACTCATGCAATCACACAATGGGCCTCATATAATCACAATGGGCCTCATACCATCACAATGGATCTCATACAATTATAATGACTCTCATACAATCACAATAGGCCTCATACAATCACAACAGGCCTCATATAATCACAACGGGCCTCATACAATCACAACGGGCCTCATACCATCACAATGGATCTCACATAATCATAATGAGTCTCATACAATCACAATGGGCCTCACATGGTCACAATGGGCCTCATACAATCACACAATGGGCCTCATATAATCACAATGGGCCTCATACAATTACAATGGGCCTCACATGGTCATAACGGGCCTCATATAACACAATAAACCTTACAATGACCTTATACAATCATAATGTTATGCTAACACATACTCAGTGCGTATACTAACATAGTCATAATCAATAATCGACCTATGTATGGCGGGGTCTATAAAAGGACAACAAATTTAATCCATAACATGAGGATCGATCCTCAACAATGGATATACTAAATCTAATACCACAGATTCTTCTACCTATGACTGGAAGTGATGATGCATCCTCCTCATAACAAGGATGAGTCTAAATGGCCTACTCATGGGCCTAAGAGTGGGCTTCCAGGTTTGGGTACTTCTACTAGCATCAATGGGGACCCAAAGAATTGGGATAGCCCAATAAGGCGAGATGGATCATACTAACAATAGTGGGGGCCCATCAATTTAGGTTAGCCCACTAAGGAGGAAATGAGAATGAGCCTAATACAATCACAAGGGGCATCATACCATCTCAATGGCTTATATTATGATGTTATACTAACACGTACTCATAGTCGGCATTGATAATCGACCTATACACAAGGTGGGATCCATAAATGGACAACAGATCCATAACATGGAGGCTCAGTCCTCAACTGTGGATATACTAAATCTGATAGCACGAATCCCTCCTTCTATGATGAGGATGAATTCTCCTCATATCAAGGTTGGGCCTAGGTGGCCTACCTATATTCCTAAGGATCTGGAACAAGCTTCCTTCACCATACTATCATATGGCCTGTTAGATGCCCTAGGATACCCAAATAAGTCCTAAATGGATTCCAAGATTAAAAAAAAATAATCTTATAAGCAACTAGTGAGGGCCCAACATTATGAGTTGGCCCAATATGAATAGATGGGTCATGCAAACATCAATGGGGCCTAATGATTAGGGTTAACCTACTTAGAGAAGGATGAGAATGAGCATAACAAAGGCCTAAGGAAAAGTCACAATATGGACATTTAGCCATCATTGCCTATCAATGTGGACATCTAACCAACATTGCTCTCATAGAGTGGCCCATATAGAGCCTAACATATAGTGGGCCCATGGCCTCACACAAGGGCCTTATATACAACATAATGAGCCTCACATAAGGGCCTAATGAAACAGCCCATAGCCCTCAAAATGGCTGAAAATAAAATGAACTTCACACATGTTATCTCATGCATCAATATTGGGCCTCTTAGGTCAGCCCATAGCCCACATGCATCAAGGTGGGCTATATGGGCCAGCCCAAAGCCCAGAAAAATGCTAAGGTATGCTATGCCTAACATATCCAACATGGCGGGCCTCTTTGGACAACCCATAGGCTCCAAGAATATAGCTGGGCCAAGTGTACAATGTACCTAATATAGTGATTTACAATTCAACCCATGAAGTCCACCATAATGGATGGATAATACCTCACCAAATGGGAATTTAAGGCTAGATATTCAGCCCATCTGGCCCCTAAAACATCAAAGCAATCTGACCCTTATAACATCAGATAAAAGGTGGGCCTAACAAGACATCAAAGGGCCCAAATTTCGCTCAACATGGAGTTATACATCATACAAGGAAGTGGGCCTGCTACTGGACCTTTGGGCCAACAGTACTCCAGTCAATCTGAAGATCCAAGGGGCTGGATGGCTGAGGGTCAAACATGCATCAAGGTGGGTCCCACGTCCAGGGGGCTAGATGGTAAGGATGGAACACATCAAGGTGGGCCTATTGCACCACAAAATGGGCCTTATGAGGTAGCCCATGGTCCAACCAAAATAGATGGGCAGCAATGTAAATACATCGAGTTGGCCCTGTGCAATGGGCCTTAACTGGATAGCCTGGACACACAATACACATCATAGTGGACCTCACATCCGATGGACGGTGTGGATATACATTAAGGTAGGGTCCACGTCCAGCTGGACTGGATGACGTAGATGAAATACGTACAGTATGATGGGCCCACATTCAGCCCATCTAGATGTACGGTGCAGATATACAACACATACTCGAAGGTGGGCCCCATCAGTCTAACAAACAGATGGTGTGGATAAGACCCATACATCACGATGCATCCCATGCAGCACCGTCCAGAGATGGACGGTGTGGGTATAGAATACATACATCAAAGGTGGGGTCCCACATCCAGCTGGATTGTGGAGGTCCCACACATGCAGGTTGGGTCCCACTGTCCAGCAAATGGATGGACGATTGGGATATAACACATACCTCATGATTAAGCCCCAGAACTTGCTAACGTCAAATACAACAGCTATTTACTGCATGGGACCCACCACCCAAACTTGACATATGGTGTGGATATACAATACATCAAGGTGGGCCCCACCCCCACATGTGCAGCACGTGTAGGGTGGGTCCCACGTCCTGCAAATGGAGGATAGCGTGGGTATAAAATACATATATCGTGGTGGGTTCCCATTGTCCAACAGTTGGACGGTGGGGATGGAGCCCATACAACATGGTAGGTCCCACAAATGTGGTCCCCACATAGATGGACGGATGGATATAACACATATCTCATGATCAGACCACAGAACTTGCTAACATCAATGCAACAACTAAGCTGCGTGGGACCCACCGTCTCTGCTAGACAGACGGTGTTGATATAAGGCACATGCATCACATGTGGGTCCCACATGCACGTGGCCCACCTGGTTTGGATCAAACTGATAATTGTGTTTTCCTACTTCCTGGCTGGCCCAAAAATAGGCAGCAAAGTGGGCCCCATGCGCTGGACATCCAAAAAATCTGGACCATCTGAATTTGCTGATCACATTGTGTCACACCCCAAACTTAAAAATCAGGCTCACAAAATTCTCGATTGCCGAATCTGGCACCGATGGCCTCCGTAGTACCCTGTTCTCGGCTCCTGGTACCCATTTACCAGGTTCCGATCCTGGGATCCTACAAGGAGAATTTTTAACATCAATTTGATTCATAAGAAGCATAATCACAAGTATACCTAAATCACAAGAACAACATCATCATCACATATCCACTAATATAATCATTCGAGTACAATGCTGAAAGGAAAATACAAGATAAATGCCAAAAGCTCCAGAAGCTCTGTTACACACTCCTGCCTTAGCTCAACTGCTAGGGGTGTACATCGAACCGGTAGAACGGTGGAACCGAACCGGAACCGTTGGATCGGTCCGGTTTGGTCCGGTTCTAGACAGTACCGGTTCCGGTTCCGGTTCCAAAATTTCAAGAACCGTTGGATATGGATCGGTTCCGGTTTAGGGCCTTGTAGAACCGAACCGAACCGTGAACCGAATAGTTGATCTGAACCATAGATTCAAATCCTTGGAATATGCATTAATCTTCCCACACCATTTGTTTTAGGTTAGGTGTTGGTTTCCAGCCTCCACGATGAAGTGGGTTTAATGTTTTCATTTTTTTTTAGATTGGGCCAAAAAAAAAACCCACACAAACAGGTGATCGGACTATTCATCTGGTGAACTCCGATTGACTTTTGGCCCACTATACGTGCATGTATCAGGTCCTAATTTTTAGGATTGTCCATTTACATGCCCTTGAATCATTCAGGTAGATCTTTTAGAGGTATCAGATATGGACAATGGCCCATATGAATTGATTTTGTTTTCTATAAAGAATATGGGTGGAGTGCGTTGATAGATAGCAGCAACACTTGATTGCTTCTGCTATTTCTGATTTATAACTACTTGCCATTGCATTAATTGCTCAGCATTTTGGTTCTCCAAGACAGGGCTCTTCTGTTATTTTTGACATGTATTTTGTGGTGAGTACTTCACTGGCTTTGGATTCCTTGTGGCACATCAAATCTTTCAGTTTTAAGGCCACCTTCTCCATTGAAGGCATGAACACCTACCTTCATTTCTTTATCTAAGTACTAAATCAGAATTGAACTGCTTTGAGTACATCGTTGTGGAGATCTTATAACTAAGACCCATAGAGTGGATACAGGTCCGAAAGTTCGTGGTGAATCGCTAACTGGGCTGGATTTTTAAAAGCCCAGAACCGTGGAACCGATCCGGAACCGAACCATTTTTCGCGGTCCGGTTCTGGTTCGGTTCTAGGGTGCTAATGGTCCGGTTCCGATCCAAAAATTATAGAACCGTTAGTAACAGTTCGGTTCCAGTTTCACCCAAGAACCGGACCGAACCGACCCGTGTGCACCCCTATCAACTACATCATATCATCACCTGCACGCATCTATCGTGCATAAGCTTATAGAAAGCTTAGAGGGTGGTGTAAGTGTGTGAGCAGTATATGTGTGCTCAGAATGAAATATCAGAGTAAACGAAAATATTGGTAACTTCATAAATCATACAATATCAGAGTAAGCGGAAATACTAAGAAGTCCATAAAATATCATCAATCTCATCTAACACATGCAATGAAAAGACATAGCAAGATGATGTCATAAAATGAGAAAGTAATGGGAGTTAGTTATGTGATGCGGAGACATAATGAATCAAATATCAAATACTGATGATGCAATACCATATACAATTCTGAAGAGTTACGAATACCATCAGCCCCATCTAAGTCATATGAATGTAGAAACATGGTAACTCAAAATGCCATATGTCGAGGACGTAATGCAATATGCAATATGTGGTGCAAATGAAATAATCAAGCTGCAGTGTGAAGTCGGGATGATAGTACGTGGTATCGCAGGCTATAAGGCCTATCACAAAGGGCTTCTATCCAAACCAGTCCCATACCTAAATTTGGATAGTCAGACTCAATGTGGTAAGCTCTTGATCTCAGGTTAGTTGCGCGCCCCAACCGAAATCCTGACCATTTTAAAAGTACACATAACAATCAGTTGCGCACCACCAGCTCGAGTAGATAGTGAATGAATGAATGAATGAATATGTAACTCTTGCTCAATAAGTCCACATATCAGTATTGTTCCTCTCTAGAAAATCACCGGGGTCTATTCCACTCCAAACTAGATTACCGCCCCATCGCGCGCAACAAGGTGAGTGAAAGAGACCTCACTATCTGCCTGTCAATATTAGACCCGGCTCGTCTATAGCGGACCCATTCCTCGAACTGGTCAAACTCAGCCTAACTTTGCCCCCTCCTTTAGGGCAAGTAAGGCCACACCCCCTTCCAACCGACCACGACATGGTAGGAAACGCGGCCTAATGGTATACGGCCCTCATGCGCTCATGCATCCACTCGGTCTAGACGTTGGAGCAACTACTGTAACCAAGAGGGTTTAGGGACTTTCACCCAAAGATATTTATAGCATCCCATGTATAACAGATTTCTAGTGTCCCATCTGGCCATCCACGATATACCTATGGAGGCTGCGGCCTTAATGTCATTAGGGCGTATGGTGGTCACATCACAAAATGCAAGATGCATGAGTCATACCATCCAGTCATGCATCAAACTTGCGCGTACCACGCGCTCATGTGGACAACTCCTCCTACCAGGAAGTTCCATAATAATCTGCCCAATGGCATGTGCTATGATAAATCATTCCTCATATCAGGCATACATATGATGCGCATGGGCATGGGTCGTGAAGCTATTTAAGCATGCTATATGATGATGATGTACTTTCCTCATATCAAGGATAGGCGTAGACAACCTACTCATAATAAGAATGAGCCTCACAATGGGCCCAAGAAAAGGTCATAATGTGGACATCTAACCATCATTGCCCATCAATGTGGTTATTTAACCAACATCGCTCCCAAGCAGTGACCCACATAAATATCATTACATACATTATAATGGAATCACACATTACATCGGTCCGCACGTTCATCGCATTGGGCTTCGTTCAAGGGCCACATATACACCACATTGGGTCTCGCCATACGGGCCACAAATACATCACAATGGGCCTTAGTAAATGGACCACAAATACATCACAATGGGTCTTAGCAAAAGGGCCACATATCTGGGCCTACCACACATCACAATGGGCCGCATGACATGGGTCTGATATACATTGCAATGGATTGCTTAATGGGCCTAACATACATTAAGTCGGGCCTCATCACATGGGTCTAATATGCGTCACAATGGGCCACATGACATGAGCCTAATACACATCACTATGGGCCCTGGCACATGGGCCATAAATACATCACATCAAGACGCACTCATGAACCGCACATACATTACAATGAGCCTTGGCACATGGGCCATAAATACATCATGTCGGTCCTCAAATATACATCACGAGTGGGCCTTGCACATAAAGCAAGTGGGCCCTGAAAACTGATGGACAACAAGGATAAAACATATATCACGATGGTCCCCTGTCCCTGGACGACGTGGATGAAATCACACATCAAGGTGGATCACACGTCCCGCGGACGGTGTGGATAAAACATACATTGTGTGGAGTCCACGCCCCATAGACGGTCAAGATATAAGGCACATACATCACCTGTGTCCCAAATGGACAACAAGGATGAAATGCGTACATCATGGCAAACCCACCATCCCATGCTGGACGGTGCAACAGATACATCACCTATGTGGGCCCCAAGGTGTAGATATCATGATGCTATGCTGTCACATACTCATAATCAGTACCAATAACCGACACTGATAATCGGCATCGATAAACGGAATCGGCCTCGATAATCAGATTCGGCCTTAACAATCGGCCTCGATCATCGGCCTCTATGCAAGGCGAGATCCATGGATAGACAGCCGATGATGGACCAAGCAATATCAATAGGGCCCAATCGTTTGGGGTAACCTACTAGAGAATGATGAGAATGGGCCTAACCAGGATTAAGGAAAGGTTACAATGAGGATTTTCAACCATCATTGCTCATCGTGTAGACATTTAACCAACATTACTATTACAATATGAACGTCAAACCATCATTGCTCCCAAGGCATGACCGCTAAAAAACATCAGTACATACATTATGGTGGAATCTCACATCACAATGGGCCTCATATACATCACATTCGGCCCACACAAAGGCCTCACATACATCTCATTGGGCCTCATATACATCAAATGGGCTGATCGAATAGGCCGAATCAAATGGGCTGATCAAATGGGCAGAATTAAACGGGTCGAATCAAGTGGGCTGAATCAAATAGGCCGATCGAATGAGCCGAATTAAATGGGTCGAATTAAGTGGGCTGAATAAAATGGGCCAATTCAAATGGGTCAAATCAAGTGGGCCGAATCAAATGGGCTGATCAAATGGGCCGAATCAAATGAGCCGATTCAAATGGGCCGAATCAAGTGAGCCGAATTAAATGGATCAAATCAAGTGGGTCGAATCAAATGGGCTAATTTAAGTGGGTCGAATCAAGTGGGCCGAATCAAATGGGCCAATTAAATGGGCCGAATCAAATGGGTCAAATCAAGCGGGCCGAATCAAATGGGCCAATCAAATAGGCTGAATCAAATAGGTCGAATCAAGTGGGCCGAATCAAATGGGCAGATCGAATGGGCTGAATCAAGTGGGCCGATCGAATGGACCGAATCAACTGGGTCGATTCAAATGGGCCAATCAAATGGGCCAATTCAGATGGGCTGCACCAATGAGCTTCATGTGTATCAATCGGGCCTAGCCTTATGTATTTTTGAGATCCGATCTATACATAAGTTAACATAGAGATAGATGAAGTGAAAATAAATATCAGGTTAATTGGAACTACTGTGACCCTTAGAAGGTTGAATGGTGGATGTCACGATCGACTATTTAAATGGTGGGGTCCACTTGAACTTTAGATCAGACTCACCCATTTTCCCATGCTATAAAATTATCTCATAAATGGTTGGACGACATGGATACAACACATGCATCATGGTGGGCTAAAGCAGATACATCATTGGGGCCCACACCACAGGGATGAAGTACATACATCTGGAGTGGGTCCCACCATTATATGGACGGCGTGGGATACAAAATATACATCAAAGGTGGGCCTGCGGGCTGCTGACGTCAAGAGAGCAACTATATAGCTATTGCCTTAAAAAGGGAGAGGTGGGTCCCACGGACCCCACCATCATATATATATATATATATATGTATGTATGTATGTATTAACGTCCAGGCCCTTGGACGGCCTAGACAGTCACATACATCAAGGAGGGCCACACACGTGGGGTGTGTCTCACTGTCCAAGGACGGTGGACACGCATGAGGTGTGGCCCATCCCAATGGTGGACAGCGTGGATGGGTCCCACAAACCCTGTCTGCTGCATGTTGCAACTTATAAAAAAAGAGGTGGGTCCCACGTGATGGCTACCCCCTCATACAAAATATATTATTATTATTTTTTTTAATGCAAGTGCGCGAGTACACCCCACTGTTCGATTACACGTTATTACTAGCCACACTCCCACTGTCTGTTTACAATTCACTATCACGTCCAGCGTCGCTGGACGGACAGTGTGGGTATATCTCTCATCACGGTGGGTCCCACTTAGATGTGGCTCACCTGTTTTGGATCAGTATGATATTTATGTTTTATCATCATCCAGGCCCGTCGGATGGCCTGGATAAAACAGATGGACGACGTCGATTAAAATACACAATCATGGTGGGCCACCGGAGTGGATTAGAATAAATACATCAAGGAGGGCCCCACACACACGTGTGAGGTGGGACACGTCCTAAATGGATGGTTGGGATGACCTATAAACATCATGGTGTGTCCCACATGGATGGGGTCCACCGGTAGATAGCTTGGATGCAAACATCATGGTGGGCCACACACCTCATCATCATCATTATCATACTTAAAGAAAAGAGAGAGAGAGAGAGAGAGAGAGAGAGAGAGAGGAGAGATCGGATGATGGTGGAGGGACCCCGCCACTATGGGCCCTCCATGATCACAATACATACATAAATATGGGTCTCATCACAAGTGGGCCTTCTAATAGTAAATCAACGGTGGATCATCCACCTATTGGCCTCCTTAGTCCGATAGAACATCGAACTCCTTGGCTTTAATTTTAACGGAAGATGATGAAGTTTTGATGGTTGAGATAAGAGATGAGAGGGTAAGAAGTGGGCCACACACAAAACTCTCTCATGGAGATTTGGGAAAGCTTAGACATGGGACTCCTTGGGTTGCTTGGAAGATGGGTTTGAGAATGAGAGAGAGAGAGGGGGGGGGGGGTTGTAAGGAGAGAGAGAGATGGGTGAGGTGAGAGATTTGTTGACTTTTGGGGTAATTTGTGTAAGAGGGGAATGAGTTGTGTAAGAAATTGTTGACTTATGGGGTTGCTTGAGGATGTGGTGTGAGGTGATGTGTACTTGGTTGAAGTGATTGATTAATTGATTGATTGATGTGACATGTTGTAAAGATTCTTTCGAAATTGCAAATGCGCAGCGTTTTCCTCGAATTGAACGTGGGCCCACATCTCCTGGCCTGGGTATCGCCTCGGCGCGCGAGGCGCGACATCGAAACCGCGACGATGGCGCGGTCGCTAGGGTACAAGTCTCGGGTCGAGCCGACTCTGGTTTGTAGGACTCGGCTTAGGATCGCATGTAAATGTTGGATACAGGTCAAGGGTTGCCGAAATTCGAAAGGGAGGATCGCGGGAACCTACGAAATTGTACGGACTAAGGTACGGGTCTTACATATTGAGTGGGCCATACACATCATCACTATAAAAAATGAGAAAAAGGGGGAGAGAGAGAGAGAGAGAGAGAGAGAGAGAGAGAGAGAGAGAGAGAGAGAGAGAGAGAGAGATCTAACTATAGAAAATACCCACCTTCAAAGCTCGAGCTACTTCTTCCACCAATAGGCTCTATAGCTCCAAGAGGGCTGATTTAATGGTTGACATGGGATCTTGATGGTTGGATTAGGAGGTTTTAGGCTGCAATGGGGCTGAAATATGGGAGTTCTCTCTCTTGCTAAGGCTAAGAAAATGAGGAAGAAAGAGGAAGTAAGAGAGAGATAAGAGAGAGAAGGAAAATGATGGCTTTGAAATGATGATTGTAAGGCCATAATTAGCTTTGACTCATGGGGAAGATAAAAACCTATAATTACTTATAGGTAATCATTACCTAGCATGGGGTGATGACATCATCCCATGATGGCCTAGGAAATAGTGTCATATGGGATAGGTGGGTCCTACAATGCGCGGTCTACAATCATTATAATACGCGGTCCACATCTTATGATCTAAGCATTAGATTGGCGCATGAGATGCGGCGTTGGAATCACAGTGATGACGTAGTCACAATGGCATAAGTCTCGGGTCGAGTCGACTCGGGTCTACAGGATTGACTCAGGGTTGTGCACAAATGCAATCTACAGGTTGCTGGTTGTCAGAATTTGAGTGGAGGACCGCGGGATCCTACGAAATGGAATGGTCACTAGAATATGGGCCGACATCTTTCCTCATGTAGGATTGAGGCTAAGAGTTTGTAAACCCAAACTTGAACTATGTTCTTGTGTAGGACCTTAGCCTTCGTGTAGGGTTTAAATCCTAGGTTCTTGTGTAGGTCCTTGACTCTAGTGTGAAGTCAAAATTTTCAGGTTCTTGTGTAGGACCTTGGCTTTGTGTAGGGCCTAAACCATTGAGTTCTTGTGTAGGACCTTGACTCAGGAGTAGAGCCCAAATTCTAGGTTCTTGTGTAAGACCTTGGCTCTTTCATAGGATCTAAATTATCAGGTTCTTATATAGGACCTTGGCTTGGGAGTAGAGCTTAAATCTCATAGTCCTTTTATAAGGCTGTAAAGGTTAGAGGTAAACCTGATTTAAAACATTCAATAGTGAAATCCAGTACACTCATGGGTTAAGTACGTTTACCAAGAGTAAAATAGGCAAGTAGCCAAGCCACTATATATGATTGTATTTGGGATTGTCATTTCGCAATTATTGCTCATGAGTTTGAATGATTACATTATACATGCATGATTAGATGAATGCTTAAGTATTGATAGGTAACACATCCCCCACACACATATACACTATCTTGATATAGACTGGTTGCTTATTTGCATATTATTTGTAATCTATGTGATTGACCTTTTATTGGCTTGGAAGCCGTAGAGTTATATTGCCTTGCTTAGTTTAATTATTAATTAGTTGAAGTTAGGCAATTATTGTTTTAAAAGGCATAATTTTTTAATAGGCCCTAATAACCCACCATCTAAGAATCTAGGATATAGCCTTCATTCCTTAACTCCGTCAAGCTTCTGTAAAGCACGGTCGTGATAATCCCATTACGCCACAGGCGCATAATTTCACAACGGATCTCCAACAACTTGGTTCAATCAATTAAGCTTGACCTTTGTTTGATTGAGCTTGATTGAAAATGGTCTAGTGAACACGCTAAACTTTTTTGGCCATGTTTGATCGATCATGTTCATGTTTCAAGTGCTTGAACTAATTCATATTTTAAACCAAAGCTTGCTGGACATTTTTGGCTAAGTTCAGTCGATCGACTCAATTAATTGAGCTTTACTCGAGCACACCATCAAGACTGTTGATTTTGGATAGTTTGATTTCCCTGCAGCTTGGGACCTATATAACCTATCTTATCATGTTTCAATAAGGCTCTTAAGGTTAATGTATAATCAACAAGATTTACCTCTAAGGTTAAAGATCATATAGAAGTTCAATGGTTGTTTTGGGTCAAGGGTTAAGGTCACCAAAGTACCTCATATACTTGTTCTTTGCTCCTTAATGCTCTTATCCTCTTGTGTCTTCGGTTTTCAACTTCTAAGAGCTCAACCGACTATATGACACACAGACTCACCTAATTGATAAATAAGATGCATAAATCAGTACACTAATAACCTCTCTCATTCTCTCGCATGCCTCTCTCTCGCTAGAATATGCAGACGACCTTCGGTGATTTTCAGACTTTCCTTTAGGCGTCGACATTAAGGTATCATCAAGTTATTCAAGAAAATTCTTTTCTTTTTTTTTTCTTATAGCATTTTGTTTTTCCAATTTTCACTACTAGAAAAATAGTTATTAGGGGCGTTTTTAGCATAGGCGGCCACAAAAAACCGCCACTGTACATGAAAGGAGGGGCGTTTTTATGTGGCCGCCCTTGTACAAACCGCACACCGCCGCTGTTTTTTTTTTTGTTCTTTTCTTTAAAAAAACAAAAACCCAAATCATGCCCTATCCCGCGCGGCGCCCCCAAATTTCCAAAACGCGCCTCTCCCAAATCCATCCCGCCAATTCTTCTCCCACCTCTTTTCAACCAAAATCCATCCCAAAAACCCTTTTCTCCCTCTCACTCTCCACATCTCCCTCTCCTTCTGTCTCTCTCGATCTCCCTCTCCCTCCAAGTGCGCCCCAAAACCCTCCTCTCCCTCTATCTCTCTCGATCTCCTTGTCTCTCTCGATCTGCATCTTTGTCTCCCTCACGATCTCCTTATCTCTCTGATTTATCTCTCCCTCTGCGGCAACGACGCATCGTCTCCAGCAACGGCGCATCCTCTCCAGCATCATCTTCCCCACTCTAAGTGTGGCCAGCAGCCCCCGCCCTTCACCTCGTCCCCGGCCGTTTCTGGTAAACAATGGGACCAATGATCTAGATGGTCTAGGTTTTTATGGATGTATGCCATTTATACAATGGATGCAGATATAGAATAGTCTTGCCATTCATCATTTGTTGTGAATGTTTAAGGTGTGCACAACATGTGTTTGATGAAATGTCTCCGTTTTAACAATTTTTATGTTTTTTTCTCACAACGATCTTCAACTCGAGGCCAACCTTTTCAACAGCCAAGATGGCATACACGCATGATAGGTTGGCCATGGGCAACTAAACGGATAGCAATTTGATTTGGATTTTTGCTTCTTCTTCTTCTTTTTGGTTTTTGAATTGTTGCAAAAGAAGGCTGCAAAACAGAGGTTTATTGACTTGTGCACAAACATTTGCCATTTTTAAAATGGAGTAATGATCAAATACGGTTCCTTCCTACCAAATTGGTGGATATATTGAATTTCTAATCTGTAGAACCACACTATGATGATCACCTGTTATGAAAATTGTGCCTATTGAGCAAACTGATTCATATATCAGCTGTCCATTGATTTTGACAGTGGGTCCTGCATTGGTAAATCTGCTTAATTTTCATAGCAGTTTATGATCATAGTGTGGACAGATTGGGTATTCTATACATGTGACAAGTTGCAGACACTGGTAAAGAAAAAGAAAAAAAGAAAAAAAAGTTGGTGGGAAAGAAATGTGGCTGTTGCAGAAATGGCTCGGTAATGGCCTGTTACGTGATGGTAACGGTGGGAACTGTTATGCATCACGGGCTGTAACAGCCATTGCAGAAGAAAGGCCCATAGCGGCGTTACAGGGAAGATACATGGTTTATGTTTTTTTTAAATGGCTAAAATGGACTTTATGGCCAGTATCGTGACATATATTTACAGTGGCTGTTATTGTTATTGAATTCCATCTATGTATGATCATTTCTCTTTACCAAGTTGGGTGTGAATAGTATCTTCACATGATGCCTTCAATTAGGCACATGGGTTATGGGTTTTTCCATTGACTTCAGCCAAAAAAATTGATACTTTGGCCGACTGTGACGATCCCCACACATGCATGTGATCACCGTTCATGCGTAACACATGTATTTCGAATTAAATAGTTCTAAAACATGGGTCCCACTAAATGTGGACCAGTACCCAAACATCACATGGAATAGATGATCAGTCCTGACAGGTAAACAGGCATTGAATGCACAGTTAAAATGAAAAATTGGCAACAGTCCCAATTCTACAAACAAAGGTCCATTGATGAAAGATTGGGGTCTCTGTTTTTCAGGCTATGTCCCAACTATGTGGGTCCCACCATATGGGCAGTTTGTATTTATCTATATATATGCACAGTTACAATGCTGGAGTAAATAAGTGTCTTAGATTACTAACTCCAATAAAGAAAATTCTAGTATGTATTAATGGTGTAAATAGATGTTTGATTTTTGAAACCACCACTGGAACGAGAATCCTCATTAAAAACAATAGCAGATGTGTTTTATACCTCAAATTCAGGATCTACAAGGTTTGATCCAAGTGCATTACATGTGGCAAACCATCCAGCTTCGAAAGCAAGGATGGTAATCAACTTTCAAACACAGCTCCCTTTACATATGTATCATGTTTTCATTGTAAAAATAATAATAATAAATCTCTCTCTCTCTCTCTCTCTCTCTCTCTCTATATATATATATATATATATATATATATATATATATATATAACTTCTCTTTTTCAGCACTCTTAGCTGTCCACACCCTCATAATCTTCAATTGTTTTCATTTTCAAGAGAAGTTTTAATCTTTACATGATTAAAAAAAAAAATACATTGCTTAGTTAATAAGATAGAACTCTCCCTCTACAAATACAGAGCTGAATTTTCTTGAACTAATTAAATTTCAAATTTCCAACTTGAGGTTTTTTTTTTTCCTCTCTCAGTTAGATCCAGCAATTCCTATTTGATGTTTGAGATAGGCACATGGATGCCTGATCCATCCCATAACTGTTAATATTGTGAAAGTGTTGATCGATCCAGACCGACTAATTAATAAACCACCTCATGGATGGATAAACGATCAAAAGCTACAAACATTGGATGTTTCTAACCATTTGATCTATTAGCCTTTCCTGGAGTACTGCTGATCTAAACTTTCATTGATCCATTCAAAAATGGTGATCAATTGGATAACTATGAACTTCTTGTCTGGTGTGGTTTACAGGCTCTTGCTCAATCAGGAGGAGTGATTCAAGTATTTGGACAGTTCAGATCCATTACCAGATGTCAAGGAAACTTATAAAGGATCAAATCCAGTTTACTAGGATTTGGAATTCTAAAGACATTAGTGATATATAATCCAGAATGGATAGAACCCATTTGCCAATATTGTTACCGAAGTGTTTTAACATGATTGGGCTTATGAACGGTAACCATGATCTTTGCTCTACATTTCCTGATCATTTCAATTTCGAGGATTTGATAAATTCTGATTCTTTCCATTCTTGATCCCCATACCCATACTCGGGTAGGATCGCACCAAACTGCAGCAATCAAGCTTTTGAAGGACTGATACCAATCACTGAATTTGAGTAGACCCCACTTTGGATATTAAACGTAGGGCCATCATCATCTGTCAACATTCTTCATTTTTTTTTTCTTCTTTTGTAAGGGATCACTTACAATGCGTTGGGTGATTTTACTCACCTCCCAAGTTGAGTTATTAAGAGGCCATGTGGGATTCCTGTTCAACTGCCAGTGAATTAAGTATTATTATCATGTGCAATCTCTCTCCACTCATTTGCATCATTTGGCTTTAAGCTGAATATGTGTGGATAGAGATGATAGCTTATGTCAAGTCCCACATCATGATATGATCTACTTAGGCTACAGTTAGTGATGCCATGACAGCCTTTTGATCCTATGCGATGAGGGCATGCTTGATGTACAAAGTGGGCCTCTGTTTATCTGCTGATTTTGCACTTATGTTCTGGTATTATCTCCTTCCATATGCCATTTTTTCCCTTGCATCAGGTAAACACTGTTTCTGACATTGCTTTCTGTTTTCCTCAATGATTGTAACTTGACACAAGGAACGACGTTAACTCTAGCGTTTAGCAGCCATAGACCAAAAAAAAAAAGCTACATGGGTTATTCCTCCCTTTCGATAACTATTTACAAATCTGAATCTCCTTGGACTATACTAAGTCCTATATTTACGTATTTGATATTCAGGAGGCGACTGCATCTCCATCGTCAATGGTACCTCAAATCTGAAGATGAAGAACATTGATTGCGGACCAGGACATGGAATCAGGTAAGCCTTCGTAATGTTTATTTGCCATCGAACTGTTGATGAATTATCACGAACATGGATGAAGGGAAAAAGTAAATATCAGCTCAATCCAAAACTTTAATTGCCCATTTATGGACAATCACCATAGTTTCCCTAAGGTATGGTCCACCTTAAAACTATATCTACTTCATTTTTGAGTTCATGCTAAAAAATAATCTTTTAAAAAACCAAATGAACGGTATGGATATAGTATACATACATCAAGGTTAGCCCATGGTAAGGTCGGCACTGACTCGGTGAGTCTGGATCTCACCCAATCCGCTCCCATTGCCAATTTTTACAATGCGGATTGCCTTGATGGCACACTCATGTAGTACTAAGTGCAGGAAATTCTTTATCATGCTCAAGACCAAAAAAAAAAAAAAAACTATGGACCTAGCTTGTATAATAGGAAGTAGCTTGATTTTTCTATAGAATAATGATGTCATGTTTGGATGAACCCGTTTGAAAATGATTAAACCATTGAGTGAAGGGCATATTATCCCTTGATCCCATCATCTAGATGTTAACATCCAGTCCCCACATAAAAATAGCAAAGACCAGTTTTTTTTTTTTTTTCAACTAGCTATGGAAATGGGAATTCCTTGTTGTGTTAGAAATTGCTACTTAATGATGAATGTACTGCTTGTTGATTGTACTACTTGTTCCCTTCTTGTCAAGAACAGAAGTAACAATCTTTGTGAATGATGACTGCAATAAATCTCTATTGAAATCAATCCTCATCATTTCACTTTTACTGATCAAATGCCTCTCCCCAAAGCAGTCAAAAAATGCATGTAAAGCACTCTGTACTATTTGCAAAACAGTCCACAGAGGACCTGTACGGTGAGCCTTAAGCAAAGCAGGTTCTCGTAAAACTGGTGAAACACACATAGCCAATTGTTGTGCAGTCGCTTTGTTCAAGAAAAAAGTCCTAAACATGAGTTTAAGTGACAATAAAGATCATGCACCAGTTGTAAATTCAGACTACCACTATGAGAATATGGATTTGCTTTTCAGCACTAAACAGCTCCAAAACTTCTGCCTATTTCCAAGCAAATGTACAGCTCTGAAAATCTTGGCTGAAGTTCTCTAACACATCCACCTATTTCCAATCTTGGCATAGGCCCCAATATACCTTGCGGCCTATGTATTGAGTGGACCAGATTTATTTTTTGGGAAAACATGTACAGGGTTGGACCAACCTAATGGATGGATTGGATTTTGCATCCATGAGCCATGTTGGCACATTTGTGGCATGTACATGAGCTTTATTGCACATGCGTGTTTGCTTAGCAAAGCTCTGCAATTGTTAGTCTAATAATTTGGAAATAACCAAATCTTAATTCCCTCATCATTCATGACCTGAGCTCCAAATGACAGCAATATTCCTTTCAAGTTCAACTGGAAAGCAACGTTGCTGCCATGTGACTGATGGCTACTTTCCAACTGTGAATGCTAGGAAACATCACAATTTTAGAAATTTACTTTACACATAAAAAGTTTGTCAGTTTGTAGTGTCTTGAGAATTGACATGTATGCTCATCTCCCTCCCTCTCAAATTGCAGCTTATCCATTTCTTAGTTATTTCTTCCTTTTCTCAAATTGTGCTTGAATATTTCACAGGTTTGAGATGAAGCTGAAAAATACATATGATCAGCTACATTTCAGCAGGTTTGCATACTTACCGCCATCAATCCTTTCAAGCTAGATAGTTGTAATCTTCCTGGCTTTTTGTTGTAGTTTATGTTGCATCTGTTTCTGCTAAATAGTTCTTTTTTTTCTTTTTTTTTTTTTTCCTTTTGGATCTTTCGAGTAATTTGAATAGGCATGATAAATAAATGCATTGTAAATCAAATAAAACAAGTATTCTAGGTTCCACCTGGTCATGATGTGCTGGCTGGGTGGGACCCAGACTTGGATGGAGGGTTGATATTAAGCATCCCATCATTGAACTTTGAACTTTTGCCAACCCAAAAAAGCAAGGAGAAGGCAATGATGATGGGACTGAAGTTGTGTGTATCCCCTGTTACATGATGCCCATGTAACCCAAAGCACTATAGAACTGATTTTAAGTATCATCTGAAACCAGTATGTATTGCCTGATGGAACTAGTTTCATCCATTGTATTGGCCTGATAGAGGGAGATATGGCCTGATTTTAGTGGTGACAATATGGTACATTGAAACTGATTTTTAAACCTTGCATACATTTTTTTCTTAATTAGACCCAATATAAATGGTTAATGTGTTTGAAATCTATTGTCATCAGTGCTCACAACGAAGAAAGAAACTAAATAAATGAACATCTCATCTAATAGAAGTTGTGTGCTGTGTAATTGCATCTTTGTATCTATTTAAAAGCTACATTGTGTGAAAGTTTGTGGATTTTCTCTGTATTTCTAGAAGTTCAGCACAATAGATAACCTGATGTGATTGAACTCATTCTTGCATAAACATTCTCCCCATTACTTTGCTTTTGCTGTTTGTCATGACAGATGAAATATTTTGTGTTTAATTTGCTCAACTGTTCTAGATTTTGAGTGCATTGAGGACCGGTGTAGATGTGAATGATTGAGCAATTGTATTGGTGACGTGCTGAAGGATGGACTTGCAACTTTACACGTTCCCTATGCATATGGATTTGCAATTACCTTGCTCACTTCATGGTTAATGACACTTCTTATCTTGTTGAGAAATGAAAAATATACAATGTTTGGACTGCTTTTTTTAAAAAACTAATTTTGATATTGTAACTTTGAAAGTAGATAATTTTGTGATGTACATTTGGCTTAATTACAATTTAAAATTCATGTTTTCAGCTAGAAAAAGGTGTAGATGGGCTATTTGATAGTTTTGCTAGATTGGATTCATGTGTCTCTAACGTGGGACAGACTACTGCCAAAATTTGGAGATCATCTGCAGGTAAAACTAATTCTTTACCAGCATGGTATTAAAAAATGGTCACATAATGATTGTTTAATGTCACATGCAGAAAATATCAAAATACATTAAGAAAGCCTTCTAAGGTTTCTTGCAGGAGTAGGATCACAAATCTAATCAAGCACATGTGTGGCTAAGTGCGGATGGACAGGGGCAGCAGTCTCGACATGTGTGGAATTAGCAAACCTCCTGAATGCATATAGTTTTCATACTACAGCTGATCAAGCACATTTTAGCAGTCATTTTTTTTAAAAAGGAATTTTCTTAATGCGATTTGAACAGTTCATTTGCAGTGACTCCAATTGGCCCTGTTGTTTTCCTTGTGATCGCATTCGGGAACTTGGCAGTGATTATAAGCTTGTGGCCATGCCATGTCATTTGGACATACTACTGCATTGCAAAGTAATAATTTCAGATAAGTTTTGATTTTTTATTTTATTTATTTATTACTTCCAAATTTATTTGGCTATTTTGGGTTGAAAAATGGTAAGGTGGGTTTTTGAATTTGGACAGAATGAAGAAGTTTGGTGTAATGCTGAAGTTTTCATACTAAATCACTAAATCAAGTATATAGTTTTCATACTACAGCTCTGGTTGCTAGTCTCTGATAATATTTACCAATGGTAGGGTTGTTCTCATGCTGATGGTTAGGTGTTCTTTTGCCCCCCATATAGTGACACTTGTTGCCAACAAGAGAGGAAGACAATGACTAAAACAAGTAGCTGTGTTCCAACCTAGGATGTAACCTGAACTTCCCACCACAGCTAAACTGTATGGGGAAATCTGTCGGTGGTGACCCTTGTGGGGAGGATTAGAAGGGAATATCATGCTCTAGAACTTCAGTTCAATCCATGTATTGTAACTATTACTTTCTTTTTTAATCCAAGGAGTGATTTGGATAGCACACTCTCCTCTTTGTAAGTACCTTCTTTCTGAATAGATCCACTAATATGTCAGTCTACCAGAATATTAAGGATAAAGATAATGAACCTGCAGTGTTGAAGTATACCAATCTCTTGTTCATCTCATTCTCTACCAAACTTATGAGTTTGTTTTTGATGAATCCTGGCTTGAGCCCTGCCAGGGATCTTACATTAATTTATGCACCAAATAAATGTCCTGTGCTAGTATTTTCCATATCCATGTATCAATTTCACATGTAACTTTTAACGTTTCATGTGTTAGTGATACCCCTGCAACTCAGTTTAATGGTGTACTTACTGGTTGCCTTCAATATAGGTCAATGATACAGTTGGAACACTGGCGGGAAGTAGCTACTGCAATAATGATGTTGTTGCTGCTGTAATCTTGGGTACTGGAACAAATGCTGCATATGTAGAGCGTGCACATGCAATTCCTAAGTGGCATGGTCTTCTACCTAGATCAGGAGAGATGGTGAGCTTTCTTATTGTGGCTATTGTTTTCTTTCTTTTGGAATGTTTATTATTCTTGTTTTGAGGAATAAAAGAGAGAACTCAATAATAATAAAATTCCCATAGGCCTGAAAATATAGGGAAAAAAAAAAAAGGAATTCCAGAGATAAATGCATCACGGCATGTAAGATGAATGTGAACCACAAGCTATTTTGTTTCCTTGTTCATAAATTTGTGCCCTGACTAATGTAATCACTTCATAAGTGTAACAAAAAATGGATGTTCTGACAGCACCTTTCTTCTCATATGTTCTTTCAGGTGAGTTCACTCTCTGTGCTTTTCTCAATGGATGCTTAGATCTTTCTCAAGCTGAAAATGTTGAAAAACTCATTTCAGCTAAATCTGTTGGCAGGGATCCAGATATCTGCTTAATCTCGTAACCCAGTTCTGGTGTGCTATATTTTGGTTGGAAGAAGTTGAGCTTCGTACTTTGTTCTCACTCATGAAATTTGTTTTTGGGAAACTCTTTTTACTAGCCAACTAACAGATTTTGATCTTTTGCTTATGTAATTCTCAGCAAAGAGTCTGATGAGCAGGCTTTGTATCATATTCTATTGTAGGGTTGGTTTTCTACTTTAGTCAAATCATTGAGAACACAGTGCATCGAGTTGCTTGTAGAAAAATAGCTTCTTGTGGTTTTCAGTTATATTGATGACCTGTGTAATAAAGAAACACATTCATGCAGGTTATGGGGCATATCTGCTATCACATTCTAGCAACTGGTTTGAATGGTTACATGGCAACTGTAACCAACCTGAAAAATCCGTCTCATATAGTTTTTCTATTTGTATTCTGATTTTAAGTTCTTATCATGGTTTTAACTGCCATTTTTATTTATACTTTAGGTATATTGACAGGATGATAATAACATGGAAAGCATGAGAATTCATGGATTGTTGGCTACATTGAAGGTTTTTGGGTAAGTAGTTTTAAACCTTTTTTGAGTTATTTTCTTACTCATCTATGAAAAATGATGGCTGGTTGTAAATGATTTACAGGTTGTGTTTGAATGATAATTTAAGCCTGAAAAGGTCTTTTGATTAAAGATTCAGCCTAGTAGAATTTATAATTGTTTCTCTTCTTTACATTGTAAACAATTTACCGGCGTTTTTAATCGCACTTGTTACAGTTCAACCGGCGTTTTTTCAACTTTGGCGGCGTTTGTTACAAAATAATCTGCATTTCCCTTAACTTTTAGTGGCATTTCTCATAGCTTTCCACCAGCGTTTCTTGTATCCTTAGCGGCGTTTTTACTGGACAGAATCACCGGTAAAGTATAATAAGCGCCGCTAAAGTTTAACTTTTAGCGGCAGCCAACAAAACCGCCACTAAGAGGTGCGACCGCCGGTAAACGATATAGCGACGGCCCCCTTTAGTGGCACGTGTCCAACCGCCGCTAATACTTATACCGGCGGGTTTGGGGCCTTATAGGGCGGTTTTGGCCGCCGGTAAAGGATGTTTTTCTTGTTGTGTTTGTGAAAGTTTGAATTATTGTGGTAGATCAAGGTATCATTAGTTTTAAATGATTAAGTTAGTTTAATTGGTAAATTAGTTTACATAAGATAATTACATTTTAATTGACATAATTTTTAAGTGGTCATATTTCCCTCCCTGGGACATTAAGCTTCCGCATGTTGTGGTAAACTATTCTACACAATTCCACAGGTTGGTTTTCTTCACGTGGGGGTAGGATGACTAGTGGATAAATTATTTAATTTTGTTTTTCTTTCTTTCTTTCTTTCGTTTTTCCTTTTCTGGCGAGAGGGGGGGGGGGGGGGGTGGTACGTAGGTTTGAACTAATGTTTTTTAAGACAACATGCGTGTATGATCAAATCAAATCAACAGATATACGGATCTACAGGTTCAGTGGGACCCATGGTCATGTATGTGTCTATATCTACTTTACAGCAGTTTGATGTAGTGTGGACCACCTATTACAAATGGATGGTAGAATGCATATGGATCTTGTATGGGTGGCACTACGTGTGGTTTATACATGACGATCCACCGAATCACCTTGCCGGGTCGTCCGTGGTTGGGTGTCACCTATCCAATCACCAAATTGTTCCACCCCATTTGAATGGGATGCATGTAATGCTTAATCCAACGGAATATAATGAAATTAGATGTAAACTTAGATATTGACGGAATACTAAAAAAGACCCGATGAAGGTTTTACACCGATATGACGCTGGATTCCAGCCATATAAACACACCCTTGTATATATCCACACCTTCCATCCGTTTTTCCAGCCCGTTTTTCCAGCCTATTTTAAGATGCAGTTCTAGAAATTAAGGAGATCCAAATCACAGGCGGATCACACAACAGAAACATTGGTATTGAATGCCCACTGATAAAAATTTTTAGGGCCGACCGTAATGTTTATTTACCATCCAACCTGTTGATAAGGTCAGGCTGACCTGAATAAAGGAAAAAATACAAGGATCAGCTTGATCCGGTGATTTTGTGGCCCACAAAAAGTTTTTAATGGTCATTCACCATTGTTTCAGTTGAGTGTTCCACCTGAAATTTGAATCTGCTTAAGTTTTGGAATCACGTCCTAAATATAAACTGTAGAAACAGATGGACAGCATGGACATACAAATCTTCGTCAAGGTGGGCCCTACACGGTCATGGGTATAACCCGGGCAACACCTAGTCCACAACCACTACCGAGTTACGCGGGCAGGATCTAATCCAGTTCCCTTTGGAGTATGTGGGCATGAATGAGTCGTCACCAGCAACCGGAGTACCAAATAACTGCCTCGTTTTCAGAAATTTTCAACCGTACGACCACTTGCTTTTTACCTTTCAAAAATAACCCCCATCTGTACGGCTCTATTTCTCAGGTCGAAAATGCTCCTGCTTTCCTTCCCGAGGCGGATCGCCTGGTGCTCGAAGCCAGAGATTACGCTCCTCGAACTCCAAGTCATACAAACGGTCCAAAAGATATCAAGGTTACATTGCCCTACAGTTATGTGTTTATAATATCCACAACGTTCATCCATGTTTTATGTTTCGAGATCATTCACGAGCATTATTAAAAAAATAAATCATACTGAAAGATCAACTGGACCGCAACGAGCACTGAAAAAATTGATTTTCACTGTTAGAATTTTTGTAGCGTTTATTATACCATTTATTTTTCATCCAATTTATTCATAATGTCACTGAAACCGGATAAAGAAGAAAAATAAATTTCATAATTATCCAAAACTTCTGTAATCTCAAAATAAATTTCAATGGTATACGTTTAATTCCCTACAACCTTTTATAGTGTAGTCCACCTGATAGTTAGATCTGTCTTATTTTTCGTCTCAAGCCAAAACTGTCCATCTGTCTTATAGATGGACGGTTTGAATATAACACAGACCTTATGATGGGACCCACAAAAGCAACTAAAATGCAACAGCAAAAAAAAATAAAAATTGAGCTCTCCATACTGTGGCGTCAATTTGGCAGATTTTTTTTATTTTTTATTTTTTATTTTTTTTACAAGGAAAACTTTTTCTCCCTTATAGTTTTCTCTAATACATGATTATGGAAATATGTATATATAGGTATATAAAAATATTTTTCTATCTTTTAATTTATTTCTTTGTCAATTTATTTAAAAAACATATCTCCTTAAACTAGAATAAGTTACTTAACGTACCATATGATTTTGGGGTAGGAGAAGCTAATTTAGCCAACCAACATAGTTATTTTTCAACATTCCATCGGGCTTATGGTTAAAAATTCATTTCATTCACCTCATGGTCAATTTCATTCATTTTATTCACTTCGCGGTCAATTCACTTCACTTTACGGTCATTTCCATGCACTTCACGATCAATTCCCTTCACTTCATAGTCATTTCCACGCATTTCATGGTCAATTCGCTCCACTTCACGACCATTTCCATGCATTTCACGGTCAATTCCCTTCACTTCATGGTCATTTCCATGGATTTCACGGTCAATTCACTCCACTTCAAGGTCATTTCCATGCATTTCACGGTTGTTCTCGGTGATTCCGTGTTGATTCACAGTCATTTACATGCATTTCACGGTCAATTCCCTTCACTTCACGGTCATTTCTATGCATTTCACGGTCAATTCCCTTCACTTCACGGTCATTTCCAAGCATTTCACGGTCAATTCGCTTCACTTCATAATCATTTTCATGCATTTCACGGTCATTTCCATGTATTTCACGGTCGATTCCCTTCACTTCATGGTCATTTCGACGCATTTCATGGTCAATTCGCTCCACTTCACGGTCATTTCCATGCATTTCACAGTCATTCCCGGCGATTCCATGTTAATTCACGGTCATTTCCAAGCATTTCACGATCAATTCCCTTCACTTCATGGTCATTTCCACGCATTTCATGGTCATTTCGCTTCACTTCACGGTCAATTTCGTGCATTTTACAGTCAATTCCCTTCACTTCGTGGTCATTTCCAAGCATTTCACGATCATTTTCGTGCATTTCATGGTCATTCCCGGCGATTCCGTGTTGATTCACAGTCATTTCCATGCATTTCACAGTCCATTCCCTTCACTTCACGGTCATTTCCATGCATTTCGCGGTCAATTCGCTCCACTTCACGGCCATTTCCATGCATTTCACGGTCATTCCCGGCGATTTCATGTTGATTCACGATTATTTCCATGCATTTTACGGTCAATTCCCTTCACTTCATGGTCATTTCCAAGCATTTCACGATCAATTCGCTTTACTTCATGGTCATTTCCATGCATTTCACGGTCATTCCCGATGATTCCATGTTGCTTCACGGTCATTTCCATGCATTTCACGGTCGATTCCCTTCACTTCACGGTCATTTCCACGCATTTCACGGTCAATTCGCTCCACTTCACGGTCAATTCGCTCCACTTCACGGTCATTTCCATGCATTTCATGGTCAATTCCCTTCACTTCACGGTCAGTTCCACGCATTTCACAGTCAATTCGCTTCACTTTACTGTCATTTTCATGCATTTCACGGTCAATTCTCTTCACTTCACGGTTATTTCCATGCGTTTCACGGTCAATTCGCTTGACTTCACAGTCATTTCCATGCATTTCACGGTCATTCGCTGCGATTCCATGTTGATTCACGGTCATTTCCATGCATATCATAGTCAATTCCCTTCACTTCACGGTCATTTCCACACACTTCACGGTCAATTCGCTTCACTTCACCGTTATTTTCATGTATTTCACGGTCATTCTCGGCGATTCCGTGTTGATTCACGGTCATTTCCAAGCATTTCACGGTCAAATCCCTTCACTTCAAGGTCATTTCCACGCATTTCACGGTTAATTCACTTCACTTCACGGTTATTTCCATGCATTTCACGGTCAATTTGCTCACTTCACCGTCATTTTCATGCATTTCATGGTCATTCCCGGTGATTCCGTATAGATTTATAGTCATTTCTTAACATTTTACGGTCAATTCTCTTCACTTCACGATCATTTCCACGCATTTCACGATCAATTCGCTTCGCTTCATGGTCATTTCCATGCATTTCACGAACATTCCCGGTGATTCTGTGTTGATTCACGGTCATTTCCATGCATTTCACAGTCAATTCCCTTTGTTCAAGATCAATTTCATGCATTTCACAGTCAATCCCCTTTACTCCATGGTCAATTCAATGCATTGCACAGTCAATTCCCTTCATTTCACAGTCAATTCCATGCATTTCACAGTCAATTCCATGCGTGGAAATGACCGTGAAATGCATGGAAATGACAGTGAAGTGAAGCGAATTGACTGTGTAATGCATGAAAATGACCATGAATTTAAACGGAATTGCCGAAAATGACCGTGAAGTGCGTGGAAATGACCATGTAGTGAAGCGAATTGACCGTGAAGTGAAGGGAATTGACTGTGAAGTATATGGAAATGATCGTGAATCTAAACGGAATTGTCGAAAATGACCATGAAATGCATGAAAATGACAGTGAAGTGACTCGAATTGACCATGAAATGCATGGAAATGACCATGAAGTGCATGGAAATGACTGTGAATCTAAACAGAATAACCGAGATTGATCGTGAAATGTATGAAAATGACCGTTAAGTGAAGCAAAATGACCATTAAATGCTTGAAAATGACTGTGAAGTGAAGGGCAAGGGAATTGACCGTCAACTGCATGGAAATGACCGTGAATCTAAATGGAATCGTCGAAAATGACCGTGCAGTGAAGCGAATTGACCATGAAATGCATGAAAATGACTGTGAAGTGAAGGGAATTGACTATGAAGTGTATGGAAATGACCGTGAATCTAAATGGAATCATTGAAAATGACCGTGAAGTGTGTGGAAATGACCGTGCAATGAAGCAAATTGACCATGAAATGCACGGAAATGACTGTGAAGTGAAGGGAATTAACCATAAAATGCATGAAAATGACCGTGAATCTAAATGGAATCATTGAAAATGACCGTGAAGTGTGTGGAAATGACCGTGCAATGAAGCAAATTGACCATGAAATGCACGGAAATGACTGTGAAGTGAAGGGAATTAACCGTGAAGTGCATGGAAATGATCGTGAATTTAAACGGAATCGTCGAAATTGATCATGAAATGCATGGAAATGATCGTTAGATGCTTGGAAATGACCGTGAAGTGAAAGGAATTGATCGTGAAGTGCATGGAAATAAACGTGAATATAAACAGAATCGTCGGAATTGATCATAAAATACATGAAAATGACCGTGAAGTGAAGCGAAATGACCGTTAAATGCTTGAAAATGATCGTGAAATGAAGGGAATTAACCGTGAAGTGCATGGAAATTACCGTGAATATGAACAAAATCGTCGGAAATGACCATGAAGTACGTGGAAATGACCGTGTAGTGAAGTGAATTGACCGTGAAATGCATGGAAATGACTGTGAAGTGAAGGGAATTGACCATGAAGTGCATGAAAATGCCCGTGAATCTAAACGGAATCGCCAGAAATGATCGTGAAATGCATGAAAATGCCAGTGAAGTGAAGCGAATTGACCGTGAAATGCATGGAAATGACCGTGAAGTGAAGGCAATTGCCTGTGAAGTGCATGGAAATGATCGTGAATCTAAATGGAATTGCCGAAAATGACCATGAAGTGCGTAGAAATGACCGTGCAGTGAAGTGAATTGACTGTGAAATGCATGGAAATGACCGTGAAGTGAAAGGAATTGACCGTGAAGTGCATGGAAATAACCGTGAATCTAAATGGAATCGCCAGAAATGACCGTGAAATGCATGGAAATGATAGTGAAGTGAAGCGAATTGACCGTGAAATGCATGAAAATGACCGTGAAGTGAAGGTAATTGACCGTAAAATGCATGGAAATGACTGTGAATCTAAACGGAATCGTTGGAAATGACCGCAAAGTACGTGGAAATGACCGTGCAGTGAAGCGAATTGATCGTGAAATGCATGGAAATGACTGTGAAGTGAAGGGAATTGACCGTGGAGTGCATGAAAATGACCGTGAATCTAAACGGAATCACCAAAAATGACCGTGAAATGCACGGAAATGACAGTGAAGTGAAACAAATTGACCGTAAAATGCATGGAAATGACCGTGAAGTAAAGGGAATTGACCGTGAATCTAAATGGAATTGTCGAAATTGATCGTGAAATACATGAAAATGACCGTGAAATGAAGCAAAATGGCCGTTAAATGCTTGGAAATGACCGTGAAGTGAAGGGAATTAACTGTGAAGTGCATGGAAATGACCGTGAATCTAAATGGAATAGCCGAAAATGACCGTGAAGTGTGTGAAAATGATCGTGCAATGAAGCGAATTGACCGTGAAATACATGGAAATGACTGTGAAGTGAAGGAAATTGACCATGAAGTGCATGGAAATGACTGTGAATCTAAACGAAATCGTCGGAATTAATCGTGAAATGCATGAAAATGACTGTGAAGTGAAGCGAAGCGAAATGGCCGTTAAATGCTTGGAAATTACCGTGAAGTGAAGGGAATTGACCGTGAAGTGCATGGAAATGACAATGAATCTGAATCACCGGAATTGATTGTGAAATGCATGAAAATGACCATGAAGTGATGTGAAATGACCGTAAGTGAAGGGAATTGACCGTGAAGTGCATGGAAATGACCGTAAATCTAAACGGAATCGCCAAAAATGACTGTGAAATGAATGAAAATGACCGTAAAGTGAAGTGAAGCGAATTAACCGCGAACTGAGTTTAATGAATGAAATTAACCACGAAGTAAATGAAATTAATTTTTGGCCATCCCAATGGAATCTTGGAAAATAACTACGTTGGTTGGCTAAATTAGCTTCTCCTATCCCAAAATCATATTTGGTACGTTAAGTAACTCATTTTAGTTTAGGAGATATGTTTGTTAAATAAATAGACAAAGAAATAAATTAAAAGATAGAAAAATAGACGATTATGTATTAAAGAAAAATGTAAGGGTGAAAAAATTCTCCTTGTAAAAAAAATAATAAAAAAATTTACCAGACTGGCACGACATTGTCGCAGAATTGGTGGTAGTGCCGTGGCAGTCTGGGCTTTTTTTTTTTTTACCATTACTTTTGTGCATCTTATCGCGAGGTCTGTATTATATTGAAACCGTCCATCTACTTGGGGAGCTCATAGTAAAGCTTGAGATGAAAAATGAGACAGAACTAGCTATTAAGTGGACCACACTCTAAGAGGCGGTGGAAGATCAAATGTCTACCATTGAAATCTTTTTGATGGGTCACAAGAGTTTTGGATAATTATGAAACTTGTGATGAAAAATAAATATTATGGTGGGCCACACAATTTTTAACTGTGTAAATCAATTTCCCCGTTGCTTCTCGTGGTGTGGTCCAGTTGATCATTGGGTACGATCTTTTTTAATTTACAGTGCTCCGAAATGATATCGAAATACGGATGAGCATGAGTGTTGGTCCACGTAACTTTGATATCTTTTGAACCGTTCGTACGACTCTGTGTTCGAGGAGCCTGGGCGGCCGATCGTCCTGCGGAAGGAAAAACAGGGGCATTTTCGACCCGTGATATGGGGCCGTACATCTGCGGCTTATTATTGGGAGCTCAAAATAAGTGGGCTTATTTTTGACAATGGCCATACATTAGTCCTACAGTAAGAAATTTCTCCCTCGTTTCCGCTGCCTTTCAATTTTTAAAAAGGAATAATACTCCAGTGCATTAGGAATACCATAGTTATAATACTCCTTGTTGTATTTTAACACTTCAACATTCCTAACGATTGATCCAGACTGTTCATTAGGTCCAACGCAAAATTCAAGGGCTATCATGCTAAAATTACACCAATCTAAAAATCGTTAAGGATTTGATCAATGGCCCAGATTGTTTATAAGACAAATCATCCACTTGACAATCCGATCCATCCATTTGTTAGCCTTATTATTCTATAGAATCACTTCTTTTTGGCGCAACTGTAAGCTTCCCATCTATGGGTCAGAAATGGAATGAAATGTTTTTTAAAAAAGGCCAAATGAAGGATCGATTGGATCATCAGATCAGTGAAATATTTTTTTTTAGTCATTTAATCACATTCTGTATTTAATAGACGGATCAGATCTTTCGATTAGAGTGTCCAAGTGAACTGATTCAACTAGGAATATTGTAACGTATTTTGCTCCGAGAGCACTGGATCATTTTTCTTTAAAAAGTGAGAAAAACCTCCCTTACCTCCCCCACAGGCCACTGAGACCTCGGCAGGTTCTAACTGGGGAAGGCTCTCTCTCTCTTAGAAAACGCCAACGCTGGATTTTCAGTATCCCTTTGTTCTTCATATCTCTCCCTCTCTGTATGTCTGTCTGTCTCGCGAATTCTATCCAAGGATGGTAATGGAGGATTCTTCTTCTTTCTGGGTTGATTTCTTGAAAGGAATGCTGAAACCTGTCGCAGCTACATGTGTTGTTTTGATGGCTGTGGCTCTTTCGTTCTGTCAGAACCTTGGGTTGGAGAAGGAGATGATTTTTTCCATAGCTCGTGCCTTTCTTCAGCTCTCTGTCATTGGGTTTGTACTTCAGTTCATCTTCAGCCAGAAGAACATCGCCTGGATTCTTCTTGCTTACTTGTTCATGGTTATTTCCTTTCTCTCCTCCTTTTTTTTTTTTTTGTTTTTTGATTTTTGAGAAATTTATATTTTGGCCCACCCTGATTGATTTTTTTGAATTCAATTAGTACAAAGTTTCCTATTTCTATTACAAATGTGGGAATTTGTGTATGAAAACATCAATCAGGGTGGGTGTAAACTGTGGCTCCAGTTTTCTTTTGTTATGCAATTTTGTAGAAATCAATTTGTGGTTGAGATTGGATGTGATAGCTTCTGTTGAATGATCCAGACCATTGGCCTATTGTGACCCACAACGGATGGATTTTCATGAAAATCTGCCCAATCATAGGCCAAACTGGCAAACCTTGCCATAATTTTCATTTCCATGTGGACCATTGCTGTACTTATCCTCTTGACCCCGTTCCGGGCCACAGATTGAAATGATTGGATTGCACCATCGATGAGATTTTTGGGCATGGTTCATTCTTGCTGGGGCCTAGCAGATCAAAGGTTGGGATCACCATCCCACTTTTCGGAACTGAAAAGCTGAGTATATTGTGCATTTCCCCTGTTTGAGGATCCTTAAAATTCCTTGCTAGAAATTACACATGAGAGTTTTGGATTGGCCCTGCCTGATGATAGGCCTGACATGAACAGTTCAAAATCTGGGCCGAAGCCAACCCTAGGCCAGATTGACAGCCCTCGTTAAAATTTATATTTCTCTAGTAGTTTCTTCATCAATTGAACTGGGTACATGGCTTTTATGATCATGAACTGAAAGTGCACACCACTACGATACTCGAGCACCCATTGGCGAAGCTCGTTTTGATTCTTTCCAAGGTATATAAGGATGCTGCCCAACCTAAATTGAGGACTTGCGACTCATACACAGACCACAAGATCTTGAATAGGAGACTGGTATTGATGCAAATCCAAACTATCTCCTGAGAGTCGGTGTCTGTTGAAGCGAGTTCGATTAGGATAAACATAATTACACTTCTCATTTGTCTTACTGAAGTTCTTGATCCTGCATGCTTCTGGTAAAATCCCAAAAATTTGCATCTGGGACCCGTAGAAGCTAAGGGTCTGTTTGGGTGGGGGATCCTGCAAACTCGGGATGAAGTGGTGGGCCCCATGACATCCACTTAGGATTCGCCACACCAAAGTGGTGCTTTCCTCTGCATAAATGCAATTAGTGATGTTTTTGGTTGTTTCTAAAACTTAATTTATGTGGAGGAATGTACTACTTTAGTGCAGTGAATCGTACGTACATGGAGGGTTATGTGGAGGAATGTACTACTTTAGTGCAGTGAATTGTACATGCAGGATTTGGGGCCCACCAAATTGAGTTTAGACTTAGTCCCGAGTTTGTGGGATCCCTTGTTTAGTTACTGCTTTGGCTATGTCTTACATATCAAGGTTTAAAGTATCGTCCCTATATCATATGACTGTATTGGCCTGAAACTCCCCAATACAGGGTGATAAGACCTGGTTTCAGCAATGACTGTCACAGTACGCCAAAACCAATCTTCAGTCCTTGTTATAGATTAGCAAACAGTCCTGAACCTAAATGCAATCAGGAGGCTGGAGATGAAGCATTCTCCCAAATGGAGACTGATACTATATAACGAATAACATCCCTCAAGCAATGCTGAGGATGTATCTTCTTCTCCATAATGTATCCAAAGAAGTTATGTGTGGAGACGTGTTCTTACAGATTTGCTTCCCTCAGGTTTGTCTAATTGGATAAGAAGCACAGTGAGATAAGACAACTAACAAACTTGCATACTTCTGTTTTTTCTTCATTAATGCCTGTCTAACAGCTAAATCCATTAATGAAACATTCAAGAACAAGGTGAGAAAGCCACATACTTAACTGTTTCATGCCGCATTGCCAAAGTATTAGCAAGCTTAACTTGCCATGGCCCATGTCAATACCTCTAGGCTGCGTTTAGATGCACTGGTGAATTGATTTGCAAACATTCAATATAAGTAAGTAGAAATTACAAAATTTAACGATGTTTCCTACTGTTCATGATGAAATAGTCCTAAAATTTAGTTGTAGTTCCATTTCATCAAGGTCAATTGCAAGCCCAAACATTTGAAATGAATGAGGAGAACAGAACTTCTAATTTAGTCACTTAGATTACTAGATTAATAACTGCAATTTTACTTTGGAGCATAGCATTGCTTCTCTCTCTCTCTCTCTCTCTCACACACACACACACACACACACACACACACACACATTGCTGATGAGCATTTTCTTGGTGTCTTTGCAGGTTGCTGTTGCTGGTTATACAGCAGGTCAACGTGCAAAACATGTTCCACGTGGGAAGTATGTTGCCGGGGCATCCATTTTAGCTGGAACAGCAGTGACCATGAGCTTGCTTGTCCTGTTGCGTGTTTTCCCTTTTACTCCACGATACATCATCCCTGTCGCGGGCATGATGGTTGGCAATGCAATGACAGTAACTGGTGTGACAATGAAAAGGCTCCGAGATGACCTCAAAGTGCAAAAGAATCTGGTTTGTTCTTGTGCATGAATTAGACATCCTTTTTCTTTTTGTTCAGTTACTAGGGTCAGAATGCATTAGGACATGAAGAGTAGGTTGTCAATGGGTATGAGAGGACACCTAAAGCATGAGATTGGATTTAATTGGATCCGTACACAGATTTCGGGCCCCAAATCGGGTGGGTTTGGAGTCCATTAACTCAAGAGTTGTCTAGAAATAACATTGGTTGGGTACTTGAATTGGGTACCAAATATATAATTTTTTAGTTTTATCCTTTATTTAACTGTATGCATTATCATTCAAAACCAGAAGTCACATTTCTGGTGTGGACCCAAATCCGAATCCAGATCCCATTCCAAATCCTTATTCATGCTCGAAATTGCAGCTGACTGGAGCTGATGTGATACATGAATCCAAATTTCATTCAGATCTCTGGCTACCACATTTATGGCACCCATATCTGAATCGAAGAGGACCCAAATCTGATTTCCTTAGTCTGGTCTTGACACGGGCACTTCAGTATCCGCTCGACCCATGCCCAACCCATTCACTTGCCCTAGTGAATAGTGTCCTGATATGCATGCCAGTACAACTGGGGTCCATGGTTGGTAGTCTAGACCATTGATTGATGGGCCCCACTGTCGATTGAGGAATTGCCAAGAAATCTTACAGATTGGAAGATCCTAACCCTCCAATCACTGGCCTTTGAATAGACATTTAAGAAAGACACCAAATATCCAATTGTTAGAATCTTCGAATCTTCAAATCTTCATCCATAGTGAGGCCCCTAGTTCAATAATCCAGATCACTGGAACCATGGTCTACATTTGCAGCATGTGCCTCAGAATAGGATTCCTCTTTAAACTCTAGTTTTGTCGAGGCATCATGCTAAACACATTCATGGGGCCCTTTCTGCAGTTAGTTATCAAGCACTCGTCTCCTCTGTACATGTCTCACACGTTCCAGATCCAGACCATTCATCTGTTGGGTCGTCATTTATCCGTTGTATCGCAGCAATTAAAAACAATTGGATTTTCATGGCCCCCTATTGGAGGGTTTATTTAGTTATTGTTATTGAATATTGACTGTCGGTTGTACTTTCACTAACCATCCATTTCTAATCAGTAGAAGCCCTCCACGTGGTAGGACCCAGCAGATGAAGTGTCCAGATCCCATACACTTG
This sequence comes from Magnolia kwangsiensis, assembly GCA_037074715.1. Classification (NCBI taxonomy): domain Eukaryota; kingdom Viridiplantae; phylum Streptophyta; class Magnoliopsida; order Magnoliales; family Magnoliaceae; genus Magnolia; species Magnolia kwangsiensis. The sequence continues at coordinate 101,620,198 of CM073578.1, forward strand.
TGCAACATGAGATGGAGCGCTTCATGGTTGAGGCATAACATTGACTTATCTGAATTATTGGTTTTTATAGGTGGAAACAGCACTGGCACTTGGTGCGACGCCACGGCAGGCGACACTTCAGCTGGTGAAGAGGGCTCTGATCATTGCGCTCTCCCCTGTCCTGGACAATGCGAAGACGGTGGGCCTCATCTCTCTTCCTGGTGCGATGACCGGCCTTATAATGGGAGGTGCTTCTCCTTTGGAAGCCATTCAGTTGCAGATAGTTGTGATGAACATGCTTATCGGGGCGGCCACTGTCAGCAGCATCACATCGACATACCTCTGTTGGCCCGCCTTCTTCACCAAAGCTTACCAGTTGGAGCCCAAGGTCCTGGTAGACTAAGTAGTTAATATGGTTGAATCCAATGCATGGTCTGATGTGGAATAGCTTAGCTTGAGTTTTGAGTTTGTACAGGGGTTTGAGTTTCCGTGGTTCCAGTATCCAGACCATTGGTCTGTTGGGCCTCACTGTGGATGGATCATTGCCATAAAATCTCTGCCATGGGACAATCCTATCCTTTCAATTGGCGGCCTCCAAATAGACGGTCAAGAAGAGATGCGACAGCGACCCATGTACAATCCCAATGTTGATCAATCACTGAACCATGGGCGTCTCGTACAAACTGAAAATCTTACCATGCAATGGGCATATCAATGGGTTGAGCTTCTTGTAATTCCTCTGAAATGTAAGACTTGTGAGGGTAACTTTACGTATTCCCAGACGATCTGCAATACAATACCATGATAAAGTACAACAGTTTAGAAGAGAAATACAGCAGTGGTCCACATTCAGCTGAAATAGGGTACTAATAATGGTGGCTGGGATCTGGTGATCTAGGACCGTCGGTGGAATGGGGCCCGCCAAAATTAGGATCAATGGTTAATCCTGATTATAGGTGACGTCCCGCCAAAACACATTCTTAAAAAATTATAATTTGGGGAATATGGGTGGGGAATTTTGAAGATAATCATCCATTAAGCACACCTGACTGATATGTCTGTAAACTGTAAATGTGAAATAGGTAAGAGAAATGCTCAGATTCAATTTGTTGGACGATGATAAGTTACTGTGCACGCAGCGAATGACTTCCATGCATGCGAGACATCCGCCATGTCCAATAGGTTGGGCCCACCATGAGGATCACCTTGTGCAAAAATCAGCTTCATCCGCTCAGCAGGTGGGCCAGCCACTGATAAGTGACAAAATACAAGTACGAGTCATCAACTCATAAGTTTGACACCAGCTGCCAACCCAAAGCAATTCTCCAGTGAGAGTTGCATAAGTTTGACGCTGGCTGCCAACCTAAAGCAATCATCCTCCATTGGGGTGGGGATCCATGATGAGAGCAAGAGCATAACAATTCCTCCATTGGGGTGGGGATCCATGATGAGAGCAAGAGCATAACACTCCTCCATTGGGGTGGGGATCCATGATGAGAACAAGAGCATAACACTCCTACAGGTGCAACTGTCCCAAAACTGTTGGATGGATCATAAGCTTACATTGAATTGGTGTCCTAATTCCTAGCTGGCCAGTTGGTGGGCCATCTAATGGACTGTTATAATGAAAAATGTCAGGGTTCCTGGATTCAGTCCATCGATGGGAGGTTGGATCATCCAATCAAACTAAATTTAGGGTTATGACCCACCGACATTGTGGCACTCACGATTTCAGCCATCTGAATAAGGTTACATGTTCACATTCTGCTATGAATCATCACTTTCTTCTGGAGTATTAAATAACAGTATAATTTTTTTCCCTACGCTTGCATCGTTATTTCTCTATAATGTTGAAAACTTGTAGTAAACAGATGTAGGAAATAATCGAAGAGCAAACGATTTGGAATTCGACACCTGATTGGATGATAATTAAGAAAACATCCTAAAGTTGGGATGAGGTACAGACGTCATTGCTTTCTTTGAGATAGTATACGCCTATGGACAATTTCGACCGATGTAGAAACTCCCGATGCCTTATTCCTAAGATACAACGCCCAGCAATTAGACTTTTCAGGTGTGCACAAGCCAAAGAAAATCTTAATACCACTACACCTTACTCGTCATTTGAATGCCCAGAGAGAGAAAAGAAGAAAGATTCATTTTTTGAAGATAATGCTAGGATTTTTTGTCTTATTTCATTTAAGAAAATTAAAATTGTTTGTTAAAAATTTGAAACACCACTATTAAGGAGATGCACCGTTTGAGGTGCGACACACTCGTTCGAGGAGGCACACCTTACACGATGGAAAACAACTTTATGATGTGGTGGGTCACATCCAATGATTGTGATAAAAATAAAAAATAAAGAAAACCATTGTACATTTTGGCAAAACCTAGCCAATCGAAAATCTAACCAAAGGACCTGATCATGCCTTCTGGATGGGCGGATTCCCCTGTGACCTATAACAATGAAGTGAAGATGCAAAAATAACCATGATCAAAATCTCAAGCTATCCATTCTGCATGAACTTTTAAAATGCTCATCTTTTGCATGCGCGGTTCAAATAAGGGTTCTCACCTAATGAATGGAGTGGATTTACATATTCAACATGATGGATCCCACGGAGCTGGGTACATGAAACAAGTAGGGTTCATCTTAGGTGCTGCTCATCACATGTTATGCAACAAATTTTCAATTTTCCGGATCACTTGGTGGACCCTTCCAGATCGTTTGGTGGATGCTGTTTGGCTCAAATTCCATTGTTCATATGATGTGTGAATGCCATAGCAGAATGTGTCACATATCGAATTGAACGCCTCAGTGACCCTAGGCGTCGAATAGGCCAAGAGACCAAAGTTTTATATGGACCGGGCCATCTATCTAGCCACCGATTATGAAGAATAGGGCGCTTTGCAAAGGGAAGGGTTCACCTTTCTAATCAAATCTTTTGCCTTCGTAGTGAAAATTTTTTCAATTAAATGTGTGATAGCTTGTACAATTCACTTATAAGGAAATATATGTTATAAATAAAGAAAGAGGCTAAAGCTCGTAATATTATCATTTGTGCAACTATAATCTGCAATTGGATGCTGTGCAAAGGGAAGGGTTTGTCCTTTTGATCAATTATTTTTGCCTTCGTAGTAAAAGAATTTTCAATTAAATGTGTGATAGCTTGTACAATTCAATTTTAAGGAAATATAGGTTAAAAATAAAGAGAGAGGCCGAAGTTGAAAATATTATCATATGTGCAACTACAGTCGGCACGAAAGATAATTAAAAGAATTAAAAGGATAACTAACAATAGCTTCTTCATCGCTCTGCAAGATACAAGGCTCAATAGGTAAGATGTTGGGCATGATGGTTTATTTGTCGTTCAACTAGGCTCAGTAGGCCAGATGATCATTCAACAACAACAATCTATTCATTGCTCAATTGAACTTCATAGGCAAGACAATTGTGGTTCGTGAGAATGGATGGTGGATGAATCTTCGATGGTTTGTTTGTCACATGGTTGGATAAGCGAGACTATACTACCCGAATTTTTCCGATGGCCCGCACTGTCTGCACGCATGTCTCAGCTACCTGCTCGTAAGTGACCTTCACGCCTGTTACAGTACCCTGATACCCTACATCTCTTCCGTGCATGAGCGCGCATTATCTAGAGACTCATAGTAAAAATCGGAGTGTCCATGCGTAGGTGGTTATCTGGAGACCCTGAAACTTTTGCTAAATCGACCTCAACATCACTATGATCGTGGAGGTACCATCCGTTTGTCCTTGCAACACTCTGTTAAGGGTTAAATATTGCATATTAGGCCCCAGTTATTACCTGATTTTACGTACATGATAATGCTTAATGTCCTATTTTAATCATGTTTTTGTTGCAAGGTGAATTTTAAGAGCTTGGACTGAAAAGGGTATTAAAAGCATAAATTTAACACTTTAAAATACTAAGGAAAGAGACGGACCCCAGGTGACCAAGATCGAAGAATTTATACGCTAGAGATCTGAGAACATCAAGAGATCGACGATAAAGAGTCTTGAAAGTTATTCAGAATGCAAGATCACAGGGTTCCTACCATCCGTTTCCTTTGAAACTTTATATCTGACCTGAGGACCCTAAATAAACCGTACATGTCAAAATTCAGCCATTGGATCTTTGTGAAAGTTACCCAACAGACAGATCAACTACCAAATCACTGATTTAGGACTCACTTGATATCTGGATATGCGTCAATTTTGGACTCAACCCCTATAATAAAATGAGAAAACGATTGGAACACTAACATGGACACTGTAATATACATGTCCTACCCCTAATCACTCAAGAAAACCACCTTGCATTCGTCAATTTATAGAACTGACAGTACAATCATCCAGATACGTGACTAGAATACTAACCATCAAGTATTCCTATTTTTAACATGTTATCTGACCCTCCATTGTATGTGGATCCCCCAAACGGGCCACCCGAATATCATAATAAATCGATCATTTCAAAGATCTTAGGGTCTATTCCAAGACTACCGACTAATTTCTCTATCAGGTGTATAAAATATTATTTTTAGACTTCGGAGTAATATTGTCCGTTAAAAAGACATCTAAGTCATCTATGAGTGATCAAAGATCAAACTTAGGCGTTATAAAGAACGTGAAAAATAACAAGTACTGGTGAAATTTCATCTCATTTGCATGGTGCAGTCAGGAGATACGGATGGCATAAGATTTGACAAAAGAAAGGATAGAACTGTAATTAAGGGGGACAATTTCAATGGAAGTTTTAACGGTGAGTATTCTTGCTACTTGGTGGGACCGTGTGTTCCACCTGATTAACTAAACCACTTCATTTTTGACAGAGTTTATTAAAAATGACATGACAAACCGGATAAACAGAACAAATCTTTAGAATAAACATGTATGTGGGCCCACATGATACCATAACCAATTACGTAAGGCTTAAGGAATGTGTAACAGTTGTTGGGAAACATCTACTTATCACATGGATTGTGGCCCACCTAAAACTCAAATCTGCCCCATCTTTTTGGCCATGACCTAAAATGACCCTATGAAAGCGGTGAAGGGCATGGATTCTCCGACAGACCATCACAAGTGGACCCCACCTAAACCAACTAATAAACCAAAGTCGGCAAACTTTAGGTAAACTTTCCGCACAACGACCAATCCGAGTAGGTTTCACCGCATCTTCATGCTTAGTTTGTGGGCCACCTGATCAATAGATTCACTCCAAATTTTGGCCCATGTCCCAACACAACCTCATTCTAATGCAGGGCGTGGATTTTCCCAAGAAACGATGATTGTGGACCCCACTGATTACGCAATCTATTAGCAATCGATGCTCTCTCTATTTCGCTACGTAGGAAACAAAGCTGCGTAAGCTCAACCTACCATGCAATCCAGTAACACCGACTCCCTCCAGACCCTTATAAAAGAGAGAGAGAGAATGTGGAGCAAGTGATCTTGGACGTGAAGAATCTGAACGTGGGTAGCCGTGGAGGCATCTGGTGAGAGGAAAAAATAATAGAGAAGGCATGGAGCGTGGGCTGGTTAAACGAGTTTTTCTTCTTCCTTTTACTTAGTTTATTTTATTAAGAGAGTTTAGCCACTCATTTCTATGATTGGCTAAACCTCTTAGCTAGGGCTAAGAGGTGAAGCTTGTAGCATGATTGAAATGTTTGCTTTGTTTTGATTCATGCGATGAGCTCTCTTTCATACTCGTTTGATTATAAGATATACTTTTAGTTTTTAATAGTTTATTGTAAGTCAAATTACAGTAGATCTGCAATAGCTTTGAGTATGTTCTTTTCATTATGAGATTATGAATTTAGGAGGCCCTATTGTTCAGCATCGTCTCCTGGGCATGGTTGGATGGTGAAACCCTTCCGAACATTCATAACTCCCTTAGATTGGATGTGGATTGGGTAAATTATGTTGTTTGCTTTGTCTCACGGGTATGGTTTTGTAATGGAATCAATTCTAATTCTTATACCTCTTATCCATTGATAACTAGATTAAAGGAAGTTCAGATTTAGTTTTTAATGATATATCTTCCAATTGGATGAAGATGAGACTCTAAATTCAGTTGTGTTCTTGAATCAAGCATAGATGACCCTAATCTCTACAAGTGGATCTTTGGCACCCAAGTTTCCCACCTTTGAATTTTACAAGCTTTAGATTAAGGTTTCACCATTATTCTCTTATATTTTTCTAATTTAGATTGCATCTTCTTCTAGTTCTACTTCTAGTTACTTTCAGATTACGTATAAGGTTTAGTCCCTGTGGATTCGACCTTGGTCTTACCGAGATTATTACTACATCGTAACCCTATACTTGGGATAGTGAACAAGTTTTTGGCGCTGTTGCCGGGGATTGATGGTTACGTTTCCTGATATTAATTAGTTTTGGAATTAATTTAAGATTAGGTTAAGATTAGGTTTTTTTTTTTTTTTTTTTTTTTTTTTTTTTGATTTTTAGAAACTAACCTAACTTTCCTATTTTATAGGATTCTGAGATAGACTTTCTAAATTTGTAATATTTTTTTAGTTTTTTCTATTTTTCTATTTTTAGATTAGGTCTTATTTTCTATTTTTAAAATCTAACTTACTTTCTAATTCTAAGTTTAGAACCTTCCTTTAGAAACTTTCTATTTTTAGAAACTGACCTGTTTTGTTTTGTTTTTCAGGTTTTAACTTAGGAATCTCTAATTTGGTAACTTCTTTCTAACTTCTTCTCTTATTCCATTTTGCTATAGGAATGTTTTTCTTTTATTTTTAGGATTAGATTCAGAGTTAGGGTTTCACCATGCAAGAGTGGGTACATCATTATGTTGAGATGGATAGGAGATATTGGGAAGGGCGGTCAGATAATTATATGACGATACTACCAATGTCTCAAAATTTTTCTTAAAACATCATTGAGAATCGACTGGAATATAATGCTCCACCAGTTAAGAAGTCCTTACGCGATCATAAGCGGGAGAACAATTACACCCCATGGACAGTACGTGAGTGTTGGGGTTATCATAACTATGTGAGTGAGAATTATTATCATCCATCAAACAAGAAGAAAACAATGAGGGATTATATTTTGGGTGATAATATGTATTAACAACCATCATACTCTCCCACGTATGATCCGTATGACTATAACCAGTGAAACTATCAAAATTGGAAAGATGAACCAATAACTTGTTATAATGATTATTCTCTTGGATCCCTTACCTTTGAAATCCAACCAAAAATGATCCAAGAGGATTCATTTTAGCGTAACATAGACTGTCTTGTGGAAATTAGAAAAACATTAGAAGCGCTTAATTTGCGTATGGATAAGATAGTGAAGGCTAGTTCACCCCAGCCTCAAAACAGTCCAAAAATATAATACGAGGAAAGTGATCCTAACTCGCTTTTGGAGAAATCTGGAATTTGGAATGAAGAGTTGGATTGTGTTAATAAGCATATGGTTCACTTTTCTGATGAGACGATCTCGATGACTGTCCAAAGGAATGATCGAGAGACGTTGTTATCTTTCAAATATAATGATTATGAAACACTTCACTCACTGATACGCCTAATTTTAATAATGAGAAAGATGTTAGTTTATGCGAACCTCAACCTAATCTAGGAATAAAATGTGAGGAAAGCTATCCCATCCCAAGTGTATATTGCATTGAATTAGATGATGATAAGTATTGGGATGAGATTTATGAGAGCATAGTTCAAGATTCACTGGATTCAATCTCAAGTTTGGCCCATATTAATGATTAAGAGGTCCAGGAAGTTGTCGTCTATAGTGATTTACTTACCTTTTTGACATGACCGATTTAAATACGGAGGATGAACCACTTTCAACTAACCCTTCCAATCTTTGTGAGGTATGTCTAGATCACTCCCTTGAAATGAATGATGATATGATTTAGGAGATGGACGATTTGCTCGATATGACTCTAGAATTTTAAACCACTCAGTTGAGTCTACCATCTGAGTTGTACACTTTAGACGATTCATTGCTTCTACTGAGTAGCTTCAATGAATAGAGTGTTCACATCAATTCTTTGCCTATTGATTTTCAATTTTTCTGTACATATTCAAGATCATGCATCTCATGTAAGAGAGCATGTATCTATCCACTTCCAGAGACGATAAAATCCTTGGACAAATTATCACAAACTTCAATGAGGAAAATAAGTCACTCTCAGATGAATTTTTTAACTTTTTGGATGATTGCTTGACATACTTTGCAGATTCAAACGACCCTATGATACAAAATATAGTGGATGCCTTGCAAGACAGTACCTTGGTAGTTGTCACGGACCAAGAGAACCCTTATTCTGAAACCCCTCCTTCCCCAGATTATGAATGTTTACCATTAAGGGAGGAGTGTAAGTGCTATGTTTTCTAGCTCCTACGATTGTTAAATTTTGTAATGCCAAAACCTCTTAGAATCTTTATCTTGTGTAGCTCACCTACATATTCAAGATCATGCATCTCATGTATAAGAACAAAGGTCTTTTCCTCAAGAACTTTAAATGCAAGATCAAGAGATATTCAAGTTCAAGTACAACACCAAGTGTTAGTTCAATCTTTCAAGCTTCAATAGTTAAAGGTTTCAAAACTTCATCATTCTTTACTTTGAACCTCAAAGCTCAAGATGAAATACAAGTCAAGTACTTCAAGCTCAAGCTTCAAAGTGTTACAAGTTCAAGCTTCAACATACGTCAAGATATCAAGCTTCGTGTACTTCAAGATCTACTATCAATCGAAGCAAAAGATGTTTCAATGTTCAAACATCGCTTATAAGGTATGAGTGACCCTAGATTAACCATAGGTTAGGTCATATTGATTATATACTTTAATTGGGTCACTTTATAAGTGTATTGGCTATTTCTTGAATAGTCTTAACCTATGTTCGAATAGTCCTAGTGCTAACTCGATGTCACGCCCTAAACTCGAAAACCGGGCTCACAAAATTTTCGATCGCCGAATCCGGCGCCGAAAGCCTCTGTAGAACCTCATTCTCGGATCCCAGTGCCCATTCGTCAGGTTCCGATCCTGGGATGCTACGAGGAGAATTTTCAACTTCAGTTTGATTCATAATAAGCATAACCAAAGGCATAACCCACAAACAACAACCAAAAACTCCATTACATTTCCACTATGATCAAAAACTTTATAAGTACAATGAGCATAAAGGGAAATACAATGATGAAGAATAAAAACTCCAAAATGATCTGCAAAGCGCACCCGCCTCAGCGCTGCTGTGCCCGAACGTCACCTGCACACAACGGTCGTGCATAAGCTTATAAAAAGCTTAAAGGGTAGTGAAAGTGTGTGCGCAAGGTAGTAATATGATCATGAATATCAGAGTAATGCGGAATATACAGATGGATCCATAAATATCATGAGCCGTACCAAGGCTATGCGATGCAAGATGCAAGTCAAGCATACAATCCTCATCTAAGTCCACATAACATTAAAACTCAAATCTGGGATATCACTGGGGTCTAGTGCACTCTAAACCAGATCGCCGCCCCATCGCGCGCAATAAGGCAAGTGGAAGAGACCTCACTATCCGCCTGCCAATATCGGGCTCGGCTCGTCGATAGCGGACCCATTCCTCGAGCTGGTCAGACTCAGCCTAGCTTTGCCCCCTACTCTTAGACGGGTAAGGCCACACCCCTTTCCAACCGACCACGACACAGTGGAGAGCACAACCATCTGGTAATCGGCACTCGACACTCATCTACCCACTCGGTCTAGACGTAGGAGCAACCTCTTGGTACCATAAGGGTTTAGAGACTTTCACCCAGGGATATCTATAGCACCCTATGTAGAACAAGATTTTGGGTATCCAATCCTGCCAACCACGATATGCCTGTGGAGGCTATGGTCCTGATGTCACATGTCACGTAAATGCGAGATGTATGAGTCATACTATACAATCATGCAACAATCTCGTGAGTACCATGCGCTCATGTGGGACACTCCGTCTCATAAGGAGTCCCGTAAATGTCTTGGCCCAACGGCTTATGCGATGATCAAACATTGCTCATATCAAGCATACATATGATGCGTATGGTCATGAATAATGAAATTATACTAAGCATGTTACAAAGTAATGAATTACCCTTACAACGCAGATGGGCCTAGACGGTCTACACACAACGATTACGGCCTACCAATGGCCCTAGGGAGAGTTATAATGCGGACATTTAACCAACACTATACTTGCAATGTGGACGTCAAACCACCATTGCTCCCAAGCCATAACCCGTAGTAAACATCATTACACAAACCATGTTGGTTTCACACATTGCAATGGACCTTAGGTACATCTTATTGGGCCTTCATTACATCAATGGGTTACATAAGTGGGCCTTATGTTCATCAAATGGGCTGCATTACTGGGCTTTACCAATGGCCTTAGGTACATTGCAATGGGTCATAACCCATGGGCCTCAGAGTACATCATAATGGGTCTAATCACATGGGCCTTGTGTGTCTTAAATGGGCCTAATCTCATGGGTTTTATACATATCAAATGGGCCTAATCCTCTAGGCCTTATATAAATCAAATGGGCATAAACCCATAGGCCTTATCTATCAAGTGGGCCTAAATCCATAGGCCTTATATGTCAAATGGGCCTAGATCCATAGGCCTTATATAAATCAAATGGGCCTAAACCCATAGGCCTTATATATCAAGTGGGCCTAAATCCATAGGCCTTATATGTCAAATGGGCCACATCCAAACATAGGTGGCCCACTTGATCATAGATCGGTATCATTCTTCAACTCATGCCTTAAAATGATCTTTCCAAGTGGATGGACGGTCTGGATGCATCACATGCATCATGGAGGGTCCCACTGTCGTTGGTCAGTGTAGACAAAACACATGCATCACAGAGGCCTCCACCGTCCACTGGACGGATGGTGTAAATAAGCAAATATATCATGGTGGGTACCACCGTCCACCTGGACGGTGGATGTAAAACACATACATCACTGTGGGTCCCATGTGGGGCCCACCATTATGTTTACAAGTCATCCAATCCGTTCATAAGGTCACTCAGACCTGGATGAAGAGAAAACACAAATTTTAGATTGATTCGAAACTTCCGTGGGCCCAAAAAAAAGTTTCATTGGTAGAGTTCAATCACCACTATTTCGTGTGGTGTGGGCCACTTGAGTTTTGGATTCGGTTGAAACTTGGAGGGGGCCCACCACATGAATGACATGGATTTCACATACACATCATGGTGGGGCCCACGGCAGCAGCCGTGAGACGCTGCCCGCCCACCCGCTGCATGCAGCAGCGTGCTGCTGCTGCTGCTGTGTTAGAGGCAGCGCCTGCTGCCTCTGATGCTAATAATTTTTTTTTAAAAAATTTGAATTTCTGAGGTTTTTCGAGTGTGGGGCCCGCTTTAAGCGAATCCACTCCGCCCATAGGATTCCTCGGCTCGTAACAGATCCAACGAGTCTAATATAGAGTATTTTTTATGTTTAGAAAATAAAATAAAATTAAAAAAATGATCTTTTGAATGGTAAGGATGCAATCTCCAACGCTATGGCCCACCAGATCTTCCAACCAACCCCATCACTTGGCTCAACGCCTAAAATGACCCAGGGAAGGAGATGGACGGCGTGGATTGAATACATACAACAAGGTGGGGCCTACACAATGGTCCACCCCCAAAGCTTTGAACCAAGCTTATATTTGTGTTTTCCTTCTACAGAGACGTCAAGCGTCCCAGACACTGGACGGTTTGGACATTGAAGAAATATGCATTGAGGTGGGCCCTGATTAGGTGGGCCACCTCATGGAGAATAGTGTGGATACATCACGCACAAAGTGGGCCACATTTGATGATTTGGATAGAATATAAGCCTCATGGTGGGGTCCATTCAAATAGGCCACACAACCCTATTATAATCTCATAAAATAATAATAAAAAATGAAATAAAAAGGGAGAGAGAGAGATGGAGAGTGGGACATGCGAGTGATGGAGGGCTCCGCCACTATGAGCCCTCCCTTGGAAAAATCATACATCAAAAGAATCCCCCTACACATGGGACCACCAAAATTGAAAATCAACGGTGGGGATCCTTTCCCCACCGATATGGACGGTCTAGATGACCTTCCTAATGCAATGAAATAAACATCATGATGGGGTCCATGGAGAATGGCCCCATCATGGAATGATCATGATGATCCTAGTGGACCATCGGCCACATCTTAGGGCCCCAAGTAAGATCTAAACCATTGATCGGTTGGTCTCACTTGGCCCATCTTAAAAATATAAAAAACTACTATTATCTAGCACCCACCATTTGATCTTCTTGCTCCTATGGGTTCCGTAGCACCTTAGCTTTGATTCCAATGAGGGAGATGAGGAATGGATGGCTAGGATGGGAGATCTTGAGATGGAAAGGTGGGCCACACTTGGAGCTTGGAAGGCTTGGAGAATTCTCATACGTATGGGGTTTTGGTTGCTTGGGAATGGTTTGAAAAAAATGAGAAAGAGAGGTAGTTAAGAGAGAGAGTGATGGGTGATGGATGTGGTGGTGATGGGTGTGTAAGACACTTTTTGACTTTGGTGGCCTTTTGTGTAAGAAAGGCATGGGCTTGTAAGACCTTTTTGACTTTTGTGGTTGCTTGGGTATGGGTGAAAGGTGATGTGTACTTGACATGTACTTGACATGTGATATGATAAGATTTGATTGATTAATGGGATTGATGTGATACCTTATAGAGATTCTCTTGGGTTTCGCAACGCGCGGCATTTTTTTCACACAGAATGTTGGCCCACATCTCCTGACCAGGGTATCGCCTTGGCGCGCGAGTCGAGGCATCGGAACTGCAGAGACGGTGCGGTCGCTAAAGATCTTGGGTTGAGTCGACTCGAGTTGACGGCGTACGAATCAGGGTCACGCGTAAATATCGATTAAGGGTCCAAGGTTGTCGGAATTCAACCGGTAAGACCGCGGGAGTCTACGGAACGGTACGGACTAAGACACGGGTCTTATACTCGACTAGTCCAAGAAATTCCTCGATCAGTCAAATGTTTGTTACTAATTTTCAGGATTTTTTATTATAGCCTCAATCAGTCCTGGAGACTGCTCGACCAGTCGAGTGAACAGTGCTCGACTCAAAGTCCAGTAACTAAATTAGGTCCCACACGACCAGTCGTGGACAGGACTCAACCGGTCGAGCAGGCCCTTCGACCAGTCGTGAAACAACTTTATCTTATCGTGCTCAAAATTTTAAAAGTTTGTTGGTCCTTGACTAGTCGAGTTGACCTTTGGACTAGCCGAGTGAGCAGTTTCTGCACTTATAAATAGAGCACGATTTTTAGAGTTTTGTATCTAATTCAAGCAAAATCAAGATACCACTCTGAGAGATAAGTTAGTGATATTCTTAAGATATTTAGTGCTCATTTAATATTCTCTTTAATTAGCTTTTTGCATTTGATTTTGTATTCTACATTCCAATCTTATTTAAGAAAGGGATTGAAGTTTTCTCATTTCTTGGAATTAAAATTAAATCAAGTTAGCCTAAAGTGATTTAATCTAAAAATCATTTAAAACCTAAAACCTTTTCATAAGTGAGTGTGGACATTTAATATCTACGTTGAACTTCTACTCTGAATTGGTTCTACCGGGCTGCATCAAAGGAGAATATCCAGATAAGTATTTTACTGTTTTATAAATATATTCTTTTGGTTTCTTTAAGATTGTGCTAGAAAAATCTCTTTCTTTTGGTTTTTCTGAGGTGTTACAGAAAACTCAGAGTGTGGGATTTTTGAATCGTGTAAGCCCACTTGAAAGACACAATTGTAAAGGTTTTAGGTGAACCTTAAAAACCTATTGCATAGTGAACGCCGATATCCACTGTGTGAGGATATTGGGAGTGGAGTAGTTGTGTGGCTGTTTTTCTAAACAGTTGGTGTACACATAAGCGAACCACTATAATTTATGGCCTTGTGGTGAATGATTAATTGTGATATTGTGTGGATGTTGTAATTTTCTTTTTATGCATTTGTGGAGAATGTTGTAATCCTTTTTATGCAAGTGTGGAAATGTTGTAATAGTATAATTATTTTCTTTGCTATTTATTTCTTTATTCCCCTGTATCGGTTTAAGATTTTGATACACAGACCGTTCTAAGAATCAAGTTGTCCTACCATAAACCATTGGTTTTTGGTGTAAGGTTGTCCTTAGAACAACATCTATATCAACTTCTCAATACTTGTACATTTGAGGTTGTTATTCATTTTCGCATTGTGGGATTGTTTAAGTGGTATCTTTATTTATATTTGTTAAATTCCACATATAATTTTTTAATTTGGCATAGTCCTATTCACCCCCCTCTAGGACTCTTAGCTCGGCCTTTTCAAGTGGTATCAAAGCCTAATAGCTCGCTTTACTTATTTTCTTTAGATTTATTTCCTGAGCTAATTGATCTGAGCTTTTTAAAATGTCAAATTTTAATAGCCTTTCAGTCACTAGGCCTCCACCATTTGATGACTCCAATTATGCCTATTGGAAAGCCAGAATGAGGATTTTCTTAAAATCCATGGATGAGAGTCTGTGGCAAGCCACAGTGACCAATTGGACCCCTCCTACCATTGAAGTGACTGGTACCGATGGATCTGTAACTGTAAAAGTAACACCTTATTTTATTTGGACCAATCTTCAGAAAAGTGAAAGTAGTGCCAATGCAAAGGCTCTAAATGCAATTACTTTTGCACTATCATCAGATGAATTCAAAAGAATTATATCCTATGATACTTTAAAGCAAGCCTGAGATGTTTTGAAAATGACACACGAGGGAATAACAATTGTCAAGAAATCTAAAGTCCAAATCTTGACAACCAAATTTGAGAAAATTTGTATGGAAGAAAGTGAAACTTTCATGGACTTCTATACTAAATTGAATAACATTGTCAACTTTAGTGGGGTCTCGGTGATAGAATCCCATAAAGTAAAGTCTGTGCAAAGATACTGTGCTCACTGCCTGAACGGTTCAATTCAAAGGTGACTGCGATCTAGGAACTTTGTGATACGGATAATATGAGGGTAGAAGAATTGGTTGGTTCTTTACAGACCTATGAGTTAAACTTTAAAGCTCCTAAAGGTAAATCCATTACCCTTAAATCTTCTAAAAATATTTTTCAAGAAAATAAAAATTCTGATTTAGAAAATTTTAAAGATGATATGATCTTTTTAGCTAAAAAGTTTTACAAGATTTTTAAAAGTAAAAAGAGGGTTGATTTGCAAAAACCTAATGAAAAGAAAAGATCTAGATCTAAAACTTGGAAATCTTTAAAAGACAGCTAATGTTACAACTGCCATGAATATGGGCATTTAGAAAATAAGTGTCTTAAAAAGGACATATTGAAAAAGAAAGGTATGTTGGCTACATGGGATGAACTTCCTGTTCTGAACCTTCTTTTGAGTCAGAAGATTCTGAAACCGAGTCGGGTTATAATGTTAAAGCCCTTATGACTCTAGCCAAGTTTACTTTTTCAGATAATGTTGATTCAACTAGTGAAGAAAATCTGAATAGTAATCATGAAAATGAAGAAGATCTTTAAGATTCTTATAATGCCCTATACTAAAATTGTTGTAAAACTAAAACTTTAAAAAGAAAAGTTTTTAAAACTTAAAGAAAAATTTGAGAATCTAGTCTTAGAAAAATCACACATTTCAGATTGTTTTGAAAAAACTAAATGTGATTTAGATTTCAAAACCTCCCTTGTTGAAAACTTAAAATCTGAAAATTAAAAGCTAAAATTAGAAGTCTCTTCACTTTTGAGTTTAAAAGACATATGAAAGTATGCTTATCTGGATCTAGAAAATGTGGTGATCGATCTAGATTGGGCTACAACAAAAGTATTCCTCCTGAAGACACGAATACTCCACTCACATTTGTGAAACGAGAGTCTTCTAACTCAAAAATGGAAAAGTCTAAATCAAAATTATTCTAAAAATGCTAAGACTTTTCAAAACTTAAGATATAAAAGCAACCATATCAACCATAAAAATCAGAATTGTAATCCTTTAGTTGAGAAAATTGTTAACTTACTCATGGAGCTCTTAAAATCTAACTTAGTAGGTTGGTCTTATAACAACTACAAACATACGAAGACCGACTATACTCCTAAACCCAAAATTGTAATGAAATGGGTCTCTAAGGTTACTTGCTTGGTTGCTCATACTGCTTTCAAAGCTTCGAGCCATTCAAAGTGGTACCTAGACAGTAGTTACTCCAGACATATGACAGGCGACAAGGGTCTGTTCACCAATCTTAAAGACATGACTGATGGTTCAGTCACATTTAGTGATGGTAGTAATTGCAGGATTGTTGGCCAAGGTACGATTCAACTCTTTAACCTCCCTCTATTTGAGAATATTTTATATGTAGAAGGGTTAAAACACAACTTATTAATCATCTCTTAAATATGCTATAATAATCATAACATAAAATTTACTAACCAAGGATGTGAAATTCTAAATAAAAATGGTTCCATAATATTAACTGGTCATAGAACTTCTAAAAACTGCTATATTGTTTGTGATTTAAGCTCATCTAATCTATCGTGTTACATGGTCAATACTGATGAGACTGAATTATGGCATAAGCGCCTTAGACATGTACACTACCGCAACTAATATAGATTGAACAAAAGAGAGTTGGTAAGAGGCTTACCCAAAATACAGAAAATAGATAAAATATGTGGCGAATGCCAGATTTGTAAATAAACCAGTACTCATAAAAAAGTGAACTCCAATGCCACATCTAAACCACTCGAACTGCTCCACATGGATTTTATTGGACCTACTAGAACGGAGAGTCGAGATGACAAGAAGTACATACTGGTAATTATTGATGACTTTACTAGGTACACTTGGGTAGTCTTCTTAAGAGATAAATCAGAAACTCTGTATGAAATAAAAAGGGTACTTAAACGTATCCAAACGGAAAGATGATCTCAAGTCTCTAAAATCTGTAGTGATCATGGATCAGAATTTAAAAATAGCGATTTTGAGAAATCTTGCAGTGATTAGGGAATATCACATGAATTCTCTGCACCCAAAATACCACAATAAAATGGTATAGTAGAAAAAAAAAATAGAGTGCTTCAAGAAATGACAAATGTAATGTTAAATAGTAGAAAGAAAAAATAGAGTGCTTCAAGAAATGACAAATGTAATATTAAATAGTATGAAGCTCCCTAAAAATCTTTGGGCCGAAGCCATAAATACTACTTGTTATATAATTAACCGTGTTTACACTAGAAAAATAAATGGTAAAACGGCTTACGAAATGTGGTTTGATAAGAAGCCTACTATCAAATACTTTCACATTTTTGACAACAAGTGCTACATTTTATGTGACCGAGAAAATTCGAGTAAGTTTGACACCAAAAGTGATGAAGGAATATTTTTAGGATTTGCTCTAAATAGTCGAGCGTATCGGGTTCTTAATAAGAGGACTGGTGTAATTCAAGAGTCCATTAATGTGGTTACTGAAGATCACTTGAATACACCTGTTTCAAGTTCAGAAAATGATGAAGTTCTTTTAATTGAAAAACTTGACCCTTCATCAAGTCAAAATAACATTGAACTGAGGACAGTTAAAGACCACCCAACTAATCAAATCCTTAGAAACTCTCTCACGGGTGTGCGTACTCGTAAACAACTAGAAGATATGTGTAATTACGTGTGCTTTACATCTCAGATAGAATCGACTAACGTAAAAGAAGATCTTACTGATGAAAATTGGATTGTAGCAATGCAAGAAGAGCTTAATCAATTTGTTAGAAATGATGTTTGGTACTTAGTTCCAAGATCGAAAGATAAACACATTATCAGAACAAAATGAATTTTTTAAAATAAGTCTGATGAACTTGGTAATATTATTAGAAAATAAATCTAGGTTGGTTGTACAAGGGTACACTCAAATTGAAGGTATTGATTATGATGAGACCTTTACCCCAGTAGCTCATCTTTAATCAATCAAATTGTTTATATCCATTGTGTGCTTTAGAAAGTTTAAAATATACCAAATGGATGTAAAGAGTGTATTCTTGAACGACGATTTGCATGAAGAGGTGTATGTTGAATAACCTTCAGGTTTTGAAGACCTTAAATATGTTAATCATGTCTATCACCTAAAAAAGGTACTTTACGGTTTAAAACAAGCTCTTAGGGCATGGTACGAAAAGTTGACTAAGTTTCTACTAAGTCATAACTTTATAATGGGAAGTGTTGATAAGACATTATTTGTAAAGAAACATAATGATCATATTCTAATAGTATAAATTTATGTTAATGATATTATTTATGGATCTACCTGTACTAACATGACTGTTGAGTTTGCAGATCTTATGAAGTCTAAGTTTGAAATGAGCATGGTTGGAGAATTAAATTATTTCCTAGGGTTGCAAGTTAAAGAGCTACCTGCTGGGTTCTTTATCTCTCAAACTAAATATGCTCTAAACTTAGTTAAAAAGTTCAGATTTGAGAGTGAGAAAAATTTTGATACTCTAATGAGTACTACTTTAAAACTCTCAAAGGACTCTACAGGTAAGAGCGTGAATTCTAAGTTGTATCGTAGTATGATAGGTAGTTTGCTTTACTTAATTGTAAGCCGACCTGATATTGCATTTAGCATAGGAATTTCTGCTAGATATCAATCTGACCCTAAAGAGTCACATTTAATTGCTGTTAAGCAGATTATGTGATATGTCACTAGTTTAGTAGATCTTGGTCTCTTGTACCCACATGATACTAGTGTGCAATTGTCTGGTTACATGAATGCTGATTGGGCTGGTAACATTGATGATCGAAAATCAACTAGTGGTGGTTGTTTCTATGTAGGGAACTATTTAGTTTCTTGGATAAGTAAGGAACAAAGTTCTGTATCGCTCTCAACAGCTGAGGCTGAATACATTGTTACAGCCAATGCATGTACTCAACTTGTATGGATAAAAAGAATGCTAGGCGATTATGGAATTGCGTAAGATAATATGATTTTATATTGTGATAATTCAAGTGCAATTAATATCTTCAAAAATTCAATCCAGCATCCAAGAACCAAGCATGTTGACATTAGATATTAGTGAAAGATAAGACAATTTCTTTGGATTATATTTCGACTGAAAATCAACTAGCTGATATATTCACAAAATCGCTTGACAAAAGTAGATTTTTGAAATTGAAATTTGATCTTGGTATGTGCAATATGAATTGATAATTAATGTCTTTCTGTATCATAATGTATATATTTCTTATTTTAAATTTTATGAAAAATTACACATTTTGAGCTGTGCACGACTAGTCGAGTACATACTCGACCAGTCGTGGAACGATTGGTCGAGTATATACTCGACCAATCGTGAAACTCGAGATTACCCTTTGATTTGGGAAAAATCACTTTTTCTTCATTTGGGTTGTCTTCTCCAACGAGCCCAACGTCGACCGGTCGAACCCATCTTCGATTCCTCCATGGTTAGTGCATTATTTTCATTTTTCTTATAAATTTAAGTCCTCTGCACTTCCTTTGCATCATTTGTGTGGTTTATTTTTTGTTTTATGTTAATTTTTGGGGTTTTCTACTCAAAAATCTGGTCTACTAGAAACCCACTTTACCTCTTTTATAATCTCTTTATTCCTTGCTTTATTTATTGTAAATGGAAGGTAGAGCCAAGAAGAAAGGATCTCGTGGTCCCTCTACATCTCGTTCGGCTCCTATTACGGTGCACCACCTTCGGTTGCCCAAAGATGATCCCGATTATGTGCGGGATATTAGATTGCACAATGTAATAGTAGAACGAACTATTAATCTTATTTATGTGGCACCATTTGATATTGTTTCTCTCTTTCAGTTTGTAGGATGGGATAACATACTAAATCGGGGCGGGTCGGCATACCCCTCCATTACGCAGGCTATGTATGCTTGCATTATTGATTTTTCTACTAAAAATCTGACATTTACTATTGCGACCAGAGAAGGTCCAATGATGTGGACCATCATCTTATCTATAGATTAATGGATATACCGGTCAATGATGAAGGTATTCCCATTAGCTCTCTAGTGAAAAAACCATCTAAAACTAAAAAACGAATGTGCTCTAGAGATTTATTCAATATAGACACGGAATAGAATAGAATCCTTCATTGAATTTTCATTTCAAATGTCTATTCTTGATCTGGTAACAAAACCGAACTTAGTACGTTCATGGTTCGTATTCTTCATTCCATCATTTCTAGAGTTTCTGTTCCTTCCATAATTTGTCATAGTATCATTCAATTTCGTCTCCATCCAAGTCACAGTAACATACCCTTCACCTATCTTTATACTGTGCTAGCCACCCATAGCTTAGTGGCTATGCTTGTTAGAGAGGCTCCCATTACTCAACTACCTTTCAACAATACTAATATTAAAAAGATGAATTTGAAGTTAGCCCCAGGCCAGGTTGATGTGGGTGTTGGTGGAACTACAGTTGCAAATGAAGAGGAGGGTGGTTTGCCTCTAGATGATGTTAATATGGATGATCTCTTTGATGAAATCGAATCCAATTCTGCTACTGATCCGACTATCAACCATCTGACTTTGATGCGCGGTTTTGCTCTCTTAAGGAGAAGGTTGAAAGCATAAATGTGTCCTATGAAATGCAATTTAAATATATGCACAAGTATTTAAAGCATATTAACAATGGACTTCATTAAATTGATCCTTCCATACCTGCTCCTTCGTCAGGTTCAGATTATTATTTGAATATGTGGTTTGTAATAACTTTTAAGATACTTGAACTTCTTTTATTTTATGTGGATGAACATGCTTACTTATGAACTTAGTTATCTTGATTATCTTGTTCATTTATTCTCTTATTTCTCATTACTCTTCTTTTACTTCCTTATTTCTCTACTTCCATTATCATTTATTGGTTCCTTCCTTTGTCATTTTGTGAAAAAAAGGGAGAGAATTTTATCATGCTTGTGATATGTGTTTTGTTATGCTTATTTTATTTTAATGAAGTGTGTTTTGTCATAAATTTGATAAAGGGGGAGATTGTAAGTGCTATGTTTTCTAGCTCCTATGATTGTCAAATTTTGTAGTGCCAAAACCTCTTGGAATCTGTCTTGTGTAATCTACATATTCAAGATCATGCATCTCATGTACAAGAACAAAGGTCTTTTCCTCAAGAACTTCAAATGCAAGATCAAGAGATATTCAAGTTCAAGTACAACACCAAGTGTTAGTTTAATCTTTCAAGCTTCAATAGTTAAAGGTTTTAAAGCTTCATCCATGTCAAGACAAAGTTTATTACTTTGAACCTCAAAGCTCAAGATGAAATACAAGTCAAGTACTTCGAGCTCAAGCTTCAAAGTGTTACAAGTTCAAGCTTCAACACATGTCAAGATATTAAGCTTCGTGTACTTCAAAATCTACTATCAACTGAAGAAAAAGATGTTTCAATGTTCAAACATCGCTTATAAGGTATGAATGACCCTAGATTGACCATAAGTTAGGTCATATTGATTGCATACTTTAATTGAGTCACTTTATAAGTATATAGGAGGTTTCTCGACTAGTCTAAGCCTATGTTCGACTAGTCCTAGTACTGGTTCGACCAGTCCAAGAAATTTCTCAACCAGTCCAAGGTTTGTTACTAATTTTCAGGATTTTTTGTTATAGTCTCAACCAGTCCTGGAGACTGCTCGACCGGTCGAGTGAATAGTGCTCATCCAGTCGAGTAGGCTCGACTTAAAGTCCAGTAACTAAATTGGGTCCTACACGACTAGTCGTGGACATGACTTAATCGGTCGTGGAGACCACTCGACCGGTTGAGCAGGCCCTTCGACCAGTCATGAAATGATTTTATCTTATCACGCCTAAAATTTTAAAAGTTTGTTGGTCCTTCGACTAGTCGAGCTGACCTTTGAGCCAGTCGAGTGAGCAGTTTTTGCATTTATAAATAAAGCACGATTTTCAGAGTTTTTTATCTAATTCAAGAAAAATGAAGACACCACTCTGAGAGATAAGTTAGTGATATTCTTAAGCTATTTAGTGCTCATGTAATATTCTCTTTAATTAGCTTTTTACATTTGATTTTATATTCTACATTCCAATCTTATTTGAGTAAAGGATTGAAGTTTTTCCATTTTTTGGAATTAAAATCAAATCAAGCCAACACAAAGTGATTTAATTTAAAAATCATTTAGAACCTAGAACCTTTTCATAAGTGAGTATGGATATTAAACATCTATATTGAACTTCTACTTTGAATTGGTTCTACCGGGTTGTATCAAAGGAGAATATCCAGATAAGTATTTTACTGTTTTGTAAATCTATTCTTTTGGTTTCTTTGAGATTGTGATAGAAAAATCTCTTTCTTTTTATTTGTCTGAGGTGAACTAGAAAACTCAAAGTGTGGGGTTTTTGAATTGTGTAAGCTCACTTGAAAGACACAATTGTGAAGGTTGAAAAACTTATTGCATAGTAAATGCCGATATTCACTGTGTGAGGATATTGGGAGTGGAGTAGTTGTGTGACTATTTTTCTAAACAGTTGGTGTACACACAAGTGAACCACTATAATTTCTGGCCTTGTGGTGAATGATTAATTGTGATATTGTGTGGATGTTGTAATTTTCTTTTTATGCATTTGTGGAGAATGTTGTAATCCTTTTTATGCAAGTGTGAGAATGTTATAATAGTATAGTTATTTTCTTTGTTATTTATTTTTTTATTCCTCTGTATCGGTTTGAGATTTTGATACACAGACCATTATAGGAATCAGGTTGTCCTACCATTAACCATTGGTTTTTGGTGTGAGGTTGTCCTTAGAACAACATCTGTATCAACCTCTCAATACTTATACATTTGAGGTTGTTATTCATTTCTGCAATGTGGGATTGTTTAAGTGCTATCTTTATTTATATTTGTTAAATTTTGCATATAATTTTTTAATTTGGCATAGTCCTATTCACCCCCCCTCTACGACTTTTAGCTCGGCCTTTTTAAGGAGGAGCTAGAAATTGAACCAAAGTCTAAAACTTCAGACTGTGTTGAAACCACATCACTTTTTAAAAATTTTTCTGAATTCTATTTACTTGTAGTCTCTAATTCACCATGGGATACTAACTTCGATACTTTTTCTGTTACAGGTGAATCATACATATCTTGGATACCTCAAGCGATTGAATGATAATTTTTTGCTGAGGAACATAAGTTTCTCTGGACATTCATGCTCTAGGGCATCTAAGATTATTACAAAAAGGGCTTTTGGATGATCTTGTTGAGAAATCTACTGAGAAATTTATCAAGATATTAGCTAGAAGAGGAACCTTGCGGCATGACTGAGTAGCTTTTTTCCTACTTCCATAGGACTAGTGTAGTTTGCTTTTTGTCATTCTAAGATAGTTGGCTTTATGCCATTAGGATAGTTTTCTTTCCAAGTCATTCTAGGATAGTTTACTTTTGTTGGTTTAACTCTTATGCTGACCCACATTCACATCATGATCTCTTTGGAAAAAAAATCGTACAGTCTCCACGTTGGGTACTATATTTCCATCACTTCTCCTTTACCTTTTGTTATCTCACATGCATTACATGCTTATATCTTTTACATTGAGGATAATGTAGACTTTAGGTTGGGGATGAGAGATTAGGTTACCTAATTAGTATTTTCTTGGTCTTGAGCAAAAATTGTGAAAATTTTAAAAATTTTTCTAAAAATTTTATGAATTCGAGTGCTTTTGAAGGCCATCCTTGATTTAGAAGTATAAGATACATAATGTTGGTGATTTACGACTCTTGGATTCAGTTATCTGTTAGATTTCATAGTTAAGTTCAAATTTTTAATTCATGATTTAAAGTTTTAAACATTGATTGAGTCATGATTTCACATGTCACATCTTGCTTACACATTAAGGTTTTAATTTGATATTAAATTGTTAACTTGATGATCATTAAGCATGGAAGGTAACACTTGGGGAATTTGTCCATCATGTTCAATAAGAAGAATTGAAAAAAAAGGAAAAAATAATCAAACAAGAAGAAAAGAGAAAAAAAGAGAATACCCAGCTAAAAAAACAGTTGTCGTCGAAAAGGGCTACCTATTAAAGATCTTTAAAAAGATTGACATAACGTGAAAGCTATCGATGGAAAAAATTAAAAGTTGAAAGACTAAAAAGTTGAACTGTAAGGTAAATTTTAGTTTAGGTTATGGTTATCCTGAATGCTCTTGTGATTATCAATGTTATCCTGAAAATAAAGAATTGAGCATTTAATTGTGATAAGTTTAGGTTTCACTACACACCTATGGAACTCAATGTTTAGAATTCTTCTAATTGATGGATTAATACTTTTGAACTTAGCCATGAAGTTTACCATGCACTTGACTCTAGTAGAAGGTAATGCCCAACATTGATGTATCTTGAAATTCTATGATCTAGTTCAAAAAAATCGCTTGAGTTTATAAAAATTTATTTTTATAATTCTCAACTTATTTTTTGCATACTTTGCTCGGGACTATCAAAATGTTGGTAGAGGATTGTGTTGAGGGTCAAATATTGTACATTAAACTCCAATTATTACCTGATTTTATGTACATGATAATGCTTAATGTTCTATTTTAATTGTATTTTTATTACAAAGTGAATTTAAAGAGCTTGGCTTGAAAAGGGTATTAAAAGCATGGATTTAATGCTCTAAAATCAACAAGGGACAGACCCTAAGTGACCGGGATTGAAGAATTTACACGCCAGAGATCTGAAAAAAATCAAGAGATCGACGATCAAGAGGCCTGAAAGTCATCGAGAATGCAAGATCACAGGGTTCCCACTATCCGTTTGGTTTAAAACTTTATATCTAGCTTGAGGCCTCAAATGAACCGTACACGTCAAAATTTAGCCATTGGATCTTTGTGGAAGTGGTCCAACAGATAGATCAGCCACCAAATAACTGATTTGGGACCCACCTGATATCTGGATATGCGTCAATTTTGGACTCAACCCATATAATAAGATGAGAAAACGATTGGACGATATGGATGCCCTCAGAACACTACCATAGACACTGCAATATACATGTCCTACCCCTAATCACTTAAGAAAACCACCTTGCATTCGTCCATTTACAAAACTGACAGTACAATCACCCAGATACATGATTAGAATACCAACCATTGAGTCTTCATATTTTTAGCATATGTGGATCCCCCAAACGAGCCACCCGAATATTATAATAAATCGATCATTTTGAAGATCTTAGGGTGTATTCCAAGATTACCGGCTAACTTCCTTATCAGGTGTATAAAACATTGGTTTTTAGACTTCGGAGTGGTGTTGTCCATTAAAAAGACATCTAAGTCATCTATGAGTGATCAAGGCTCAAACTTAGGCGTTGGAAAGAGTGTGAAAAGTAACAAGTACTGGTGAAATTTTATCTCATTTGTATGATGCAGTTAGGAGATACAGATGGCATAAGATTTGACAAACGAAAAGATAGAATTGTAATTAAAGGGATGCCAAGTGCATGGCACTGTTGGACGATTTCAATGGAAGTTTTAATGGTGAGTATTCTCGTTACTTGGTGAGATCGTGCGGTCCACCTGATTAACTAAACCACTTCATTTTTGGCAGAGTTTTTTAAAATGGCATGACGAACCGGATAGACAAACAGATCTTTAGAATAAACATGTACGTGGGGCCACATGATACCATCACCAATTACGTAAGGCTTCAGGAATGTGTAACAGTTGTTGGGAAACATCTACTTATCAGATGGATTATGGCCCACCTAGAACTCAAATCTACCCCATCTTTTGGGCCATGGCCTAAAATGACCCTATGAAAGTGGTGAAGGGCATGGATTCCCCGAGAGACCATTATAAGTGGACCCCACCTAAACCAACTAATAAACCAAAGTCGGTAAACTTTAGGTAAACTTTCCACACAGCGACCAAACTGAGTAAGTTTCATCGCGCCTTCATGCTTCGTTTGTGGGCCACCTGATCAATAATTCACTCAAACTTTTGGCCCATGTCCTAACACAACCTCCTCATGCTAATGCAGGGAGTAGATTTTCCTAAGTAAAGATGATTGTGGACCCCACCGACTATGCAATTCATCCACGACTGATGCTCTCTCTGTTTTGCTATGTAGGAAACAGAGCTGTGTAAGCTTAATTGACCATGCAATCCAGCAACACCGACTTCCTCTAGACCCTTATAAAAGAGAGAGAGAGAGAGCGTGGAGTAAGTGATCTTGGACGTGAAGAATCTAGATGTGGGTAGCTGTGGAGGCATCTGGTGAGAGGAAGAAACAAGAGAGAAGGCGTGGAGCGTGGGCCGATTAAACGAGTTTTTCTTCTTCCTTTTACTTAGTTTATTTTATTAAGAGATTTTATCCACTCATATCTATGATTAGCTAAACCTCTTAGCTAGGGCTAAGAGGTTAAGCTTGTAGCATGATTGGGATGTTTGCTTTGTTTTGATTCATGCGATGAACTTTCTTTGATACTCATTTGATTATAAGATATACTTTTAGTTTTTAATGGATTATTATGACTCAAATTATAGTAGATCTGCAATAGTTTTGAGTATGTTCTTTTCATTATGAGATTGTGAATTTAGGAGGCCCTGTTGTTCACCATCGTCTCTTGGGCATGGTTGGATGATGGAACCCTTCCTAAGGTTCATAACTCCTTTACATTGGATGTGGATTGGCTAAAATTTTGTTGTTTACTTTGTCTCACGGGTATTGTTTTGTGATGGAAGCAATTCTAATTCTCATACGCCTTATCCATTGATAACTAGATCAAAGGAAGTTCAGATTTAGTTTTTAATGATATATCTTCCAACTGGATGAAGATGAGACTCTAAATCTACATGTGTTCTTGAATCAAGCATAAATCTCCTAATCTATACAAGTGGATCCTTAGCACCCTAGTTTCCCACCTTTGAATTTTACAAGCTTTAGATTAAGATTTCACCATTATTTTCCTATATTCTTCTGATTTAGATTGCTTCTTCTTCTAATTTTAGTTCTAGTTACTTTCAGATTATATACAAGGTTCAGTCCCTGTGGATTCGACCTTGGTCTTATCGAGATTATTACTACATCGCAACCCAATACTTGGGGTAGTGAATACACTCCATTTGTGAGATACACCGTGAAGAACTTGAGAATACAAGTGTGTGAGGACCCGCGCATATACACACCTCATATGGGCTTGAGCCCTTAACCCATGGGCCCATTTGGAGAGAAGATCCAAGCCATTTAGCCTAAGGTGGTTAGATCTATCCATTTATTTATTTCTTTTCTTTTTGTATATTAAAGTGGGCCTCACCATGAGAGTATGGTGGTGTTTGGGTGGCCCTTTTAAGAATATATCGGAATAAAATCCCTTTAAGGACGCATGGAAATGAAATCCATCATTAAATCCTATGATGGCCACTTCTATATATGTATTTTAATATGATTCTCTTTTATACGATTTTTTATGGGGCTCAAATTTTGTGTGATGATATTATACTTGTGAGAGAATGCAGTTCCAAATTTGGGGTCAATCCAATATGTGTAACCCATTCATCTGATTTATGCAATGTGGGCCATCCTTGTTGTCCAATGCAGTGGTCAACATTGATACTCTTTTGAATGATCCAGATTTAAGATATTTACTGAGATCCAATTGTGCCCAAATTTTGTGTGATGATAGTATGCTTGATGACGAATGTATGTATCAAATTTGGGAACAATATGATGTGTTTAACCTATTCATTTGATTTATATAATTTGATCCATGTTTGTTGTCTAGAGTGGTGGTCAGCACTGATACCCCTCAAAATAGGCCCTATTAGTGGGGCCCACAGATATATGACAGATCCAAAATTTTATGTGGTGATATTAGACTTGATGGAACATGCATGTACCAAATTTGGGGTTAATTCGATTGGTCTAACACAATTCATACTAGATTTGTTGTTTAGTGTAGTAGTCAACACTAATGCCCTCTTGAATCACGTAGATTTATGGTATCCAAAAATCTCTAATTGGTCCCAATTTTTGTGTAGTGATATTATACTTCATATAATATGTATGTACCAAATTTTGGATCAATTCAATTTATCTAACCCAATCATTCGATTTATGCAATTTAAATCAGATTTGTTGTCTAGTGCAGTGGTTAACATTGACAATCTCCCGAATGGCCCAGATTTACGATGTCCACAGAGATCCAATTGAACTTAATTTTTATGTGGTGATATTATACTTGATAGAGCATGTTCATACCAAATTTAGGGTTAATTCGATTGGTCTAAACCCTTTATTTGGTTTATGCAATTCGGACCATGTTTGCTGTCTAGTGTAGTGGCTAGCACCACCCCCCTTCAAAACGGCCTAAATTTGTAGGGTCTGTATATATCCATTGAATCCCAAATTTTATAGGATGAATGTAGACCTTATAAATTAATGTATGTATCAAATTTGAGGCTAATTTGATTTGTATAACTCCTGATGCGGGCTCCACCATGATCATTATTTGCGATTCAACTTGTCCAAATGGTCACATAGACCTACACAAAGGAACCATCCAAATATCAGCTTGTCTTATGACTTTTTGTGGGACCCACTGATCATAAACTATACTTTGATATTCACATGCCACCTAAACATTTACATAATTATTTTTACTAAGCTAGACCAAAAACACAATTATTAGTTTGATATAAAACTTGGTGGGCCACAGCATGGAACCCATTTAATACATACATTACATTATTATGATAGTTGGTCTGATCTTGGGCACCATCTTGATCATTATGCTAAGGTAATGAGGCCCACATTCATGTATGTGATTGTACTTGCATAACTATAATCATGGATCCCCTTTTGAGGGGAGCATTAAGCCTTTAAATGGTTCAATTCCAGTTTATGTAATGAAGCCGTCAATGTAGACCCTATCACAGGATGTGTGTCAAGCATTGGATCAACCCATTCAAGTAAGGCATGTAAATGCCAAAATTTGGACCACACCTTACATCTGGACTGGCTGCATGGTTAGCCGCTTAATGCAATAATAATGATATGTGGTTATGTTGATGCGTGGTTATGATGATATGTAGATATGATGATGGTGATATTTGTGTTTTCAAATCTTATTCAACTCATTTGACATGTTGTAATGTAATAATTATGTATGTAGTTAATTATCAATTGTTTATTAAGCTTTGGAGAGCCCATTTTCCTATTAGGCCTTTAAAAAGCCCACTTTATTCATGGGCTGTTGAGTGTCAAATATTGCATATTTTTTTCTATTTATATCTTAGTTTTATGAACATGATAAGGCTTAATGGTATATTTTATACATGTTTGTATTGCAAGGAGAATTTGAGAGCTTGGATTGAAAAGAAATCTAAAAGGATGAATTTAATGCTCAAGAATCACCAAGGTAAAAGATGGATCTTAGGAGACCAAGAATGAAGAATTCACATACCAAAGATCCAAGGAAACCAAGTACAAAGGATGAAGAAAAGACTTGAAAGAATGCAAAATCCGCAGCAGAAAACATGACATTTTGGTTGACCGAAATTACAGAAAATAGTCCAGCAAGAAAATAAGATAATTCGGTCTGACTGGAGCTAACTTCAGTTCAACCGAAGCTTCGGTTGGAGTCAGTCCGACCTTAATTTGATAGATTTTCTGCACAAGATTTTTCAGAATCAACTTCAGTCCGACCGAAGCCAACTTCGGTCCAACCAAAGTCAACTTTGGTCCAACCGAAATTGTGCAGAATTGTCCAGCGAGAAAGTGAGATTTTCAATCTTAATTCGGTCTGATCGAACCCAACTTTGGTTCAACCGAAGCGTAACATGGGACTCATGTGGTGTGCGTAAATTTAAGACGGTTTTCAAAAATTCCAAAGAGTTGCGTAAGATGGGGCTTTACAACTATAAATTAGAGTCCGTAGGATGTTTCTAGGTATCTTTTAGGGTTTAAGCAGTGGAGAAAAAGGGTGGAGAGCCGCCACCAAGAGTTTTTCTTCTTCTTCCTTGGTTATTTTGTAACACCACATACTTTCCAGTACTCGAGTGTTACCATAAGAATCTGAATCAGTTTGCACGCATTTGATAAACACACGTACCTTTCCTTACACATCAACACCTAGTGAACCTCAAATCATCTATCTCAACTGTCTAAAACAACATTCATTCGTACGACAAGCCGTCCACCCGAATGATTCCACATTAGTCCATCATAGTTTCTGAAACGTTGATTTTAGGATCTCAATCGCTTCAATAGATCAAAATTTTTCGGTGTAATTGATAATTTATTTATCATATGGAAATGTATAAAAATGTATTGAAATAGGGTGGTATGTGCATATTTGATGTATATGAAATATTATGAAAAATAATATTATATTAAATAAACATAAAGAGTGAAAATTTTATAATGCATAATTGAACTATAAATATTAATGGAGTAGTAAGCGTCTTGTATAAATATGTATACAAAGTATTTCTAGATATTTTAATAAAGTTGTAAATTATTTAACAATGCAATTTTAAATATAGTGCTGTACAATTTCCAATTCATGTATATCCACAGTATGATATTGTATATTATGAATTATACGCTAGTAAAGGTGTGGTCAATAGCATGTATATAGTGGTATGTTAATATTAAAATTTTATTTATATAATTGTGAATTGTTTTAATTAATGTAATTATAAGTAAAGTACAATAGTAATAGATTTTATATTAATTGGCCAGTAATATGTGGTGGGAGCCTCACAAATGGCCCATTAGGATTTTCTAACCATTGATGCTCAATCTTAGGGTGATCCGACCCTCAGATCAACAGTAAACCACAGTTGGAGGTAGGAATCAACTCGTATGGCCCACTTAGGCCTCACATGTGCCCCAAATTGGGCCAGGAAACCTATATAGGGATTCCTAGGAGAATGAACGGTGTAGATTTATCATAAACATCACAAAAGACCTCACATATGGTGCGTGTGCACCTTGGACTATAAGCACAGGACGTGACCGAGCAAAAATGCAAAATGGTTGGGATCTCTCCCGCCATTCAAAGATTTGAATATGTTAAAAATTGGAACCCTAAGTTCAGCCTCAACAAGCACTTTCTAGACGATCCAAACTGTCCATTTTACTCATGTAGGTCTGCTGAACAAAACAGTATAGGGTCCTTGACCCATGCATTGAAACCACAAAGATCAGCCCCAACCATCCATTTCCTTCATGTGGGGCTGAGATTCATTGGGAAGGACCATTAAGTAGCTTGTTGGGCAAGCAAACATCACATGGACCAGAGGTTTTCGGCCTCCTCTTTGCCTGCCAGCTGAGAGGAGTCCTCTCACAGCCCAAAAATGGCTGACAACTAAGAAGGAAGAAAAAGGAGATTTTTCTTCTTTTGGATAGCAAAGGCTGTCACATTTGTGAGCGTCTGATGAGCCACATGGTACCATCCTAGCCCTCCTACGAGGGAGGTACGAGTTGAGATGATGAACTCTCTCATCTCATGAGAAAGAGAAGAGAAAGTAAGGTGATCTCATGAGATGGAGCAAGTTCTTATCTGAGATCTGAGAAGTGGGCCCCATACCGCTAATGGGACCCATCTAGACCGATCAAATGGTCTGGATTGCCCTAAAACCCCCTAAGTGGCGATCCACCATTGATGGTTGAGTCATCTTCCCAAATGACCCATTTAAACACGATCATAAGGTGGACCCCATTTAGCCAGAAAAATACGCCGTTAGGGAGCCCAAGGTACTACTAATCCATCCCCAAACACGAATGGGCCCCATGCATGGCCATCCTTAAATCCTAACCATTGCATATGGTGGGTTTTTTTCAACCGTTGGTGGCACCTCTCACTGCCCATAAATAAGACCCGGTTGCTTCAGGAAATTCCACACCAGAAACAACAAGAATAGAGAGTGAGAGAAAGAGAGAAAAAGGAAGAGAAAAGAAAAGAAAGAGAAAGGAGAGAAACAGAGAGTGAGAAAGGAAAGAAGCAGGGTGGGCATGAGCACCATCGTCCGACCAGGTAACACCACCCCACCCTCTCCCTTTTTCTTCGTCATTTCAGCCTGTTACTGAGGTCGAATATGGCCGAAAAATGGGCCTTGTTTTGTGGCCAAAATGTCATGTGAACGGCTCAGCAGGGAGCTAAAAATCAGCCTAAAAATGAGCTCTTGTTCAAGCTACAGCACGCCCCAGGAAAATAGAAATAATACCAGCCTGCAAACATGGCTAAAATCACACCTATTTGAGCCATCTCTGAGCTGGAATCATGGCAGAAAATGAGCTCTGAAAAAGGCTGAAAAATAGCCCAAGGGTAGGCCGTGTTTGAACTGATGAGCGGGCTGGAAATGGCCTCCAAAATGACCTGCAACAGGGCCATCTTCACGTTAGCCACAGGTGGGCTGTTATGGCCTTGGGCCCTGCATAAACACAGTGGGCTGCACCATGCAGAACCTGGTGGGCCTCACGCCAGTAGCATGGTAGGCCACACCATACAAGCAGATGGACCGCACCCACCATGGCAACACCTGTGTACGCGCCTTGTGAATTACACATCCTGGCCGACCGTCAACAGACAGTCAGGCCCTAAACGTTTGAACCTTGAAACTATATTATATATAAATATATATATATATATATATATATATATATATATATATATATATATATATATATATATATATATATATATATATATATGTATATATATAGATGGTGGCCCCACCTTGGCGTATTTATTGTATATCCGCTCCGTCCAACCGTGTGCCCCGCTTGCTACATGTGGGAGATCCACCGTGACCCATGTATTCCATCCACATTGTCCAATGTTTGGACGGGTGCTGATCATGTGGACGGCGTTGTAAGCCACCATAATGTATGTTTTGATCCACACCACCCATCCGTGTGGGTTTGACCATGTTGTGCGTATATCGTATGCACTATCCAGTGGTTGGACAGATGCTAACAGTGATGGACAATGCTTGGACAACACTAATTTACATATCCAACATTTGAACAAGTGCTGATATACATATCCGGATAGTGCTAACTTACGTGTCCAATGTTTGGACAGTACTGATTTACATGGGATATGATTGGGCAGTGCTGCTGATCATCATTAGTGAGCCGCGTTCCCCATAGAATGATAGTGTACAGTAATACACGTGTTACACTTGCAACTATTGAAATGATTTTTGGTGTAATCCAAGCCCTCACTTGAGGCCCATTCACGAGGCTACCTGATGCATATGAGATCCACGTGTGAGGCTCAGTTTGGCCCATAGTAATGATGGGATTGAGCCCAGTAGGGCCACCTCATTTGGATAAATATATGATGGGCCTAGTCACTTTAATTCAAGCCCAAATCTCCCCCATAATGAGCCCTATAAGTACTATACACTTTTAATGAATAAGAAACTTTGAAGCACTTATCTAATATGGGCCGTTAAATCGAAAATGACAACCAGGAAATTCCTTGCTTGGTGTTGGGCTGCTAGACGCACATGAGAACTTGGATCAAGAGTATGAACACAACCCTACAAGTGATGATTCTTCCTCTTGAGCTTTTCATTTTCCCATTAGCTTAAGTTATAGTTTCAATTTAATTCAAATTGATAATTGCTATATTCATCTTATATTCACTTGTGTAATTGAATTGTTACATCATATGCTTAATATTATCCTATATATTTAATTCATGATATTGGATTATTTATGGATTGCTTTTGGGATTTAAACTGGTATATTAGTGGGAAACTCTCACTTACAAATGTACACCCATACTTGGGATGTAACCCGACCGGTTGTAATAGTAATGGACCTTTGGATTAGTGGTTATTGAATGGTGGTTTAAGTTGACCATAGACGTGGGCCTACCATCCAAGGTTGTTACGTCCCATGGTTTTCAAGGATGGTCTTTTATCGCATGGTTTTGATACTCGCCCTATGTGGCCTATTTTGATAACTGACCTATATGACTTGTTTTGATATCACCCTAGGTGGCTTTGTCCTGGTATTTTTCCTATATAGGTTCGATGTTTTATTCTGTGTAACCATGTGATGGTAAGCCCTATATATTGTAATATGATTGGCCACTAGTCGACAGGGTTCCATTAAACATTCTAAGATGAGAGTCTCATGAGCCGAGGATGCTGGTATGGGACCTATGCCCGAGCTGTCGGCCTACGCTGGTGACGAGCCCCCGTAGTGACCTTGAGCTTAT
Organism: Magnolia kwangsiensis; assembly: GCA_037074715.1. Taxonomy (NCBI): domain Eukaryota; kingdom Viridiplantae; phylum Streptophyta; class Magnoliopsida; order Magnoliales; family Magnoliaceae; genus Magnolia; species Magnolia kwangsiensis. The sequence goes on from CM073578.1 coordinate 101,654,479, forward strand.
TTAAAACTAGTTGATTGTAACTGGACAAATAATGGATTGGCTAATCATGCATACATGGCACAGACCATCATCTATCGCTAAGCAGTCGTTACGCCGCACTTAGTATGCTTTCGCTGACGACTAGCCTCTGTCCGACTGAATGTTTTTCCTAGGTCAATGATCGCATTCTGTACGATTGATCCCCAGGGCGTTGATTGCATATTTGCATGGGCGATGAGTCCAAATTCCGCACGGATGAGCATCCTCGGGGCATGACTGCATTCACGCATCCATGCATCTAATAAGACCTACATCATGTATTATTTTGTATGTTTTATTTTATAACTATGCTTACTTAATACGGTGGTGTGTAATCTTGAGGAAAATTCATACTGAGTTGGTCACTCATCCATCAAATATATAACCGTATAGGTAACACAGGTGGCCCTGATGATGTTTACTTTCATATTGGGGAGGAGCAGGCTATGGTTAACAAGGGTGTATGATTATATTTGCTAAGGGCTGCTACAGGATTTCACAACTCAAGATTGTTGCAAATTTACTTTATTTCACATGTAATGTTATGTCATTTTGTATTCATAAGAATAGAGACATTGATTTTTATAAGTCATTATGGGCACTCTCTTGTATACTCTAAATGTAATTACAATTTTCCTCTATGCTGATTTGTCCACTCTACGCTCATTTGCTTACTCTGATAAAAGAAAAATATTATATCTGACTATCCTTTAAGGTTAACACTCGGGTTTTTGGGACATGGGTCATATACTCGGGTCCTGAAAATTTGGGGCGTTACATATTTTTATGCTTTTTTAAAGAGATTTTGATTTAATCATATCTATGGTTAACTAAACCTCTTAGCTAGGGCTAAGAGGTGAAGCTTGTAGCATGATTGAGATGTTTACTTTTCTTTTATTCTTGTTTTGATTAAAATTCATTGATTTCTAGTTGATTTTAAGGAATATTTTTAGTTTTCTATGGTTTGTTGTGACTCAAATTATAATAGACACTATGATAGCTTTGAATATCTTCTTTTCCTATTTGAGATTGTGGGATTGGTAAATCTTGTTGTTCACTATTGTCTCTTGGGCATGGTAGGCTAATAGAATTCCTTTCAAATCTTTATAATTCTCATCCATTGAAGCTGGTTTAATGAAAAGTTTAGAGATTTGATCATCTCTTCTTCCAACTAGATAAGATAGGACTTTGATTCCAGTTGTGCCTCTTGAATCAAGTAAGGTAGCATCTTAATAGCTACAAGTGGATCCTTGACACCCTAGTTCCCACCTTTAAATTCGTAAGTTTAAGTCAATTTTATTCATAATCACTTCCATTTATTCCAAAATTCAGATTTAGATCTTCTTCTTCTTCTTTTTCTTCTTCTTTTAGTTCTAGTTCTTTTAAAAAACGTATAATATTAGTCCATGTGGATTTGACCTCGGTCTCATCGAGATTATTACTACATCGCGACCCTACACTTGGGGTTGTGAACAAGTTTTTGGTGCCATTGCCAGAGACTCTGGCTGCACTTTTTTGAATTTAATTAGTATTAGAATTAGGTTAAGATTAGGATTAACTTTCTGTTTTATTTATGTCACGCCCCAAACTAGAAAATTGGGCTCACAAATTTTTGATCGCCGAATCCAGTGCCGACAGCCTCTGTAGTACCCCATTCTCGGCTCCCAACATCCATATGCCAGATTCTGATACTAGGATCTTATAAGGAAAATTTTTCTAATGTATATTTAACTTGAAATAAGCATAACCAAAAGTTTACCCAAATCACAAAGGCAACATCATTATCACATATCCACTAATATAAATAGTTGAATACAATGCTGAAAGGGAAATACATATATCAAAAATCAAAGCTCTAGAAGATCGTTACACTCTCCAAGCCCAATGCTGCTGTAACCTAACATCACATGTACACATCTATCTTGCATAAGCTTATAGAAAGCTAAGAGGGTTGTGTAAGTGTGTGCACAAGGTAAGTGCCAAGTATACAATGCAGGTCCATAAATCATATAATGTCGAAAATACTGGCAAGATCATGAATCATAAGATATCAGAGTAAGCTGAAACATACTGGTAAGTACATGAGTCATACAATATCAAAAATATCAGATGCCGAGAATGTAATACAATATGTAAATCCGTACGAGCCACGAATACTATCAACCTCATCTAAGCCATATAAATGCAGAAACATAGTAACCCAAAATGCTAAATCTTGCGAATGCAATGCAATATGCGGTGCGAATGAAATGACTAAGCTGGAGTGAAGTTGAGATGATAGTACATAGTGTCGCAGGCTATGGGGTTTATCATAAGGGACTTCTATCCAAACCAGTCCCATACCTAAATTTAGATAGTCAGACTCAATGTGGTAAACTCCTGATCTCAGGTTGGTTGCACGCCCTAATCGAAATCCTGGTCATTACGAAGGTACACGTAACAAATAGTTACGCACCACCAGCCCAAGTGGATAGTAAATGAATGAATGAATGAGTATGCAACTCCTTCTCAACAAGTCGACATATTAGTACCGTAATCTTTGGAATCATCATCGGGGTCTATTACACTCCACGCCAGCTGTTGCCCCTATCCAAGCACACAACTAGGTGGAGAACTCACTATCCGCTTGCCAATATCGGGCCCGGATTATCGATAGTGGACCCATTCATCAAGCTGGTTAGACTCAGCCTAACATTGCCTACTCCCTCAGGTGGGTAAGGCCGCACCTCCTCCCAACCGACTATGAAACAATAGGAGACGCGACTTACTGGTATACGACCCTCATGCGCTTATATATATCCCCTCGGTCTAGATGTTGGGGCATCCTTTGGTACCAAGAGGGTTTAAGAATTTTCACTCAGGGCCATCTATGGTGGCCCGATGCTAGAACCAAATATTTTTGGTGTCCCATCTGGCCATCCACAATATGCCTGTAGAGGCTATGACCCTGATGTCACTAGGACTTATAGTAGTCATATCCCAAAATACAAGATGTATGAAATATACAATCCAGTCATGCATCAATCCTGCGCATACCGTGCGCTCATGTGAGACAATCTCTGCCGATCAGGGAGTCTCATTACATCCTACCCAATGACATATGCAATGGTCAACCACATCTTATAACAAACATGCAGATGATGCATATAAGCATGTATCATGATGCTATGTTATCACATACTCATAATCTGTATCGACAATCGGCCTCGATAATTAGCCTATACAATCGGCCTTGACAATCGAAATCGGTAGTCAGCCTAACAAAGGGCCTAAGGGAAGGTCACAATGTGGACATTTAACTATCATCTCCCATCAATATGGACATTTAACCAACATCGCTCCCAAGGAGTGGCCCACATAGAGCCAAACATATAGTGGGCCCATGACCTCACATAAGGGCCTCATACACATCACTTGGACCTCATACAAGGGGCACATATACATCACGACGGGCCTCATTACATAGGACCAATACACATCATGATGGGCCGCATCACACGGGCCACATATGCATCTTATGGGTCTAATATACATCGCAATGGGCCGCTCACACGGGCCTAATATACATCAAGTCGGGCCTCATCATTTGGGCTGAAAATATATCACAATGGGCCACGTCCCATGGGCCTAATACACATCACAATGGGTCGCATAAATGGGCCTCATATACATCACTTGGACCGCACCAATGGGCCGCACCAATGGACCTCATATACATCAAGTGGGCCACATCAATGGGCCTCATATACATCAAGTGAACTGCATCAATGGGCTTCATATACATCAATGGGCTGCATCAATGGGCCGATATAGATATACAATACATGCATCAATGGTAGGCTCCACGCGGCACCGTTCAAAGGTGGACAGTGTGAATATAGAATACGTACACTAAGGTGGGCCCCATCACCAGGGCCTAATATACATAATAGGTAGGCCCGCATACACAACAAATGGGTCCCATCAGATGGGTAGCGTGGGTACAACGTACATCACAGTGGAGCCCACAACACAAACCAAACATTGTCCATGTAAATTAGCACTGTCCAAACATTGGACATGTAAATCAGCACTGTCCAAACATTGCCCAGCACCACATTGTCCAGCACTATCCAAACATTGTCCAAGTCCATGTAGATCTGCACCGTCCAAAGGTTGGACAACACCGTCCAGCACAATCTGGACGGTGTGGATGAAATAAATACATCATGGTGGGTATCCACGTCCCTCACCAGGGATGGTGTGGATAAATAATACATAAATCACGATGGGTCCCACCTGTTTCCAGGTGGCGAACAGTTTTAATAAAACATATGCCTGATGGTGGAACTCGCAGGACTGGTTGACGTTAATAACAGCAGCACATAGCTACGTGAAGTGCCCAACCAATCCACTTCCATCACATGTCGCTAGACAGATGGACGGAGTGGATATAAAATAAATATATCAAGGTGTGGCCCACCCATCCGGCATATGGATGGTGTGGATAACACATATACCACAGGGGTCCCATCGTCTTGGCATATGGACATTGTGGATATAGAATAAATACATTAGGGTGGGTCCCACATGGGCCCACCAGATATATATGTATATCATTATATATATACATATATTATATTATATTATAATAAACAACAACGTCCAGGCCCTAGACGGCTTGGATGAAACATAATGTTGGGGTCCACAAGCACGTCCAGGGACTGGACGTCCTGGATGAAACATGTACATCGGTGGGTCCCATGTCCTACGTCCCATGTGGACAGACGGGCAGGATAAAAATCATCAGCATGGGCATTCCACCATCCAGCTTGCTGGACGGTGGAGATACAACACAAACATCATGGTGGGGCCCACATGTGCCATCAAGGCAGGCTCCACAATCTTGCTGATGTTAAGCAGCTATATAGCTGGGTGTGTGGTACCTAGCCAATCCACATCCTACCATCTTTTGGATTGGACGGTGTGGATGTAATGCATCATTACAAGGTGGGTCCCACACGCTGCCATCGAGAGGTCCATGTCCAATAGATGGACGATAGGGATAGAACATATACCTCCTGTGGAACCATCCGAGTGGGCCACACGGTCGCATCATAACCAAAGAAAATGAAAAAGAGGGAGAGAGAGAGAGAGAAACGGTGTAGTGGAGGGACCCCAGCCACTATGGGCCCCTCCCTGCTAGAACATATATATTAAAATGGGTCCCATCCGATGTGAGCCTTCTAATCATCAAAATCACACAAAAATCACCCACCTTTGATCTTCTTGGACTCCTCTTTCCACCGATGTGATCTAGAGCCCCAAGGGGTGAATTTCAATGGTTGAGATGGACTTTGGATGGTGGAGATGGGAGGTAGGAAGGTGGGCCACACAAAGCTCTCCTCTCTTGGAGCTTGGACATTGGACTCTCATGGGGTTGCTTGAAAAATGGAGAGAGCGAATGAGAGAGAGAGAGATGATGGGAGATAAGTGATGGGAGAGAAGGATGGTGAGTGGTGGATGGGTGCACTTGGTTGTAAGAGAGAGAGTTGACTTTAGGGGAGGGGTGGTTGTACTTGGGGATGAGATAGAGTACTTTACATTAGATGTGATTGATGGGACATTATCTTGGGATTTGTAACTCGTGACGTTTTCCTTGAACTGAACGCAGGCCCACATCTCCTGGCTTGGGTATCGCCTTGGCACGTAATACATGGCGTTGGAACCGCGGTGACGGCCCAGTCGCTAGAGTACAAGTCTTGGGTCGAGCCGACTCTGAAATACGGGATACAACTCAGGATCACGCATAACTTCTATCTAAGCATTGCGGCTAGTCGGAATTCGACCGGGAGGACCGTGGACACCTATGGAACAGTATAGTATAGGATACAGGCCTGACAGTTTATAGGTTAGGATTTTTATGAACTTATTTTTAGAATCTAACTTGGTTTTCTATTTTGTAGGATTCTAACATAGTAATCTTCAATCCGGTAACCTCTTTCTAATTCTCTCTCTTATTTGTTTCAGTTTCTCTAGTTTTCTTTCTTAGGTTTAGGTTTAATTACTTAAAGGCTTTGAGTGTTTCATGCCCAAGTGGGTTCGTGACAACACTTGATGTCTCTTAAGTGAAGGAGGTTAGTCGAAGGGTTGCCTATCCATCACAGGATTAGATGCCACCAGAGATCCTCAGAGTCAATAGAAGTGATGGCTGCAAATCAACCTCAACCTCCAGTTGAGAAAATTCAGGATGAGAATGAGGTGCATAACGCACCCCTTCTCATACCTTACAAGATTTCTTATAATCGACGGGGGTGAGTACACCTTCCTGTATGATTTTTTCAAAAAATACAGGGAGTATAAATATTAAGTCAGGGGTAATCCAACTCCTTCCAAAGTTCCATGGACTTGAATCTGAAAGTCCATATCTACACATGAAAGAGTTTGATGAGATAATGGCAACCTTATACTTTCCTAATGTTTTGCAGGACACGATCAGGTTGAAACTCTTTTCTTTCTCCTTAAAAGAAAAGGCTAAGACATGGTTGCATTCACTACGCCCATAATCCATTGCCCAATGGAACGACATGACAAGGGAATTCATAAATAATTTCTTCCCATACTATAAGATGAACACCATCAGAAAGTCGATCATGAACTTCACCCAAAAGGAAGATGAGACATTCTTCCAATGCTGGGATCGGTTCAACGATCTTATCAGTTCATGGCCACAACATGGCTTCGGCCGCATAATAATTTTTTTTTTATGATGGACTGTCATCTTCCATGTCCCAATTAGTCGAGATAATGTGTAATGAGGAGTTCATGAACAAAGATGTCGATGATGTGTGGGATTGCCTTGACAAACTTGCTAAAAATGCACAATTGTGGGACATCTCCCAAAGACTTGGCACCACTTCTAAGCCTACTCAATCAAAGGACGGACATAATATATATATTGAAAGAGGAAGATGATATAAATGCTAAAGGGGCTAACCTCATAAGGAAAATAGAAGCCATGGAACTTAAGGAGGATAAGGTCAAGGAAGTTGTTTGCAATATCTGTTCTTGCAACATACATACAACTGAAAATTTTCAAACCATACCTGCTTTTCAAGAGGTATTGAATGGGAAATCAAATGTCGTGAACAATTACCAAAGACCTTTCAGTGGACTCCCCTCAAATACATACAATCCCAACTAGAGGAACTATCCTAATTTCAGTTGGAGGAATGGACAAACAGCTAATCCCCAAGGGGCTCTATCTCAATTTTTACATCATGGGCCTTGGAAATGCCCACTTGCTTATGGGCTTTGTGAAAATCCATTAAAGGAATTGGGGCTTGTCATGAGCCCACTACATATATAATGTGCATGAATTGAACCCTAAAGGGCTTGGGCTCATAATTGATTGAATGAATGAATGATATATATATATATATATATATATATATATATATATATATATATATATATATATATATATATATGGATTTGTTAATGATATGATAGTATGCATTTTTTGCATACATATGACATTAGCATAGCATATACATACATACATCCTGGGAAGAAGAAGACTGAATTTTGGCCCTGTATTGGTCAAAGGAAATATTAGGTCTTCATGTTGGCTAAGTGAAATATGTAATGTGATATTAGGCCCTCGTGTTGGCCAAGTGAAATATATGATGAATTGATATTAGGCCCTCGTATTGGCCAAGTGAAACACGTGATATGATATTAGGCCCTCGTGTTGGCCAAGTGAGATATGTGATATGATATTGGCCCCTTGTGTTAGCCAAGTGAAACATGTCATGTGATATTAGGCCCTCATGTTGGCCAAGTAGGATATGTGATATGATATTGAGCCCTTATGTTGGGCAAGAGAGATATGTGATATTATATTGGGCCCCTTGTGTTAGCTAAATGAAATATGTGCTATGATATTAGGCTCTCCTATTAGCTAAGTGGAATGTGTGTTGTGATATTGAGCCCTCGTGTTGGCTAAGTAAAATATATGATGAATTGTTATTAGGCCCTTGTGTTGGCTAAGTTAAATAAGTTATATAATATTAGGCCCCTCATGTTGGCCAAGTGAGATATACGATATGATATTGGGCCCTTGTGTTGCCTAAGTGAAATAATGTGAGTTAATATTAGGCCCTCGTGTTAGCCAAGTGAAATATATGATGATTTGCTATTAGGCTCTCATGTTGGCGAAGTGAAATATATAATGAATTGTTATTAGGCCCTTGTGTTAGCTAAGTAAAATATGTGATATGATATTAGGCTCACATGTTGCCCAAGTGAAACATGCGATATGATATTAGGTCCTCATGTTAAACAAGTGAGATATGTGATGTGAGGCCCGTATCCTAGACTGTACAGTTTCGTAGGCTTCCGCGGTCCTCCCAGTCGAATTTCAGTGACCCACGACACGTAGATAACAGTTACGCGCTACACTGAGTCGTACCCTATCAACCCGAGTCGGTTCAACCCGAGACTTGTACCCTTACAACCACGCTGTCGCTGCGGTTCTGACGCTGCATCTTGTGTGTTGAGGCGATACTCGGGCCAGGAGATGTGGGCCCACTTTCAATTCAAGAAAAACATCATGCTTTGTAATCCCAAGAGAATCCATTACATCAAATGTCAAGTACACATCCCATCACTCCCATCACTCACACCCATCCTCAAGTACAATACCCATCCCCAAAGTCAAATCTCTCTGTTACACATCCGTTATATGTCAAGTATTGTTGAGGGTCAAATATTGCATATTAGACCCCAGATATTGTCTGAATTTACGAATATAATGCTGTCTAATGGCTCGTTTTCTCATTCTTATGTGGCAAAGTGATTTTATGAGCATGGATGGAAAAAGAACGTTAAAAGTTGAGATTTAACGATCTGATGACGCCAAAGTCAAGGGACACACTCCAAGGGACCAAGATTGACAAATATACATGGTCAGAAATCCGAGAAAAGTTAGAAATTGAAGCTCAAGTGGCCTGAAGGACGTCCAGAATGCAAGATCACGGGGTTTCCAATATCAGTTCAGCTCGAAACTTCATACGTCGCCTGAGGACCATAAATTAACCGTACATATAAAATTTCAGCCATTGAAGATCTCGGGAAGTGCCCCAACTGACAGATCAGCCCATAAACCGTTGATTCTGGGCCCACCTGATATCTGGAACTGCTTCAAAATTATTATTGACGCCTTAAATAAGGAGTCAAAACAGATGGACGGTGCAGATTTTTCCAAAACAGTGCAATGGACCCCATATGAGATGAGTGTGTACAGTGCACATGTGCACTAGCCGTGCACCAAATTTTCCAAAAGTCGGTCAGCTGCGCTGACCGACGTTTCCGCCTACAACTCAAAAAAAAAAAAAAAAAAAAAAAAAAAAAAGTTGCAGCGGACGAACGGCCGCTGGCCGTTTTTGCGATCAGTTGTGGGCCCCACACGTGCCCCATAAGCTCAATCCGATCCGTCCACCGTGTAGAGGGCTTCGAGCACTACAAAACCATATTATCACTTTTCACCCATGCGTGCACACGTGTGAGATACAGAGGCCACAAAAGGGCTGCTCGGTAGCGTTCAAAACTGATTCTTTTGTGATTTCTTCTCTGGAACACGTCAATGGACATTCAAAACCACTCATTCTTGACTGAAATTTCGTTCTGAATCCAATGGACGGGGTGGATTTTCCAGAAAATGCTTCTGTGGGGCCCACCGACCACAACAGCGAAATGGTGCGAAAGGTTTCGCACATCCGCGAAAACTGACTTTTCCGGACAGTTTTGGCCCACCATCTTTGATCATATGGCAGATCTGAACCGTCTATCATGTAGAGGACCCAAGAAAGTACTAAGGGACGGTGTTTCTTTAGAATTTGAGCGAGGAAAGTGGCGTGTTTCATGGTACCGAACTTGGCTGCGAAAATTGCACTCCGTGTCCTGCTACAACTTTGTCACTGACTCCAGCCTTCCAGCAGCTATAAAAGGAGATTTTTGGACGTGGGAAGAGGGATTCAAGGTCTTGGGAGGAAGAACAGAGGGCTCGAGCTTGGGTTTCAACGTGGGCAGAGGAGAGAGAGAGGAGCTTGGTTTTTTCTTTCCCTTTTCTTTTCCTTTTCTTTTTCTCTTTATTTATTTGGATTGAGCCCATCCATGGCAGGCTAAATCATCCTAGCTAGGGCTAGGAGGTGAAGCTTGTAGTGAGATGAGAGATTATATGCTTTTAATTTAATTTTAATTTTTGAATTGAAGTTGGTTTTAGTTTGATTTTAATGGAAATATTTTTGGTCTTTAATGGTCTGTTGTTACTGAAATTACAATGGGTCTGCAATGCTTTGAATATTTTCTTATCCCTTTTATGTTTATGACGTTAGGACGTCCCGTTGTTCACCATAGTCTCCTAGGCATGGTTGGATGACGGTACCCTTCTTAACCTTCATACATATGATTGGTTGGTAATTAGTTTAATTCTGTTGTTTGCCATAGTCTGTGGGCATGGTTTGGTGATGGAATCCATTCTAATTTATCTTCCTTTCATCTCTTTGAAAACTAGATCAATGTCAGTTCAGTTAATTTCCATGAAACATGCATAAGATCTCCCTGATCTCTACAAGTGGATCCTCTGAATCCCTAGTTATCCTTCTCTGATATCTCCTAAGTTTTAGATTAATTAACCTACAATTATTCATCAAATTACATTTAATTTAGATTCCATCTTATTCTAGTTCTAGTTCCAGTTAATTTTAGATAACGTATAAGTTTCAGTCCCTTGGGATTCGACCTCGATCTTACCGAGTTATTACTACATCACAACCCTGCACTTGGGGAGTGAACAAGTTTTTGGCGCCGTTGCCGGGGACTGTTGGCTACGTTTTTCTGAAATTAATTAGTTTTAGGATTAGTTTAAGATTAGGATTTTTACTAACTTCAGTTTTAAGTTTAGATTTTTCTGATTTTTTTTGAACTAACTTGTCTTTCCTGTTTTGTAGGATTCTGAGATAGAAACTTCTAATTTGGTGATATCTTTTCTAATTTCTTTATTTTTTTCTATTAGGATTTTTAGAAATTTTATAATCTTAGACTAACTGTTTTAGAAACTAGCTTGTTTTGTTTTTTTTTCTGCAGGATTTTAACATAGGAACTTCTTACTTGGTAACACCCTTCTAACTTCTTCTCTTTCTTTCCATATTTCTATAGGACTTTTCTTTTGTTTTAGGATTAGACTCAGAGTCAGGGTTCTACCATGGAATCGTGGGTACATGCATACGCTGAGATGGATAGGAGATATTGGGGAATGCCCGAGGGTTGTGGAATTCAACGTATACCTCAAGATTTTTCTCCATCACAAACAGACATTGAGAACTGACTAGAACGTTATCTTCCATCGGTTAATAGGGCTGTATACGATCGTAATTATGGGAATGAGGATTATTATCAGCCATCATATTCTCCCATGTATGATCAGTATGACTATAACCAGTGGAAACATCAAAGCTGTGAAGATGAACCAATAACATGTTATAATGATTATTCTCTTGGATCCTCTACCTTTGAAATCCATCCAGAAACGATCCAAGAGGATTCGTATCAGCGTAATCTTTCAGCCTGTCTTGTGGAAATGAGAAAAGTAATGGAAACAATGAAAGGACTCGATGCGCGTCTTGATAGGATAGAGGAGGCTCGGTCATCCCAGCCACGACCTAATCTAAAAATACAATGCGAAGAAAGTGATCCGCACTCACTTTTAAAAGAATCTGAAATTTGGAATGAGGAGTTGGATTCCGTTAATGAGCATGTGGTTCAATTTCCCGATGAGTCAATCTCAATGACTATTCGAAAGAATGGTGAAGATACATGGGTGTCTTTTAAATACATTGATGATGACACACCTTCCTTACATGACACACAAGATTTCAATGATGAGGAAGAGGTTAGTTTATGCGAACCTCAACCCATGCTAGGTGTAGAATGTGAGGAAAGTGATCCCATCCCAAATGTGCACTACACTGGACTAGACAATGATGCGTATTGGGATGATGGTCATGAATGTGCAGCCCAAATTCTCCCTGAATCAATCTCAAATCTGGTCCAGGTCAACGATCAAGACGTGCACGAAGTGATCGGTCAGGAAGATCTACTCCACTCATCTGACATGCCTGATTTAAATGTGGAGAATGAACCTCTTACAACCGACTCTTCTAACTCTTGTGAGGCATGTTTAGACCACTCCCTTGAATTGAATGATGATATGATTCGGGAGGAGGAGTTGCCCGCTACGACTCTGGAATTTGAAACCACTCAGTTGAGGCCACCATCTGAGCTGCAAACAATTGAGAATTCAGCGCCTCAATTGAGTAATTTCAATGAACAGAGTGATCACATCAATGCTTCACTTACTGATTTTCAATCTATCTGTGCAGGACTGGAGCAAGAGAGCGCAACTCCATCCACTTTCAAAGATGAGGGATTCTTTGCGCAGATCATCACAAGCCACAAAAACGAGTCACACTCATCTGAATTTCTCAACTCGTGGGATTGCTTGGCACACTTTGCGGTTTCAAACGATCCCATGTTAAAAGACAAAGTGGATACCTTGCGAGACAACATCTCTGTAGTCATCACTGACCGAACGAACCCTTATTCTAAAACCCTCTCTTCCCCTGATCCTAAACGTCTACTAGTAAAGGAAAAGGAGCTGAATCTAAAACCGAAGTTTGGAACTTCGGAATATGTTGAGACTACATTACTTTTTAAGAAGTTTTCTAAACTTTATTTACTTGTAGTCTTTGATTCACCATGTATTACTAACGTTGAAACTTCTTCTGTCTTAGGTGAATTGTATATATTACGGATACCTCCAGCAATTCAATGGAAGATTTCTTATGAGGTACATAAGTCTTTCTGGAAAGTCATGCTCCAGGGCGCCCAAGCCTATTGCAAAAAGGGCTTTTGGATGATCTTGTTAAGGAGCTTACTGAGAGACTTATCAAGATATTGGCCGGAAGGGGAACCTTGAGGCATGATCGATTCAATGTTTGTGGGTAACATTACTGCAAACCCTCACGAGACTACAACTCGTCCTCTAGGGGTAACCTAGGGGTTTAAAGGCTTGTTGCATACGTTAAATGCAATCGAGAGCACCTGCGAAAGTGGTATAGGTAGGATTTTATTTTTGTTATTTTTGTTCTGCTTTCTCTCTCATGCTGACAAGCTTCCATGCCGTGATCTATTGGAAACTCTCTTGATTCGCTATTCAGGTACTATCTTCCCATCACTTCTCATTTACTTTCGTTGTCCCATGTGCATTGCATGCTCATATCTTTTACATTGAGGACAATGTAGATTTTAGGTTGGGGGTGGGAGATTAGGTTTCCTAATCAGTATTTTTTTGGTCTTGAGCAACAATTGTGAAAAAATTTTGAATTTTTCTGAAAATTTTTATGAATTCGAAGTGATTTTGACGAATATTCTTGATTTAGAATTGTGAGATATATGATGTTGATCATTTATGACTCTTGGATTCCGTATCGGTGGCATTCTGCAGTTAAGATCGAGTTGCTAAGCCATGATTAGAAGTTTTAAACATTGATCGCATCAGGATTTCACATGTCACATCTCGCTTTCACGTTAAGACTTCAGTCTGATATTGAAGGGTTAATTTGGTAATCACTAAGCACGAAAGGAATCAGCCTGAAATATCTTGCCATCATGGTATAAAAATTGGAAAGGTTGGATAATTAATCTTCACCATAGGTTTGCTCCCTATAGGTGTGGAGTTAATTCCCCATGAATGATATCTAAAAAGAGTCAGGTGTACGATCTTCACCATTGGTTTGCTCCCTATAGGTGAGGATTTGATTCCCCTTCCTTGGCATTACTTTGAATAGAAAAAACAAGTTAATAGGCTAATCTATGAGGCAAGTTTTGGATTAAGTTTGGTTATCATGAATTCTCTTGCTGGTTACCAATGAGATCCTGAAATAACAAATTCAATCTTAATGTGATTAGCTGAGATTACACTATACATCCATGGATCTCAATGTTTAAAATTTTTCTAATTGATGGATTAATACTTTACACTTGATTATGAAGTCTACTGTGCGCTTGAGCTCAGGAGAAAATAATTTCTAACATTCATGAATATTAAATTTCTCATATCTTGTTCAAAATCTCACTCGATTTCATAAAAAGTTCTCATATAAGTCTCAACTTATTTTTCGCATATTTTGCTCGGGACTAGCAAAATGCTGGTTGGGGGTTGTGTTGAGGGTCAAATATTGCATATTAGACCCCAGATATTGTCTGAATTTACGAATATAATGCTGTCTAATGGCTCGTTTTCTTATTCTTATGTGGCAAAGTGATTTTATGAGCATGGATGGAAAAAGAACGTTAAAAGTTGAGATTTAACGATCTGATGACGCCAAAGTCAAGGGACACACTCCAGGGGACCAAGATTGACAAATATACATGGTCAGAAATCCGAGAAAAGTTAGAAATTGAAGCTCAAGTGGCCTGAAGGACGTCCAGAATGCAAGATCACGGGGTTTCCAATATCAGTTCAGCTCGAAACTTCATACGTCGCCTGAGGACCATAAATTAACCGTACATATAAAATTTCAGCCATTGAAGATCTCGGGAAGTGCCCCAACTGACAGATCAGCCCATAAACCGTTGATTCTGGGCCCACCTGATATCTGGAACTGCTTCAAAATTATTATTGACGCCTTAAATAAGGAGTCAAAACAGATGGACGGTGCAGATTTCTCCAAAACAGTGCAATGGACCCCATATGAGATGAGTGTGTACAGTGCACATGTGCACTAGCCGTGCACCAAATTTTCCAAAAGTCGGTCAGCTGCGCTGACCGACGTTTCCGCCTACAACTCAAAAAAAAAAAAAAAAAAAAAAAAAAAAAAAGTTGCAGCGGACGAACGGCCGCTGGCCGTTTTTGCGATCAGTTGTGGGCCCCACACGTGCCCCATAAGCTCAATCCGATCCGTCCACCGTGTAGAGGGCTTCGAGCAGTACAAAACCATATTATCACTTTTCACCCATGCGTGCACACGTGTGAGATACAGAGGCCACAAAAGGGCTGCTCGGTAGCGTTCAAAACTGATTCTTTTGTGATTTCTTCTCTGGAACACGTCAATGGACATTCAAAACCACTCATTCTTGACTGAAATTTCGTTCTGAATCCAATGGACGGGGTGGATTTTCCAGAAAATGCTTCTGTGGGGCCCACCGACCACAACAGCGAAATGGTGCGAAAGGTTTCGCACATCCGCGAAAACTGACTTTTCCGGACAGTTTTGGCCCACCATCTTTGATCATATGGCAGATCTGAACCGTCTATCATGTAGAGGACCCAAGAAAGTACTAAGGGACGGTGTTTCTTTAGAATTTGAGCGAGGAAAGTGGCGTGTTTCATGGTACCGAACTTGGCTGCGAAAATTGCACTCCGTGTCCTGCTACAACTTTGTCACTGACTCCAGCCTTCTAGCAGCTATAAAAGGAGATTTTTGGACGTGGGAAGAGGGATTCAAGGTCTTGGGAGGAAGAACAGAGGGCTCGAGCTTGGGTTTCAACGTGGGCAGAGGAGAGAGAGAGGAGCTTGGTTTTTTCTTTCCCTTTTCTTTTCCTTTTCTTTTTCTCTTTATTTATTTGGATTGAGCCCATCCATGGCAGGCTAAATCCTCCTAGCTAGGGCTAGGAGGTGAAGCTTGTAGTGAGATGAGAGATTATATGCTTTTAATTTAATTTTAATTTTTGAATTGAAGTTGGTTTTAGTTTGATTTTAATGGAAATATTTTTGGTCTTTAATGGTCTGTTGTTACTGAAATTACAATGGGTCTGCAATGCTTTGAATATTTTCTTATCCCTTTTATGTTTATGACGTTAGGACGTCCCGTTGTTCACCATAGTCTCCTAGGCATGGTTGGATGACGGTACCCTTCTTAACCTTCATACATATGATTGGTTGGTAATTAGTTTAATTCTGTTGTTTGCCATAGTCTGTGGGCATGGTTTGGTGATGGAATCCATTCTAATTTATCTTCCTTTCATCTCTTTGAAAACTAGATCAATGTCAGTTCAGTTAATTTCCATGAAACATGCATAAGATCTCCCTGATCTCTACAAGTGGATCCTCTGAATCCCTAGTTATCCTTCTCTGATATCTCCTAAGTTTTAGATTAATTAACCTACAATTATTCATCAAATTACATTTAATTTAGATTCTATCTTATTCTAGTTCTAGTTCCAGTTAATTTTAGATAACGTATAAGTTTCAGTCCCTTGGGATTCGACCTCGATCTTACCGAGTTATTACTACATCACAACCCTGCACTTGGGGAGTGAACAAGTATATCCATCACCTTTCACCCATCCCTCACCCATCACACCCATCTCTTACAACCCTCTCTCTCATATCTCCATCCATTCTCCTAAGCAATAATTCTAGTAAGAGAGCTTCTATGAGAGAGAGCTTTGTGTGTGGCCCACCTTCCTACCACCCAATTCCACCCTCCATGATCAATCTCAACTGGTGAATCATGTTCCATTGGAGCTCTAGCATGCACTGGCGGAAGAAGGAAGAGGAGATCTAACGGTGGGTGTCCATAGAATTTGATTTTGATGTAGGGTCCACATGATTTGGGACCCGCTTGATGTATGCATAGTATAGGGAGGGCCCATAGTGGCGGGGTCCCTCCCCTTCACCGATTTCTCTTTCTTTCTTTTTTTATGTGTGGCCCACCATGATGCTAGATGGTGGGGATCCACCACACCATGATGTATTTATTATATTTGCACCGTCCAACAGATTTGGATGGTGAAGATCCACCACACCATGATGTATGAGTTTTAATGCACCCCGTCCATCTGTCGGACGAGTAGGAAGCAGCTGTTGTATGTCGTCAACAAGCTTCGTGGGCCACCTTGATTTATGTATTATATTCCTGCCGCCCATCTGGACGGTTGGCCAGCTGGCCGCACCAGCAGCACATGCCTGTATTGACGCAGGAAGTTCTGTAGGTCCATCACGAGGTACGTACTATATCTAAACTGTCCATCCATTTTTATGTGGGACCCACCTGATGAGGAACGGATTGGCTGGAATGCCCACACCAGCTATTAGTAGCTGTATTGACGAGTAACAAGTTCTGTGGGTCCCTTTGATCCACGTCGTCCGTCAATCTGGATGTAGCCCACTGTGATGTATTTATCTGCACCATCCATCCAGACGGTGTTGTGAGCGCCACCGTGATGTATGCTTCAGATCCACGCCGTCCAAATTTCTAGACGATGGGTTCATCATGAGGTGTGCGTTATATCCTAACCGTCCAATCATCTGACGGTGGACCACACTATGATATATGGATTTTATCCCACTGATGTATGTATTGCATTCCACATTGTCTAGATGGTTAGACGGTGAGACCCAGCCCTGATGTATTTATTCTATATCCACGCTGTCTATTGAGTGGACCACACTACAACTAGTAAGGGATTGAACGTCTACCATTGAATCCCGTTTGGGATCCCTGAAGTTTTGGATAAATATGAAAATTTTTTTTTCCTCTTTATTTAGGTCTATGTGACCTTATTAATAGATGGGATGGAAAATAAACGTTATGGTGGGCCCCACATGGGACCCACCTGTGAAGAGGATTGGCTGGTGTACACATACACCAGCTATATAGCTTCTGTATTGACTTCCTAAGTTATGCGTGTCCCATGTATGATGTATGTGTTGTCCACATCGTCCATATGCCGGACAGGTGGGCCACACCTTGATATATTTATTTTATATCCACTCTGTCCTGCCGTGGACCCCACTTGCTACATGTGTGAGATCCACTGTGATCTATGTATTTCATCCACATTGTCCAATGTTTGGACAATGTTGATTTATATGGACAATGTTTAGACAGTGCCATGGGCTCCACCGCGATGCATGTTGTACCTACGCTGCCCATCTAGTGGGGCTCATTTGCTGTGTATGCGGGGCCCACCTTTATGTATATTAGGCCCATGTGATGGGGCCCACCTTGGTGTACACATTCTATATTCACACCATCCACCTTTGGACGGTGCCACGTGGGGCCTACCATTGATGCGGCCCACTTGATGTATATGAGGCCCATTGGTGCAACGCATTGATGTAGCCCACTTGATGTATATGAGGCCCAATGGTGCGGCGCATTGATGCAGCCCACTTAATGTGTATGAGGCCCATTGGTGCAACCCATTAAGCAGCCTATTGTGATGCATATTGCCCATTTGATGAGGACCAATATGATGTATTTGTGGCCCATTTGATGAGGTCCGATGTGATTTTTGTGTGGCCCATGGGTTGTGGCCCATCATGATGTGTATTAGGCCCATGTCATGCGGCCTATTGTGATGTATGTTAGGCCCATGTCATGCGGCCCATTGTGATGTGTATTAGGCCCAGGTATGTGGCTCGTTGTGATGTATTTAAGGCCCAGGAATGTGGCCTGTTGTAATGTATTTGTGGCCTATTTAATAAGGCTCATTGTGATGTATTTGTGGTCCATATGGTGAGGCCCGATGTGACATATGTGGCCCTTAAGTGAGGCCCAATGCGATAAAGGTGCGGACCAATGTAACATATAATTTTACTATAATGTATGTAATGATGTTTATGTGAGCCACTGCTTGGGAGCGATGTTGGTTAAATGTCCACATTGATGGACAATGATGGTTAGATGTCCACATTGGGACATTTCCTTGGGCCTATTGTGAGGCCCATTCTTGTTATAAGTAGGCTGTCTAGGCCTATCCTTGATATGAGGAGAATACATCATCATCTTATAATATGCTTAGTATAACTTCACGATCCATGCCCATGCACATCATATGTATGCTTGATATAAGGAGTGATTGATCATAGCACATGCCATTGGGCAGATTATTATGGGACTCCATAATAGGATTTGTCCACATGAGCGCGCAGTACGTGCAGGATTGTTGCATGAATGGATAGTGTGGCTCATACATCTCGCATTATGTGACATGATACTGTACGCCCTAGCAACATCAAGTTGTAGCCTCCACAGGCATGTTGTGGATGGGTAGATGGGACACCAAGAATCTGTTACTAGCATCGGGGCACCATAGATATCCTTGAGTGAAAATTCCTAAACCTCCGTGGCCAGAAGGCTCCCCAACGTCTAAACGAGTGGATACATGAGTACCCGACTACCGAATACCAGTAGGCCGCATCTCCCAATGTGTCGTGATCGGTTGGGAGGGGGTGTGACCTTACTCGCCCGAGGGTAGTGGGCATAGCTAGGCTGAGTTTGACTAGCTCGTAATTGGGTCTGCTATCAACGTGCCGGGAAGATATTGGCTGACTACTGGCCAGGTGGATAGTGAGGTCTCTTCCACTTGCATGGTTGTGCATCCAGTGGGCGGCGATTACATGTAGAGTGTACTAGACCCCGATGATGATTTCAGAGATGTATAATACTTATATATGGACTTATCAAGTAGGAGTTGCATATTCATTCATTCACTATCCACTCGGGCTAGTGGTGCGTAACTATTTGTTACGTATACTTTCGCAATGGCCAGAATTTCAGTTGGAGCGTGCGACTAACCTGAGATCAAGAGTTTATTACATTGAGTCTAACTATCCAAATTTAGGCATGAGATTGGTTTGGATGGAACTCCCTTGTGGTGGACCCCGTAGCCTGGGATACTACGTACTATCATCCGGACTTCACACTCTAGCTTGGTCATTTCATTCACATCACATATTACATTGCATCCTCAGCACATAGCATTTGGTTTGCTGTGCTTCTGTATTGCATAACCTACTTAAGGTTGATGATATTCGTGGACTCGGTATCTAATATTTGGCTTAGTATGTCTCCGCATTACATAGTTGATCTATATTGTTTCCTTAATATATGATGTTGGCCTATTATGATTTTACATCGCATAGCCTGGATAAAGCTAATGATATTTATGGACTTACCAGCATGTTTTCACATTACTCTGATATTGTACAATTTGTGGATTGCCAGTATTTTCACTTACTCTGATATTTATATGCTTAACACTTGCGTTGCACACATTTTTACCACCCTCTAAGCTTTCTATAAGTTTATGCATGATAGATGCGTGCAGGTGGAATTAGGTCGCAGTAACGTTGAGCTTGAACCATGCAGCCATCTTCTGGAGATTTGATTTTTAATATATGTATTCCCTTTCAACACTGTATTCAACTGTTTATATTAGTAGATATGTGATGATGATGCGGCCCTTGTGATTTTGGTAAACTTATAGTTATAATTCTCATGAGACAAATGTACGTTGAAAAATCCTTATTGTAGGATCCCAGGATCAAAATCTGGTATATGGGCATTGAGAGCTGAGAATGGGGTACTACAGAGGCTGTTGACACTGAATTTAGCAATCGAGAATTTTGTGATCTTGATTTCTGGATTTGGGGTGTGACATGTGATATGATATTGGGCCCCTTGTATTGGCCAAGTGAAATAAGTGATATAATATTAGGCCATCATGTTGGCTAAGTGGATTATACGTTGCATTATATGATTTTCAAGCAGCCCATCTGTGTGATGAGGTAACAAGGCCCAAGGGGGTGCTCTAACCAAGTTTGATTCTTAAAAGGTCGGGTGACCCACTATATACGGTGCAGTGACGGGACCCGATGACTATATTGTATTGTCGGGCGGCATATCGTATTCCCCCGATGTAGTGATGGGACCTGATGAGTAGTATAGATACTTAGTGACAGGCCTTGTGTTGGTTTAACTAAATTTATAGATGGTTCGATCTAGACTTGAAACTTTACAGACATCTCGGGGGACATAGGAGTAACCTTCTTTTATGTGAAGAAGCACTTTCTAGCTTAGGGAGGAAAATAGTCCTTAGGGTACAATACTCAACAATTACCCTAATTGGCTACTAGGAAGCCTCCTGTCTTCATGTGCATGCGTGCTATGAGTAGGGGAGAGTGTGGTGAACCTACCTAAAGGGAATGATGAATTGTGCCACCCATTGATTCTATATAGAGGGATGTGAGGTTGTCCTTGATATTATTATTTAGATTATTTGGAGAGACGATTTACCATATGCATCTATGCATTTGCATGCATGTTACATTCCATATGTATCCATTCATACATTATTCACATGGGTCGGTAGATGCACAACAAGACTATCACATGCTTATTTGCTCTGTCTTACTTAAGGGTGTGGTTCTGCTCCTCCAAAAGCCGCGGCAACAAAGTATGATGTATGCCCCTAATTTTGAGGTCTCCTTTGATCCACTCCCCTTAATGTGCCAAGGGAGTCATCAAGGCAACTATACTTAGCTTTATTTTTCTAAAGGAAAATTTTGGTTATATATGGGACTAACTTGACTCACTATCCAAATTGTATTTGGGACTAGCTTGGATATAAGTTCTTAGTGTTGGACCACACAACTCGTGAAACTGCGCACTACTGTCCCGACCACACCATGTGTTGGTTATATCCTTTACTGGTTGTAACATGATGATATCATGTTTAATTATTTATCTTGTATATGTGGTTATCTGTGCTTTACTTTGTTTAGTTGCAAATGCTACTTGATTATGATATGACATAATTACTTGCACTACACTTTGATCTATCATTGTTATGCCTTTAATTTAATTGTGTTATGCCTCATGATAGAACTACCCACTGGGCTTTCATAGCTCATCCCATTGCTTCCTCTTATACTTATAATGAGGACTCGTTAGTGGAGACATGTAAGCACAAATTATGTGAATTTCTATTTTTAGCAGTTTATTTTTTAAAAAGTACTCTCTCTCTCTCTCTATATATATATATGAGTTTCATATTTCTTTGATTGTTCCAATGTTGTGCTTGGGTATCATTAATTTTTATTTTTATTTTTAGTTAACACCAGATTCAGAGTTCGGGAGATTGGAGAGCCTATTCACTGAGTTCAAGGTGTTACAAAGACTATCCTTGTTATATGATAATTTGTTCATCGCTCAAACCGCACTTCGTAGGTGAGATGGCTAGTAGGGTGAGAACTTGTTCATCGCTTAGAACAAACTTTGTAGGTGAGGTGGCCATAGCTAATGATTACCTGTTTGATGCTCGGGATCTCACTTTGTTGGCGAAATTATTGTGATTCAATTGTCTATTTATTACTCATTTGAGCTTCGTAAGCGAGACAATTATGGTAAGATGACAATCTGTTCATTATGAAGTAAAACTTCGTAGGTAAGATAGCTCACAAAATCTTTAAGCACAGAGGTGAGAAATCTCGTTGACCTTCTGTTCGAGACTTAAGGATCTTCTTTATGGTCCAACGATGTGATCGTAGACATATGGCAGAGGGATAAACAATATAATTAGTTCATGGTTTTTGTAACATTGTGTTGGCTAGCAAGGGAGGAGTTAGATTGAGACTAAGCTAAACTAAGCTAAATTAAGATAAGGGCCCATCGGGGACGATAGATAAGCAATGTTGCACTACATAAGAGAGTTGCATTGGATTGGCATGGAGACAGAACTCTTCGTTCTTTACCTTATTTATAGGCACATAAGTTGGTTGCATGAGAATTGTATTTGGAATCAATCTCCATGATCTTCTTTTAATTAATTAGCTCATTAGTAGATGTGGTTGATTATACTTCTATCTTAAGGATGACTTCTCGTAAGCTTCATGCTTCTAATTAGTAGATTGCTAAGTGTAACCAATCACATTTCGCAGGATTTGTTAGAGTATATCACTGCCAACTAGCTATTCGATTGGTACACTTTTGCCATTTATCTGTGCGACAATCGTACTTTTGGTCTCCTTGACCGTTTGACACGTTCTTCGAAAATGACCATATTGGTCTCCCATGATTTCCTTCTATTGATTGTATCGGCTGAAAGAATCTCCTCTTAATCTTCTGTGTGGCGGTGCTGCCACGAGTTGGATTTCTAGCCATTAAATCTAACGATATCAGATTGGGTATAAATAGGCCCCTTAAAAAATTGCACAGAACAAGTCTTAGTTGTGACTAGTTTTATTTATTTGATTAGTTGAATTGGCTTTTTTGGCTAAGCGTGACTATTTTCGAGCCTACTTGTTATATACCTTTTTTCATCAAGTAGCTAAGAACTAGTTTATAAACTATTCAAAAATATATTATCTACTTTGTAGCACACATTATTCTTGCATTAGGTTAAATTGTATCGTCTAATTTTTTGGATATAGTATAAATAAATCGTAATCCTAAAATAATATTAATTAAAATCATCTCTGGATGTAATTCATGGACACATTTGCTCAAGCAAAATCGTTAGTTGTCTTCATCTCATGCATTCATTAGATGTGCCACAATTATGTACTTAGATAATCAAATGAATGTAAAATGTTGTCTACTATTCATTTAAACATAGCTTCACATCTTAGATGGTTCAATTTGAATGACTTAAATGCCATGTGTATTACGGTGCTTGATTACCATTCATCACACTCTACCATAGTAAATAAGGTTTTTTTTTTCTTAGGGGATCATTTTGATGCTTGTAAAGTTTTAAGTTGTAAACATGTTAAACTTGAAAAGAGTTTCAGGCGTAAACTATTTACATGTTATTTCTTTTTAGGTGTAAAATGCTTATATGCTATTATGTTTGCCTTTTAAGTGGTAACTGTTTATAGGTAAACGAATTATGTGTTTGGCTAATTAATAAAGTGTTTAAAATTTATAAATTAAGTATTCACACTACATAACGCTTAAGGCAGTAAATCCTGCAAAAATTGGCAAATCACATAAAAGTACTTGATTTTTTAGGTTCTCAAAGAGCATCAAAGCATGCATGCATTAATTGTTCTCCACCCATCACAGTAGGCCCCAAATGATATCTAGAAGTTTTAATGGTAGATGCCTCATCCTTCCCTCTCGTGTGGTCCATTTGATGATCAATTAAGGTATTTTATGGGCCATGGGAGAGCATCAAGGGAAGTATATGATGGACATCTTAGATGTACCCTATACATAATAGTGGGCCCCACAACTCACGAGTGTGTATCAATCATTGTGTTATGTTATGTATAATGCATTTTTGGTGGTAAAGACTTTACTTGTAATATGAAACATGACTTTTTGAGAGGTTTCGGATTACAACTAAAAGCTATAATGTGTTTACAACCTTGAAAGCCTTTATAGCCAAATGCAAGTATCCAAACAGTCCCTATAACCCCTTTATAACTCAAGGATTTTATAGGCATCCAAATGACTCCATAGTTCATCCGGCAGTTGATGTCAATTAAGGGTAGCCGCCTATGTCACCAAACTATTGTCAGACAAGCAGATGTAGTCCAATGATCACAATCGTCCATACTTTGTGAACTATTATGAGTGCCTCATAGATCTATAACCAGAAAAAAGTTGATCCATACCAATTTTTTGTGGTGGTGAACATGAGCCATTGAAAATGATATTCATTCATCTGCATACATCGATGATTAGAAATCCATTGTATATTTGAACTAGATTTTCATAGGTGTCATCGTAGAATGGATGGTTGCAATTATCGACCACATCATGGTGTATGATCAAATTGGATAACTTATGCTGGTATTCTTTAGTTTCAACAAAAGAACTCTACTCCTCTCTTTCCACCCTAAGCACTGGTCCTGTAACAATGAGAAACTCATGTATTCATTCATTGATCTTGATAGGGATGTGCGCAACTCTCTCCTCTATGTAAATCACTTAAGAATTTTCACGGACACAAGAATACCAATTAAAGCATACAAGGGAATCCATCACCCACAAAAATGAATTTAAGAGAGAATAAATAAGCAAGAGTAAGAGAATAACATAATAATTTATGCGGAAAACTCTTTCAACCAAAAAGGAAAAAACCACGGGTCGCTGATTAACTCCACTATGTAAAAATGGAGATATAAGCTTTCTCAAGCCAATACTTCCTTGAGGATCACATTTTTATGCATATAAGAAACTTATATTTCACTCAATAAGAGAAAACAAGATCTCTCTCTTTCAAAGAAATAAAAAATTCTCTAACTTGAAATTTTAGGCTCTATGGCTCTCTAATTCTTTATACCTTTCTCTACAACATCTTATAAAAGCAAAAAGAGAATATATGAGAAACAAATACTCACTATTACACACATTTATAAACAAACATGTAAGAACGTTACTTAAGACAACACAACATAATAAAATGAGCCACACATGAGGATGGACCATTATACCTAATAATCTCTCCCTCCAGACGCATGAGGGAGTATCTATCTTACATAGGGATTGACCCAAAGATCCCAATGCTCATCTGACATTAAGCCCTACTAGGGCTTGGTAAAGTTCCAATTTATCCTTTGGTAAAGCCTTCTCCATCATATCTAACGGATTTCTTTCGGTGGAAATTTTCTTTAGCTCTTCTCAACCCGACCTCGTTAGTTGGAGTCAAATCCATGACCCATGTATCCACTTGGCCCGACGGTGAGGCATCCCTTGCTAATATTGGAGTTTAGGGATTTTCAACCCAATGGGCACATCATCCCCTACTATTTTTCACATTTACAGTGTCCCGTCCCTTTTAGGATAATTTATGTCGTCGTCATAAATTCACATTTCATTACCAAGATCCAATTCATGTTATACGGAACAATTGTGGTATTTCCATCATCACGTATATCATGGTCATGCATGAATTCAAGAAATCATGCTATGACATACATTCAATTGCATGTAATATGCATGTAATGCTATGAGTCTAGAGTTTTCTTAGCCCTTTAGATAGAGAATTCATATGTAATCATCATATGCCACTGTTGGTTATATCAATTCTACAGTCATGTGATCTAATTGTAAAGGACATACCTTATGTATGGATGGATGTTAGTGCACTCATTTTTACACCCTAGTTTGTCTATCATGTGAGTCATTTTGTCAAGTAGTCAGTTGAGCTTTGGAAAAGTGAAGTCCGAAGATAAAAACGAACACAGTATTAAGCAGCACATACATATAAAATAGGTGCCTTGGTGACCCTAACCCTTGACCCAAAACAACTCTATAATCTCTAGATGATCTTGACCTAATAGGAATATAAAATTAATCATCCCTTAATCTTAGGAGACTAAGAAAAATATGATAAATAAGGCTAAAAGAGGTGAGAATCTGCTATGTAGAAGATTGTCCAAAATAACTGTGAGACCCGACCCAAGTTCGCATGTGTGCTTGTATGTGTGTGACTATGCATTTAGTTCATTTTGGTCCTGCGGTCCTACCGGTCGAATTCCGGCAACCCCCAACCTTCGAATTGTGCTTGCGGTCATCCTTGTGTCCGGTCACGTAGACCCGACTCGGATCGAGCTGAGACCTGTGCCATTGCGACCGCATTGTCCCCGCGGCTCCAACGCTGCATCTTGTGTGTCCATCCAATGTGTGGATCATAAGTTGTGTACGTTCATTCTATGACCCTTGATTTTGATCATGTGGCCCACCTTGGAGTGGTGCATGTGGCCCACACTCCCTCTTTTGCACAAGTTCCAACACACTACACACACCACCTAAATCTTCAAAACTCACACTACCAAGACCTTACACACCACCCATACCTAACCTAGCCTAGCAAACATTGTTTGTATCACCATAGGTTAATAATGATTACTTCCCTTAAAAAGTTTTTTCCTCTCTTTCCCTCTCATTTCTCTCTCTCTTTTCTTCTTCTCTAGCAATTTCTCTCCATTTCTTCAGTCCATTTTTGCAGCCACCTTCCTCCTTAATCCCTCACCATCTAACCCTTGAAACCCCATCTCCACCATTGATCCATCTTCCTTGGTACTAAAGGACCTTAGTGTGAAAGTTTGGTGGTCATCTTTGATGTGGGTGACTATTCTTTTGCTGAATTCCTTTCTTTTCTTTAATCTCATTATTTTTTCATGGATGGATCACATGGGACCCACCAATCCATGGTGGGGGTCCCATTTGATCCCATGGATGTGGCCCTTTGGCCCATCCTACATGCATCTCATGATCCATTATGGGGCCATTCTTCATGGACCCCATCATGATATATTTAATGATCCACTCCATATCAAGGTCATCTAACCTTAAAGATCATGTTGGGATGGCATCCTAACCATCCATAACAATTATAGATCATGCATGTAGTGATTATATGTTGCATGTATAATCAATTTAGTTGCATGGGTATGATTCATTCTTGGGAAGGCTCATTAGTGGCGGGGCCCTACTCCATGGCCGGATTGTGTTACTTCTCTATCTTTTTTTTCATTGTTATTGAGGGTCGAATATTACATATTAGACCCCAGTTATTACATGGATTTACGACCATGAAAATATTTAAAAGCCTGTTTAAATCGTGTTTGTGTTGCAGGGCGAATTTACGAGCATGTGACTGAAAAGGATGCTAAGAGCGTAGATTTAACGTTCTGATGTCACCAAGGTTAGGTAAAGACTCCAAGGAACCAAGATCAACTGATTTACATGCCAGGGATCTGCGAAAATCAAGAAACTGAAGCTTAAGTGGCCCAAAATTGGTCCAGAATGCAAGATCACGGGGATCCCCTCATCCGTTCGGCTCGAAACTTCATATATGGTCTGAGGGACATAAATTAACCGTACACGTATAATTTCAGTCATTGGATATCTTGGGAAGTGGGCCAACGGGTAGATCAGCCCCTTAATTCATTAAGTGGGGCCCTCCTGCAATTTGGATATACCTTAATTTTTGTCCCAACTGTTTAAAAGATACGAGAGAAGAAATGGATGGAACGGATCTCTCAAGAACATCACAATGGACCCCACCTTGTGTGGCAAGTGCATAGTGCACATGTGCACTAACTGTGCACTGTAAATGCAATGTCTTTGACTGACGGAATTAAAAAAAAAACCAAAAAAAGGAAACTTCTTTCCAGCGCTCGAACAGAGCTTGCGGACGATTTTTCATGGGCCACCATGATCAATCATACGGATGATCGGGACCGTCTATCAGACCTAAAAGGCCCCACTTACCATGGCCTAGATGGCTAAATTTCAAAAGGCATCAGAGATTAGTTTTTGATCGTCCAAAAGCAAAACAGATGGTAAGAAGATCCGGTACAATGGGCCACTCTAAACTTGAAAAAATCCCACATTTCTTGCCTGATTTTTCATTGGGAATCAAATGGATGGAGTGGATTTCTCATTAAATCCTGAATGAGGACCCTACTAAGATCCAGCGTAAGAGAACGCGGTCCCTGTTCGCAAACGTCCGAGGAAGTGTAATCTAAGTGGCCCACCTCCTTTGTCTGAATAGGTAATCTGAACCATCCAACGTTTCCGGACGGTGAGAAATACCTTAGCTATGGTGTCCACGTATTCCCATACACGCACACATCAGAGGTCTACATGCAGATGGAGATTGGACGGTGGAATGAAAAGTCTTGTGGACCGCACTGAAATCAATCCAATCTCTCCATTCCATGATGGTCTTTCGTCATGAATCCAGTGGACGGCGTGGATTTTGCAAAATAATAGTGAAAGGGGACCCACCGACTTCAACAGCGGAAGGTTACGCAGCTCTGTTCCGCGTCCTAGATGTGGGTCATTGTGTGATCGCAGAGGTGATCGGATTGACGATCCGATCCATCCATAAGATGCTGAGGTGGGTTCTGCTTCCATCCTTGAAGCCAGATCAGAGATCCAGGACCGTTAGTCATCATAAATCTGATCTGTTGCGAGTCAGTTTTCGAGTTTACGAAATAGAGTCGGTGATGCAAACTGACTTGCGTACGCACGTACGCATGCCCACAACCGACTCCCATCTACCGACCCTGCTGCTTATAAGAAAGAGAGAGAGAACGTGGGGAGGGATCATCTCATCTGGGAAGCGGGAACGTGGAGCAAGGAAGAGAGAGAGACAGGGGTTGTTTTATTTTTTTTTTTTTCTTTTCTTTTGAGATTTAGTTTAGCCCATTCATGGCTGGTTAAACCTCTTAGCTAGGGCTAAGAGGTGAAGCTTGCAGTGAGATGGGAGATTCTATGATTTTAATTTAATCTTAATGTATGAATTGAAGTTGATTTTAGTTTGATAGTATGAAAATATTTTTAGTCTTTAATGGTCTGTTGTAACTGAAATTACAGTGGTTCTGCGATGGCTTTGAATATTTTCTTTCTCTTTTTATGTTTATGACGTCAGGAAGCCCTGTTGTTCACCATCGTCTCTTGGGCATGGTCGGATGACGGTACCCTTCCTAACCTTCATACATGTGATTGGTTGGTAATTAGTTTAATTCTGCTGTTTGCCATAGTCTCCTGGGCATGGTTTGGTGATGGAATCCATTCTAATTTATATACCTTTCATCTCTTGAAACTAAATCAATGGCAGTTCATTTTAATTTTCATGATTCTTGAAGCTGGTGTAAAATCTCCCTGATCTCTACAAGTGGATCCTCTGAATCCCTAGCTCCCTTTCTCTGAATTTTCTTAAGTTTTAGATTAATATTTCATAATTATTCCTCAAATTACCGTCGATTTAGATTTCATCTTAGTCCAGTTCTAATTCTACTTAGTTTTAGATTACGTATAAGTTTCAGTCCCTTGGGATTCGACCTCGGTCTTACTGAGTTTATTACTACATCACAACCCTGCACTTGGGGAGTGAACAATTGTCTTTATAGTAAATCTGATGTATGTGTGGCCCACTTGATGTGCCATGCAACTAGGCCCAAGTGGTTAGACATCCAGGCCCACCTTGTTGCCCCATATTATTGGCATGTTTTGAACATCCTTTGGGCTTAATTTTATGGATGATTTTGAAAGGAGCTAGGGTCTGAGAGTTGTATGACCCATCTATGTGGACCCCACCTTGAGGAAATGGTGATTTCTTTACCTTTTAATTATCTTTAGGGGTGGTTTGGACAGCAACGTCTGCTGTCCAAATCTGCCTGTACAGATTTTTGGGCCACCTTGGGGCCTGATTTCTGGATCTTTAGAGGGAATAATGAAACAAAATAATATATAACTCTTATAGGCTCATAACCCACCTACAACCATACCAAATTTCAGCCCCATCTGACATTCATTGGGGTCCCAAAGGTGTGATCCAATTGAGGTGGACAGTCTGGATTTTCTGCACTGTTCCAGCAACATTCCACCCTAGACAGGTTGAAAATTTAAAATTTATTAAAATATTTTTGGGTGTCTAAAAATTTTAAAAATTTATAGGGATGTGGCCCACCCATGGTAGGACCTACTTACTAAATTTGGAGCCAATGGACACCTGTACGCACCATTGTAGTGGCTGGACCGGCCCACTATAATGTGGTGTCTAGATCAGTCCGATTTTCAGGACAGATTAGTTTCTTTAAATGAATTAAAATATTTCTCTGTTTAAAAATTTTAAAATTTTTTGAGGGTGTTTTTGACCCATGTTAGGACCCACCTACAAAGTTTTGGAGCTAATGGACCCCTGTGCACACCGTGGCAAGGGCCATACTGGCCCACCATGTTGGGACGTTTAGGTTAGTCTGATTTTCTGGATAGATTGTTTTATTCAAATTAATTAAAATATTTATAGATGTCCAAACATTCTAAAATTTTATAAGAGTGTGGCCCACCCATGGAGGGACCACCCTGCAAATTTTCAGGGCCATTAGGCCTCTGTACCGACCGTGGTGTGGCCTACAATTTGGATCAGTTTTGGGCCAAATACCCAGGCACGCCTCTACCTTGGGTTGCTGGGCCTGCATTCTAATGGCATGGCCCACTTGAAGTAAGTGTTGTATATATTCCTTTTAATCTGGTGGGGCCCACTATGATATATGTGGATCACCATGGGTCAGTAACCCATCTAAATTAAATAAATTTTTAGACTCCAGGAGGCCCAGGAAATGGGTGGGCTGGAATTCTAGCAAGGGGCCTAAAATTTACTACATGGTTGATTGTTTAAGAACTATTGTGGCACACCATATTTGAGAGAGTGTTGTACACACTCCTTGCTTTCCTTCCTTAGACATTTTTTTAGGTATATTTAGTGCCTCTCAAGGCCCATCTTTAAGGTGATAATATGGGCTAGCCTTAACCAGATTTTTGGTAGTTTTATGAGACATTTGGGCTGGAAACCTATTCCTTGAGCCCAAGACTGTGCAAGGGCTGACCTTATTGTTTTACAGGCCCAATGGGCCGTCTACAAGCTGATCATGTGTATTTATTACCCTTGATGCCCTCATAAAGTTCTTAATTGTGGGCTGACTTGCAAGACCCACATAAATGTATATTGTGGAGGGCCTTGCTAAGTCTTTGGGATGATGTGGCAAGGCCCACACTGTCAGTATAGGCCTTACCCATGTGTATTCTTGGGGGCTAACCTCAAGTCCACCATAATGTATGAATTGGATGACTATTGTTTTGGGTCATTTCCTTAAGGCTCATTATGTAATTTAGTATATGCATGGCTACCCCTTTTCTGGTACTGATTAGGCTTTTTGGACTCAGTTCTTTTGAATAGGCCCATTGATCTTGGGGCTATACTCTCCCATCTATTGTGATGGGCTTATGGGCAATAATATGTAAGAAGTTGGGCTCTTAGCTGCCCACTAAATTGACCCTGTACTTGGGCCAAAAGTAAGGCCCAACTCACTTGTGTTTAATGTAAAACTTGCCCATGTAAATGAATTACTAGGCTGCCCATGAAGCCCACCATAATATGTGAAATTATGACCTTTGTGGTTGGGCCCAAACCTTACTTGAGGGTCCACTATCTGGCTTACAAGTTGGGCTTGGTGTATGGTTCATTAGGCCATGCATTGCTTGGGCTTTAAACCTTATATTATATGAGTAGTGGCGGGCTACCTCTTGGAAACCAATTGAGGTTGAACGTCCTCCTGGGTGATCGTAAGGTAGGCTCATGGGTTTCTCTATGGATGGTTAAAGGCCCACCATAGACCTTAGGCCATTTGTTTAAGGCTTAATGTGTATGTCATGTTTGGTCCAGGCCATCCAAGCCTTGGATTGCCCGATTATGGATGCACTCTCTGCCTTGGGTTACTGCTCGACTCACAATCCAGTAACAAGCCCTCTTAATCTTTTCAAAATATATACACACTCTCCATCTGGTGGGGTCCCCCAGTGAGTATAGTTGGCCTTCATGAGATATTTTCACATAGTTAACTAATTTCTGGACTTTAGCAGATCCAGAAAGTCAAACAGGCCAAAAGTTTATCAAAATGACTTAAATGTATAACTTTATGGTCAAAACTTTATTAGGCTATGCGGCCCACCATATTGAGAACTTGTGTACATATTACACGCTTATATTTTCTTATAATCCTTGGGCTTAATTAGCACATTCTTTTGGGTCACTTTTAGTGATCAGATGAGGACCCCATCTTAGATCAGATTTTTTTAGGGTATCCCGTAGGCTCAGAGTGGGCAGAGTCATCCCAGCTTGGCCCAACCTTCACCATTTTGATGGACTTGTGGGCTAAGACAATGATAGTATTGGGCCCTTGGTTGCCCACTTAAATTGCTAAGTTATAAGGCTGATGTAGTTGGGCCCATTTCATCCAAACTTAAACTTATTTAGTCGTATATTATGTACGCGGGCTGCTCACCAAGTCCGACTTAATGTATGGATTCTATGGGCATTGGAAATTGAGCCTTTCGCCTTAATTCCCCTCTTGGGGCCCATGTTGTTAAAAGTAGTATTTTATCTTTTTTATGGCCTATTATGAGGAATATATATGTCTATGGTTACCTTTATTTTTATCTTAAATATAGGCCTTGGGCCTTCTATCCACATCATTCATAGTTGATATGCCTTTTTGGGGAATGGTGGTTAAATGTCCCCATTATGGACCCTTCTAGGCTCGGTTGTATTTAAGAGTGATTGGATGATCATCTTGGACTCTTGTTAGGCTCATTTCTATATCGCTTAGACCCATAGTTTGTATACTTAGTCTTGTGGGTTACCCCAGATAAATGAGCCCCCACTAGAGGTGAGATTCCTTATGGATATTGTCTAAATACCTAGTCTTGGTCCCTTCTTGGATAGGAGGAGTGTACTACTTTGTATATCACCGTATAATATGTCTAGACCCATCTTCATGGCCCACGTACATCATTGGATGCTTGGTTGACACTATGTGTGTGTGGTCATATTGTGTCATTGGGCATTGCATGATACTTTTTTCGAGGGACGTAGTATCCCATCTTGAGCACATTGGATGCTTGGGATTGATGCATGGTTGATTGTGTGATTCATGCATTTGGCATTGCATAACATATGAGTATTATCGTCCTTGCTTCATCAGGGCTATAGCCTTCACAGATACATCGTGGATGGCCATGTTTGGACACCAGAAATGTTACTTGAGCATACCGGGTGCATAAGATGCCCATGGGTGAAATTTTTAAAACTTCCATAGTACCAAGGATCTGCTTCATCGTCATGACCGGTGGAATATATGAGTGCACAAGGGCTTTATACCATTAAGCGGAGAGTCTCACTGTCGTGTAGTCGGTTGGATAGGGGTGTGGCCTTACTCGCTTGATGTACGAGGGCATTGTTAGGCTGAGTCTGACCAGCTCGTGAATGGGTCTGCTACCTTCAGGCCTTACTAGTGATTGGCTGTCCACAGGCGGGTAGTGAGGTCTCTTACGCTCGTTTGACTGTGCGGGGTTTGTAGAGCGACAGTCATCCAACAATGTAGTGGACCCCGGTGATTTCCTTATGATGGAAATATATTTGATATGTGGATTGGATATGAGCACTGACATTACTTCGCATTGTATTTGCATCAGCTGTGTAAGCCTCATAATGCATCGCCTTGACATGACGCCTTGTACTCATTGCATTACATTACTGATTGCACTATATAGCCTTGGTATGGCTTCCTACATTATCATACTGCCTTGGTATAGCTTCTCGTGTTCATGATAGCCTTGATAAGGCTAGTGGTATTAGTATTGATCGGGACTCCCTTCTGCATTCTCTATCTTCTTCTGAGCACCATTGTCACACACTTTCACCATCCTCTAAGCTTTCTATAAGCTTATGCACGATTGATGCGTGCAGGAGATCCTAAGTCAGCGTCTTAGCAGTGGAGCTTGGATAGGTGTGTGAGCCAAGGACCCAGTGTTGCAGATCATCTTCCTTCTTTCTTTTGTTATCTTATGTATGTCCTTTTGGACCTTATGGAAACTTGTAAAAGTTCAAATTTATAGTGATTTGTGATGTGTGTCTTTGTTATTCTCAGATTTACTTGTTGTGACGTTGGGTATGCTCATATTGGAAATGATTATATTGTTATGGAAATCTTCCTTGTAGGATTCCAGGATCGGAACCTGCCTCAGGAGCCTAGAATGGGGTACTACGGAGGCTGTTGCGGCCAGAACCGGCTATCGGGTTCCTTGTGAGTCCAGTTACCGAGTCTGGGGCGTGACAACAATAGATTCTAAGTAGTGTTCGATGATATCGAGCTGCCATCGAACAGTCTTTGATGAAATCGAAACCTGACCGATGCAATCAATCAAGAGTCAAGGATGTCCAACAACCAAACTAGATTTTTATATGAAATTCTCTATGACATCGATTTGAGATCCAGAACTGTCCAGCAAGGTTTTTATATTTTTCCTTGATTCTCTTGATGTCATCGAAACATCATGTTCGATGACATCGAAGGTCAGGTCGATGCAACCGAAGTGGGTCCAAATGTAACACCTTAAAAATTGGGAGTCGTGCATAAACCCGACTCCCGAGTTCCAGACCGTCACTTATGCAACAAATATGATTAAGATTTCCTGTTGTTTGAGTTAAAGCATTCGCATGAGTAAAATTATACCAAAACTGCAATCCATACTTCATATTCAGTGATAAAAGCAAGCGGAAGACTGAAGAATATATATATCACTGTATGGAAAACAAAATAAATCTCAGTTGTCTCCAAAGTATGAATACATCTCTGAGTCTCATATACATGTAATAAAACAAAATCAAAATGTCAGAAGTCCAACTAGTATGTCCCGCCAATCCAGGCCACTTATGCAAAGCCGTCGTGAAACTGCATATATGAGAACTCGTCCTGGTCCTCATCATAATCCGGCTTTGCCTCCTGAATCGCTGCCTCACCTGCATCTAAGACAAGGTCTGGTGGGTGTTGTAAACACCATCCAGTAACGTGGGAGTGAGTGATCAACTCAGTGGAATAATAGAGCAGAGATTAGCATGTTCTCAAATCAATCATGCGATAATAGTAAAGCAATTAATCAAACATTCCTAAATACTGTTGTTAATGCAATATGACATGACATGATGGATGCCCTCACCGACGATTTCCCTCATACGGCACCATCTTATGCCCGCGGCATGCTTTCTTTCCACAGTGCTCCACATCTTCCAGGCACATGCAATATGATGGTGATATGATTACCGAGTTATTATTAGTCCATTCATACAGCAGTATTGAGAAACTAAGGTACCTTACTTATATCAATCCCAACACAGATCCTGTTTAGGGTCGTCACTCCTAGTAATCTCATACGATGTATATTTTGTAGGTCGCTGCAAGGGCTGCCAGGGCTGTTGCTCACACTCGTTGTACCGCTTCCCCATCACCTTATCAATACAGGCCTACTGTGCTCTCATTGCTACGGAAGGGTCGTCGCCTCCCGTAGACTCAGAATACGCTCGCGGTCACTACAAAGGGCTCGTCACCTGATCAGTGTAGGCCGACAGCAAGAATATAGTGTCCCATACCACCATAATTTGCTCACAAGTCGTAGGTGCTCACTGGTCACTACGTGGAGATTTGTGGCCCCAGCGTAGGCCGACAGCTCGACCACGGTGTCCCATACCACCATGCCCGGCTCATGAGTCTTTGTGGATCAAGGTACCATGGTTAACGGGGTTTCCAACGGTAAGTTCAGTACCCTAGGTTCAAGCAGTTATGATTCATACAGGGTGAACAATCAACGGTCAGTCGAGTTACTTGACGGGCTCGACTAGCACGAGCACATCGCAAGTCGAACGACATGAAGTGCGTGAAACACTCCGCGTGGCCTAACCACCGCCGCCAACTCTAAACACGACTCGCGTTCATCGACGCGTCCTTCGTACCAAATACAAGCCAGCCACGAATTTTCTCTTTTACCGACTGTCTGGACTAAGTATAGCCCTAAACATTTGTGAATCCACAACATCAATCATATAAGAGTAATGGAAATGAAATACAACAATATAAGCATGTTGAAACATGTTATAACATACAACTTAAGTGAATCATCTATCACATGCATTTCATACAGATAATGAAATCATGCATATCACCAACATGAAGGAAATCATTTACATCAGCATATTATATGAGAATTCAATCTCAAACTAATTCACAACACCATTTAATTCAATACATACTAATACAAATATTTATACAAACACTTAGTCTACACACTTAAGTCTACATAGTGCATGTCGACTCAAAGTGCGCATTTGGGCGAATCTCTTCGCCAATCCAATTATACACGCATTCCTAATATCCTAATGCAACAAAAAGCCATGTCAACCATTTCAGCAAAATATGGATGTATACAGTATTTCCTACAAATGACTAAAATGCCCTAAATCTCATATTTTTCCTACGTTTACGAAACAGAAAACGGACAGCATGTTGTATATGTCAAACGGCGTTGCCGTCGATAATCTACTATTAAACGACATTGAAAGCTTTGAAATCAGTCAATCAAAGCGTATAAAATCCGCACCTTTTTCCTTAAAGGTGTATCGTTTCGAACGGAGCGTATACGCTTCGTCTACGGCGAACAGACAACCTAATACACAAGATTCGTAAGCTACATCGCTAAGGAATTGATGGAACCTTAAATAAGCAAGTAGTTAGGGTCTTTTCTTACCTAGGAATGTGGCGGAATCACCGAGAAAGTGATTGAGATGCGTTACTTAAGCACGTGCAACAGGTAGTGCAAGTGGCAGGAAGATCACTCCCACTTTCTCTCACAAACTCTCACTTTCTCCCTCACACCAGCTAGGGTTTTTAGCAAATTCGGATGGGTGAGATAAGTGAGGGTTTAAAGCCCTTTTATAAGCTAAAACATTTCCAAAATAGGCTTGGAAATAATGTTTACTTGAGGTCTAACCAAATCGGGGCTGTTCTGGTCCAAAAAGGCATTTCGGGAGGTCCCCCGGCCGAACGCGATCGGACTTAAGCTCTTAGTCTCCGGATGTTGCTCACATCCCATTTTCAGACCAGTAGTGTTCGTAGATCGCACGTGGTGGTCCAGTTTCAGTTCAACGGTCATCGCACGTAAATCAGGTCTACAAGTTTCATGATATGAAAGAGAAATTTTTTCTGATCCGAGGGTGTAATTTGGCTGAATTCTGACGGTCAGAACGCTTAATAATAACGCGCCAAGTCACGTACCAGATTTAAATTTAATTTCTTAAGCATTTGCCCTATTCTCACTCTCTTCACTCCAGGCTCAATGAAATAGCCTCTGAACGTCGGTTGGGCTTGACTTTCGAAATGATTGTCAAGTCCAGCTAAGCGGTCATAACGGTCTAAGATTGTAAGTATCGGACTTTCGACGCGCGGTCTAGATCCAATACAAAGTTTCAAAGGGTTCCTGAGGACAAACCGGTTTAGAGTTTGATCCTAGGTTTCAGGATATTATAGCACCATTGATTCTACAAGTTTTGGGTCTTGTAGAACGTATTTAAAGCGATCAGGGCTATTTCACAGCTACTATAGCATTGCGCTAGCTACCTTACGCTTATTTTCTAAAGGAATTAATCCTACGTGATTTCTGGTCGAGTTAGTATTCGAGTTTCAGTACGGATTTTTCCAAGGCGTTACACCAAATCTGTCCAACAAGCAAACATCATTTTGTCTGGAAATTTCAATGGTATCGGGGAACCCTTCGATGGCATCGACACAGCCGTTTTCTGCCCTTTTTATAAAAGTATTTTTTATATATATACCGTTAGAGCTTGAACTTTTTATAAACGGAAATCGGCTCTTGGGTTTTTCGATGGGTTTTTGAAGCAATAAAAGATATGGTGATTCCATATGTAAATATCTCATTTTAAGCATCTATTTAATTGAGTTTTAAGCATTTCCTTTGAGATTACAACTCTAATGAGGATTCCAAGCTTTGAGATGTGCTTGAACTCCTCACTTTCCTAGATATTGGACTTAAGCATCTTGACAAATCATTGTCCAAATATTCTAGGAGACCCATCTAGTTAAATCCCCTAGGAAAACAACTTCCTATTAGTTGTAGGAGATTCAACCCAACTCCCATCACCTTAGTCACTTTAAAGGAGCACCATATGGAAGGTGGTTGATCGTGGAGCTAAAGCCTTGGAGAAGCGGCAACAACATGATTAAGGGAGCATTGGGAGCGGATAGAAGCACGGGAGAGTGGAGATCAAGCAACCCAAGAGGAGCATAAAAAGAGACTTAATCCGACAAGTGTCATGTGTAAGAGTCCATGTTTGTGCTCCTTCCTTGTGTATGTTGGAGTGCAAGAGTTTCATAGGACCTTGACTCTTCCGTAGGGCCTAAATTCTGTGGTTCTTGTGTAGGACAAAGGTTGTTGGTTAGCCTAAGGAAAAAAACCAACAAAAGTCCTTTTGTAGGGCTTCAATGGGAGAATACATGTTGGGATCGGGAGTAAGACCCTTACTCTTGTGTAGGGCATAAATCTTAGGTTCAGGAGTAGGATCTTGGCTTTTGTGTATGGCCTAAATTGTCTAGTTCAGGATTAAGACCCTTGATCTTGTGTAGGGCATAAAGTTTAGAGTCCTTGTGTAGGGCTATAATGATTAGTGGTTAATCTGATTTAAAACCTCTGATAGTGAAATTTGATACACTCATGGGTTGAGTGTATTCGCCAGGAGTGAAGTAGGCAAGTAGTCGAACCATTATACATGCTTGTGTTTGGGAGTGTCATTTGCACAATTATTTAATTATGTATACGTGTTTGAATTTTTACAATTTATATGCATAATTAGAAGAATGCTTAGCGTTGATAAATAGTACACCCTACGCACACATGTTCACTATCTGTATATAGACTAGTCGCTTATTTGCATATCATTTGTAGTTTATGTGACTAAACCCTCTATTGGTTTGGAAGACTTAGAGTTAAATTGTCATGCTTACTTAGTTTTTTTTTTTTTTTTTTACACACTCACGCTGGTGGAATTTCACCACCTATGGGTCCTCGAACCCTTGACTGGGAGTTGAAACTCCTATGAGTCTACCACCCTGGCAAGATTAAGGACCCATCATGCTTACTTAGTTTAATGATTAATTAGTTTAAGTTAGGCAATTCAATTTTTAAATAAATCCTAATCACCCCCGCTGTAGGACATATCCTTCATTTTATAGCTCCGCCGTACTTCTGCAGTTAGACACATTGCGACCATTACTGCAATTTTAATAAATACATATACTGTCATTCCATGATACATGAGTATGGTCAACATTAAAGTATACAAGGTATCATACCGCATAACTCTAGTAATCCATAATCATCAACACCATGGTAGGATTTAGAGTGGGCCTTGGGTTTTTTTTTTTTTTTTTAATTATTTTTACTGTAGGCATTTGAATTGTACTGCT
Organism: Magnolia kwangsiensis; assembly: GCA_037074715.1. NCBI lineage: Eukaryota > Viridiplantae > Streptophyta > Magnoliopsida > Magnoliales > Magnoliaceae > Magnolia > Magnolia kwangsiensis. The sequence goes on from CM073578.1 coordinate 101,694,161, forward strand.
TCTTGCCATAGGACTCACTCGAGATTTGGATCCGTTTCATTTTTGGCCCAAGGCCCAAAATGGGCTGGAAAAACTAACAGTGGACCTATAAAGTTAAACGAACATGGTGTGGGTATATTTTATAGATCATGGTGTTTCTCCGGTGGGTGTTAAACGAACATCATAGTGGACCTATAAAGTTCTTAACAGTGGAGATTCAATTCTTGTGGTTTACTGTGGTTAGTTCTACTTGAAGTTTAGATGTGCCCCATACTTGGGCTTGACCATGCGCCAGGTCGGGGTTCACGGCATGCCCCATAATTTTGGGCCCTTTTTGGACCGCTAACGGACTCCAGGAAGGTTTTATTGGTGGACGATTAATGGGTGTTAGTCCAGTGGTGCAGTCCGTTTGAGAGTTGGAATTGATTTACTTTGAGGTGGACTGTGGCCTAGTGGATGATCCCTCATGCACCCCGGTGGAGCCTGCCACTATATCATGTAAGAAGATAAACACTACAATGACACGGCTCTAACCTTGACCGTTCAAACCTCACTGCTCCTACGGTGGTGCCGTCCACATGAGATTTAGACGACCTACCATATAGACGGGTAAATGAAACCCATACATCATGGTGATCCCGAATACATCAACACCGTGAATTTGATGGCTCCCCTTTAAATGATGGGATATCCTAAAAATCAGCCATACAAGTAACTCAGGTGGCCCATACCATCTAAAATAATGTGAAGATATGTATAAAATATATAAAAGCACTTGGTGGGGCCCACATAAAATTTGGATGCGTCTGAAACTTGGTCGGACCCCTCTTCCAAGTGGGACACACATAATAGATGGGCTGAATTTGTGAACCACACCTCGGTGGGCCCAACAAATGATTATGAATGTTTTATTGGGAGGGTAACCCCTCTCAACTTTTGCACGTGGTGTGGCCCAAAATTCAAGCCAATCCATGGCTTGTGTGGGCCACACTACATACAAAAGTTGAGAGGGGTTATCCTCACATTAAAACATTCGTAATCATTTTTTGAGCTATAGAGATATGGTTCACAAATCTAGATATACAGTACATCTGTCATTCAGATCTGACTCAGATCTTGGACCCCATCCTAAAAGGGTCTAGAAAATTGGATGGACGGCTCAGATATACAGTACATCATCAAGGTGTGCCCCACAATAATTTCAATGATAAAAGTTCAACTTGTACTATGTTCCACCCGACCTGATTTTTGTAATCATAACATAAAGTGGGCCGGTGGTATGGATGTACGGTATGGATAAAATATATATCAAGGTGGTCCCAACCGTTGTCCAGTGTCCATTTCTTTTTCTTTTTTTTTCCTCTTCTTCTTCTTCTTTTGTGTGTGTGTATATATATATATATATATATATATATATATATATATATATATATATATATAAATATAAATATAAAGGTACTATGCGCTCAACCTCACAATAAGCTCCCGTGAGGTTGAGCTGTGTGGGCCCACCATGATGCGTGTCCACCATGCATTCGATGGGTACCCTTTAAATTATGGAATATGCCAAAAATCAGCCGTTTACGGAACTCAGGTGGGCCATACCATATAAAATCATCTGAAGACACCATTAAAACATATAAAAGCACTTTGTGGGGCCCACCTGAGTTTTGAATGCTGCTGAAACTTAGGATGACCCCTCATCCTAGTGGGACACACATAATGGATGGTCTAGATTTGCAAATCACATCTCGGTGGGCCGTTAAAATGATTATGAATGTTTTAATGGTGCGCGGCCCCTCTCCACTTCTATATGTGTGTGGCCCACACATGTCACAGATTGACTCGATTTTTGAGACTTAGGCCCACGATGGAATGGTGCATCTGACTGATGGGGTAGATTTTCGAAACGCATCATGGTGGGGTCCACACAGCTCGACTTCATGGGACGGACTCGTGAGGTCGAGCGCGCATATATATATATATATATATATATATATATATATATATATATATATAATTTTGTTCTCATGCAGGCACAGGTGACCTTAGCATGAAAAAGGGGAGTGGCATCTTGGCATTACGGTGGTCCCTACTACTTTCAGCGGTGGACGTTCAAACCCACTAGTTTCTGCTTGTGGTCCACCTAAGGTCTGGATCTGCTCTAGCCTTGGGACCATGGCCTAGAATAAGCTGTTAAAACAGATAAATGGATAGATATGCTTTACATCATCAAGTGGGCCCTAGGACAATTTTAGTGGTAGAAGTTCAACCCTCACTGTTTCAAGCGGCATGGCCCACCAAAATTCTGGGTCGGCCTGATTTTCAAGGTGGCCCGCCTGACACGACCAGCGGAAATGGATCACATCAAGGTGGGGCCATGGTGGGCCCCACAGTTCTTTAGCCCCAAAAAGAGACGGACCTCTCTCTGGATGTGCATCACGTCCTTATTTATTTTTCTTATTTTTAATTTTATTTTCTGTGTGTGCATGTGGAAGTGCTTGTGAGAGGATGTGTGAGGGGGTGTGGGTCCCTGGGTCACAAGGATGCCCATGATTTGGACTGTTCGGGTCACAAATAGACATCACATTGATCCAGTTGGGCTCGATCAAACTGATATTGGCGTGATCTATTCATCCAGGTCACTGTGACCGTGTGAACAGGTTAGATGGCTGATAGTCATTATGGTGGGGCCCACAGTCAGTGGGTCCAAACAAGCATTTGGGACAAGTTGTTTTCGTGTCTCCCCTTCAGTCACATGCAAGGAATTCGTTGAATGGGATGAATGGCATACAGAAATCATAGTGAGGCCTATTATAAGTGGGTCCCTAAATCATCATCATCATCATCTACCAAACTAAAGAACATATACTAAAAAGACAAGTGAAAGGGGTGCACTCACATGATTGATGGTATGGATATCCTCAAAGGTGTTGGATGGGCTTGATGTAAGGCCTGGATGTTTTGCCCACATCCTCCTCTCTCTCTCTCTCTCTCTCAGCTTTAAAAGGGTTTAGCAAGGGTTGGAATTTAGGCACAAATGTGGCTAAATTTGTGTTAGATGGTGCTTATTTATATATGTGGGAGTGATCAAGGAAATAGTTTCTAGAGTTGGTATAGATGAAAGATCCTCATTGTTTAAAGGAAACTTTGTCCTACTTAAGCATGCTTAAAGGGTCCTAATGACCCTTGATTTGGTAAGAATCAACTTTCTAGAAAGTTGGAAACAAAATACTAGGCTTTTCTTGATGTAAGAAGAGCCTTTTTTTAAAAAAAAATAAAAAATTTTATTTTTTTATTTTATTTTTTACACGCACACACACCACCACACACTCATGCCATGGTGGGATTTCACCACCTAATGGGTACTCGAACCCTCAACCCGGTGTTGAAACTCCTGAGAGTCTACCACCAGAGTAAGAGTAAGGACTTGACCTTTTGATTTTGTTTGCATGAAACTTTACTAGTTGAGTAATAATCACTCTTTATACTGTTTAGTTGTGTTTGGTGACTTTAAGTATGTTTAGGAAGCACCTAATGGCTTTTAGAAGAGGGTGATGTGTCCTACCTCTCTTTAATTTAAGGAAAAAATGTTGACTTTCATCATAAGCCTGATGATGTCATAATAACGTTACTTTAATTTTGAGTTTTTAGGTTATGTTAAGATATAAATTATGAAGATTTGATTAGCTTAATGAGTTTCTTGGAAAGTTTCCCCTAGAATCATAAATGACATCTTGCACATGATTATTGTTGGGTTCTTTACGCAATTGGGTATGCTTATCGGCACGCGAGAGGTACCGATGGGTTTGTGGCGATGGTGCGGTCGTGTTGACGTAGGTTTTGAGTTTGCGGGGTTCCGTTCTTTAGGGTAGATACTTGTGCACTTGAATTGGGTCTAGTTAGGACGTCGTGACTAGGGGTGCACACGGTTAGGTTCGGTCCGGTTTTGGGGTGAAACCGGAACTGAACCGTTCCCTACGGTTCTAGGATTTTTGGAACTGGAACCAAACCGTTAGCCCCCTAGAACCGAACCGGAACCGGACCGTGAAAACCGTTTCGGTTCCGGATCGGTTCCACGGTTCTGGGCAAAATTAACCATTGGTTAAAAAAATTCATCTCTTTGATCACTTTTTGACCGTTAATTTTTGCATGCAATTGATTGGATGATTTAGATCATCCGATGGTTGTAATTTTGAATCGTGGCCTCTATCCAATGCTTGTTATCTAATAAATGGCCTGAATCTTGTCTACACACCTCATTGGTATGTGTACCATGAATCACTTTGTGTGAAGATTATAGTTTTATTAAGGTTGGCCATCTTCATCGCAGACCCAACTTGAAATTAGCTTAGATCTGGACTGTTCAACTATCGGTCATTGGCATTGATGGTCCATAGCAGAATGGACGATCCAACCACACATCTAGTAGGGGCACTTGAATAGTATTTGGTACCATTGTACAACCTCATTAGATGATTAAACCATCTAATTGATGAGCCCCACCACGGGATTGCTGTAGATTGATCTTGAAATGGAAGGCATCAGCATCGTAGCAATACCATAGCCCAATCCAACAATCAAGTGGGCCATAATTCATAAAACGTACAACATGAGCAGTCTTGCCATGTGTATAATATTGGCCATCTTTATAATGAGGCTAATTCGATGAGTGGCTTAGATCTTGCAGAGATATGCCATCTACATGGTGAGGCTAACCCCGTTAGCTAGACGGTTAATTCTTCAAAAATTCCAAAACTATGGATCGATGGTTCATGGCACGATTCGGATCAACGGTGCGGTTCTACGGTTCGGTTCAACGGTTCGGATCGGTTCTACGGAGCCCTAAACCGGAACCGATCCGTAAATAACGGTTTCAGGGATTTTGGAACCGGAACCGGACCGTTAGCATCCTAGAACCGGACCAAACCGAACTGATCCAACGGTTTCGGTTCGGTTCCACGGATCCAACGGTTAAATGTGCACCCCTAGTCGTGACTCACAGACAATGTTATAGGAGTATGGTTTGGATACTATTAGGTTGAGGGTATTACAAGTCTACCCCTCACAAAAATTCCATCCTCGAAATTTCTATGCTCTAAAGTTAAAATTGAGTAACACCACTCAAAAATGAGAAATTGCGCAGAAATCTTTTATTGTAAGGAGGAAAACGTACATCGATTATTTACACCAAACACTTCATATACATCATAAACAAGTATCAAGTGAACAAGTGAGGGTATCTCTCATGTATATCATCCTCTCGTTTATAGGAGGCTTTTTATTCGTTATGATTCCCCCACTGCACCTTCACTAGTGGAATCATCTTGGTTCAAAGGACTTGTTCCTTCCTATCCACAATGCAGACCAGATGCTTTACATATAATGCATCCTCACAAACCTTTATCCGCTGCTAGTCAATAATACACTCCATCTCCTGCTCACACTTCCACAACATGGATACATGGAATATATCATGAACACCTGCAAAGCACGAAGGCAAGGCAAGCTGATAAGCTACAGGCCCAATCCTCTCCACTATTTCAAAAGGTGCTATGTAGCACGGAGCAGGTTTCCCCTGTTTTCCAAATCACACTATGCCCTTTATGGGTGAGAGACATTGAGATAAATGTAGTTTCCGACCTCAAATTCCAACTCTCTCCATTGATAGTCAGCGTAACTCTTTTGCGGCTTTGGGCTATAGCATTCTCCTTCTGATGAAGTCAATCCTCTCTAAGGAATGCTAAACTATCTCGAGCCCAAGCAAACTTAGTTCCCCCACTTCCGCCCAACAGTTGGGTGATCTGCAAGGTTGACCATATAGGGCCTCAAAAGGGGCCATGTCAATAGTCACCTGGTAACTATTATTGTACGCAAACTCGGCCAAACACAAATGTTCATTCCAGCTATCTTTGAAGTGCAATACACAAGCTCTGAGCATGTCCTCAAAGATCTGGTTGATCCTCTCAGTTTGTCCATCTGTCTGAGGATAATACGTTGTGATGTACTTCAGGGTTGTCCCTAAAGCTCATTAAAATCTCCTCCAGAATTGAGATGTGAACCTTGAGTCTTAGTCAGACACTATGAAAATTACGATCCCACGTAGCCCGATGATCTCATCCACATATAATCGAGCAAGCCTATCAATCGAGTAAGAAGCACGGATTAGCAAAAAAATGTGCCGACTTCCTCAAGCGGTCAACGATAATCCATATGGCGTCGTGGCTATGCCGAGTCCTCCGCAATCCCATGATAAAGTCAGTTGTCACATGCTCCCACTTCCATTTTGGGATGTTTAAGGGTTGTAAGGGACCTGTGGGTCGTTGATGTTCTGTTTTGACTCTCTTCCAGGTGTCGCATTGGGTAACATACTCTGCTATGTGGTGCTTCATCCCTTGCCACCAATACCGCCTCTTAATGTCTCAATACATCTTCGTCCTGCTCGGGTGGATAGTGAATCTAGACCATTGTGCCTCGATAAATATATCTTGCCTAAGCTCTAGATCATTTGGCTCACACAGTCTTCCATTGAAACGTAGTCCACCATAAGCTCCAACCTGCTAATTTGATGGACCATCACTTGAGATCTCCTTGTAGCAAGCCATAAGCATTGGGTTAAATTGTTGAGCCTCTATAATTTGAGATATCAAAATCAGTTGGATTGATAGGTTCACTAACTGAGCAGTAGCTGATTGGAGATCTAACTTAAAGTCATAATCACGTACCACTTTAAACATCTGCAATTCCTGAACCATAAATTGGGCGATAACTCCTTGGGGCTAGCGGTTAAAGGCATCTACTATCACGTTTGTTTTGCCTGGGTGGTACTGTAAGGAAAAATCATAGTCCTTTAAGAGTTCTAACCATCGCTTTGGTAGAATAGATACTTAAAGCTCTTATTGTTTGTAAACAACTGAAATCATGCCCCACAAAGATAATGTTGTCAAATCTTTAATGTGAACACTACTGCGACCAACTCCAGATCATGTGCAAGGTGGTTTTGCTCGTGGACTTTCAATTAGCGACATGCATATGCTATAACCTTCTCATTTTGCATCAGCACATAGCCCAACCCAGTTCGTGAGGCATCAATATATACAACAAACCCTTCATTACCAGAGGGTGAGGTGAGAACTGGCACATATGTCAACTTATCATTCAGCTCTACAAATGCCTTCTCATAAGCCTCACTCCAAACAAAAGATGCTCCTTTCTGAGTTAGTCTAGTAAGCGGGGTGGCTATACGAGAGAAATTCTGAATAAATTATCGGTAATACCCACTCAACCCAAGAAAGCTCTTGATCTCAGTAACGTTAGTGGGTTGCTTCCATTTCAACACGACCTCAACTTTTGAAAGATCATTTACTACTCCATCCTTTGAGATAACGTGCCCGAGAAACTTGACTTCCTCCTGCCAAAACTCACACTTTTCCAACTTTGCATATAACTGGTGATCGTGCAAGGTCAGCAGGGCTACTCAGAGATGATGCTCATATCCTCTCGGGTATAAGAATATATCAGGATGTCGTCTATGAAAAACACTACAAATTGGTCAAGGTAGGGGCGAAATACTTCGTTCATCAATTGCATGAATACCACTAGGGCATTAGTTAGCCCAAAGGACATTACTAGGAACTCGAAGTGGCCATAACAGGTGCGGAAAGCCGTCTTAGGGATGTCCTCATCTCGGACTCAAAGCTAGTGGTATCCTGATTGTAAGTCGATTTTTGGGAAGAATTGCGCCTCTCTGAGTTGATCGAACAAATCATCGATCCTCGACAGTGAATACTTATTCTTGATAGTTACCTTGTTCAGATCTCGATAGTCCACACAGAGTCTCAACGATCCATCCTTCTTCTTAATAAACAACACAGACGCTCCCCATGGCTAATCACTGGGGCAAATAAAGCCCAAAGCACGCAACTCCTCCAACTGGGGCTACAATTCCCTTAGTTCCATAGGTGTCATTCGGTATGGGGCCGTCAAGATTGGCACGATGCTAGGCATTATTTATCAACAGAACTCAACTGGCCTTCAAGAAGGTAAACTCGGAATATCTTAGAATACATCTGGGTACTTGCATATAATCAGGACTTGCTTGATTCTTTTAGACAACTCTTCTTCCAATATGCAAGCCAAAAATGCCTTCAATGGTTTCTCCTTCTGCGAGAGAATATTGGAATTGCAGCTAGCTGGGTATAGAGAAGGTGATTGCCTTTTCAAAACAGTCTAAAGTGGTGTGATACGCCGCCAACCAATCCATGCCCAGAATGACCTCCTACTCTGACATCTTCATCATAAACAAGTCGGCAGGCAAGGTATGATCCCTGATAACTATTGGGCAACTTTTACACGTGTCCTAAGGAAAAATGCTCCCCTAGAGGTGTGGTTACAATATACTCATTCACTAACTATTCAGGCTCTAACCCCAACGTGTCTACACATGCTGATGAGATAAAAGAGTGTTATGCGCTAGAGTTAAACAATGCACGTGCAGGAGAAGAGAAGATAATAAGCATACCCTCGATTACTACCCCTGATGACTATGGATCTACCTATTGAAGAGCATATATGTGTGGTTCTGCTATTAGGGTAGGTCCTCTCTGCTGATTTTGGGGTGGTCGTTGGGGAGGTTGTGGCAACTGAGGATGGTCTCTATACTGCTATGAATGATGAGGAGGTGGCTGCTGATGCTGAGATTAGTATGATGGAGGTCTATGAAGGTAAGGGCGGGTCTATTGCTACTGTCGGAAGGGAGGCCTTTGCTACGGATGCTGCCGATCGATGGAGACTTCTGGTGGGTTGGGGCATGATTTAACTTGACATCCACTCCACCACACTAGTAACAGTCCCCTAAATAACTGCCTTTGTGCTTCACTATGGAATTGTTAGGCAATGGGTCCCTGCCTCGCTAGTCGTTTTGCGGCATGCATATGACCATTAGGGGTCGCTTTCCTAGTGCCCTTCTGCTCCATTCTCCGATGTGGTTGCTCTCTGCCCTTGTTCTACTCCTCCAAATCAACCTCAATAATCTTGACACAACTTCTTCAAACGTGTGAAGACAATGAGGTAATACCTAGTTGCACAGGCTCCCACTTAGCCCTTTCTTGAACTTCCTCGCCTTCTTACTTGAACTCTTGTCCAAATAGGAGGCAAAGCGGGATAGCTCTACGAACTTGGCCTCTTACTGGGCCACTGTTATCGTTCCCTGCTCTAAGGATTGAAATTCATAGGCCATCATCTCTTGAAAACTTTCGAAAAAATACTTCTAGTTGAATTGGTCGCTGAAAGTGTCCCAGGTCCAAACCATATTCGACCCACACTCTCTTTTTACTGACTGCCACCACAACTCTGCTTCTCCTTCAAACACAGTGTCACATGTAGTGAAAATTTTAAAGAACAATATCATTAGCTGATATGGAGTCCTACAGATCATCATCACGGATAATGGGACACCCGTTGTGAACCAAAAGGTGGAGAACTTTCTCGAATAATTCAAGATCAAAAGGCATTGGTCAAGGCCCTATCACCAACAAATGTATGGTGGGGTTAAAGCTGCCAACATGACACTTGTTCGCATTCTTAAGAAAATGATAAAATGTACCACAATTGATAAGAGATGCTCCCTTATGCACTTTGGGCCTATTAAACATTCGTGCGTACTGTAACAGGCGTCACTCCTTACAGCTTACCTATGGAATTGAAGTAGTTCTGTCCATCGAGGTAAAGATCCAATCACTGCACATATTAATGGAAAGTGAGATCAAAGGGGAGTGGTTACAAGTTCATTATGATCAGTTACACTTAGCCGATGAAAAGCATATACGAGCCTTATGCCACTCCCAAAGCTACTAGATGAGAATTGCATGAGCTTAAAATAAAATGGTATGAATTATAGAACCTTCAAAGTAGGAGACATGGTGATGAAAAGAATCATGCCTCCTTATCTACCCAATTTCAGGGGCAAGATCAAGCCCACATGGGATGGCTCGCTCACCATTAGAGAAGTTCTGTCAAGAGGTGCGCTCCACCTCACCAATATGGAGGGTAGAGATCTTCCTAAGCCAATCAATGTTGACAATGTTAAGATCTACTATGGATAATGGTCGTGAATGCGAAAGGCAACCTGAGGCTGATGACCAAAATGAGGAAATCGCATCCTTAAACAAAACACGCCCCTAAGGATAAAAAAGACAACAAATGTGTGCACAAAGAAATATTAGGTGGGGGTCTCATAAATCAATAAGGCATACCAAAAGAAGGAGAAAAGAGAGAGAGAGAGAGAGAGAGAGAGAGAGAGAGAGAGAGAGAGAGAGAGAGAGAGAGAGAAATAAAATACAACAAGTCCCTAGAAGCGAAGCCCCACCAACTCCCACAATCCTCAGAAAAGTAGAAACCTCATGTACCGTCATTTCAAAGCACCTATTAGAAATCTACTAGGTAGCAATGAAAGAATTCTCGCATCTCCCACAACACTCAAAAGTAAAAATAAAAATAAAATATAAAATGTGTCCATAGCAAAATGAGCGAGGTGAAAACCTAAATAGGCGACTCTAGTAAAAATAGCTGTCACATAACATATCTGGTGAAAACCTTTTTTGGAAAAAAAGAAGAACGCATCTACCAAGGGGCAGCAAGAACAAAAGATTAGGACATGGTGAAAACCTTAAAGGGCACCACAGGCAAAAATGGCGACGGTCAAAACCAGATATAGTGAAAACCCGAAAAGACACTACGAGCAAAAGAGGTTAAAGGAAAGAAAAAATAAATAAAGGCAGGGTACCCGACTCCATGGATGAATTCGTATTACGAAGGCAAGGCATGCCAATCGTGATATTTCCAGATTTTAACCCTACCCAGACTTGGGACAATGCTTCCACTACCAAATTCCTAAGTATCAATTTCAAAGATCATAAAGGAGCATGGGGGTCGAGTCAAATTGTCTGATCCCCGCTGTCCAAAGCACCAAAACACAAACCATGCCTACAAGATAAGTTAGGTTGCAAAAAAAAAAAAAAACAAAGAAGTTTTCCTTTTCATCATACTTTTTTATTTACATGCATTTTTCTTAAACGAAAAATAAAATAAAATGGAGTGCATATGCATATAAATAAACAAAGGATATAAAAAAAAGAGAAGAAGATTTTTTAAAAAATGAAAAAAAAAATCTATTCTTATAAGATGCATCATTCAAGTCATGAGCACTTCTCCAAAACACCAGGTCCAACAATAACCTCAGTCTGCTACTCAAGTCAGTCTCACTCCATTTGCGACAACACTTTAATCATCCTATTAAGACTCTCTTTCCTCATAGGCAACGAAGCTCCCTTAACAACAATCTCCCCCGAGCTGTAGGGTCGCTATGTTAATGAAATCACACATGAAGTTGGACACCAGGCAACAATTGTGCTTCAATAAAAACCAACTTTGATAATGACCATTGAAATTTCAAGTGGAAATGACCAATCAAAATTATTCAAAAGTTTTTTTTTAAAAAAAAAAAACAAAAAGGCCAAGACAAAAACTGCTCGATGACATTAAGTGGATCTTTTCAAAATAAATGACCTAAAAAAATCTTTAAAAAATATTTGCAATAAAAATCCCAATGTTTTATAGGTAATGATCTTTTCTAAAAATACATATATATATATATATATATATATGTAACGCGCATGGTACCCAAGGCACTAGGCAATCCTTCAATATATATATATATATATATATATATATATATATATATATATATATATATATATATATATATATATATATATAACGCGCATGGTACCCAAGGCACTAGGCAATCCTTCATACTTCTAGGTGGGTACCAACACAAAAGAAATATTGATTTTCGTTTTATCCAACTCTTCGATTTTCTCTGAAATCATGATGCAGGGATGAACGTGATGAGGTCGATCATTGTCTTCCTCAAGGGAATAACTACTTTGAATCCGTGGAGCTTCTTTGGACTCCTCACAGAGATACCTCAAATCTACGAGGGAAAATAAGAAAATTTAAAATTTAAAAATTTAACATTTCATTGGGTAGATAATAAAAACGAATTTACAACCCTTTAAATAATGATACCAAAGGAAAAATGAAAATAAAATGAAATTTTGACCATCAATCTGATGAAATCTCGCAAATTTGGCTTGGGCAACCAGGCAAATCCGGGTTAGTTGGCTAAAGTAGCTTCTCCTGCTCCAAAATCATATATGGTACATTGAGCAACTTATTCCAATTTGTGATATACACCCGTTGTAAGGTTCTGACATTCTGAATCACCTTCACCTCCGATTGGGCCTTCTCTGGTCCATCTTGGATATGAAAGCGTCCGTGACCCACTCTACATTTGTCCCCTCCACTTCAAAAGAACTCATCCTCAAGTTCTCGTCCTGCTTCGGTTCATGATCCTCGATCAGGTCTACGACATTGAAAGTACGCGAGATCTTCATGTCATCCGAAAGATCAACAATGTAAGCGTTATCATTGATTTTTCGGATGATTGATACCAGTCAAATCTACTTGTTCTTCAACTTATTGTAAGTCCCGATCGGAAATCTTTCATTGCATAGGTGGACCATAACTTGGTCGCCCACCTCGAACACCTTTTGTCACCAATGTTTGTTGGCTTGCTCCTTGTATTTGTTGTTCGAGGCACGCTACTTGGGTTACATCTCTACATGAATACCCATGATTTGGTCTACCATGCTTTCTACTGCAATGCTCATGCTAAGAAGCTTGGGCAAAGGGACCAAGTCAAATGTGTGGCGATACACTCTGACCATAAACAATCTCAAATGGAGGCTTCCCTATCGAGCGGTTCACTATGTTATAAAATGCAAACTCTGCTAGAGATAAGGAAAAATCTCAGTGCTTTGGTTTATCACTTAAAATACACCGAAAGAGGTTTCCCAATGTGCGATTCACAACTTCAGTTTGCCTATTGGTCTATGAGTGGTATGTGCTGCTAAACTGAAGATGTGTACCAAATCGAGTACATAAAGTCTGTCAAAAGTGGCTAATGAGAAGTAATGGTCTTAGGAACCCTATGTAGTTGCACGATATCTTTGAAGAATAGGTTCGCCGCATATGTTGCGTCGATAGTCTTTTGCATGAGATATAGTGCACCATCTTTAAGAAACGATCTATCACTACGAATACTAAATCCATACCGCATTGTATTCATGAGAGACCAAGTATGGAGTCCATAGATAAATCCACCCAAGGACCATCAGGCACAGGTAACGGGGTGTAGAGGCCCGTATTCTGAAACTGCCCCTTGGAGGTCTGACAAACATAATAACTTTGCACTACTTTTCCCACATCACGTACCAATTACGGCCAGTAAAATGTTCCTCCATAAGAGCCCGTGTCTTGTCTCGCCCAAGGTGTCCACCAAGTCCACCTCCATGTATCTCTTGAATAATTTGTTCACTAAGAGAACTTTGGAGGATGCACACTTAATTCCTTTTGAAGAGAAAACCGTCTTGCATATGTAGGTCACTGGGATAACCCTCTTGACACCTCGTCCATGCTTTTTTGAAGTCTTCGTCCTCGGCAAATAGCTCCTTAAGACAGTTGAAGCCGACCACCTTATTGCTTATTGTAACCAATAGTGATGTATAACAAACAAGTGCATCAACCACCTTGTTCTGCTACCCTGATTATGCTTCAACGAACATAAATTCTTGCAAAAATGGAACACATCTAGCATGCACACAATTCACGTTTGCTTGACTATTAATAAACTTTAAGGGAAACATAATGCTTTTGTAGATGGTTACCAATCATATTGAATTATATGTATTGTGTTAAGATTTCATCAATCTACTCCCATCCACATCAGTTGCCACTTTCCCAGCATGATTCTACATTCAAAAAAGGTGACAAAAGAACATAAAATCTTAAAGGATCCTTGTATGTTTTCTAAGGCAAATTTCTTGAAAGATTTAAAAAATGAAGGAAAGATATGAATCCTCAAACACTATCATGACATGGTATTACTTAGGGTATTACTTGGTGAATATTAATGGCAAAAAGATGATTGACAGAGTTTTAAATTTTTTTGTAATTTATTTATATTTTTCATATTTTCTAAAAATATTTGGAAAAAAAAAAAATCTAACAACTTACTATACAATTTGTGATTTGATATGTTCAATTCTTTTTTCATCAATCAACAGCAACCTACATCAATTGCCGCTTTTCCTGCATGATTCTACATTCAAGCAAGGTAACAGAAGAACATAAATTCTTAAAGGATCCTGTATGTTTTTTAAGGCAAATTTCTTGAAAGGCATAATAATGGCAAAATGATTTTTTTTAAAAAAAAATTGTAATTTATTTATATTTTTCATTTTTTTTAAAAGATATTTAAAAAAAAAAAAATCTAACAATTTACTATACCCTTTGCAATACAATTTGCAATTCGATATGATTCAACTCCTATTACAAATTGTGATGGGATGATTTTGTAATTTATTAATATTTTACCTATTTTTTCAAATAGAGAGGTCTATTTCTTTGAAACAAAGAAAAAACTTCTAAAGTATTCACAAAAGCGACTCCTGCAATTTTCAGAGCAGAATATGAATTTGCTAGAATATAGCTTTCAACTCGTCACAACTATATCAGGGAAAAGAGGAAATAAGAAGTAAAATAATCTTTGGAGAAGAAACAACCCTATCAAACATGGATGGATCATGACTGTCCGTTCTCTAAAATAGAAAGGATCTGAAATAATAGAAGAAAAAATTAACAAAAATATCAATAGTATGTTTCTTTGAAACAATAAAGAACCAACTAAACCACCACAATATAACAACTACAACTACAGAATCCCTTCATTATTGAAAAAACAGTCTTGATCATTTCCAAAGCTGGCGGTGCACGGCATGAATAATGGATCTCTAATAATCATCAATGTCCTAAACACCAACGAGATTGAAGCCACTAAAATTATGACCCCCCCTAGAGTAAACTAGCCCTGCAATTTTTGGAGCTAAGCATGAATTCACTAGAATATATCTTTCCACTTATCACATCCGTATCAAGAAAAAAGATAAAGAGTCAAAAATCTTAAGAGAAGAAACCACCCAATAAACATGGACTTATTATGACCATCCATTCTCTATACCCATTGATCTGAAACCATGAAGAACCAAAATTAACACAAATAGAATAGGTCATCCCTTTGATATAATGAAAAAAACACTGCTAAGCTATTCAGAAAAGACAACTCTAGCAATGGAACCCTTCTTTAAGAAACAAACGCATCAGGATCAATTCCAAAGTCAGTGGTGCATCAAAACATGATTAATGACGATATCAAGATCACCACATCCCACATGAAGTAAACCACCCCCGGCAATCTACAGAGCTGAACATCAATTCACAATAACATAGCTTCCTTGTACTCAAATTAGATCACTAAAAAAATCCAACACCCCTCAATTCATACAATAAAATGGCACATGTTCCTTCCATCTTCAAAGGTGAACATCAATTCACAAGAACATAGCTTATACTCAAATTAGACCACAGAGAAGATTCAGCACACCCCCAATTCATACAATAAAATGGCACATGACCAGAGGAACAGTAGGAACACCCCCTTCAATCATAGTTGCATCAATCATCACCTGCTAAATACTGCTTCCAAACACTTGCCTCCCCACTAAGATGCGACTTTCCAAACATTGGCCTCTCCGAAGGATGAAGAAATACAAACACAATTGCTCAACAGAGACTCAAATAAGGTCTTCAATCGAAATAAAGATCATAAAATAGGCTAAAAACCCCTTCCTATATTGATTAACACCAAACTTAAATATCTTGAAATCCTCCATAATCAACTTAAAAACAGATGATGATGATGATGCCCTTTTATAAGAAAGAAACAAGAAAAAGATGATCCCATGATGAAAATGGGCCAGGATATTTACGAAGTTAAAAAGAAGAGAGGGAAAAAATGGAGGACAACAGAGAAACAATGACAAACCAATCTTCCCAATTTGAAAGTCTAACACCACAAACCCTCCATCAATCAAAGAGAGCCCCAAATGAAAATCTCAGCCAAAAACTCATCACAACCAGATCAGGCTAAATAAAAGAAAAAAGGGAGGGGAAATCATAAATCAAATCTCTTAAAAGAAGAAACGGCCTAGCTGCAAAAATATTAGTTGTAGCTATGGAACCCCTTGGTCGAACAACAAATGGCAGGATTGTTTCCTAAGCCAGTGGCACATCACCGCATAGACTAATGGATCCCTACAATTGCCATCAGGGAAAGGAAAAAAACCAGTCCCCGTAATTTTCATAGCTGAGGCATGAATTTGTGAGAATATAACTGTAAGGTCCATATCCTAATCCATACCGTTCCGTATACTCCCGCGATTCTCTCCGTCGAATTCTGGCAATCTGCGACCTATAATCGATGTTTGCGCGCGACCCTAAGTCGTATCCCGTAGATTTGAGTCGGCTCAATCTGAGACTTGTACCATTACGACCACACCATCGCCGCGGTTCCAACGCCGCGTCTTGCATACCGATCCGATACCCTAGCCAGGAGATATAGACCCACGTTTATCTCAAAGAAACGCCATACATTTATGAACCCAAGAGAATCTCTACAACCCATCATATCAATCAATCAATCAAGTACACAACCCATGCTTTCTTTCTCCCCAAGTCAAGTAACCTACCTAAAGTCAACTCTCAAGTCAAGTACATCTATCACTCACATCCATCACCTCTCTCTCACAACCACCGTTTCTCTCTCTTTCTCTTCATATTTTCCAAGCAACCAAAGAGGTGCACGTTCAAGCACTTCCAAGGAAAGAAACGTGAGTTGTGTGTCGCCCACTTCCTATCCCAAGATCCATCATCCTAGCGTTTCATTTCTTATCATCTTCCATCAAAGAGAGGCATAAGGAGTTCAGCGTTCCATCGGACTAAGAAGATCAAACGATGAGTGTTTTATAGGCCTAGATTTTATGCTTTGATGATGGGCCAAGTGGAGCCTACCGATTGATGGCATGGATCTCACTTTGGACCCTAGATGTGGCCGATGGCCCACCATGATTCACATGATCATTCCATGATGGGGCCAATCTCCATATACCCCATCATGATGTTTACTTTTCTAAGTTTGAAAGAGGTCATCTAGACCTTCCATTTTGGTGGAGAAGGAATCTCCACCGTTGATTTTTGATTTGGTGGGCCCACATGTATTGGGACCCACTTGATGTATGATTGAATGCATGGAAAGGAGGGCTCATAGTGGCGGAGCCCTCCATCGCACGTCTCTCTCTCTCCCTTATTTTTTTTTGTGGCCCACATGATGAGTGTATGTGATATCCAGACCGTCCATCCAATGCACCACATGGCTGTCCAAACATGGGGACCAACCCACCTTGCTACCCTTTTGTTTGGAGGGTGTAGATGATGGGAAAATACAAATATAGGTGGACCCTAGCATGGCCAGATGGGCCAGCCCAGAACTTGCTGGAACAAAAAATAATATATTAGCTTGATTCAAAACTTTGGGTGGGACGCTCATGCAGGCCCCACCTTGATGTATGAATCTAATCCACGCCGACCATCCTATTTCTCAGCCTATTTTAGGCATTGAGCTGAAAAACGAAGCCAATCCGATTATCTAGCGGGCCATAGCATAAAAAATAGTGATTTCTACCGTTCAAATCTATTAGGGCCCACCTTGATGTTTCTACACGCCAAAACATGCTAAATATTGGGCTTGTTTAGACTATCTTGAGCCATAGAATCCAATGGGTGGATTGGATCCACCTGATGCAGGCCCCACCTAGGAAAAATCACAAGAAAACAAATATAAGGCAGCAGGCACTGCTGCTGCCGCCGTCCAGAGGGCGTTGCAGTAGTGTCCTGTTGCGTTCAGAGGTGGGCAGGGACCATGGGTCCTAGCCGTAGGCCTCACTGTGGTGTGTGATGCACCTATACCGTGCATTTGATGGTTCCCTTTTAGCCGTGGGGCACCTCAAAGATCAGTCGTACGTGGCCGAGCTCTGGTGGTCCACGTCACAAGAAACAGTGGTGGGTTGAACGTCTACCCTTGAAACTGCTATGGTCCAGAGGTTCTAGATAAATATTAAAAATGAAATTTATTTAATTATTTTTGTATGGGTCTGTGTGATCTTATCAACAGA
The DNA here is from genome assembly GCA_037074715.1 of Magnolia kwangsiensis. Classification (NCBI taxonomy): domain Eukaryota; kingdom Viridiplantae; phylum Streptophyta; class Magnoliopsida; order Magnoliales; family Magnoliaceae; genus Magnolia; species Magnolia kwangsiensis. Next base: position 101,712,328 of record CM073578.1, read on the forward strand.
TAGGTTGGAAAATAAACGTTATGGTGGGCCCCACGTGGGATCCACTAATGTATATATTGTATTCCACACGTGTGGACCCCCACCATGAGGTACGTGCTTTATCCATGCCGCCCATCTATATGGAGTCTGTTGATGGATGTGTTGCATCCAAACTGTCCATCCTTTTGGTAAGCTCATTTTAAGGCTTGAAACAAAAAAAAGACAGATCAATTTATCAATTGGACCACACTACATAGTGAGGATTGAACGTCTACCATTGAAATCCTTTGGGAGTGCAGAAGTTTTGGATCAGTATGAAATTTGTTTTTCTCTTAATTCAGGTCTGTGTGACCTTATGATCAGATTGGATGAGAAATAAATGTTAGGGTGGGCCTTAGGAATTTTAATGGTGGAAATCATTATCACCACTTATATTTGGGTATGGCCCATTTGATATACATGGGGCCATTGGTGTGGCCCATTTGATATACATACGGCCCATGTGATGTGGCCCACTTGTCATATGAGGGCTCATTGTGATGTATTCAAAGCCCATGGGTTATGGCCCATTGCAATGTACATAAAGCCAATTGGTGAGGCCCATTGATGCGGCCCGCTTGATGAATATAAGGCCCATGTGATGCGGCCCATTTGAAGTATTTAAGGCCCAATGGGATGTATATAGGTCCATTGCAATGTGTGATTTCACCATGGTGTATATAATGATGTTTATAACGGGTCATGCCTTAGGAGCAATGATGGTTTAACGTCCACATTGTAAGAATAATGTTGGTTAAATGTCCGCGTTATGACTCTCCCTAGGGCCCATTGATAGGCCCATACTTGTTGTGTGTAGAACGTCTACGCCCATCTTTGTTGTAAGGATAGTTCATCACCATAAAACATGCTTAGTATAATTCATGACTCATGCTATACGCATCATATGTATGCTTGATATGAGTAGTGACTGATCATAGCATATGTCATTGGACAGATTATTTATGGGACTCACCGATAGGAGTTACCCACATGAGCGCATGGTACGCCAAGATTACTGCATAATTGACGATGTGACTCATGCATCTCGCATATGTATGACATGATCATTGTACGCCCTAAAGACATCAGGGTCATGGCCTCCACAGGTACATCGTAGATGACCGAATTGGATACCGAAAATATTCTTTAGCACTGTGGGCACATAGGATGTCCTTAAGTGAAAATCCCAGGACCTTTTTGGTACCGGGTGATGCTCCAACGTCTAGACTGAGTGGATACACGAGCGCCCGAGTGCCGAATACTAGTAGACCGCGTCTTCCACTGTGTCATGGTCGGTTGGAAAGGGATGTGGCCTTATCTGCCGAGTTAGGGAGTTGTAAGTTAGGTTCAGTTTGACCACCTCGCAAATGAGTCCGCTATCGACGAGCCAGGTAGGTATTGGCAGACTAATGGTCAGGCGGATAGTGTAGTTTCTTCCACTCGCTGGGTTGTGCGGCTAGGGAGGCAACAGTCAGTGTGGAGTGTACTAGACCCTGTTGATATCCCAAAGGGAAACCATACTGATATATGTACTTGATAAGGACTGGCATGCTTGTATTGCATCTCGCATATGACATTTGGCTATGTAGGCCTCGCATCGCATGGCCTTGGTATGGCCGATAGCATTCATGCATTGCATCGCACAGCCTTACTACGGTCGATAGTATTCATGTGCTTACCAACATATTTCCGCATTTCTCTGATACTACATACTTGGCACTCGCCTTACATGCATTCTTACATCACCCTCTAAGCTTTTTTAAGCTTATGCACGACCGTTGCGTGCAGATGACGTTGGATCGCAGCAGCGCTGAGGTAGGAGTGCGCATCAGATTATTTTGGGGCCTTTTGGCATTTCTCTTTTCACATTATACTTAAAAGTTTTTGATATAGTGGATATGTGGTGATGTTGTTTGGTGACTTAGTTATGCTTGTGGTTATACTCAATTACCAAAAAATATAAAAAAATCATACTGAAAATCCTCCTTGTAGGATCCCAGGATCGGAATCTGGCATATGAATGTCGGGATCCGAGAATGGAGCACTGCGGAGGCTGTCAGTGCTGGATTCGGCGATCGAAAATTTTATGAGCCCGTTTTTCGAGTTTGGGGAATGACAATAGCTCCACTCAGCACAACTACATCAGTGAAGCAGGGAAAAATATGCAAAAACCAGTGCCCCATAATTTTGAGAGCCAAGGCATGAATTTGCGAGAATATAGCTTTCCACTCGGTACAACTAGATCAGAGAAAAAGCAAGAAAAATATGAAGTTGAATAACCTTTGAGATGAAACTGCCCTATCAACATGGATAGATCATGACGGTCCGTTCTCCACAATCATTTGGAAGGTCTGAAACCATAAAACAAGCAAAATTAACAAAAATAGTTGCATCTATTTCTTCGAAACAATGAACCAACCAACTAAACCATCACAAAAAACAACTTTCTTCGAAACAATGAACTAACCCACTAAACCATCACAAAAAACAACTTCAACTATGGAACCCCTTTATTATTGAAAGAACATATGTCAGGATCATTTCCGAAGCCAGTGGTCATCACAGAGTGATTGTTGGATCTCTAATGATCGTCATCACTTGACTCCCACAAGATCTAACCTCTATTATTATGAACTTCCCCAGAGCAAACCCGCCCTGCAATTTTCAGGGCTAAGCATGAATTCACAAGAATATAGCTTTTCACTTATGACATCCATATCAAGAGAGAGGGAGGGTAAAAATCAAAAGTAAAATATCTTAGAGAAGAACCCCCTTTGTTTGTCAAACAACAAAGGGCAGGACCGTGTCGGAACCCAGTGGCGCCTCATAGCATGAATAATGGATCTCTATGATTGCTGCATGATGGAACCTCTATTATTCAATGACCTCCCCTAAAGCTAAAAACCAGCACATGCAATTTTCAGAGCCGAGCATAAATTTGCTAGAATATAGCTTTACACTCATCACAACTATATGAGGGAAAAGCAAGGAAAAATAAGGTCAATTAATATTTAGAGAATAAACTGCCCTATTCTCTACAATCATGTGGAAGGATTTGAAACCATAAAAGAAGCGAAATTAACAAAAATAGATGCAGTTTGTTTCTATGAAACAACCAACTAAACCATCACAAAAACAATCATTATTGAAGAAACAGAAGTCGGTATCATTCCAAAGCCAGTGGAGCATCACGGCATGATTAATGGATCTCTAAAGATCATCATGTCCCAATTCCCACAACATCTAACCTCGATTATTATGACCTTCCAAAGAGCAAACTAGCGCTGCAATTTTTAGAGTGAACGTGTAGAATATAGCTTTTCACTTGTCACATCCATATCAAGGAAAAATGGAGGGTAAAAATCAAAAGTAAAATATCTTAGAGAAGAAACCCTTCATAGAACAACAAATGGGAGGATCATTCCTGAAGCCAATGGTGCATCACAACATGACTAATGGATCTCTACGATTGTCACATGATGGAACCTCTACTATTCAATGACCTTCTCCTAAAGCAAAAACCAGCACCTGCAATTTTCAGAGTTGAGCATGAATTTGCTAGAATAGCGTTCAGAGAAAACCAGGGAAAAATTCTGAAGTCGATTAATCTTTGGAGAAGAAACAGCCCTATCAACAAGGATAGATCATGACTGTCTATTCTCTACAATCACGTGGAAGGATTTGAAACTGTAAAAGAAGCAAAAAATTAACAAAAGTAGTTGTAGTTTGTTTCTTTGAAACAATGAAAAGCCCAACTAAGCCATCACAAAAAAACTGCAGCTATGGAACCCCTTCACTATTGAAAATAAAATGTCAGGATCATTTCCAAAGCCGGTGGTGCATCACGACATGATTAATGGATCTCTAATGATCGCCATGTTCCAAGCTGCAGTCTATTTCTTTGAAAAAACGAAACACTTCATAGAACAATAAATGGGAGGACCGTTCCTGAAGCCAATGGTGCATCACAGCATGACTAATGGATCTCTACGATTGCCACATGATGGAACCTCTACCATGCGACCTTCCCCTAAAGCAAAAACTAGCACCTGCAATTTTCAGAGCTGACCATGAATTTGCTAGAATAGTGTTCAGAGAAAACCAGGGAAAAATTCTAAGTTGATTAATCTTTAGAGAAGAAACTGCCCTATCAACAAGGATAGATCATGACAGTCCGTTCTCTACAATAACATGGAAGGATCTGAAACCATAAAAGAAACAAAATTAACAAAATTAGTTGCAGTCTGTTTCTTTGAAACAACAAAAAAACCAACCAACCATTAAATAAATAAATAAATAACAACTGCAACTATAGAACCCCTTCACCCCCTTCACTATTGACGAAAAAATGTCGGGATCATTTCCAAAGCCGGTGGTGCATCACAGCACGATTAATGGATATCTAATGATCGCCATGTTCCATAGCTGCAGTCTGTTTCTTTGAAACAATGAAAAAACAACTGCAACTATGGAACCCCTTCACTATTGGGAAGAAAATAAAAAATGTCAGGATCATTTCCGAAGCTCAGTTGTGCATCATGGCACGATTAATGGATCTCTAACTATCGCCATTTCCGAAGCTCAGTTGTGCATCATGGCACGATTAATAGATCTCTAACTATCGCCATGTCCCAACTCATCTAACCTCTATTATTATGACCTTCCCCGAAGCAAACTAACCCTGCAATTTTCAGAAGTAAGCGTGAATTTACTACAATATAGCTTTTCACTGATTGCATCAGTACCAATAAAAGGGGAGGGTAAAAATCAAAAGTAAAATATCTTAAGACGAGAAACCAACCAATTAACGTGTTATGTAATCCATTCTCTAAGCCAGTAGAATGATCTGAAACCATGAAAGAACCAAAATTAACAAAAATAAAAGGCTGTCTATTTCTTTGAAACAATGAAAGAAACTACTGCAAAACTATTAACAAAAGACACTGGCTATGGAACCCATTTTTTAAGGAAAAAAAAAATGTGTAGGATCATTTCCAAAGCCTGTGGTGCAACACAGCGTGAATAATTTGGATATCCAAAAATCACCACATCCCACATGAAGCAAACCAACCCCCTACAATCTTCAGAGCTGAACATGTATTCACTAAAAACATACTTGTCCAAAGGAATAATAGGGAGGGAAAAAAGGCAGGACAATGGAGTAACCATTATAAACTAATCTTCTCAATTTGAAAATCACATTCTGCAAGTCTGCATCAAACAAAGAGGACCCAAACTGAAAATCCCCGAAAATATACTCATCAGAGCAAGATCAGACTATATGAGGAAAAAGGTAAGGGGAAGTCATAAAATAAAATAAAAACAGCTCTATCTATGGTTCCCCTTCATTGAACAACAAATGTCAGGACTGCTTCCGAGCCAGGGGTGCATCACAACATGATTAATGGATCTCAATGATTGTCATATCCCACACGACGGAATTGCCATTATTCAATGACTTTCCCCTAAAGCAAAAAACCAGCCACTTCAATTTTTAGAGCTGACAATTTACTAGAATATAGCTTTCCACTCATCACAATCATATCAGGGAAACGAAAGGGAAAGAAGTCAAATCATCTTAGAGAAGAAACTGCCCTATCAACATGGATGGATCATGACCATCCATTCTCTACAATCATGTAAGGATCTGAAACCAGAAAAGAAGCAAAATTAACAAAAATAGCCATAATATGTTTCTTTGAAACAATGAAAGAACTAAACCACCATAAAAAATAAAACAGCTATAGCTATTGAACCCCTTCATTGTTGAAAAAAACATGTCACAATCATTTCTGAAGCTGGTGGTGCATCATAGCATGATTAATGGATCTCTAATGATTGTCATGTCGCAATTCCCACGAAAGCGAACCTTTATCATTATGACCTTCCCTGGAGCAAACTAGCCCTGCAATTTTTATAACCAAGCATGAATTCACTAGAATATAGCTTTTCACTTGTCACATCCGTATCAAGAAAAAGGAAGGGTATATCAAAAGTCAAATCTTAGACAAGAAACCACCCAATACACATGGATGTTGCACAACCATCCATTCTATAAACGTGGAAGGATCTGAAACCATAAAAGAACCAAAATTAAATAGAATAGAGGTCATCTATTTCTTTGAAACAAAGAAACTTCTAAATTATTCCAAAGAACCAATGAAGAACCAACTAAACCACCGCAAAAGAATACAGCTACAGAATCCCTTCATTATTGAAAAAACACATCATGATCATTTCATGAATCTGGTAGTGCATCAAGGCATGATTAATGGATCTCTAATTATCGTCAATGTCCCAATTCCCACAAGATCAAGCCTCCATTATTATGACCTTCCCTAGATCAAACTAGCCCTGCAATTTTCAGAGCTAAGCATGAATTCACTAGAATATATCTATCCACTCGTCACATCCATATCAAGAGAAAAGAAGGGTAAATCAAAAGTCAAATATCATGAGAAGAAACCACCAAATAAACATGGGCGTATCATGACCAGTCATTCTCTATACCCGTGGAAGGCTGAAACCATGAAGAATCAAAGTCGAACACAAATAGAGTAGGTCTATGTCTTTGAAACAATGAAAGAAACAACTGCTGAACTATTCAGAAAAGACAACTCTAGCTATGGAACCCTTCTTTAAGAAACAACTGCATCAGGATCAATTCCAAAGTCGGTGGCACATCACGGCATGATTAATGTGGATCTCTAACAATCACCATGTCCCACATGAAGCAAACCATCCCTTGCTATCTCTAGAGCTGTACATCAATTCACAAGAACATAGCTTCCTTTTACTCAAATTAGACCACTGAGCGCCCCCCGCCCCCCCCCCCCCCGCCCCCCCCCCCCCAAAAAATAAATAAATAAATAAAAATTCATACAATAAAATGGCACATGACCAAAGGAGCAGTAGGAACACCCCCTTCAACTATAGTCACATTAATCATCGTCTATTAAATGCTGCTTCCAAACGTTTACCTCCCCGCTAGATGCATCTTTCCAAACATGGGCCTCCCTCAAGGATGAAGAAAATACAAACACAATTGCTCAACAGATACCCCAATAAGGTCTTCTATCAAAGTAACGATCATATAATAGGCTAGAAAACTCCTTCCTAAGATTGATTAACACCAAGCTTAAATTTCTCTTGAAATCCTCCATAATTAACTTAAAAGCAAATGGTGTTGCTGCTCTTTTATAACAAAGAGAAACAAGAAAAAGATTATCCGTGATGAACAGTGACCAAGATCTTTAAACAACTAAAGAAGGAAAAGAGGCATGACAATAGAGTAACAATGACTAACCAATCTTCTCAATTTGAAGGTCCCACACAAAACAAATCTGCATCAAACAAAGAGAGTCCAGAATGAAAATCCCAGCCAAAGACTATCACAACCCAACCAGCCTATATCATGAAAAATGAAAGGGGAATCACAAATCAAGTTTCTTAGAGAAGAAACTGCCCAGCTGCTAGACTATTCACAAAATAGTTCAACAACAAAGGGCAGGACTGTGTCCAAACCCAGTGGCACCTCACAGCATGACTAATGGATCTCTATGATTGCCACATGATGGAACCTCTATTATTCCATGACCTTTCCCTAAAGCTAAAAACCAGCCCCTGCAATTTTCAGAGCCAAGCATGAATTTGCTAGAATATAGCTTTCAAAAAGAAGAGGATAACAAGAAGTCGAATAATCATAGAGAAGAAATTGCCCTATTGATATGGACAGATCATGACTTTCCATTCTCCGCAATCATGGAAGGGGATCTGAAACCATAAAAAATCAACTGTAGCCTGTTCCTTTGAAACAACCAACTAAACCATCACCAAAAATCAACTTCAGCTATGTAACCCCTTCATTATTGAAAAAACAGTCATCAGGATCTGAAGCCAGAGGTGCATCACAGTATGATTAATGGATCTCTAATGATCACCACGTCCAACTCCCAAGAGATCGATCCTCTATTATTTATGATCTTCCCTAGAACAAACTAGCCCTGCAATTTTCAGAGTAAGTGTGAATTCACTAGGATATAGCTTTTGACTAATCACATCAATATAATTTTTTTTATTTTTTATTTTTTTTTAAAAAAAAGGTGATCAAAAATCAAATATCAAAGAGAAGAAACCACCAAATCAACATGGATGCATCATGACGATTTTGTGGAAGGATCTGAACCATAAAAGAACGAAATATTAAATAAAACAATGTATATTTCTTTGAAACAATGAAAGAAACAATTGTTAAAGTAGTCATAAAAGGCAACTATAACAATGTAACCCATTCTTTAAGAAACAAATGGGTCGGAATCAATTCCAAAGCCGGTGGTCCACCATGGAATGATTAATATGGATCTGCAATGATCACCACATCCCATGTGAAGCAAACCAGCCCCCTTGATCTTCAAGGCTGAACATGAATTCACAAGAACATAGCTTCCTCATAATCAAATTAGACAACTGAGAAAATTCGACATGCCCCCAAAAAGTATTCGAACTATCGGTATCGCTACAAGTTTCGCCAGATGGGGATGTAGAAACAATATCAATATCGTCAATAATATCGCTGTTAACCGGAAATGCAGAAAAAAATGGGGAAAAGAGTAAAATTTTCAGCAAAACTTTGGGAGATGCCAAATACACATGTTTGCATATTTAGGAATAAAAATTTTACAAAAAAGAATATATACACAATAAGTTTCCATTTAATGGGAGCTTAAAAGCATGTGTTGTCATAAGAAACAATCTAAACATCGCATCCATCCCATTTAATCATCAAAATATCCATCCATCGTTCAATCAAACATCCATCGATATTGCAAAATATTGACAACTCACGATATTTTGCCAAGAAATTGTCAGCAACCGGAAAGGAAACGAAAGATTGTGGTCTTGATATCGTGAATGTTTTGATAACAATAATATTGAGATGTTATCAATATTAGCAACAACTAATTGAAAATTGCATAGAACAATGTGCTCATAAAAAAATGAAATAGATTTCTTTTAATAAACAAACTTTCTGTGATATCTCTACGTTGGCAATATTATTGAAATATCATCGATACACTTGTCATACAAGTGTCACCTAGAATTTACACAGTAAAAAATATTGGCATTACATTGGCAATACAAGCGATGCCTAGAATTTACACAATGGAAAATATTGGCGATATGAATACGTTGGCGATACATTGTTGATGCCTAGATTTCCAATACTGCTAGTGTTTTCAGTATCGGTATCACCAAGCCGGAGATAACAATAATATCGGAGTTAATTCAAACAATACCCCCATATCATACGATAAAATGGACACGTGAAACAAAGGAGCTGCATCAATAATCGCCTGCTAAATGCTGCAGCTTTCCAAAATGTTTACCTCCCTGTTAGATGATGCTGCTTTTCAAAACGTTTTCCTCCCTGCTAGAGGATGCTGCTTCCCAAACATTAGCCTCCTTGACAGATGAAGAAAATACAAACAACAATCACTCAACAAACACCCAAATAAGGTCCTTTCAAAATAATGATCCAAAAATAGACTAAAAAACCCCTTCCTAAGATTAACCCCGAGCTTTAATATCTTGAAATCTTCCATGATTGACTTAACCATGACAAACCAATCTTCTTAGTTTGAAAGTCTCATCACAACTAGATGAGACTATATCAAGAAAGAGGAAGGGAAAATAATAAATCAAATCTTGAGAAGAAACTTCCCAGCTGCTAAAGTATTCACCAAAAAACTGCTCTTTCTATGGAAACCCTTCGTAGAACAACGAATGTCTTCACAGCATGATTAATGGATCTCTATGATTGCCATATCCTACATGATGGAACCTCTACTATTCAGTGACCTTCCCCTAAAGCAAAAAAACCACCCCCTGCAATTTTCAAAGCCAAGCATGAATTTGCTAGAATATAGCTTTCCACTCATCATAACTGATAGGAAAAGAAGGTGAAATTAGGAAGTCAAATAAACTTAGAGAAGAAACTGCCCTATCAACATGAATTGATCATGACCTACAATATAACTGTCCACTCATCATAACTATATCAGGGAAAATAAGAAGTCGAATAATCTTAGAGAAGAAACTGCCCTATCAATATGGATGGATCATGACCGTCCATTCTCTACAATCATGGAAGGATCTGAAACCATAAAAGGAGTAATTTAAAGGGGAAAAAAAGTGTTTTATTTGAAACAATGGAAGAACCAACTAAACCCTCACAAAAAAAAAAAAAAGGCGCGCACACACACAGCTATGGAACCCCTTCATTGTTGAAGGAACACAGGTGGTACATCACATAATGATTAATGGATCTCTAATGATAGCCATTTTCCAACTCCCATGAGATAGAACCACCATTAGTTGACCTTCCCTAGAGCAAACTAGCCCTGCAATCTTTAGAGGTAAGCATGAATTCACTAGAATAGAGCTTTTCACTCATCACATCCATATCAATAAAAGGGAAGGGTAAATCAAAAGTCAAATATTTTAGAGAAGAAACCACCCAATCAACATCAACGTATCATGACCGTCGTCCATTCTCTAAACCCGTGGAAGGATCTGAAACCATAAGAGAATCAAATTAACAAGCTATTTCGTTGAAACAATGAAAGAAACAACTGCTAAACCATTCACACAAGACAACTCGAGCTATGGAACCCATTCTTTAATAAATAAATGCATCAAGATCATCTCCAAAGCCAGTGGTGCATCAAGGCATGATTAATGTGGATCTCTGACAATCAAACACATCCCACATGAAGCAAACCAACCAGGGATCTTCAACGCTGAAGATGAATTCACTAGAACATAACTTTTTTGTAAACCAATGCAAAAACTCAATATTTAGTAAAAACTCACCAATATACACAATCGCTGATTCTACGTGACAAACAAAGATGCTGCAACAAAACTCCCATTTCCAATAAACCATGTTGTCGGTCCCATTCTCAGCTACTCGATGGTGATATGCCAATTTCACATCCTTTATACTCGAATTTAAGATTTAACATACCCCCAATTCATATAATAAAATGGACACATGACCAAAGGAGTATGAGGAACACCCCCTTCAATTATAGTCACATCAATCATTACTCTGCTACACGCTGCTTTTCAAATGTTTACCTCCCTGCTAGATGCTGCTTTCCAAACATTGGCTTCCCTAGAGGACAAAGAAAATACAAACACAGTTGCTCAAAAGACACCCAAATAAGGTCTTCTATAAAAATAGAGATTCAAAAATAGACTCAAAAACCCAAGAAAAAGATGATGCCCAGTAGAGTTAAAAGAAGAAGGAAAAAGGGTGGGACAATAGAATAAACAAGGCAAACCAATCTTCTCAATCTGGAAGTTTCACACTCTACAAGTCTGCATCAAACGAAGATGACCCCAAATGAGAATACCAGAAAACAGTCATTGCCTAATCGAAACAGCCCAGCTGCAAAAGTATTTCAAATAAAAAATAAAAAAAGCTCTAGCTGTGGAACCCCTTCGTTGAACAACAAATGTCAGGACCGTTTTCCAAAGCCAGTGGTGCATCAAAGCATGATTAACAGTATCTCTATGATTGCCATATCCCATGCGATAACCTTTATTATTAAGTGACCTTCCCCTAAAGCAAAAACCAGCACCTGCAATTTTCAGATCCAAGCATCAATTTGCTAGAGTATAGCTTTCTAGCTTATCAAATAAGAAGCTGAAATCCACAGCAAAACTACAAACAGGCGCGACCACTAAACCCTCAAAGCACTGTATGGAAAAAACACAGTTCTATGGTTTTGTAACCAAAAAAAAAAACCCCACTTACCAGGCAAGAAAACAAATAAAAATTTTGAACTCCAAGAAAACAAAGGACATGAAAGGAAAACCAAAAGAGAATTCTAATGTTAGATTATATGTATGTATATTATAAAACAGATATCACTGTATTTTGGAGACCAATTTTCCAAATTTGAAACTCCTATGAAACTCTTCAAGTCTGCATCAAACAGAGAGAACCCCAATAAATATCCCAGCCAAAAACTCATCACAGCTATATCAGGACAAGGGTAGGGAAAATCAGAAGTCAAGTATCTTAGACAAGAAACAACCCAAAAAACATGGACAATGACTTCCCTTTCTCTGAAACCATGAAAGCACTTCACCTAAAACCATAAACAAACCAAATTAGGAAAAAACAGTGGCTGTCTATTTCTTTGCAGAACTAGCTGCTAAACTAATCACAAAAAACAAGCAGCCACCTAACCCCCTTCACTAAAAAACAATGTCAGGATTATTTCCAAAGACTGTCGCATCACTGCATCATTCATGAACCTTTTATTGTCACTGTATCCTACATGATGGATCCTCTATTATTCCAGAATCTTCCCCGAAGTATACCAGCCACACGATTCTCAGAGTGGATCATGAATCAGCTCAGATTATGCTTTTTTACAGTCTGCAACCATCAATAGTCAATGTGAAATTATTGTGTAGAAATTCAATATAAGCAAACAACATAACCAATCGCTGATCAAGTTGATGAATTGAAACTCCAAAACAAAATCTCCATTTGTAATAAACCATGTTCTCGTCCCGTTCTAACCGACAAAGATAGATACTAACTTCATTCCTGAGATGCAAATCAAACCAATTGAAAAGGTTCTACACACACACCCAATTCATACCAAAATAAAATAAAATAAGTAAAAATAAATAATAGTAATAATAATAATAATAATAATAATAATAATAATAATAATAACAAGTATGAACACAGAATTGTAGGAAAACCTCCTTCGATTAGAGTTCGCAGATCATCACAATATTTCCCTCCCTGAAAGACAAATAAACAAACAAGAGGAGGCCAATGAACAAACACCCATAAAATACGCTTGAAAAATAGTTGGAACATGTCGAAAAAATAAATAAATAAATAAATAATCCTTTTCAAAGGTCAATAGATAATACCCATGAATCTCTTGAAATCCTCCATAATTAACCAATTAAGAGATGAATTCTCCTTCCTTCAATGAAACCCATCACAAAGAGAAACAAGAAAAGGAGATGGACGAATGTCTGATAAACAACCATTAGGATATTTACAAAGAAAAGAGTTGAAGGGGAGGTGAAGATGAACAAATAGAGTATCCATGACAATTCATACACGCATAAAGAGCATCCCTTCTCCCAATACAATTCTGTGTTGCAGGAACATCCAGAGAAATGAATAATCATGCAGCAGGAGGCAATGGAAAATCAAACAAATAATATTGTAGTTTGAAGAGCAGACAACTAATCTTCATAATTCCGAACTAGTATCGAACTTAACACGTCTGCAACAGTCAAAGTGAACAACATATAAACATACCAGTTGATAAATTGCAGGAAATTCTAGAAAAGAAACCCATCACAAGAGTAATTCTAGAAAAGGAACCCATCAGAAGAAAATTGATGATAGATCATGACCTTCCGTTTCTCTAAAACCTTCAAAAATTGATATTCATCCTGGCTGTTGATTTCTCTGAAACCATGAAAGAATCCAAATAAATGTAGATCTTACAAATCCTAACCTGAACAGAATATTTCACAAATTGAAATCCCACATCAAAACTACGAACGGGTAACTAAAACCCCTACGATAACCTCAAACAAGAAGCTGCCACTGCTAATTCCTCCATGAGACGGTTGTTACGGATCCTCAAACCCAAGCATTCTTCCATGAGACCTTCCCCACCAGCAAATGGAGAACTCGTTCCTGTGCGCTATATATAGACATGTAGAACAGACATGGATGGATATTAATATGTGGTTTGTGTATTCAACGATTGGATTCTAGCATACTTTCTTTAACGTGGTGAACGGATGCCACATAGCCAGAACGCCCATTTGTAATAAACCATGTTCTCGTCCCGTTCTCACTGACAAAGATAGATATTAACTTCATTCCTGATATGCAAATCAAACCAATTGAAAAGGTTCTACACACACACACCCAATTCATACCAAAAAAAAAAGTAAAAATAAATAAATAAATAAATAATAATAAAAGTATGAACAAAGAATTGTAGGAAAACCTCCTTCAATTAGAGTTCGCAGATCATCGCCATATTTCCCTCCCTGAAAGACAAACAAACAAGAGGAGCCCACTGAACAAACACCCATAAAATACGCTTGAAAAATAGTTGGAACATGTCAAAAAAAAAAAAAAAAATCCCTTTCAAAGGTCAATCAACAATATCCATGAATCTCTTAAAATCCTCCATAATTAACCAATTAAGAGATGAATGCTCCTTCCTTCAAAGAAACCCATCACAAAGAGAAACAAGATAAGAGATGGACGAATGTCTAATAAACAAACGTTAAAATCTTTACAAAGAAAAGAGGTTGAAGGGGCGGTGAAGAAAGAGCATCCCTTCTCCCAATACAATTCTATATTGCAGGAACATCCAAAGAAATGAATAATCATGCAGCAAGAGGCGATGGAAAATCAAACAAATAATAATGTAGTTTGAAGAGCAGACAACTAATCTTCATAATTCCGAACTACTATCGAACTCAACAAGTCTGCACCAGCCAAAGAACACAACATATAAACATACCAGTTGATAAATTGCAGGAAATTCTAGAAAAGGAACCCATCACAAGATAAATTCTAGAAAAGGAACCCATCACAAGAAAATTGATGATAGATCGTGACCCATGACATTGTTTTAGAAAATTGGTTCTCTAAAACCTTCAAAAATTGATATCGATACTGGCTGTTGATTTCTCCGAAACCATGAAAGAATCCAAAAAACGTAGATCTTACTAATCCCAACCCAAACAGAATACATCACAAACTGAAATCCCACATCAAAACAACAAACGGGTAACTAAAATCACTACAATAACCTCAAATAAGAAGCTTCCACTGCTAATTCCTCCATGAGACGGTCATTACAGATCCTCAAACCCAAGCATTGCTTCATGGAGACCTTCCCCACCAGCAGAGAGAGAACTCGACGAAAAGGATAGTTACTGTGCGCCATATATAGACATGTAGAACAGACATGGATGGCTATTAATAAGCAGTTTGCGTATTCAATGGTTGGATTCTAGCATGCTTTCTTTAATGCGGCGAACGGATGCCACGTAGCCAGAATGCCCATTTGTAATAAACCATGTTCTCGTCCCGTTCTCACCGAAAAAGATAGATACTAACTTCATTCCTGAGATGCAAATCAAACCAATTGAAAAGGTTCTACAAACCGAATTCATGCCACACACACACACACACACACACACACAAAAAAGGGGGTATAAACAAAGAATTGTAGGAAAGCCTCCTTCAATTAAAGTTACACAGATCATCGCAACATTTCCCTCCCTGAAAGACAAATAAACAAACAGGAGGAGGCCACTCAACAAACACCCATAAAATACGCTTGAAAAATAGTTGGAACATGTCGAAAAACAAAAATCCCATACCCTTGAATCCCTTGAAATCCTCCTTAATTAACCAATTAAGAGATGAATGCTCCTTCCTTCAATGAAACCCATCACAAAGAGAAACAAGAAAAAGAGATGGGCAATTGTCTCACAAACAACCGTTGGGATCTTTACAAAGAAAAGAGGTTGAAGGGGAGGTGAAGATGAGCAAATAGAGTATACATGACAATTCATACACGCAAAAAGAGCATCCCTTCTCCCAATACAATTCTGTGTTGCAGGAACATCCAGAGAAACGAATAATCATGCAGCAAGAGGCGATGGAAAATCAAACAAATAATACTGTAGTTTGAAGATGAGCAGACAATAATCTTTATAATTCTGAACTAGTATCAAACTCAACAAGTCTGCATCGGCCAAAGAGAACAACATATAAACATACCAGTTGATAAATTGCAGGAAATTCTAGAAAAGAAACCCATCACAAGAGTAATTTTAGGAAAGGAACCCATCAGAAGAAAATTTATGATAGATCGTGACCTTCTGTTTCTCTTAAACCTTCAAAAATTGATATCGATCCTGGTTGTAGATTTCTCTGAAACCATGAAAGAATCCAAATAAACGTAGATCTTCCTAATCCTAACCTGAACAGAATACATCACAAACTAAAATCCCACATCCCTACGATAAGCTCAAATAAGAAGCTACCACCGCTAATTCCTCCATGAGATGGTCGTTACAGATCCTCAAACCCAAGCATTGCTCCGTGGAGACCTTCCCCACCAGCAGAGGGAGAACTCAACGGAAAGGATAATTCCTGTGCGCTATGTATAGACATGTAGAACAGACATGGATGGATATTAATAAGCGATTTTCGTATTCGACGGTTGGATTCTTGCTTGCTTTCTTTAACGCGGTGAATGGATGCTACGTTGCCAGAACGCCCATTTGTAATAAACCATGTTCTCATCCTGTTCTCACCAACAAAGATAGATACTAACTTCATTCCTGAGATGCAAATCAAACCAATTGAAAAGTGTCTACACATACCCAATTCATACCAAAAAAAAAGGTATGAACAAAGAATTGTAGGAAAACCTCCTTCAATTAGAGTTGCACAGATCATTGCAATATTTCCCTCCCTGAAAGACAAATAAACAAACAGGAGGAGGCCACTCAACAAACACCCATAAAATATGCTTGAAAAATAGTTGGAACATGTCAAAAAAAAATCCCTTTCCAAGGTCGATCGACATTACCCTTGAATCTCTTAAATCCTCCATAATTAACCAATTAAGAGATGAATGCTCCTTCCATCAATGAAACCCATCACAAAGAGAAACAAGAAAAGAGATGGACGAATGTCTGATCAACAACTGATAGGATCTTTACAAATAAAAGAGGCTGAAGGGGAGGTGAAGATGAGCAAAAAGAGTATCCATGACAAATCATACATGCCAGAAAGAGCATCCCTTCTCCAAATCCCAAATCTGCAAACCCAATACAATTCAGTGTTGCAGGAACATCCAGAAAAACGAATAATCATGCAGCAAGAGACCATGGAAAATCGAACAATAGTTTGAAGAGCAGACAGCTAATCTTCATGATTCCAACATGTATGCATCAGCCAAAGAGAACAACATATAAACATATCAATTGATGAATTGCAGGAAATTCTAGAAAAGGAACCCATCACAAGAGTAATTCTGGAAAAGGAACCCATCACAAGAGAAATTCTAAAGAAGGAACCCATCAGAAGAGAATTGATGATAGATCGTGACCGTCTGTTTCTCTAAAAACTACAAAAGTTGATATTGATTTCTCTGAAACCATGAAAGAATCCAAATAAACGTAGATCTTACTAATCCTAACCCGAACAGAAAATCTCACAAACTGAAATCCCACATCAAAACTACGAACGGGTAACTAAAATCCCTACGATAACCTCAAACAAGAAGCTGCCACCGCAAATTCCTCCATGAGACGTTCGTTACAGATCCTTAAACTGTAGCGTTGCTCCATGGAGCCCTTCACCACAGTAGAGGGAGAACTCGACGTAATGGGGAGTTCCTGCGCGCTACATATAGACATGTAGAACAGACATGGACGAGATGCCGCGTAGCCAGAACGCGTAAAACTCTAGCCGCTGCCAGAGACATCTGGACTGTTCCGGGAACGCGTCCACCGCGATCCAGACGATTGCGTACTGACAGCGTCAGTACCCTATCATGATGTATGGGTCCTGTCCAATCCATCCATCCATTTTAACAAACCATTCTAGGTTTTGATCCCAAAAATGAGATACATCCAAATCTCATATGGACCACGCCATAGGAAGGAGCGGTGATGGAGCAATCACCGTTAAAATCTTCATAGCGTTGACAAAAGTTTTGGATTAATCCAATAATTTTGTTTTCTCTTAATACTGGTGTGCGTGACCTAATCAACAGGTTGGATGACAAATAAACATTATGGTGAGGAAGTTTTTAAGTGTGGGAATTGAATAGCAATTGTTTATTGTGGTGTGGTCCACTTGAGATTTGGATCACTTTCAATTTTAAGGTTGTGTTCTATAATAATCTCGAAAAGTAAATGAACAGTTTGGATAAAACAAATATATATTATTGGTCACCACAAAGTACTGCCAGTAGCCACCTCGCTACTGTGGCTGCCAGTACGCAATTCGCTTCCCCACGATTCACGGCGGCATGGCTTTGGACCTGTAACGCATGGCAGGCGGACCCGGATTGAAATCGGATTGCGTACTGAGTTACTCAGTACGAAGCGTACTGAGTAAACTCTGTGAGACTCACCATAAATATAGTCGGTCTATTCACGCCGTCCATCCATTTTTCATTTTATTTTAAGGTTTGAGATCAAAATTTAAGTATACCCCAAGATCAAGTAGACCAAACCAAAGGAAACTGTTGGAAGAATGATTTCCATCGTTGAAACATTCATAAACCTGATATTTATTTCCCATCCATTTTATTAGTAAGATCACACAAACATGGATGAAAGGAAAACACAAATACAAACATAATCCAAAACTACTTTGTAAGATTACACAAACATAGATGAAGGAAAAACATAAATACAATCTTGATACAAAACTTCTATTACTCCGTAATACTGTTTCATGTGGTGTGGTTCAATTGGGTTTAGATATACTTATTTTTAGTACAAAACTCTAAAATTATCGTAAAATGTATAGACGAAGTGGATAAAATACGCAGGCTGCTTCATTCATTACGATATACCCGCCTGTCTCCAGTCGGAACGGGCACAAGTTTTCAGTGGCCATCGTGATGTATGCGTGTTGTTTGCACCGTCCGTTCATTTTTCCTATCATTTTAAGATAAAACCTACAAATTGAGGAAGATTGATGGCTCAACAGAACCACACCAGGAGAAGCAGAGTGATAGCGATGCCCACTGTTGAAACTTTTTTGAGACTCACCATAATATTTATTTTCCATCCAACCTATTCGTAAAGTTGTATGAATTTGGATGAAGAGAAAACACAAATATTAGCTCCATCCAAAGCTTCGGTGGCCCCAAGAAGTTATCAACGGTGAGAGTTTAATCCCTGTTGTGTAGTCTACTTAAGACTTTAATCTGCCTCGGTTTTTATCTTAAACCTCAAATAAAAAGAAAAAATGGATACACCGTGTGGATAAGACGCACATCACGGTGGCCACTCAAAGCTCATCCCGTTCCCAGCTGGAGACGGGCGCAATCCGCGTCCATAACAGGCACGTTGAATGCGCAGGCACTAGAGCCACCCTACGTTTTATACGTGAAATCCAATCCGTCCATCTGGTGCCTCCCACTATGTTAGTGTTCAAGTTAAAAGATTCGGCCAGATTCACAATTCTATAGGACTTAGTATTGGAAAAGATGGGAAGGAACATCAATCATAGGTTCGTGGGTGTTCCCGTCGTGTCATTTGCAGTACTCGACGGGAAGCCGATTGCCTGTGACCACGGGCACATGCATATTTCTGTGCCTGGAATGCGTGGTGGCTGTGAAAACATCCGTGACAAATCCACTCCGTCCATCCTGTTTTAAAAGACCAAAATAAGGCGAATTCACAAGCCATGCCTCACGAAAACAGTGAGGATTGAACGCCTGGGGTAACATAAAGTTTTGTATTAGGATAACATTTGGTCATTTATCTTAATGGTAATGACCCACTTTGGAAGGCATATGAGTAGTATGGTCAGTACTTAAAAAAAATAATCCAAAGGCATACATTTTTGTTCTCACTGCTTCAATGGTGGGGCCCACCTAATTTTTGGATCTGCATTATTTTTAGAATCCCATCATATTACGTCGTATCGTAGATTTTCAAAATAGATGAATAAAGGGGTTTGTCCAGGACATCTCTGTGGCCCTACACTCCACACATGTATATCTTTGTGCCCTGTGTCACAGGGAATTCGCTACCTACTCAATGACTCCCGTGAGGAAACGGTTGTGGCAGGAAGTTCTGGAAGCTGCGTCAATGGGGTGATGTTTGTGAAAAATTCAGCCCGTTCATTTGTTCTCTGTATTATTTTTGGAGAGGGGACATAAAATGAGGTGAATTTAAAACTCGAGTTAGCCATCCGAGAAAAAGGTGGGAAAGATTGCTCGTGTTGAAATCTTCAGGGGTCTATCTTGATAAATATATGCCATCTAAATTATTCATCAAGTCAAACTAAAAGCACAAAAATCTTAAACCTATACATAACTCTTATGGCCTTTATAATTGTTTCAAATGAGATCACAAAACGTTTCCTCCTCATTTTGATCCTTGTACTACAATGAGATGTCAAAATGGATAGAATGGTGTTGATTTCTCACAAACATCATGGTGGCCCCACTTCTTGCCATGATCTTGATGAAGTAAATAAATATAATTTGTATAGCTAAATAATTTAGAAAAGAGAGATGTCCAACCGATTTAACAATGGAATTTTATAAAATAGTACCTCGTTAAATAATTATTATTAATAAGGGAATTTTGATTTATCTTTCCTCCTCATTGGATAAATCCATCACTAATGAGATAAAACCATAATTATTGGGACTCGCAAAAGTACACAGAGAGGAATCAACTTAAGTAATCACAATCGCACAAGCTAATCTAACCAAAGAACAATCTGAATTTATGAAAAAAAACACTTGCGAAAAAAAAACCATGACACAAAGCGAGAATTACTATGAAAAACAAAATTACAAGAGATAAGAGCTTACTAGTTAAAGCCTCAATAAGCAAAACCTTAGTACTTTTCTCTTCAAAACCCTCTCAAAATCATAAGCACATCTTAGAGAATAATTAACCTTAGCCTAATCCCGATTACACCTGGTATATTTACTACCATAACTATAATAAGAAACAAATCATGCACTTACACACTTCTACCCGCACTTTCGATGGCATCGAAAGGTAACTCACATACGTCCAATAAAAAATGTATAATATTATCTAATTTTCTCAATGGCATCGAGGTACTCTTTGATGGCATCGAAAGTAACCTCGATGGCATCAAATATTGCCTCGATGACATTGAAGACTTTTTGATAACATCGACAAAGCCGTTATCCACCCATTTTTTACCGTTAAAACTTGAATTTTTTATAAAGGGCATTTGGTTCTTGAGCATTTGAATGAGTTTTTGGTGCAATAGAAGCTTAGGTGATTTCATGATCATATCCATCATCCGAAGCCTATAAACCAAATAGTTCCAAGTTATCTTATTTGATATTAACACTCAAATGAGGATTTCAATATCCACCTTAAAGATGTGCTTTAACTTTTCCATTTTCTAGAGATTGGACTCAATCTTTATAAGCATATCATTGTCTAAATCCTCTAGAAGACGCATATAAGTGAATCTCCTAATAAATACAACTTCTCATTAGTTGTAGGAGATTCAACTAACCTTTCATTACCTTGGTCAACTCAAAGGAGTTCGATCTTGAAGTTAGAGCCTTAACAAAACATTTGCATCATGATCGAGGAATAAAGGGGAGCTGATTGAAGCATGAGAGAGCATCGATCAAGCAACCTAAGATGACACTACAAAAGGAGCTCAATCCGTCAAGTAAGTTGTTAAGTATAAAATTTATATACTCTCATTCCTTGTGTGGGATTGAGGGTAAGAGTTTTTGACTTAGACTTGATTAAGTTCTTGTGTAGGACCTTGACTCTTGTGTAAGGCCTAAATCAAGTCCTTGTGTAGCCTACCAGGCATGAGTGTTTGTATTTCAGTCTCCGTGGGAACCTCCGATAAGAGTAAACGTAGGTCCTCGGACTAGGATCGTTGTTGTTGGTTAACCTATGGAAGACCAACTAAAGTCTCTTGTAGGAGTCTCCAATGGAAGTGTACGTCATTAGGTTCTCGTGTGAGACCGAGGTTTGTGGCAAGCCTATAGAAAACCACATAAAGTCTCTTACGGGAGTTTCTGACGAAAGTGTACATCATCAAGTTTTTGTGTAGGACCTTAACTCTTATATAGGGTCTAAATTCTAAGTTCTTGTGTAGGAAATTGGCTCTTGTGTAGGGACTAAATCCTAGATTCTTATACAAGACATTGGCTCTTGTGTAGGGCATAAATTCTAGTCCTTGTGTAAGGCTATAAAGGTTAGAGGTTAACCTGATTTAGAACCTCTAATAGTAAAATCCAGTACACTCATGGATTAAGTGCATCTGCGGAGAGTGGAGTAGGGAAACCAAATCACAATACATGCTTGTGTTTGGGATTATCATTTACGTACTTGTTTAATTATACTTATGTGACTGAATGTTTAATTATTTGAATGAATTATTAAATAAATGTTAGGACTTGATGGTTAGCACATCACACACACACACACACACACACACACACACACATACACTATCATATTATAGACTAGTTGCTTATTGGCATATCATTTATAGTCTATGTGATTAAACCCTCTATTGGCTTAGAAGCCTTAGAGTTAATTGTCTTACTTAGCTTAATTTGCATATTAACTTAAGTAAGCAATTGTGATTTAAAAGATGAAAATTTTTATTTGGTCTTAATCACCCCCCTCTAGGACATAACATTCATTCCTTAGCTCTGTTAAGCTTTCGCGCAGCGGTGGTAATCCTATTACACCACAGATAAATTTTCAGCTACATACGCTGTGGCTTCACCCAATGAAGTGCTCCCGATCAACCTATAAAGGTTACCATTCATCCGTGCTTTCATGACTAAATGTGCCCTCTTTGAAACCTTAAGGATATGATCGAACTCGGTGAATTTGCACCTTAGCGCTTTGAGTGCACCCAAAGATATCAAATTCTTTCCAAACTCAGGAAAGTTTCTCACATCAATCAAGATACGCTCCATATCATCAAACATCTTATGCACACTAATCCAACACCAATCACGTTACAAACATTATTACTGCCGATAAACACCTGGCCACCATCACACTTACTGTAACTGGTGAACCAACTCATATGATGGGTCATGTGATACAAAGCCCTCGCATCCAAAATTCATTTACCATCGAAGTACCTGAATTTTGATGTGGTCAATACATCACTACCACTCACCTCCTCATTAGATTCCACAATGTTGGCCTCTTTGGAAGAACTCTCTGATTTCTCTTTCCTAGACTTATGATGATAACAATCCTTCTTTATGTACCATGTCGTGCCACAATTCTAACACTTCAAGTTGGCTTTGCTCTTGCCCTTAGATTTAAATCTCGATCACGAAGATCCACTATCCCGCTTAGAACTTCTCCCCCTCGTAACCAGTGCATCTGTAGAAGCACCCATGTCACCTCTTCTCTTTCTCATCGTCTTCAACTAAAGAGCTAAGATAATGGTCTCAATGCAAATGGTCATCTTATTAGTGCACAAAGAGTTTTTGAATGACTCATACAATTTTAGAAGAGAATTCAACATAATACATGCTTAATCTTCATCCTTTATCACATAATCCACAGCTAACAATTTGCAAACAAAGCTTATTAAAGTTAGTGATGTTGTCTCAACATCAGCCATCTTCAAATTGAACAATTGTAGCTTCAGATACAAATGATTTTGAAGAGACTTCTTCACATAGATGTTCTCTAACTTCGTCCATGTTTCAGTCGCAGTCTTCTCTCTTATAACATTGTAGAGGATTTCATCCGTTACACACAACTAGATTGAAATATTGACATTTTGATCCAACTTATTTCACTCTTCTTCTTTCATAGTTTTTTGTCGCTTTCCAAGGAATGAATCTTCCAATTCTTGCTGACTAGAAAACCCTTCATCTCCACCTTCCATAGTTCAAAGTTGTTTTTCCTGGAATACTTTTCTACATTGAACTTCGTGTTATATGCCATAACTATATTGTCTTCATATACGATCTGCTTTCCAATGTTAGCTCTAATACCACTTGTTGGACACAGAGAGGAATCAAACAAAGTAATCACGATCGCACAGGCAAATCCAACCAAAGAATAATCTGAATTTACGTGAAAAAACCCTTGTAAGAAAAAACCATGGCACAAAACAAGAATGCACTATGAACAATGAAGTCACCAGAGATGAAAGCTTAAAGATCAAAGTCCTAAGAGGAAAAACCCTAGCCTTTTTCTCTTCAAAACCCTCTCAAACCTTGAGCACGTCTTAAAGAACCCTTAACCTTACCTTAATCTTGATTACATCCCATATATATACTACCATAACTAGAATAAGAAATAAATCACGCACTTACACAATTCTACGCGCGCCTTTGGTGGGACCTTCGATGGCATCGATAGCCATCAAGGACTAGTCGATGACATCGAAGCCACCTTTGATGCCATTGAGTAGCAACTCCAAAACTATCCATCAATCAACTAGGATTTTTTTCAAATTTTCTCAATGGGATCGAGCATCTATCGATGACATTGATATCTGCTTGATGTAATCGAGTGATCTGTCGATGTCATCGACAAACCCTGTTATAGATAGATTTAAGACATTAGATAATAATAATTGCATTGTCTTCAAAATAAATAAGTTCCACTAAATGAGATCCACATCACCACCTATCCGAAAAGTTCATTTTGTCTAGTTCACTCTTCATCGACTATCACAAAAAAATCACACCAATTTAATGGTCCTAAACATCCCTGACTAGACAATCCCTGTGAGCGATCCTGTCGTCCATTTTTTTTATGTGCCATTAACTATATTGTTTGAATCATTTAACCATTATGAGCGTTTAGGGGCATGTTATGAAGAGTGGAGTGGATGTGGCGAATGATCCAGGTAGATGATGTGTATCCCGATAAGTTGAAATGCAACTAGATGCATGGAACCGTTTACAGATACAACTGTAACACTCCGAATTTTTGCCAACCTGGGATTAGACATCCTTAGGCAATGGGTCAACCAAAACACCTTGGTAACCGCTCAGAACCCAATTTCATAGCCAAAGAAATCACTTAGGATTAATTCCTTTAGAAGCTAAGCATAAGTTAGCTAGTGCTACGCTGGAGTAGCTGTGAAATTGTCCCTGATCGCTTTAAATACGTTCTACAAGACCCAAAACTTGTAGAACCAATGATGCTATAATATCCTAAAATCTTAGATCAAACTCTAAACCCGTTTGCTCTCAGGAACTCTTTGAAACTTTGTATTGAATCTAGACCGCGCGTCGAAAGTCTGATACCTACAATCTTAGACCGTTATGACCGCTAAGTTGGACTTGACAACCGTTTCAAAAATCAAGGCTAACCGACGTTCAGAGGCTATTTCATTGAGCCTGGAGTAAAGAGAGTGAGAATAGGGTTAGATTTGAAAATTTTAATTCAAATCTGGCACGTGACTTGGCGCGTTATTATTAAGCATTCTGACCGTCAGAATTCAGCCAAATTACACCCTCGGATCAGAAAATTTTTTTCTTTCATATCATGAGACTTGTAGACCTGATCTAGGTGCGGTGACCGCTGAACTGAAATTGGTCCGCCACGTGCGATCTGCGAACTCTTCCGGTCTGATAACTTGATGTGTACTAGATCTAGTATGCATGAGCTTAAGTCCGACCGCGTTCGGCCAGGGGACCTCCAGAAATACTCTTTTGAATCGAAACAGCCCCGAATTGGTTAGACCTCAAGTAAATATTGTTCCCAAGCCTAATTTGGGAAGAAATTAAGTTATATAAGGGCTTTAAACCCTCACTTCTCTCACCCATCTGAATTTGCTAGAAACCCTAGCAGAGTGAGAGAAAAAGTGAGAGATTGTGAGAGAGTGTGGGAGGAATCTTCCTGCCACCTGCACCAGCTGCTACACGTGCTTAAGCAACGTATCCCAATCGCTTTCCCGGTGATTCCGTCGCATTTCTAGGTAAGAAAAATCCTAACCATTTGCTGATTTAGCATTCCGTCGATTCCATTAGCGATGTAGCTTATGTAGCTTGTGTATTAGGTCACCTGTTCGCCGTAGACGAAGCGTATATGCTCCGTTCGGAACGATACATATCTAAAGTGAAAGGTGCGGATTTTAGACGCTTTGATTGGCTGTTTTCAACACTTTCAATGTCATTTAATAGTAGATTATCGACGGCAACGCCGTTTGACATGTACAACATGCTGTCCGTTTCCTGTTTCCTAAACGTAGGAAAAATATGAGATTTAGGGCATTTTAGTCATTTGTAGGAACTACTGTATACATCCATATTTTGCTGAAATGGTTGACATGACTTTTTGTCGCATTAGGATATTAGGAATGCGTGTATAATTGGTTTGGCGAAGAGATTCGCCCAAAGGCGTACTTTGAGTTGACATACACTATGTAGACTTAAGTGTGTAGACTAAGTGTTTGTATGAATGTTTGTATTAGTATGTATTGAGTATATGGTGTTATGAAATAGTTTTGAGATTGAATTCTCAAATAATATGCTGATGTAAATGATTTCCATCATGTTGGCAATATGGAGGGATTACATTGTATGTATGAAATGCATGTGTTGAATGAATTGCTTAAGTTGTATGTTATAACATGTGATAACATGCTTGTATTATTGTATTGCATTTCAATTACTCTCACATAATTATTGATGCTGATTTATAAATGTTTGGGACTATGCTTAGTCCAGGCAATCGGTAACAGAGAAAATTCGTGGCTGACTTGTATCTGTCACGAAGGACACGTCGATGAACGCGAGTCGTGTTCGGAGTTGGCGGCAGTGGTTAGGCTACACGAAGTGTTTGATGCACTTCATGTCGTTCAGCTTGAGATGCGCTCGTGCTAGTCGAGCCCATCAAGTAACCTGACTGGTCATTGTATGTTCACCATGTATGAGTCATAACTGCTTGAACCTAGGGTACTGAACTTACCATTGAAAGCCCTGTCAACCATGGTACCTTGATCCACAAAGACTCATGAGCCGGGCATGGTGGTATGGGACACTGTGGTCGAGCTGTCGGCCTATGCTGGGGCCACACGTATGACTCGTGAGTAGATTATGGTGGTATGAGACACTATATTCTTACTGTCGGCCTACACTGATTAGGCGACGAGCCCTTTGTAGTGACTGCGAGCGTATTCTGAGTCTACGGGATGCGACGATCCTTCCGTAGAAATGAGAGTACAGTAGGCCTATATTGATAAGGTGATGGGGGAGCGGTGCAACGAGTGCAAGCAACAGCCCTGACAGCCCTTGCAGCGACCTACAAAATATACATCGTATGAAATTACTAGGAGTGACGACCCTAGACAGGATCTGTGTTGGGATTGATATAAGGAAAGTACCTTAGTTTTCCAATATTGTTATATGAAAAGGACTAATAATAACTCGGTAATCATATCACCATCACATTGCATGTGCATGGAAGATGTGGAGCACTGTGGGAAGAAAGCATGCCACGGGCGTAAGATGGTACCGTATGAGGGAGATCGTCGGTGAGGGCATCCATCATGTCACGTCATATTGCATTAACAACAGTATTTAGGAATGTTTGATTAATTGCTTTACTATTATCGTATGATTGATTTGAGAACATGCTAATCTCTGCTCTATTATTCCACTGAGTTGATCACTCACTCCTACGTTACGGGACGGTGTTTCCGGACACCCATCAGACCCTATTGTGATTGCAGATGATGGCGCGGCCTGCGAGGCGGAGCCGGACTTGATGATGAGGAGGAGGATCCCTCCTTTATGCGTGTTCTGGTCGACGGAATTACAGGAAGGTTAATTAGATGCCATGACACTTATCATTTTATATTTTCAGAGCACTCATGTATATTCTTTCTTTCTATGTTGAGGTATACATGTATATGTTTAACCTGGTAACATGTTTACACTCTGGAGACTTCTCATCAATTATATATTATATGTATGTATCACAGTCTTCCTCTTGTTAATTTAACTGTCTCTGGAGTATGATATGTTGTTCTGGCTTAATCCCACTCATGTTTAATACATTAACACAGACAATATTCAATCATACACATTTATATTGCATAAGTGATGTTCTGGAACTCGGGAGTGGAGTTTTTACTCGACCCCCAATTTTCGGGATGTTACAACAACCCACTAGGTCATTTCTCATTAGGGTTGTACATCGAGCCGAGTCGAGTCGAGATGGGCCAAGCTTGGCTTGGCTCGTCCATGCTTTTCTCGAGTTCTAGCTCGAACTCAAGCTTGGCCTCTAGCTTACCATTGGAGCTTGGCTTGTTTGTGAAAACTTTTGAGTCGAGCTCGATGCGAGCTTACTTCGGGTTGAGTCAAGCTTGCTCCCAACCTGATCCAACCCCCAACTCGCACCTGACTCAACTCAATAACCTAGCCCAAGTGACCCAACCCCCAAATCAAATATTCAATTAATAACATATATATATAATATTAGCTTGAGCCATAGAGGGTACCTTGTTGTTGGTGCTGAGAGAGAGAGAGAGAGAGAGAGAGAGAGAGAGAGAGAGAGAGAGAGGAGCTCGAGTGTGACGAGTTACGTAAGGAAAAGGGTAAAAAAGGAATGGACAGGTAAGGAAGGGTTTATGTTTTATTTTTAATTTTTTAATTTCTATATATATATATATATATATATATATATATATATATATATATATATATATATATATATATATATATATATTCAAGTCGAGTCAAGCTCCACTATGTTTGAACTCGGCTCGTTTTCAAAACAAGCTGCGTCATATAAATCTTGGCTCGCCTCGAGTTATCGTTAGAATCGAGTCAAGTCGAGCTAGATCGAGCCAAGCCGAGCGATCTTTTCGAGCTAGCTTGGCTTGTGTATAGCCCTATTTCTCATTGACAGAAATATAAATGACAACCAAATAGCATTAAAACCCAACTCACTTTGGGTTAAGGTTTAGGTCGCAGCTAGAAATTTTCAAGCTAATTTCACCTTGGACATGATTAGGAAATGGATGGCAATGGGTTGGGTGGTTCGGCCTTGTATGCGAAGGCATTGGCCTTGAACTTGGCCAGATCACCCAACATGGTGCATCCTTGACGGTGGGCCCACATTATTGTATGTATAATATATCCACTCCATTGATCCATTTTTTCTACTCATTTTAGGCCACAAGCCAAAAAATAAAGCAGATCCAAAACTACAGAAGAGCACACCACATGAAACAATTGTGATTGACAATTAAAAACTTCTCATGGGCCACAAAAGTTTTGGATCAAGTTGATATATATTTTTTCCCTTCATCCAAGTCTCTATGACTAGCCAACAAGTTAGATGGAAAATAAACATTATGGTGAGCATCATGGTTGGCCGTAGGAAGTTTTTAATGGTGGGTGTTCAATCACTACTGTTTCCTATGGTGTGGTCCACTTGAGATTTGGATCTACCTCATTTTTTGGGCTCATGCCCTAAAATGATCTCAAAAAATGGATGGACAACATGGATAAAACACACATCATGGTGGGGCCCAAATAACATTGACCGGTTGCTACCTTCCGTATGCAATCTTTGTTCGAGAAAAATCTTGAATTTTTTCTTTTTTATTAGATTTTTTATAATTAAACATCGTTAATGATAATTATATTGCCTTTTTAAATTTCTTAAATGACTTGATTAATTGTTGACCATTTTTGTTAATTTAGGAAAAAAAATATAAAAGAAGTTAAGAAAACTAACGGAAGGTACCCCTTAACAATAACTTAGTTAATGAGGTTGCTTAAGAAAAAAGTAATTTAAAAAGGTACCAAGATGTAAATACTATATTAATGAAGTACTGTTTTATATAATTCCCTACTAATAATAGCCAATTATTTCACCTTACTTGAAAAGGGTGTGCTGAGCCGCTTGATGTGTATTTAAGCTCCACTCTTTGACTACTAGATGTGTAATCCCATGATAAGCTAATGGTGAAAAATCAAGCGGGCATATGATTTAGGTAAGCCATGCCAAAGGAAACAATTGCAAGAGATACATCAACTATTGACTTTTACTAGGCCCACCATGATAATTATATAAAAGTCACTTCAACTATTGGATGCCACACTTATATTTAGGCCTGGGGCTAAAACATTAGGCTCAATCGTGATTTAGGTGAGCTATATTAAGGGAAATAGTTTGGAGGGCGAGCATTGCCTTGTAAATTGTTTCCAATTGTGTGGCCCACTTGAACCACTGGTGGAGCTGATTTTTAGTCCATGGGCCTAACATGGTGTGACAAACCTTATGGTTGGAGAGAATTTCACATTAACTCCAAAGTGGAGCCCACCCAAGCACCAACCCCCTTTTCTACATGTCACATTAAATAACTTTTCTCCCTCATGACATGTACATGAGAGGTAAAATAACTCTCGTGGGCACGTTCGCCCCTATATTTTTAAGGAGTCCACTATGATGTGTATGTGAGATCAACTCTAATCATTAAATGTGTAATCTTATATTAGGTTAACGGTAAGAAAATCAAGCTAACCTATGAATTAGGTCGGCCACACAAACAAAAATAATTGAGAGAGACGTCCACCTTTAATATTTATAATGCCCAACCCAATGATTATAAAAATCCACCCCAACCATTAAGATGCTGCACCAAAACTAAGGCATGTGGCCCAAACATTAGGTTTGTTTGTTATTTAGGTGGGCCACATGAGGGGAAATACTTTGGAGGGTGAGTGTCACCCTATACATGGTTTCCACTCAGTGGTCCACATAAAAAAATAGATGGGGCTGATATTTAGGCCTTGGGCTAACATGGTGCGACACACGTGGTGGTCAGGGTGGATTTCACATAAATACCATGGTAGGGCTACCCAATCAGGCAATCCCTTTTCCAAGTTACCTAAAATGATCTCCTCCATCATTGTTATTAGAAAATCTTATAAATTACTACCTCATCAATACAATATTTATATTTTGGTATGTTTAAAAAAAAAAAAATCAATGAGCTACCTATTATAATGAAATTTAATAAATCAGTACCTCATCGATATAGTATTTACATTTCGAAATGAGCTACCCCCATTAATTTAGCTAATCACCATTTGAGCACATTAAGTTAGATTTCTTAACAAAAGTAGGGGTTAAGCTATGCAAGCAAGGGTTGGGTGGCTTAATTAGGTGAGCCCCAAAATCATGCTTATATGAAATCCACTCTGACCACTACGTGTCACTCCATGTTAGGCCTAGCCAAATATGAGCCCCATCCATGATTCAAGTGGACCACATGATTAGAAATAGTGTACAAGGTGGCCCACCTTAATCATAAACATGTTTGATTTTTTGGACCCTAGGTCTAAATTTTGGTTTGGAATCTAATGGTTGGAGTAGATTTCATATAATCATCATGGTAAACCTTGTAAAAATCAAGGGTGGACATTATTATAACTATTTCCTTTAGTCTAGCCCACCTAAATATAAAATGCCAACCTTATTTTTGGTCCCTTGGACTAACATGGGATTAAAAGTCTAATTATCGAAGTGGGTCTTGCGTACACATCTAGTTGGCCCCATAAAAATCAAGAGTGGGCATCTCTAAATGTATTGTTCTTTTCTTTTCTTTTTCTTTTTCTTTTTTTTTTTTTGTTTTTTTTTGTTTTTTTTTTTTTTGTTGTTTTTAAAAGAGAGAATGTGTAAGTCCAACTGAGACCACTAGTCAAGGTCTACCCAATGTAACAACCCCCCCTTCTAATAGGTTTGCCCCACATTAAGGATGATCACTTATTGAAAATTTAACTCCATTTAAGTCATATGGTGGGCTAGACCATATATAGAAAACTAGTTTTATTATTGATAAATAACAAAATACAAGTTAGTTCCAATAAATGAATAGATGTACTTGATTTTTGTATAAAGAAATCATCACGGTGATTCCAATCTTTTGGAAAATTTGGATGTTGCACACATATGAAAGGTTGGAAGGTATCTTTTGGATGTACAGTAGTATATGGTCCAACTGGTTGGACATGAGGTCTCTTTACGAGAAGCTGAAAATTAGGAACAGTTGAGAGATGGTAACTTGCCATTGATTTTTTAGGGGTCCGTTGTAATGTATGTGTGAAATCCACTTTGATCATTAGATGTGTAATCCCATGGTGGGCCTAGGATAAAAAATTAAATCAGGCTGATCTGTTATTCGATGTGGGCTACACGCCTACACCTAAGGAAACAATTGAGATAGAGACATCCACCCTTGATTTTATATAGGGCCTGCCGTGATAAGTATATAAAAACCACTCCAACCATCCATGTAAAAAGTGCAATGCAAGTTTTATTATGCCACATGTGCAACGTGTGCCATCACCCATCTTTCAATGACTTATTGTTTTATTGTACCGCAAGCTCTAATGCGTAATATGCAATAGTGGCCAACCTCATCTTCAAACACCTTGCATGAACTACATGTGCTATTGAATTACACATGTCACATGGTTGCCATCCAATTTTAAGTGCTTCATGTGCTTAACATGTGCTAATCTGCAACATATGCAACATCTGCCACTAACTTCAAATGACATGCACGTGCAAACATCCATTCAAATGCCTCACATGTGCTACAATCCATCTTAAAGCACTATGTGTGTGTGTGTCTCGATGTTCCGCATGTATGACACATGTATGACATATACAACTACCATCATCGAGTATTTTAACATTCCAAACACCTAAATTGCACATGCAACATGTGCCAGCCGCATCTTTAAGCATCTTGCATTTACAAAAGCACCATGTGTGTTAGTGTGCCATGTGAGGTGTCATCCATCATTAAGCACTACATGTATGACATGTCAACATACCACGTGTGAAACATATGCCACCATCCAGCTTCAAGCATCCTGCATATGTCAATGTCTTGCATGGGTTAATGTGTCATGTGTGACAATTTGGCACATGTGCCACAATTCATCTTCAGCATGTATATGTGTCACCTTTCATTTTCAAGTAAAATTATCTTTAAAAAATATTTCTTCCAAATAACATACTTGAAAATGAAGATTTTTTCAAGAAAATCTTATTAAAAAACAATAAAGGAAAATGACTTTTCATTTCCTAACATTTTTTAGGAATAGCATTTCCTAAAAAACACCATTTTCTTTTTTAACTTTTTTCAATGAATCTAAACTGGGCTTGTGGAGATCCACGTGGAATGGTCATTACACATTGGGGTAGATAAAAGAACATTGTAAACAATTAAACTACGAGGCCTATTGAATGAACTAAGGAGTTGGTTGGGGTATTTGAGGATAAGATTTCTTTTTTCTTCTTTTTATGCCCCGTGTGAATTTAATAAATCCAGTAACTCATTAAATTCATGGCTTCACATTGGATTTGGATTTGGTAAATCCCAAAGTCCACTATTTGAGATGAAGATTCAAATCCTTAGATTTTAGAGCATCTATTGTAATGGCAGGGCATTTATTTTAATGGAATAACTTTTATTATTTTTAAGTAAGTCTTTGATTTTGTGAATTTATAAAAATCTTTAGTAATTTTTAGGATTTGGATTTGCCCCAAATTTATGCACTTTTTAGGGTGTGGATTTAAGAAATCCTTAAATTTCACAAATTATTGACAAAAATAAATATGGGAGATTTAAAATTCATGGACTTCATAATTAATCTCTACACCAAGTCTCTCACCTAAAACAAATCCTCAAGCATTTTTCAAATCCACACCTCCATTAAGAATTAACAAAACCTTAAAGTGACTCTTTTAAAAGAAAAAGAAAAAAGTTATTCCGTTGTAATAAAATTTCCACCTAAATGCTCCCCAAATCCATGAAATCAACACCTTTTGGCACCTATGTAAAACAGTGAGATGCCTTCATGTGTCAACACTACATACTTAATAATGATGAAATCTTACTCGTGCTTGAGGATATCTTTTGTCCCACTTTATTCGGAGACATGTAACCTGCCAAAAGTAAAGCAACGCCAAAACCGTACGCATGTTTGCATATAAGATGTCATGATGAATGATACGTATCCCTAATACATCTTGCATGCGTGACTGAGGCAAGGTACTCAACAATACTATAAAAGATCAGCTGAGACATGGATCTTATCACAAATTCGAATAAACTTGGCAAGATTGTATCACATAATCCTTTTGAAATGGGAGATCATCTCAAAAACAATCGATGTTATCGCGACAATTATGAAGATTTGAGAAGCGATAATTATAAGAGCTAATGGGAACCAATGGATCTATAATCAATCCTAGTATAGTGAGACTGATCCTGTAAGATCCATGGATCTCTGTAGTCGTGTTGGCAAGAGATTTTAAAATGATTTTTGACCTTCGAAGATCTCTTATACTAGGTTGGGATGATCAGACAACAACTGCACACCATTACCATTTAAGATCCAGATCAGCAAGGAAACTTGACGAG
This sequence comes from Magnolia kwangsiensis, assembly GCA_037074715.1. Classification (NCBI taxonomy): domain Eukaryota; kingdom Viridiplantae; phylum Streptophyta; class Magnoliopsida; order Magnoliales; family Magnoliaceae; genus Magnolia; species Magnolia kwangsiensis. Next base: position 101,746,595 of record CM073578.1, read on the forward strand.
AGTTTCGCTGCCCTCCTAAAGCAATAAAAAGAGTACGCGATGAAGAACTCTACATCCACGCCAAACACAACTTATGTACACTACACAATGCTACTTTTTTTTTTTTATCTTACTTTTTAGTTCCTCCACTTCTTTCAAGCCACACTGCCAAACTTGTAAGGTTTATGTTAACTTTATATCACTACTCTCCAGTGTCATTACTACAATATGCTTAGGAGTAGTATAAATATCCACGACCTTCCATTGCTGGATCCCGATTACTCGAGTCCTTAGAAGATCACACAACGGTCATATCCTACTTACCAATTTGCCTTGATTGTTTGTCCAATAGGCAATCACAAGTATTTATCTTTCATTTATTTCTCTACTTTATTTTATTTATCTATCAATTGTATTAAGCATCAAAATACATATCAATAAAATCGGCATCTCTAGCCCCTTTAGTTTTAAATATGTTCATCTTTGTTCTATCGAGAAATACAAAGTCTACAACCATTGGTGAAAGAAAAGTCATGAATGTAAGGGAAAAAGAATATATTTGGAAGGATTAACCCCTACCCTTCCTAAATCACTTGATCATTGTAACTGTCAGTGGTTGAGAGGACGGCTGATCCCACGCGTTTGGTCTTAATCGGTCTATCTCAGTGCAGGGGGCACCAATGTTCAATCAGACTTGAGTCAAGTACGACTCTAGCACGCCCACACTATCCTAATCGCACACATTAACCGAATACAGGCCCTCACTAACATGTGTGGTCTCATGTTTGATTGAAGTGTGCAACAATCCTTAAAATAAACTTTAAAATTTGTCAAATCCAAATTTAATGCATTTCCATAAATTTAACAAGTTTAGAGATTTACTAAATTCATATTCTCATTTTCTTGATCCCAAATAGGTTGAAAACAACCCTTAAATGTTTTTGGATGTTGCTAGTTCTCAAAATTACTTAACTTATTAACTTATTTGATTAGTACATTCCCAAATTTTCTTATTAGAAATAACTAATGAAAATAGTGCTTCTTAAGGAAACACCTTCAAGACATTTCCAAGCATTATTTTTACAATAAAGGACAAAAGACCATTTAAGTGGAAAGAACAAGGGTCATAGATTTGTGTATGGCACATTTGTTAGAGATCTAGGTCATAAATCATGTAGGGTAAACTATAAACATGCCACATGCTAAAAATCAAGGTAGCACACTCATCTCGTTAGCCACATATGCACATTCAATTTAGATAATTGGACATTTTCTTTGATCATCCATTTTTTTCTCCTAAAGGTTTGAGTTTCCTAATTAGGCAAGTAATTTTTTTTATTACCAGCTAACACTCAAAAGAATTATAAAGGAGAGGAGAAAATAAACTTATAACTTAGGTAAGGAAAATACGCCCACACTCTACCAAGAGAGAATATAAAGAAGCACATGTTCCTAACTAAGGAAACAATAAAAAATATCTCACACCCTTGCCAGTAATTTAAATAAAGAAGTACACATCTCGAGTGAGGGAAAGATATAAAGGAAGCCCACACCTTCAACCAATGAAAGAGAAACCCACACCTAAATCTAAAGAAGGAAGAACTCTTGTATTTTGTAAGTCTGGTTTTCGAGTTTGGGGTATGACATTTGGTTTGTCCCGCGACAGTAATATAGAGTTTTGAACCAACTCTCCACAATGATAAACTAAACATATCAATACACGACATTTTTAAGAAACTTGAATTTCTTAAGCCAGTGCATTTTGGCTATGTGTTTTATTCCAGCTTCATACGTGGTTTAGAGAATGTCCAAATTCTCATAAGAAGTAGCCCCACTTCCACACTCATATATGTGAATCCATCACAGATGTACTTACAGCTAGATATCTTATTGTATCATTGCTATATAACTCATTAAGGATATAGTTAAACCTTCCTCATTACAGGTTATGACACTGTTATATCATACAAATGGAGTTCTTATTTTTCATATACATTACTGAAATCAAATTGCTCAAAATAACTTCTTGTTATCCATTAAACTTAATTCTTTGTGTCTTTAGTCACATAGGTTGGGGTTTCCATTATCAATAATTTATTTAGATGGGACTCAACCTTGTTGTTACCCATTAAACCTAGTTCTTTGTGTCTTTAGTCATATAGGTTGGGTTTCCATTATAAATAATTTATTTAGATGGGACTCAACCCCATTCCCCTTGACGTACTCATCACTAACTCTCAAGTTAGCTCTTTAAATAGTAGATCAATTAGATTTTCTTTGGACATTACAAAATCAAAAGTAATTATCCCATCTTAGATTAATCGCTTGACTAAGTTATGCTTCGGACGTAGATATCTGGACTTTCCATTAAATGTTTTATTATATGCCTTAGCTATAACAACTTGGTTATCACAATGTAGCGTAATTGTTGCTATTGGTTTACCCCACATGAGTATATTTAAAAACAGATTCTTTAGCCATTCTGTTTCTTCACCTATAGTAGTGAGAGTAATAAACTCAGATTCCATCGTGGACCAAGAGATGTAAGTTTGCTTCTTATACTTCTATAATACCACAACTCCTCCAAGAGTGAACATGTACCTACTTCTTCAGTTTGAATCATTGTATCCTTCTAGCATAGTTGGATATATCTAGAATACTTGAGACCGTAGCTGTACGTCTTTTTTTTTTTTTTTTTAAAGTATCTTAGTACTATATTTACAGTATTCTAGTGATTTTTTTCTAAGATTGCTAGGATATTTACTTAACTTGCTAATTAAATATGCAATATCAGGTCTAGTACAGTTCATTAGATACATTAAATGTCTAATAACACTAAAGTACTCAAGTTGTAAAATATTATGACCCTCATTTTTACACAATTTCACATAAGGTTAAAAGTGCATGCTTGTAGTGTATAATTAAAAATGCTATATTTTCTCAGGATCTTTTAAACATAATACAGTTGAGATAAAATGATTTTATTAGAATCTTTCACAATTTTAATTTAAAGAATCATATACCTCTCTTAAGTCCATCAAGTCAATTTGTGAACTTAAAGACTTAGTTTAATTCACTACATCAATGCTAGTATCAAAGATTAACATGTCGTCCACATATAAACATATGATAATATACGTGTTTGCAAATAGTTTGTTGTACATATCAAATTCATTAATTTAAAAATCATTTAATAATAAAACTTTGTCAAATTTCTCTTGCCATTGCTTTGTAGCTTGCTTGAGCCTATAGATATATTTAATTATTTTGTATATTTATTTTCATGACCTTTTATCACAAACTCGTCGGGTTAGTCCATGTAAATCTCTTATTCTAGTTTTCCATTTAGAACGGTGATTCTCACATCCATTTGATAGATTATAAAATTATGGATGGAAGCACTAGTTATCAATACTCATATGGTAATGATTTTGGCAACCGGTGAATATGTGTTAAAGAAGTAAATACCTTCATTTTTCTTATACCCTTTAGCTACAAGCCTGGCCTTGAATTTTTCAACAAACACATTTGGTCTAATTTTATAATTAAATACCCATTAGTAACCTATGAATTTACTACCTGAAGGTAGGTCTACTAATTTTCAAGTATTATTGTGCAAGATAGAGTCAATTTTACTATTGATGACTTCTTTCTAAAAAGCTATATTAGGAGAGCTTATAGCTTCGGCATATCATAGTGGGTTATCTTATACCAGAAAGGTGTAGAAGTTGAGTCTCAACTCTAACCCTTTTACTTCTTCTGGATTCCAAAGGCTATTCTATTGTGTCATTTTTATATCAACCTTATAGTTGAGTCTATTACTGCCATGGAAGAAATAACTTTAGATTTAGTTAGGAATATATTTTTAAATAAATCGGTATCCAAGGATTCTATGATAGAGTTGACATTAATATGATTATGAGACTTCAATACTAAGAATATATAAGTTTTGTTATTTTCCGCATAACCTATGAATGTATAATCAAGGGTTTTATCTCTTAATTTTATTTTATTAGGTAAATATAGTACTACTTTGGCTAGGTACCCACATACTTTAAAATATCTTAGATTTGGAGCTTTATTCTTACATAATTCATAAGGGATTTTATCTAAAGGGTTATAAGATATACAATTCAAAATATGACATACAGTTAAGAGGGCTTCTCCCCACGAATTAAAGGGTAAACCAAAACTAGCATAGCATTCACCATGTTCATCAAAGTTCTATTTTTCATTTCAACTATTTCATTTAACTAAGGTGAATAAGGAGTGGTTATCTCATAACTAATCATTTTCTATTCACAATATGATGTGAAGTCATTAAGATATTCTCCACCTCTTTTGGATATTAGAACTTTTACCTTTCTTTTTAATTGGTTCTCTACTTCATTCATATAAGATATAATTTTATTTTATTTTTTATTTTTTATTTTTGCTTCATCTTTACTTATGATTAGATATATTTTTGCACATATAGAATAATTATTTATGAAAGTTATAAAATATTTCTTTCCTCCATGAGTTAAAATATTTTCAGATCACATATATCACCATGAATCAAATCTAGGACTTTAGTATTCATTTTACTCATTTAAATGGTTACTTATAATGTTTGGATTGTACGTAGATTTTACATTTATTTTAATTTTCTCTTTCAACTCTAAGAACAAGCCCCATATTAATAATGCTTTTAAGAAAATGATAATTCACATGATCTAGTTTAGCATGTCATATATCAATAGTCTTAATCAAGTAAGTAGAAGAACTAGCACTATTATCAGTCATAACACTAAGTTTAAACCACCATTAGATATATAACCATTTTCTATAAAGGTACCTTTTTTGATATTATACATTTCCTATATTTGAAAACTAACTTAAAACCCATTCTTGTCAAGTGTAGAAGTAGATACAGGATTCTTATGAAAGTCTGATACATGGGGCATGTCTAAAAGAGTTGATACTTTTTTTGAAGTAAGCATCAAGCTCACCTTTCCCTTGCAAAAGACTTTTACCATAGATGATTTTATTTTTATTTTTTATTAATGAAAATGTCTCTTGCATCCTTAAGCTTCTCATAGAAGAGAAAGACACCTTTGTCGTATTAAAGGTGCTTGGTGGCTCCTGAATATATTCTTCACTCATTTGTGTTACAAGTAATGAGTGCTTTGGTGATGACCTCCACAAATGGCTTAGCAACATGAGCATGATCTTTCTTCTTCATGTCACATTTGCGGAATCTATATTCATTTGCAAAGTGACCATTTTTTTTTTCCACATATATAATATCCTTCATTTTTCTTCTAATTTTTGTCAATTTTCTTATTCTTTTGGGCATGTGAGTGTTTTTTCTTTGGTGTACTAGACCTTCGATTGTCTTGCCCTTTTAATTACTCTCAATAAGGTGGGCTTTTGTTATGTATTCTAATTTTAGAAAATATTTGTCACGGTTCCTTGCCTCTTCTTCAATTCGTGTGTGAATGATACGTTCATTCAAGATTATATATTTTCCCTTATGCTTTAGAGAATTTTTATACTCCTTTCAAAATGATGGAAGTTTTTCAATTATAACTGCAGCTTGGAAAGCTCATCAATCACCATACCTTCAAACGAGACTTCATGGGCAATCTTTTATAAATCATGCACCTGATTTATTACAGATTTATCATTAGACATATTAAAATCAATATAGCGACTGACTACGTATTCCTAGTTCCGGCATTATCTATTCTAAATTTCTTTTCAAGGTGATCCTATAGATCTTTGACAGATGAGTGATGACAATAGATATTATAGTTATCATTCGCCATTACATTGATAATATAGTTTCGGTATAGGTAATCATTGTTCTTCCATTTAGATTGTTCAAAGGATGTCACTGGTTTATTAGCCTCAAGCAATGAGAAAAGATCCTTGATTACATAAATCAGCTTGACAGATGAAAGATAGAATTCCATTTTCTACTGTCATCCTTTAAGATTCTTCCCATAAAAAGTCTCGATTTTAGAATTCTCAAAAACAACTACCATATTAACTGAGACTTTGAAGGAAAAACCTATCTTTAAATTGTTAGTTGTAATAAAGAAAAAAATATTACAGATAAGAAAAATATATATATGATCTGAAGAGCTTAGGCACATTACAGTTGTTGTATTAAAGATAGATTTGCTCTTACGAGAAAGATCATTGATGCACTGGGTTTCAACAACTGTTTTTGAGATATAACTCTCTTCCAAGATGAACAACTTCGATCAAGTATACTCACGATCTCAGCTACACAAACCTAAGATTGCTCTTGCTAATTTGTCCAAATTTGAATAAATGTAGACAAGGAAAAATTGAAGAACAACCAAAGAAGAGAAAATGGAGATAGAAATTTTTTTATGCAGTTGGAATAGAAGGACGAGAGGCCTTTATAAAGAAAATAATTGAACCGCAAGGCTCAAGGTGCATGTGGGTAGCACAATAATATTATGTCGGTGCATATTGGCTCATTTATTCTTGCATCAGTACATGATGACTCTCTTCTCATGTGCACATGCAGAGATGTTACTAAAGTAGAAAAACAAAATAGGCCGAATCAACCACACCATGCCAAGGTTGGGCTCATGGCATACTATTGGTTTTCAATACAAAGGATTAATTAGGAATTCTAAGATGAACGCTTAATTTTTCTATATTCTTTCCAATGTGGGACTAAACCCAACAAATGAAAAGAAAAATATTTTTTTTTGTCATTTTTAAAATTCATTTTTCCTAACAATTTTCACTCACAAGTGTGTGTTGAGCCGAGATGAGCTTAGGCTCGGGGTGTGTGTGTGTGTGTTTTTTTTTTTAAAAAAAAAATTAATTTTTATAATGAGCCTCCTTATTAAAAAGGTCTTTCTACTCTTTAATCTAACCATTCTGTAACATTTCAAATTCTTCTTAATTAAGAACCATTATAGAATTTTTCCAAGCGCTAATTATTCTTTGTAATTGCAATAAGTTTATAAATGCCTATTTTTCGTTTAAAAAATACAAGAAATCTATAGCTATATCCTTTTGAGGGTTTTTTTTTCCTCAATTGAGCAGGAGCCTATCTGTCGAGTCCCTGGACAGACTGACAGTGCATCTAGGGTCAATTTTCACACGCGCAATGTGAGTGTGACTTGTATCTTGAGGGCGCTCTGCTGGAAACCATAACACCAAAATCTAACGATTAGTGGGTAGAACTTGTCCTAATTAAGTTTCAATAACTGTAGTTGCGTTTGCAACTTACAGAGAAAGAGCATTCATCTTACCTTGACGAGAATCCATCGTCTAGGCATTCTCTACTCAATGTGGCTTTAAGACAAACTTGTACCAACACCATGCATGATGCATTTTTATTGAGTCATGTAGGAGTAATAGGAGATTACTATCAACCCTAGTCATAGGAAATTCATATTCATGAAAAATGCCTTGTGTGGCTGTTAAATGTAGGATTATGGTGAGAATAAGTTGCTTATGACAATCCTTAATAGCAGGAATGAGTTACTTATGGAAATCTGACATAGGGATGGGCGTGATGTGGTCGATCACCGTCTTCCTCAAAAGGATAACTACTCCGAATCCATGGAGCTTCTCTGGACTACTCATAGAGATACCTCAAATCCACGAGGAAAAACAAGAAAATAGAAATAAATTCTAGAAAATTTGAAATTTCATTGGGTAGATAATAAAAATGAATTTACAAACCTTTAAATAATGATACCAAACCTTGCAAGAAGTTTTAGAATCAAACTGCAACTCAAACTCCCTAAAATTCATAACTTGCTATAAATAGTAAATTTATTATTTTATAGTAAGTATGGCTTAACCACGTTATTGTCCTATTTTTTCTAAGCATTTTTCATGTTGGACACAACTCCTAAACTCAAAGGATGAAGAATTGTAATCAAACTACAACTTACTATAAATAGTAAAAATGGAAATAAAAGGGATTTTCGACCGTCGATCTGATAGAATCTCGCAAATTCGGCGTGGGCAACCCCGCATAGCTGTGTTGGTTGGCTTTAGCTTCTCCTACCAAAAATCATATATGGTACGTCGAGTAACTCATTCCGGTTTGCGAGATACGCCTATTGTAAGGTTTTGATAGTCCGGATCACCTTAACCTCCTATCGGGCCTTCTCTGGTCCATCTTGGACATGAAAGTGTCCGCCACCTGCTCTACATCACAATCCTTAATAGAAGCTACTACGAATGTGATTTTCCCTTCATCGGAGACAATAATGTGGATGGAAAACTCTAACATCATTTGAAAACTGCTAGCAGCTTGCTTAGCTTGGGGATCCGGAGGTTTTGAGGGAGATCTTTTTCTCCCCACTTGGCATGCATTCAAAGACTAGAGCTGGAGAAGAACAGAAAGAAATAAGAGCTTCAGAAAAAGAAAGGATAAGTTAAATAAAAGAGTAAGTTGAGAGAGAAAATAGAAGTTAAGGTGGATGGAATTGTAAAAGTTACAATAAATGCATGTGCAAGGTATTGTCCTTGGATTGGGTTTATTCCATGTTTTCTAATACTATGTTTGGAATGTATGCATTAAAAAATAAATCTTAAGATTTACTTTCAAATTGCATTTGGATTGAACCTGCACGAAGCAAAAATCCATTATCCGTGGGATTAGTAATCCCATCTCACACTTTCCAACACAAGGCTCATTTTCTAAAGCCTACAAAGTTTAATTTTAATCCCATCTCACACTCCTTCCAAACATGCCATTCAGAAGTTCAAAGTGGGATTAGTAATGCAATCTCATTTAATACAACTTAATACCACTGTCCAAACAGGCGTGTGTCGCTTCATGTTTGCCATACCTAAAGAAGATACGCTCGATCCAAAACTAACGTGGGTCTAAAACCTCTAAATTCACTTGATGTTGGCCACCTAAGTTTTATATCAAGCTAATTTGTTGATTTCTCTTCATCCATGTTGTATGGCTTGCAAACAACATGGTGGGGCTAAGATGGTTTCAGTGGTATGCGTCCCATTCCATTATTTCCTATGGTGCAACCCATATGAGTTATTGGTTTCAGAGTACTAAAATTACAGACATAAAGACAAAATTGCATATCTCTAATTTATTGAACTTTGTTAAGATGGGCTAATGGTTTAAGGAAACAAAATAAGAGGTAGTAAGTTTTGATTTTGACAATGTTTTGTTGAAATGGTCGAATTTGTTAATTAAACAACTAGTACAATCTTATCCTCTTTAAGTTGGACACATTTTGGTTGAAAATGGCTTCACCTCTAATTATTGCTCCCTTTTTTTGTGAAATGCGTATATTGTTTTTTCTCCAAACATGTTTATTTTTGCATAAACAATTTTAATTTTAAAGAATTGTTTACTTAAGAGTTAATTTCACAATTGCCAGAAGCGACACCAATTGGACTCTTTAAAGGTTTTAAACATAATTTTACAATGTCCTCAATGGTGTGGCTGGTATTAAGGCAAAAAATAGGTGGGAAACCTAGCAGATGGATTGGATCTCACGAACATAAAGTCATTTGCACTTGAAATTCCACAACCTGTAATACATTAAGAACCAAAGCCCGTTAAGTGTAGAGGCTGCCAATTCTCCCTTCTTAACCTATGCTTCAATCTCACAGATGATTCTCTCATGTATTATAAATTTTGTGATTTACAGTTTGCAACTTCCTTTCGCATTGAGGCCAATCTGATGTGCATAAACTACCATTTAATGCATGGTATCAAGCATACAATTTATAAGATTTACGTGCTAATTAATCTGGATAAATAATAGTCCACCCCAAGGATGTGGCGTAACCAAACATTGACCTGTAGTACTACCAAACTTGGCTTGAAATCATTTCATTCTTCCCGTTCAATTGTGTGGCCTTTGTAGGTGCGGAGGCTAGACCAAATTCCCAAAATGCTACCAGCAACATGGCTTCCAATGACCAGGTTTTATCAAATAAAATTTGAATATGGCCCAAGGATGGGGCCCAATCCTTTTAATTTCTTCATTAAGATAATGGACTATTTATAATGTCCTATCAAGGATAATTTAGGGCATGGTCCATCATCCACAGTGGGGTCCAATGAATCCATGGTCTGGATTATTGAACTATGGTTCAAAGCCTGTAATTCCTCTTTTAAGAAAGAAGCCACTGCTGTGGTATGTTGAAACAAATCCCTGCACCAATTCAAACCAAAAAAGAAGAGGTCAAAGCATAAGCAGTTTGTACATCACTTTGTAACTTTTTCAAGCTAATGATTTCCTTTACATCCACTTAAAAGAAAGCGTTTATTCATTTACATCCTTTACAATAGACACTGCCATGATAATTTACATCCTTTACAATAGACCTCCTATTCTTTTAAGAAAGAAGCCACTGCTGTGGTATGTTGAAACAGATCCCTGCAGCAATTCAAACCAAAAAAGATAAGGAGGTCAAAGCATAAGCAATTTGTACATCACTTTTGTAACTTTTTCTAGCTAATGATTTCCTTTACATCCACTTAAAAGAAAGTGTTTATTCATTTACATCCTTTACAATAGACACTGCCATGATAATTTAACTCTGTACCTACCACACCGCCCCCCCCCCCCCCCCCCCCCCCCCCACCCCCCCCCCCCAACAAAAAAATAAAAAAAATAAAAACCCTCTTAACAAGGATTGAAAATCTGTTTGGGTATGTACACACTGGTAACCACTGAAACATGCCCGCATCACCCCATATTGCCTCCATCGGGCTGTTTCGGTCCCTTACAAGCCCAACACGACCGTATCTTCATAGAGGAAACCAGTTCGTATCAAGCCGTACATACAAGTCTCGGACAATACTGGAAACCTTGGCTCTTAATATTTTAAGAAATCGATTTCCACAAGCATCCTCAAAACAAAGCTAGATACACAGCCAACCAATCACCTCCGCTTCATAAGTTTTGAAAACCGACCATCAAAATTTGCAATATATATGTTGGATAAGGTTTGTTTGTCAACAACTGAATGCATTCAAAACAGCCATTTGTTGCAATGAAGCTCTCATAGCATCCTCTAAAATGCAATTAAATCATTTACGCTCTCTAGGCAAGCATTGCCCTTTGGACGCTTGAGATTCCTGGAAAATTATAATTCAAAACATCAAGAATCTACCAATGCATATCAACTATTATTATTTTTTATTTTTTTTTAAAAAAAATCTAATCTTAAAAAAGTTACCACTATAAGTGTGATTAAAAAGTTTAACTGGTCACTTGAATAGGATGGTCAGAAACAAAAGCAGGGATGAAAAAAGGACCATTTAAAGGTACGGGAACAACTGGGACACCAATAGGACTATATGCACGAATGCTAAGGGGTTGTGGCGACAACCTATCACAAGTAAGAAAAAATCAGTTAAGAGGGTTCATAAGAGTTTATACACTTGTTTTTTATTAAACCTAACAAACTAATTACTTACGGAAGTCTGGCAAAATATTGAGGTTGTTGCACAACTGCACACCCATACCAACCTGGATTGCCTCTTCCTATATGGAGGAAAGTAACAAAAGTAGCCACGTGACCACAACAATTGTATTTTGCATTAGTTAGCCCTAAATGCATGAATTTCCATTCCTTCAACCATGCCCGAGTGTGGTCATGTACTTGTGCATCTTGAGATCATGTTGGAATTACCCAATAATGGAAGGGTGTGAGAGCCCATGTAAGCACCAGTTGTGCATCCCTGGTTTAAGCAACCATCACAACATGAGATTCTATAATATAATTGTTAAAACCTCTATATGCATGTACATTGGATGAAACGTAAACGTAAAGACAAAGGTGGTCATTATGCAACCTTTGTGGCCCTGCATCAATAGCTCCATGCTTTTCCAAATCACTTCCTACTGTATTTTCAATGAAAGAACAAACAATAAGCACTTACAACTACTATGGAAAGAACAACAAACAATAAGCAGTTATTAGCTATTACCATAGAAAGAACAAACTATTTTAACAAGACAAAATAGATTTCTTTAAGTACAAACATATCGTAGACTGACTCACAGACCTGTAGCAACACTACACTGTGTAGTCTGGGTCACACACGGACGCTTTGTGTGGTAATGTGCCTTGCAAGTGCCACACCGTTTTTCTTTTTGGTTCTCCTCAAACGAAGATTCAAGTCGAGCTGAAGATTGCCTTTCTGTTTCCACACTGTGGGAGTCATTTCGGGTTATTTGATCTGTTGAGCAATCTGTTCCATTCCTCAGTACTGCTTCTACTTCCTCTAAAGCACGTTTTAGTTTGTGCTTAGCCGTGTTATATATGTTGACAGAAGTTGCCCCTTTTGTTGCAAAGGTAAGTAATTGGTGACAGAGATCATTGTACCCCAACGAGGTACATTTATCACAATCATCTTGTATATTAATTCCCATCTCATCGAATACAATGCCGGACTTTGCATTTTTTGTCCACCTTAAAATATAGTGAGATGGGAGTGTCATGACATTTGACATCCTGAACACAAGAGAAGGTGTCTGCACAGAATGCCTTCAACTTCAAACGTACGGCAATTGCAACTAGCTCTAGTCTCCAAAGTGTTAAAGGTGACACTATATGTTGTGATGTTTTCTTCTGAAGATCTTTCAATCTTCTCTTGATATTTAGTCACCTTATATATATGCAACTTGTGTCATTCTCTTCAACTTTCTCTGCAATGTGTTGCTCTCTTTTTTGTCCAATTCCTTTTTAAACCTTTCAAACATTGATATTGCATATATTTGTGCTGCCTCTTTTTCCACAAGTGACAGTGACTTCAAAACTGGTTCACTGTGAATTGCCTTGAAATCTTCTTCAATTTCAGCCCCACGGCGATCTTTAAGTGCTCTTTCATATTGATTAACAAACTCATGAAAAGTGGTCTTTGCATGAACATAACCATAAAAAAAAGTTATTCATAGACACTTCTTTTTGTCATCAACATGTTAGCAAAGAAAGTATCTCGCAGAAATACCGGCACCCATTGATGACGTTTATCATACATTGCCTGGAGCCAATGATTGTCACTCAAATTATAATCTATTAGCAATCACACCCAATGTGATTCAAAATTTTCAATTGAACCTTTTGTAGAGACCACTTTAGAGAATGCTTTCGCGAAATCATTACCTATCCTATATAAATGCGATAAATTCTTAGCCACATTTTGAAAGATGTGGCACAAACAAAAACGATGACGTGTATTTGGTAGCACCTTTGCAATTGCTCCTGCTATGGCTGCATCTTCATCTGTAATTATAGAGATGGGATGGTGCCCATGCATTGCTTTCAACCATGTCTGAATTAACCAAATAAATGAAGATTCCGTCTCATCTAACAACCATGCACAACCAAAAAGACAGGCTGTTGGTGATGATTTACTCCTGTGAATGGTGCAAATGGCATACCATACCTATTTGTCTTGTATGTTGTATCAAATTTCACCACATCACCAAAGCAATCATAATCCATCCTTGCTCGTGAATCGACCCAAAACAAACTTGTCATACGATTTTCATCATTTACTTGAAATTCGTAAAAGAAATTTGTATCTTTATCTTTCATTCATACACAATAGTCTAATACAACTTGCTCATCACCTGTTTTAGGAAAATTCTTTCGCTCAGAACCCATCCAATTTTTGCAGTCTCTACTGGTGATTCCAATATTTCTATTTCTTCCCATTTATTCACTTAAATAGGACATCACGACATTTGTTGGTGTGCCTGCATTTCTCAAATCCTTTAATTGAGCTGTCACAATATCACCAATACTTCTATGCGATCTAAGCAAATGAACCATTGGGGAAGCAACAGTTTCATGGTTATGCTCCTCTACAAACTCCTTTACAATCCATTTACCATTCTTTTCCTTCACTGCTATGAGTGATGCCTTACAACCTACTCTTGTAATTGCTCTTTCCTTCCTTACTCTATTGGTACTACCAAAATGTCTTTTATCACGATAGCCTTCTCTCCAGCATACCCATCTATGGAAATATATCAAGCCATCACGCTTTCGGACATGTTCCTTATGAATGCTAAAACCAACACACTTAGCATATGTATTATAAAATTTCATGGCATATTCTTCAGAGTCAAACTCCATACCCTCAAATGGCACCAGACAAGGATTTTCTGAAGGCATGTCATGTCCCGTCACTAGATCTTCCATTTTATCACACTCTCGTGTACATTTTGCAACACTTTAGATTTCACGGTCCATTTCAGAATTACATGATTCTATCAATTCATCATCCTCACTCTTTGAAGATGCATCATTCTGATGTTCCACAATAGCATTTGTGCCTACAAGTTACATACCATCACAACAAGTAAATTATGAAAATGATTCTGACATCAAAGTAAAACAAATGAAGTATTATCTCTATCTATCAAGCTGCGTGTAATAATGAATACAAACTAAAACTAACACAATACACTACCTGTGGTTACTTCTGGACATTGGGAGTATGAACAAGGCATCTCATTCAATAGACACTGAGCTTGGGACCCTCCATCCATCTTCTTCACAATTACATGAGACCCCTCTAGCTTATGATACAACTGGTAGTTAGGCCCACCTCTGAAACCTCAAAAAAGGTAGCAAACCTGATCAACCTCGCCAGTCTCAGATTTCCTGTCTTGGATGCTTTATCAAAGCCTGGTCCTACATCAAGGTCCACAATCTCCTGGATCCGAACAACAGAAATGAAGTCAATTGCAATGATAAATTCAAGAGAATTATGTTGGGAAAAGTGTTATCAAGCTCCACTTTCCCAAAGTACCCAAGTAGGATGTAATCATGGAAAGTGAGCCTCATATTCAAAGATCATTCAATTCCGTCCATAGATTGTATTCCAATGTTCTTAGCAAGATGAACTGT